>CM076574.1:475992785-476592785 GCA_034641835.2 Pinus albicaulis | reverse complement strand
TTATTATTTAGAAATAATGGAAAACACTAAACATCCAAATCCATAACCCTAGGAGATGAAGCGCCAAAACTATTGGCCCTGTTTGGGTAAATTGGTGTTTCAACTTCTCGGGGATGTAACTTTGGCATACGATCTCTGTTTGATGCGAACCATACCTTGTTAGAAAGATATATCCAAGGACCATACCTTGTTAGAAAGATATTTTATTGACAAAAATCGCCCCATGGACCCATGTTGCTCTTGGTTTTCCCAAAAAACATCGTTTAGGGCCTCAAAACAGCTCCGGAAGTTCAGGACCCAAAAAATTACTAAAAATAGTAAGTTGTGCCGAAACTGAAAAAATGAAAGAGACAATGGTGGAGCCCCAAGTGTAATAGGTGGGTGACCACCAATATCCACCTGGATAATCTATATAGATATATCTCTGTACCCATTGTTCGTCAAACAAATTAGTACTTCTATTCTCTTGGAGTACGAATTCAAGGATCTTTCTATCGAGCCAATATTGAAATTTGTTTTGTGAAAGATGCTACAACATCAAATATCCCTCAAAATAATCCCAGTCCTGACAAAAAACCATTTTTTTTCTTGAGGGGTCCTAACCTAGGTTCAGAGTTTATGGATAAACCAACAAACCCTCCAACTACTGGCCCTTTCGGTAATGACTTGCTTACACATATCAAAGTCTCACCCGAAGTAGTATGGGGTGTGTTGGAACCAGGTTTCCGCACCCTAAGGGAGAAAATAATGAATTGGTCCTAAGTAAATAGAATGCAAACTTATATCAATGATAAACAGATGTGCGCAATAGAATAAGGCAGAATCACATAATATGCACAGTCCTTAGTAGCACCAGACATAGTCGCAGATCACTTTAGCACAAATAAGTATAACCGAACTAGATCTAGATCTAAACAATGCAAATACTTAAACAAATTTATTCATCATCAATAAGCATTCATAACCATAACTGATCTCTTCACGCAATAATCAATGAGAAATACAAAACAGTGTGATCTCAACAAAACAGAAACAATAAATAACTCAGAGTAATAACACAGTAAGTTCACTAAAATCTGCCCTTTCTATTTCTTCATATCCTTTCAATACATATCAGACTTTCCCTTACAAATAATCCTTCCACCCACACAGCCAGCAGAGTCTGCACATAGCCAGGACTAAGTCTTCGCACACACAGCTAGCAGGAGCCTTTCTATCCAACCTAGACAAAATCCTTTACAACGTATCATAGACTCATACAAATCATAATCTCATATCATACTTAGTTACTTTTCTTAGACTCGATCTACCTATTTATATTCCTCTTCCACATATATATTATGGTCTCAAACCATGGTTTGAGGCCCACAGTTTACCCTTAAACTCATTTACATCAAAATTAGGGACTTTGACCCACCCCAAAGCCCCTTGACTCATTTGTGCAACACGCATATACAATACTTATACAAAATTTCATCAAAAATTCTGCCCCAGGGGACCCCGCTCCAACTGTTAGGACTTCATGTTTAATAATTTTTTTCACCTCTCTAAATACCACATCTTGATTGTACACAACCTTCCTTGTTTTCAGGTTCCAAATCTTATAACCTTTTAAACCATCCTTATACCCAATAAAGATGCACCTTTTAGATTTAATATCCAAATTGGTTATTTTCTCCTTGGAACATGTACATATGCATTACATACAAATACGCTTAGATGTGAAAGAGAGGGTTTCTTACCAGTCCATACCTTTTTTGGACTCTTATCCTCCAATGTTGATGAAGGTGAGCAATTAATTAGGTAAGATGCAGTCTCCACCGTCTTTGCCTAGAATTATATCCTAAATTGACACCACTGAGCATGTGTTATGAAACCAGCTCCCAAAATAGATGAAAATATAGATCAATGCCTTAGAAATCAACCACTTCAAGGGGGAAACCTCCTTTACATTACACAAATGAAAAATTCTTGGATGACACAAATGAATAAACCTCCTTTCTATATATAGGAGTCCATGGGGTCACAATATAATCCTAGTTGACCTAAAAATAATAATGTAAGGGCACAAAAATAACAATAGTGGGCTTTTATGGGGCATAATAATATCAATATGGGGGCTATGGGGGTACAACAATAACAATAAAGGGGCTACACTAACAAAAATAAGAGACTACACTAGTAATATAAGGACCAAGCATGCCATTCTCCTTCAAAAAAATGTTGTCTTTAACTCTTGAGTAGCTCTGGAAGCTTCTGTATAAACTTCTCATCCTCCCATGTGGAATCTTCAGTGGGTAAGTTCTTCCACTTGATGAGATACTCTAAAATTGATCAATTTCGTAGTTGTAAAGTTCTTGTTTCTGTGACTGATTTGGGTTCCAATATGATTTTTCTTTCCTCATCAAGTTTTGGCAATATTGTTTGAACTGGAAGCTTGTCACCTATAACCTTCTTTAATCATGAAACATGGAAAACTCGGTGCACTCGAGAAGAAGTAGGAAGCTCCAATTTGTATGCCCTAGTACCAATCTTTTGTAAGACCTTGTAAGGACCATAGTTCTTTGGTGATAATTTATTATCCTTCTTAGATTTCTTGAGGGACATTTGTTTGTATGGTTGTAGCTGTAAAAATAACCAGTCTCCTACATCAAAAATTCTCTCGTTGCGATGTTTATATGCCTGTTGTTTCATTCGATTTTGTGCCAAATTTAGGTTATCCTTTAAGAGTTGGAGAATCTGTTGTTGATGCTCGATTTTATCTTCCACTGCTTGAACCTTAGAATTTTCTTTTAAAGATGATGTGATGGACAATGGATGATATCCATAAAGTGCCATAAATGGGGTCATTTTTGCTGCAATATGGAAGGAAGTTTTATACCACCATTCAGCCAGAGGTAACCAATTGACCCATTGTGTTTATTAATCAGATATAAAACAACGAAGATATCCTTTCAAAAATTTTCTCACTATCTCAGTTTACCCACCAGATTGACGATGATAAGATGAGCTATGAGCTAGCTGAGTATCCAAACAAGAAAATAAGTTCGTCCAAAAATTTCTAGTGAAAATGGGATCTCTGTCGCTTACAATAATCTTTGGGTTTCCATGTATCTTTTGAATTGTTTCCATAAATGTAGTAGAAACTGTAATTTCTTTAAATGGGTGAGATAAAGCACAAAAGTGTGCATACTTGGTAAGTATATCAACTACCACCATGATGACACTCTGTCCTTCAAACTTTGGTAAAATTGTGATAAAATCCATTGAAACCTCCTCCTAGTGTTGACTTGGAATGGATAAAGGTTGTAGCAGACCAATCATTCCACCTTAATTTTCTCCACTTTATTTTGTTGGAAAACCAAAAATTCCGCCACAAACGTTTGAATATCATATTTAAGGCCATCCCCAAAAAAATATTTTTTCACCCTGTGGTAAGTTTTTAAAAATCCAAAGTGTCCTCCTAAGGGAGAGGTGTGCAATTCCAAAATAATCTTTTGTTTTAGTTGGGAATTCTTACAAATATATAAGCGATATTTGTACCATAAGGAATCATTTTTCCAACTAAATGTATCAGATGTATTGGGATCTTGCTGCAACTTTTGAATGAGTGTCCACAATTCTACTTTATTATTCCATTTCTCCCTTGCTTTGGTTATCCAATCTGGTTGGATAATAGAAATGGCACAAAGCAGTTCTTCCACCTCATCATCCTTTGTTGAGAGTGCACCCGCAACAACATTTATCTTCCTTTTTTTGTAGATGATTTCAAAGTAATAAATCAATATCTTTGTGACCCATTTTTGCTGCTCTTCTGAATATATTATTTTTTCCAAAAAGTATTTAGGACTATCATGATAATTTTTTACCTTGAAGTGTCTTCCCTTTAGGTAATGTCGCCATTTATTTAGTGCATGTAGTATTTCCAACATTTCCTTGTCATAAATAGCTTTCTATAAATACTTTCCTTTGATTGGACAACTTCCAAAAGAAATGTGCCTTTCTTCTTGCATTAAAACAACACCTATTCCATTCCTGCAGTATCACATTCCACAATAAATATTTTTGCGAAGTCTGGTGTAGCTAAGATCGGTTCTAGGCACATTGTATCTTTAAGATGTTCAAAGGCCTTAGTTGCTTCAGGAGTTCATGAAAATGCATCTTTATTCAATACTATTGTTAGAGGTGTTGTTATTCTCCCACAATTATTAACGAACTTGCGAAAATACCATATTAGCCCGAGAAATCCTTGCAACTGCTTTATGGTTGTGGGGAATTTCCATTTATTAATGGATTTAATTTTGTTAGGGTCTACCTTAACACCTTCATGAGATACAATATGACCTAGATATTCCACCTCTTGTACTCCAAAGAAACATTTGTAGGTTTTTTCATATAATTGTTTCTCCTCCAATAGTTTGAGCACCCTATCAACATGTTGAACATGATCCTTCCAAGACTTGCTGTAGATTAGTATATCATAAAAAAATACTAACACAAATTTTCTAAGGAAGGGTTTGAAAATGGAATTCATCAACCCTTGAAATGTAGAAGGTGCATTTATAAGGCAAAAAGGCATGACCAAAAATTCATAATGACCCTCATGAGTTCGAAATGCTATTTTTGGAATATCTTCAGCCTTCATTCTAATTTGATGATATCCTAAATAGAGATCCAACTTGGAAAAATAAATTGCTCCATGTAATTTATCCAATAATTCATTAATCACAGGAATGGGAAATTTATCTTTAATAGTGATCTTATTGAGCTCCCTATAATCTGGATACATGCACCATGATCCATCCTTCTTGTGTACCAATACTACTAGAGCAGAGAAAGAACTTTGACTAGGTTGAATTATACCAACCTCTAACATTTCTGAAATCATACGTTCAATTTCGCTCTTTTGGACATAAGGATATCTGTAAGGATTGATGTTTGGAGGAACAATTCCTGGAATCAAATGAATAGCATGATCACAATCACGAATAGGTGGGGGTCCTTTGGGAGTTTGAAACACCTTGGAATGATTTTCCAAGACATTTTGGAGATATGGAGAAATAAATTATTTTGATGTTGGAAATTCTAGTGAGCACAATTTTGCAGTTACGCCTTATTGTTCTTTCTTCAGAAGATTTTTCATGAACTTAGAGCTTATTATCTTTCCCGGATTCCCTGTGATACCCCGTAATTCAACTTTATTTCCTTCCTAAAAAAAATTCAAGAAAAGTTCTTGAAAATTAAAAGCTACCATCCCAAAATATTTTAACCATTGTACTCGTAGTACAACATTAGCACCTCCCATTGGAATGGAAAACATTGGACTATTAAATGCATACTCCCCCATGGTTAGCTTGATATTATAACATTTTCCAGAGCAATTTATAGTTCCTCCATTTGAAAACATCACTTGACACTCTAGTGCTAGGTATAGGAAGCAATTCAATTCCTTGGCTACCTTACAATGAATAAAATTATGGGTACTACCCGAATCAATCAACACTATTACATTTTTCTTCTTGATATGTCCTTCTATATTGAGAGTTTGAGGAGTGGTAATTCCTACTAATGCATTAGAGGATATGGTAGGACTCATTTCTGATTTCTCTAGGGTTGGTTCTCGGTGCATATCCTCTTCTTTTGAATTTTCTTGTTCATTTTCTCCCTCCTCTTCACAATCTATGTAAAATAATTTCTTCTCGGCACACTTATGAAATTTAGTGTATTTTCTATCACGACTGTAACAAATCCATTTTTCTCTTTTTTCTTCCAATTCTTGTGGTGTCAATCTTGTAGGTTGTGGAAGTCTAGGTGTAGCAACACTTCCATATTTATATATGTGAGTGGTATGCTTCCTTGTTGCCATAATTTTACTTTCAATTTTTCTTTCCAACTTGAATGAATTCTCAAATGAATCAGGTTCCCAAAGATGAACCTCATGTTGGATGTTATCCTTTAAAGTCCCTATGAATACATCAATCCTGTGTTCCTTTGGAATATTAGTAACTCTTATATTTAATTTTTGGAAGTCCTCAATGTGCTCCACCATTGAACCCTTTTGTTCGAGATTTATCAATTGGCTAAAGAAGGTGTTGCTCTTTGTATCCTCATAATGTGTACTATTTCCTATTTAAAAATTGACCAAGTGAAATTTTTTTTAAGAGAGCAAAGCCATCGATACCATAAAAATGTATTTTGTTCTAAATATAAAGTTGCAATGCGTACCTTTTGTGTGTTTTTTACATTATGGAGATAAAAATATTTCTCCATTTGTAGTATCCATGTTACAGGATCCTTGCCATCAAACCTCCTCATATCGATATTTGGAATATTGTGGGTCTTCAGTCCAACATTAGAGTTTATGAAATCATGATTAAATTTTATTTTTTTCTCATCTTGAGTTTCCTCGACTACATTTTCGCCATTAGGGATCATTTCTTGTATCAACTTTGTCAAACCTTCCTTCAAACCTTCCATGTATTATTTTAGAT
This sequence comes from Pinus albicaulis, assembly GCA_034641835.2. Taxonomy (NCBI): domain Eukaryota; kingdom Viridiplantae; phylum Streptophyta; class Pinopsida; order Pinales; family Pinaceae; genus Pinus; species Pinus albicaulis. The sequence continues at coordinate 476,586,294 of CM076574.1, read as the reverse complement.
CATTCTTCATGTCTTCCATGTTGTCTTTCATTTTTTCATCAATCTTAGCTTTCATGTCATCAATATCAGCTTCCATGCCATTTTTCAAACCATCCATCTTAACTTCCATTCCTTTCTTCAAACCATCCATCTAAGCTTCCATGCATTTCTTCAAACCACCCATGTTTCCTTCTATACCGTCCATCTTAGCTTCCACGCCATCCATATTAGCTTCCATGCCATTATTAAAACCATCCATCTTAGGTTCCACGCCTTTCTTCAAACCATCCATCTTAGCTTCCATGCATTTCTTCAAAACTTCCATTTCATTTTTTGTTACTCTTTGCGAGAGCGAAATTTGATGCACTTGGTCTTGTAATTTTGATATATCATGTTTCACTTCTTCCTCTTAATGAGACATAGTAGAGACTTTTGAGGGCTTAATAGGTGTTGAATTATTTTTAGGGGGAATTTTAGAACCCAATATTGATATGTATGCTTCAATATGCCCTTAGAATCACTTCAAACTGATTTTTCAAACAAGACTTATGCAATTTGAAAAAAAATACACACCTTTTTTCTTGCTTTTGAGGAGCTTGATATTGAAACTGATGTATCTCTATAATTTCAGATCCCCAAGATTCTATATTCATTCCTTTAGTAGCCTTTTGAATATTATTTCCAATGCCACAGGTCTAACCCGATTTGGATTTTTCAAGGAAAAGTTATTCCCAATATCCCGCAATTTCCTAATTATGGACTAGTTCAATAGAGGGAACATGTACGACATTCCATGTATCACTATTTCCTCCTTAAGCTCTGAAATTGATACACAAGAAACCAAATTTCGTGCAATTTTTGCCACTTTTTACATAATTCCAATCCGGTGCTCAGAGAGAGAGAGTTATGACGATTTTCCCAAGGTCACCTCTTTGAGATGAAATTTGAGAGCCTACAAAAACCATAACTTTCATAGATCATATCTCCGAACCTATTGGAAACTAATATCTAAAATTTTTACACAAATTTGCTCATGTTTTCTTCACAAATTGGTTTTTTAAGCTTCTGAAACTTTGTAGAATAAAATTATAGTAAACTGCCACGATGACTTATTTGAAGCAGTGAAATCCTAGAATCCAAAGCTCTGATACCAAATGTTATGAAACCAACTCCCAAAATAGAAGAAAAGATAGATCAATGCCTTATAAATCAACCACTTTTAGGGGGGTAACATCCTTTAAATTACATAAATGAAAAATTCTTGGATGACACAAATGAGAAAACCTCCTTTCTATATATAAGAGTCCATGGGGTCACAATATAATCCTAGCCGACCTAACAATAATAATGTAAGGGAAAAAAAATAAAAATAGTCGGCTTTTATGGGGCACAATAATAAAAATATGGGGACTACAGGGGTACAATAATAACAATAAGGGGGGTACACTAACAAAAATAAGGGACTACACTAGTAATATAGGGACCTAACATCATGTTTCTTACCTTTTCCATCAACGTCTTATTCATTCCTTCTGCAACTCTATTTTGCTGAGGTGTGTATGAAGTAGTATTATATCGTGCTATACCACACTTCTTACAGAACTCTCCAAATTCGTTATTGTGGAAATCTCCACCATTATATGTCCCCAATAGCTTTATCTTCTTCTTTGTCTGGTTTTCCACCAAAGCCTTAAATTATTTAAACCTGTGAAAGACTTCAAATTTCTTCCCGAGGAAATATATCCATGTATTTCTTGAAAAGTCATCTATAAATGATACATAGTACACATACTTACCTAGTGATGGAACCGACACAAGTCTAAACACATCACTGGGATCTAGCTCTGCCAGCTTCAGAGAGGGATCTCTCTGTAAAATTTAGCTATGTTTTATGTGAATTTTAGGCTAGTTATTACTGTACTGGTTGTTTGTTTGATTTGTATTTTTTGGTTGATAAAATTGTTATAATTCCATTGGGCTATGGAGTCTAATGATTAACTGGATCTGCATCAAACTTTGAAGGATTTTCACAGGGAAAGTTAGGTTGCACTAACTGGATCTTCCAGGATTTTAAATGAATTATGAAATGGAAGAAAGGTAAATTTCAGTAGAAATTAAGGAGAAATGAAGTATGGTCCTCAATTTGGCTTCAGCATAAAACATATAAATTACAAACAACCACAACAGGGTGTTATTTATAACATATCCTATTCGTCATGGTTTCTGTCATGTAATTAAGCTTTTCATAAATACAGATAAAGAAAAACAATGAATAACACTTTAACAAAAGAAAAAAATCACCAATTGGTACACCACATGAATCCTGTGAAGAATATCCTTGTATTATTGATGCTTCTGGCAACTAGAAAATTACAATGCTTAGCAGAAATTATACTCAAAAATCAACCCTTAATACTTCAAACTTTGAAGTATTTATACACTAAACTACAAAATGATTTACAAAATCACTGTATCAATCGACAATGTATTATTGGCATTATCTCAAACAATAAAATTAATCTTTCAGAAAATAATATGCAAGAGGTACATTAATGTGGAAAGTTTGCTCTGTTTTGGAGGAGTCAGTTGTTGAATAGGCCTATTCTTGTGTTGCGTTGGCTAATGTGTTGACCTGTGCTGAATGCATCTGAATTATTGCTCAATCCTGTAACTCGCAGAGTTTATCCCACCTATCTTCATCTGGAATGGTTAATTTTGTTACTGTCTAGTAAATCTCATCAACCTCTATATATATGGAAAAAGTGGTATTTACAAAAATAATATGATTTACTTCATATTGGATGAAGAAATCATTACCCATAGCTTCCAAAAATGCTCTGCCTGTCATGATGCCTTTGATGATTGAAAATTTGGAGCTATCTCTGGCTATCTCTTTAATGTTTCTAACATAGTCTTCATAAGTAATTAACTTGTCACTAATTAAAATAAAGAAGGTAGCCCCTTCTGAGTTAAAGGCTCAATTCTAGAAAAAAATTTGTTGACTGCTATCTCTGAATTGTGACACTTCTCCTCTAGCTGAACAACCATATTATTTTTGGTAAGAATCCTCTTCACCTCTAGAATGGTTTCTGTTCTGTCATCAAATCATAAATCATATAAATCATATATGTTTTTAGAATTTAGGAACTTGATGATGTTTGTAGCTGTTGCAGGCATTTCTCCCAATTCTTGTTTGATCTCTATTATAGCCTCTGTTTCTCTTTTGATCAACCCTTTTTTCTCAAAGATGATCTGAATGCTGGGCCAGATTTCAACAATTGAGTTCGTAATATATTTCCAAATTATTTTCTTGGCTTGGGCCAAGATCTATCCTATTTCTGACTCCCTTTCAGATTTCTGCATTCTTTTAATAAGTTTTTGAGCTCTCTGTGATTCTGTTGAGTGAGAAGCCTCACTCCTTGTCTTCAGGTCCTGTAAAGTTTTGACTTGGTCCTGCAATTTCTTGATTTCCTTTGTCTGAATTGACAAATTTTCAACTGATTTAGTTAACTGTTCAACACCATCTATTTTCTATGTAGTCTGTGGAGTAGAAGTTGTAGCTGATGTTGTAGGAATGGCTGTAAGAGGTACAACATCTAATGGAATCATAGCTAGCTTTACATTCTTCTATATTTATTTGATCATATTTTCCATTTCAGTCTCCATCAACCTTATATGTGCATTCTATTCCATGATGAGCTTCATCATTTCAGTCTTCTCAGTCTCCGTCTCCTCAATGTCGTTTATAAGGGGATCTTAAGTGGCTGACAACTTCATCTGCTTTCTCAATGCTGCTATGTCAACATTATTCTTCTTGATTATTTCCTCTGAAAATTTCATGTTTGCAAGATCATATCCCATTTTGACCACTAAATATTCTAAGGATTTAATCCTTGTATCCTTTGCAAGAGAAGAAATATTCTCCATCTTCAACTGTGACTGGATATTTGATAAGGAAACCTGCAATTTAGAAATATTCATGGTAGTATTAGTTATAGTTGAGGAAATCATTTTAGTTGTCTGCTTATGCATCTCCATTTGGTCAGTGTGATGAATATCCTTTACATCAAATTCAAATGTTTTCTTCTTGTAATCAGATGTTGATTTTGGTTGTGGATTTTGGGCCTCAAGGAAGGAAATCTACATCCTACCCTTCTCTGAATCAAACATTGACAGTAACCTGTTTTGAGAGATGGAAGTATACTTCCAAAATTGGGCATAGGTGTTGTTCTTAAAAATTTCATTCTTAAGCTTTATCTCCCTGAATCTATCAAATACTATCTTCTCCTTCTCTCCTTGGATAACCTTAGTTGTCTGGACAGATTCTTATTGGTCATGAGATACTGAAGATGTTGTGGGAGAAGAAGTAGAATGGCCACATACTCAATAGGAGGATGGCGTTTCTTTTATCACCATAACTACTTCTTGCTCTGAAATTTTATATGTGTCAACCTTGGGATTTAGCTTTGTTCTTTTCCTATACATGATTTTAAATTCTTTCCTTGCACTATTAGTCACAAAATGTGACTCTTCTTCTCTTTGTATTTTAACAGCTTTCTCTTGTGGGACAGGATTTTGTGATGTTGATGTTGATACCATATACTCCTTAGATTCCTGTAATGTATTTTTATCCCATACTTTCTGGTTCATATCTCTTTCTATCTCAGGCCTCTAGGTATGAATGTAGGGAGTAGTTTTGTTTTCTACTCTTAGCTTTTAAATGATTCCCAAAGGGTCATAGGACCAGGTGAAGCTCAAGCTAAACTTCATATCTTTCAAAATTTTATCTACCTCCTTCCCTGCTGACCTGCTATGGCAAATAAAAGACCCAATTTGTGTCTTGATTGTGAAATAGGACTTCTTATTGGCTGATAAAAAATGAATTTCAACTGAATTCAGCATCTGTCTGATATATTCCAGAGAAAAAATCTTCATAGGGAGGAATTTTGGGAGCTTATAAGGTGCAAGCTCACATCCATAGACTCTGGTCTCAGTGTAATTCTGGTACAAGTACCAGTCTCCTGTCTTAGCCTAATCTTTCAAATGTAGAATTCTCTTAATGTCTTCAATTATCCTTGGTTCTACAGTACTACTTAGAACATTCATAGCTAGGTCAAAAAACTACTCAATGAATTGTTTATAAGAGAACTCTTGATGTTCTTTCATCACTAAAGATGTCCAGAATATCACTAATTGTTGGTTGCCTTCTTCATCAAGCTTTTGCATGGAAAATTTTCACCTGTCTTTTTGATAATATAGAAACATATATACCAAAATGGAAGAGTATTTAAACACTTATTGAGTCTGAAACTTAAGAAACTGCTCATGACTATTGTCAGCCAGGAATTGGTTGAAACAAAAGATTATAGATGGTTTGCTATCTGTGGAAAAGATAGAAAGGAAGCCTAAAATGGGTTCATCTACCCACTAAACAAAATAATAACCAAGGATAAATGAAATTACTGTTATTATCTGTTTAGCTTGATCAGGGAAGATGGAGGAAGGGTATGGAGGGTTTTTATTTGGAAATTGGGTATTTGCTGGTAAAAATATGTCAAAGATCTTGGATATTTTAGAAAAATAAAGTTTTTGGTAAATTTCATTGAGGGCTTCTAAGGAGAAAGGAGTGTTGTTTTCCACAAATGGAGCTTGCATCATTTGGTTAATTGACTGGGCAGTGATGATGAAAAGGATTTCACCAGTAGGGGCAATGATGGCTCTTTGATTGGGAATGTAGTAGTCATGGCATTTTCTAATCAATTTGAGGGCATGGAAGGTGTGAGGGAAGATGTAGTGCGAGAGATTGGACTCCCAGAGTCCAATCTCATCTGATTTATCAATGTATTTGTCTTCCAACCAACAATATAGTTCAAATAATTCAAATTCTGACTGTCTCAGTGATCTTATAATCTCTATCTGCTAAAGGAATATGGTCTAAGTCTATGGAAGAATGGGCTAAAGGATTCAGAGGATCCTCCTGGTTTTTATTTTTAGGAGGCATGATTAATTGTGAAGAATTTGATTGGAATTAGGAGGAACAAGGTTACTAGGAACACGTAGCAGCTGTGTGATGTTGGATAGTGGGTTCAAAGCTCCCCATGTGTTTCGCGGCATGGACTAACCACCTCTCGTGGATCCTAACTTTGGAGATTGTAGCAGAGACTAACACCTGCAGGTTTTTGTCTAACGACAATCGTGATTCCAACTAGTCGTATCAGAGCGATAGGTCTCGAATTCGAAACTCACCTAGCTCGCGTTGGGGGGAGATTGTTGGACATTGGGTTCAATGCTCCCTGTGTGTTTCGCGACATAGACTAACCGCCTCTCGTGGATCCTAACTTTTGTAATTTTAGTGGAGACTGATGCTTGCGGGTTTTGTTCTAACGACAATCGTGATTCCAACATGTGATTGGTTGAAGGAGAAAGGCAAGGTACTTTCACTCGATTTCAAACTAATCAGTTGATAAATATTGGGTGCACTGTAAAACCTGTGAAAAAATCTATTTTCAGAGACAATGTAACAGTAAAGGTTGAAGAAGATGGATTGCAGGGTTTATATAATGAATATAGGTTTTTGATTCAAATTGCGCAGGTTCGTTGGATTAACGGTTATCCAATGGAAATTAATTTCTCAACGGATAACCTAGGAAGTGATATTATTGAAAACGGCTTGGAAACGTGGAAAAATAGGAATGGTGGAGATGTTGGGTAGGGACGATGGTAATAGAGCAAGGGAGGAGTGGTTTTCAGGGGGGGTAGTGGGCGGTTACTGGTTTAGGCCGAGGGGGGGGGTGTGAAGTGTGGAGGGAAGGCCACGTAGTAGTGGGACCGGGCAGAGAATTTTTTTTTTTCGGACACCACACCCCCCCTGCCTCTGGTGGTAAAGTGAGGATGGGGAGGGGGGGTGAAAGTTAATAAGGGGTCGATTTGGGGGGCAGACAAATCGTGAGGTGTACAACTGCGAGTTTTTAGCCACATGCAACAAATAAAATTTGTCGGGTTATGACATTTTACTTTGGATCAAAAACTTAGGATAAAGGCATTTTATATCATATATCCCTTTTTGTGCCTGATGCATAATGAAATTAAAACTTAGGATATAGAATTTTTAATCCTTTTTCAAAACCAAAACACTTCTACCTACCCTTTCAAACTTAAATTATTTTTTCTAAACTATCATTTTTTTATTTCTTCTAGGGGTGCATTTAGACTAGCAAACCCTTATTACGTTTTTTTATGAAAAATATATTCTATCCTATCACTTATTTCTCCTATTGATTCAAATTAAACAGTTGAATCAATGTCATTTTATACCTAACTATTGATTTACCAAGATTAGACTATTTGGAAAATATTTATTCTCTAACCTAATCTACAAAAATTCAAAATTGTTCAACCATGATTAAGTTGTATGGTTTAAACAAATAGCTAGTCATTGTGGCATTTTAAACAAGCTACACACATTCTTATTTCATTTGATAGAAAGAAAACTATCTATTAGTAGTGGAATTTGAATTTGCAACATTTTGAGTGTTATTTTCTTTTGTTTTTCTTTTATGGGGTTCTCATTTCATTTTTATTCTTTTTCAATGTTTCTTTCTTTTCTGATTTTTCTCTTTATTAATTTTTTTTATATATACTCTCTTTTAATTTTATTATATATATATTTTTGGAAATCATTTGCACATTGAAAATTATTTACAATACAATATTACTGAGATAAAATCCTCAATCACCTTGAGATCCTATAAATTATAGGGCCCTAACAATTCACAGAAATAAAAATCCATAGAGAAATTAGACATACATTCTACCATACCATTACCATGCAGTATTCAAAGGCCCTTCTCTCCAATATGTCCAAGCCTTTGATGCCATAACATATTATTTTCTCCAGAGACCACTAAGTTTTATGCTCCACTTTTGGGAACCACAGAATAGTTGCACCCATCAATAACAATGCTACCTAGAAGCTTGTATAGACTTCCAATCTGAACTCCACGCATCAATATGTGTTCTCCTTGAATCATCTTGCAAGTATCCTTATCGAACACTATTTTTACACCTGCATCATCCATCTTGCGTATAGAAATCATATTTTTAGCCAATGCAGGAATATGTAGAACACCAAGAAGTGTTCTAATCCTTCCACCTTGCAACTTCAGTATGAATTTTCTGCGTCCAATGATTTTGGCCTTCCTATCACCCCCTAAGAAGATATCACCACCATCTTATTTCTCATACTCGCAGAACCACTCCCTATGGGGAGTGAAGTGAAAGGATGCACTTGAGTCAATCAACCATGCCTCATGATCTACATGTGTACTTGAAAAAGAAGCCAAGTACACATCCCCACCTTCATCTGAGGTGTTTTTTGCCTCTATAGAAGGAGCATGATTATATCGCTTTCCTTTCTCAAGAGCTTTGGATCTAAAATAATTTTGAAGTGACCTTCCTTTTCAAATTTCAAGCACACCTTATAGGTTTTCCTGGAGATTTAGATCTCCCACTCAAGGAATTTTTTTTTCTTCAGTTCTGGGACCTTCCTTGTAAAGACAAGGCGTCTCCATTATGGTCCTCCATATTTTTCCATCTTATCTCCTACGATAGCACGGACGAAACTATTTCATAAAATTTCAAGGTAGTTGTATTTCTACCTATTGCAATAACCAGACTATCCCACGAATCTTGTAGAAAACACAATAAATTGATGCTTTTATCTTCATTGAAATTTTAATATCAACATGATAACAATAGGCTTACCACAGTATTAAAGGCATTCATATGCTCTATCACCGATTCTCAATCCTTCATCCTTAGGTTATACAACATTTTTCGTAGGAATGGTTTGTTCACCAGAGACTTAGAATGGTACAAAGTCCCTAACTTTTCCCACAAAGCCTTCACCATAGATTCCCCTAATATATTCAACAATACTCATTCTGAGATACACAACTGTATTTTTCTATTTGCCTTATGATCCAAAATTTCCTAGTATTCATCTAACATTGTCACTGCTTTAGTACCTGGATATACCATGATCCATTGATCTTTATCCATCAGTAGATCCTCCATCTTGAGCTTCCAAAAATAAAAAAATTGACCCTTAAATTTCTCGATCTCTATATTTCCACTACTAGCCATCTTCTTTCACCGCAAGAATCGATCCCGCAGATCTCCCACTGAACAGGGTCTACCATAGGCCCAAACAAAAATCCTCAGTAGTAAAGGCATCCCCTTGAAGCCAAAACTGCTCCAATAACAAATGTAGGTTTTAACCCTGTACAAAAATTACCTGCAAATGAATTCTTAAAAAAATAAAATAAACAATGGCGAGAACATAAACATAAAACACATATACACAAAGACTCTCCCCTAAATCCCAAAACTAGGACTACCATATTGATTTTTCATTATGTTTCTTTCTATGTTACAATACATATATATACATGCCGAAGCATTCATAAACTCCAATCCATTAACTCTAGATTAGAACATAACCATAGTTCCCTTGAATGGATCTAGAAAATAACATGTACATAAAACCATCATGCTCAAAACCATGTGCAAACCCATGCAAAAAACCATAGGTAGGTCCGCCCACCTATTATGGGGTCCAAAAAAATAATTCCCGAGGCGCTGCCCCAGACCCCATGCAGGGGGGGTTCCACTACCCTGCAAACCCCTCGACAGGGGGTCTGTGCCCCCATGCTACATCTGATGCAACAAATAGGAGGGGCTATTGCCCCCCTTGTGAATTTTCATGGAAAGAATATAAAACACACCCAAAAATCACAAAAAGACACATTGTTATTACTATCAATACCATTAACATATATTTGGTTACTTTTTTGCATGACTCATTAAACACCTCATCATTTAAGTTCATATAATCAAATGATTTCACATCATATCATATCAAGTCCTTTTAAAACATAATCATATATATAGTTTCTAATAGACATAATATATCCATCAAAGGAATAATTTTTCAAAATTCTCATCTTGATTCTATGTTAATAAATCATAATCAATAAATAGGGAAAATCATGATGCATAGAATTTGTTGTGAAAATTTATGAATATCTCAAACAAAAACCCTACTGTTAATTTTCAGATTTACTTCTCCTACTTACATTAAGTTATTAATGTGAAATATTTAGCATTCACATCGAAGTAAACACATTAAAAACCTACACATACATATCTAAACTGAATACATGCACAATGACAAAGTGACACACAAGGATTTTTTGGACAATTTCCCCCAGAAAAAACTGATGCGGGAAAACCGCTCTTTTGGCTATTGGAGGGTTTTATTATTAAGTAGAATCTAAGTACAACAAATATGGGAACTAAACTGGTTAAATCGATAGAGAAATAAATAATCTGCAGCTATACCTCTGTTATGGAGACAAAAAAATCGACTGATTCACACCCTTAAATGGGATTTACAAAACTCAGTCCTTTTCAGTCTTCAGAAACTCCAACGCTGCTTTGAAGCCCTCTAAGTCATCTCTGATAGCCTATGTCAGCCCCTGTGCTACTCAGGAAGGGCCTGTGTCACCCCAGACTGGGTTACATTGTCCCTACGTTGCCCTAGATAGCCTATGTCAGCCCTATTGGCCTCTTGCTGCCCCTGCGCTACCCTTTTTGGGTCTGCATCAAGCCTGCGTAGCCCCTGAAGCCTTTGTGCTACCTCTGTTGGGTTGTGACTGCTCTGTGTAGCTGTTGATGCTCCCTCTGTGCTGCTCAATTTGATTCTTCTTTGCCCTTGTTGCACTCTTGGCCTGGGATCAAACCATCCCTTTCGCCAATACCACCCCTCACTGCAGCTGAAACACTTATAAAATTATTAGCAAACCATGCCCTATAATTTCAGTTTAGTCTCAGTGGTCTGCCACTGTGTGTGTTCTCCAACTGACCCCAAGCCCTATTCTTATACTTTTCTCATTGAAGCATCAATGACCATGATCTAATCTTAAATCAATGACTAAGATTAGAAGATTCTTGATCCGTGTGAATTTATTAAATCGCTTTCTGGGTCTTGGAGATCTTATGTACTCTAGCCCCTCCATAAATTTTGGGAGCTAGAGCACATCCGATGCTACCCCAACAACTCAAAATATCAGCACTCCCTCTTAGTGAGGAATGTGCTCTAGCAACAATACTTCACCTTAAAGTTCTGCACTGATCTCTCGTTTTTTGGGAAGAACACTGAGGGGGGGGGGTGAATCAGTATTTATAGCTCACTGAAAACTTTTACTTTTTCTTCATTGAATTCTATACGCAACTTTATTGAACCCAACTAGCGTATACACGTAGATATACCAATAGAAACTTGCGTATACTGAGATAAATTTATTGTTAGATAAACTTTTAGAAACAATTTTTAACAACCACCACTGCTATCGTCTTTTTCTTCAATATTTATTTTATGGAAAACTGCTTACAATATTTTACTGATGCAGACTCATATCTGTACGCAGGCATCTACCTGCAGAAGGCTGCAACCTTCTCTCATTTTCCAGTTGCTACTGGAAGGGAGCTACAACCCCTTGATCTTGTTTACCATCCACTACTGGAAGGGAGCTCTAACCCGCTGATCATAACACCAGCTTCTATTGGCAGGAAGCTTCTACTTCCACACTGGAGGCTTCAACCCTCAAAACCACTATAGACCACGTTTCATCAATTTTCACATTGGATCCCACAGCTTCAATGCAACTCATCATAAATATCATCAATAATAAACTTAACCCAAACTCCAATCAGAACAATGAGTTCATTGTAACTAGAACACAATAATATCCCAGATTTCAGAATCAGTATGCAAAAAAAATCTCAACCCTGATCATTCATTATCTTAAAATACATACACTACTTTACTTCACTGATCCCACGTATATACACGCTTTCCTTCACACCAACCTACGTATAAATCTAAGAAAGCTATTTTTACAGAATGTGATCAGTCTAAGATCTAGATCTGAGGTTTTTTAGTTAGATATATTTCCAGTATTGCAGAATCCTTAATCAGTCAGTCATCATTAAACATGTTTACTCACTTATTGATCAGATTTGTACTTATTCAACTTAGCATCATATACAGTATTCAAGCAACCTAGATCTACATGAAGACTTCATTGACAGGCAACAGAAATATAGCAACAATAAATAGATAACCTCTGTAGTAAGCTTAAAAAAAACTCTGACTTTAATACACGCTTTTCCAAAGACAAAGCCGTGTATATACGCGCTTTCACCGAGAAAAACTAGCATATAGATCTATAAATATTAAATTTTTATAATGTTTCAGATCTATTGACTTACCCTGATTTCTTCACTTCACTTCAAAAAACATGCGCCAGGTCACAAATGTAACCATCTCTTCAATAGATCAAGTGCATAGTCATTTTAGGTCTAGAGACCCTAATCGATCATTATATCTAAGGGTGCATCATAGATTCAGATCTATCAATAAAACAAAGTTCATCCTATGCAGATATACTTCAGAGAGAAGTATTCAATAACAACCCTTACACATGCATACCCTTGCACTATGATCTTCGTCTCCTTATATAGATTTAGCCTTTACCAATACCATGAGCCAAAACCACACAAATTTTGATGGTATTCTTGGATGGAATCAAATAGACGACACAATGCTCAATACTGTGAGCTAATACCATGGTAATGCCCCTTGGTATCATAATTTTAGAGTGCAAAAGATATACACAACTTTGCTTCTTTGTACCCGCGTGTACACGTGACTTATATTCATAAAAACTGCATATATACTAATTATGGATGTATAAGCGGGTTACTTGTGTACCAAGTAGCGTATACATTGCCTCCATACGTGGGTTACCTTCATCAACCTGCATATACATTGAGAAATATTTCCTGTTTCATTTTTATGGTACTTACTGGAATTCCTTTCTCTGACACATCTGAATTGACCTTTAGAAACATCATTTTTACATATTTAACAAATAGTTTGTTATCAAAAGGAAACTCATCAAGTAGTTTTCCATCAAGGACAACTTCATCAGGTAGGTTGCCATCAAGGACAACATATTGCATCATATTTCCAACAATCTCCCCCTTTGGACTTGATGGCAACCATGATGGTATTTGATCACCACAACAGATAGATACATTAATCATAACCATCATTCAAACACCAAAATACTCTCCCCCTTTGAAATCAAGGGCAAAGGGCTGATCAATACCAAAACAAGGTTTCTCTTCCCTTGTAAAAAGAAGAGCTCTATAGATTTGATGCGCACTGAAATTACCATGTTCCCCCTGAGTTCATGTTGAATCTTCGGATAGATTTTTCAATTAAGTAGATGACTCTATAACTCAACCGAGTATGACCTTTCCTATCACTAAGGAATCATACTTACATCAATGATCCAACCAAGTGGAATTACATATTTGACTCATCTACCCAACCAAGTGGGTTTACAAATTTGAACAAGTCCTTACATAACTAAATATAACAATTTTAAGTCATAGGTCTCAACATGACCTTTTCATCAAATTACAGATATTACTTTTTATAACCAAAACCAAAGAATCTCAATCAGGAGATCATAACACATAAACCAATCAGAATGCCAACAATGCATCCTTTTCCATAAGGCAGTTGCTCCCCCTAAGCTTGTGCATCCTGAACACTTTCAACAACCAATTCATCAAAGCATATTCATCAAGGAGATAGATATCAAGGAAAGGTACAGAAGATGAATACCAGAACAAAAACAGAGATTACCCAACAACACCACAGACTGTTCTAAAAGCTGACCCAGAGAATTTATGTTAGCAAAAACCATACATGGTTTTATGCATAGAAACTTGCGCATATACGCAATTCGCCTTTACGAAATCATCGTACCAAATTTAATCTTCTAAGATTAAGCATATATGATAAGAGAGGCAGAGACAACTCCCAGCTTTTGTCTGAGATATTCGAATGCTTCCCTAGGAAGAGGTTTAGTAAATATATCTGCAACTTGTTCTTTGGAGGGAACATACTCCAATTTAACCTTTTTTTCAAGCACTTGTTCACGTAGGAAGTGATACTTGATAGGAATGTGCTTGTCTTGGAATGCATAATAGTATTCTTCGAGATACTAATGGCACTTATATTATCACATAGAATGGATATGGGAGGTGAACATTTGATTTGAATGTCTTGTAGTGTTTGCATTATCCAAAGAAGTTGTGTGCAACATGATGCAACAACCACATATTCTTCTTTGTTGTAGATAAGACAATAGAAATTTGTTTCTTTCTTAACCAAGATACTAATTGGGGCCCCATATAGAATGCACCACCACTAGTGATTTTTCGATCATCAACATTTCCAGCCCAATCTGCATCTATGTAAGCATGAAGGGTGAGATCAACATTCTTTGGATACCATAGACCAAAGTATTGAGTCCCTTGTAGATATTTGAATATTCTTTTTATAGCCTGAAGGTGAGACTCTTTTGGATTAGCTTGGAATCATCCAACAATACCAACTGCACGCATAATGTCCGGTCTTGTCCCAGTTAGATAAAGCGGAATTCCAATCATGGATCTATAATCTGGTTGATTCAACATGGGAGAATCATCATGAGAACTAAGGTTACATCCAGTTACCATTGGAGTACTCACAGGTTTGCAGTCTTCCATCCCATACTTCTTCAGAATTTTCTTAAGATATTTTTCTTGTGATAGAAATATGCCATCTGTTGCTTGTTGCACTTGTAAGCCAAGAAATATGTTAGTTCCCCAAGTAATGACATTTCAAATTCTTGTTGCATAACAAAAGCAAATTTCTGACTCATGGAATCTTCATTACTTCCAAAAATGATGTCATCAACATACACAACAATAATCAATAGTTTATCATTTTCAATTTTTGTGTATAAGTTACTGTCAGCAGATCCCTTTGTGAAACCTTGTTGTTGAAGATATTTGTCAAGACAATAGTACCATGCCCGAGGAGCCTGTTTGAGACCATATAAAGCCTTTTTGAGTTTACAAACAAGTTTTTCATCATTTCCCATAATGAATCCTTCTGGTTGTTCTATGTAAACTTCTTTTTTTAGATCACCATTGAGGAAACCAGCTTTGACATCCATTTGATAAACTTTGAATTTTTGAAAACTTGAAACAACAAGAAACATTCTTATGGCTTCAAGTCTGGCTACAGGAGAAAATGTTTCTTCAAAGTATATACCTTCTTGTTTAGAATACCCCTTACAAACAAGTCTAGCTTTGTTTCTAATAACATCTCCATTTTCATTTAATTTGTTTTTGAATATCCATTTTGTTCCAATAACATTTTTATCATGAGGTCTTGGATCCAATTCCAAAGTATGATTATTTTTAATCTGATCAAGTTCTTCATTCATGGCTTGAATACAACATTCATCTTTACTAGCTTGATTTACATTATGTGGTTCAATAGTGGATAAGAATGCCAGATAGCTAAGGGATCCTACAGGAGTTCTTTTGTTTGGACACTTGATCCCTTTTCTCCTAGAATTGGGGATTCAGGATGATTCTTTTGAACATACCTGGATGGAGCTTTTTCGGATATATCTTCTTCTGGTGCTTCATTGGGTTCTCCTTCTATATTGTTTCTATTTGATGGGGGAAAACATACATCATCA
The DNA here is from genome assembly GCA_034641835.2 of Pinus albicaulis. Taxonomy (NCBI): domain Eukaryota; kingdom Viridiplantae; phylum Streptophyta; class Pinopsida; order Pinales; family Pinaceae; genus Pinus; species Pinus albicaulis. The sequence continues at coordinate 476,570,641 of CM076574.1, read as the reverse complement.
TCATCTTCATTTTTTGTTGTTATTTCCCTTTTAGGAGCTGTGAGAGACTCATCAATTACAACATCAATACATTCAACAATACTCTGAAGTATTTTATTGTAACATTTATATGCTTTACTTCTAGAAGAGTAACCGAGAAATATTCCTTCATATGCTCTAGGTTCAAACTTACCAAGTTTTTCATCATTTTTCTTGATAAAACATTTGCTTCCAAAAAATCTAAGATGCTTTACAGTGGGAATATTACCATACCAGAGCTCATAAGGAGTTTTATCACTGTTCACACGAACATGAGCCTTGTTAAGAATATTTACTGCAGTATGTGCTGCTTCTCCCCAAAAAGTATCTGGAGTTCTAGATTCATCAAGCATAGCACGAGCCATCTGTTGAACTATTCTATTCATCCTTTCTGCCACACCATTTTGTTGTGGGGTTCCAGCTATAGAAAACTGTATTTTTATGCCATGATGTTCACAGAAATCAAAGGATTCATCTGATATATATTCTCCTCCTCGGTCAGTTCTAAGAAATTTTATTTTTAGATCTAATTCATTTTCAACCAAAGCTTTGAAGATCTTAATTTTTTCAAATGATTCATCTTTATGTTTCAGTAAATCGATCCAACACATTCTAGAGAAGTCGTCAATAAATAAAATATAGTATTGTTCTCCACGAGGTGACTTTTTCCTTACATGACCACATAGATCAATATGTATAAGTTCAAGAGGCTTACTTGCTGATCCTTATTTGGCATTAAATTGCACCCTGGTTTTCTTACCAAATTGGCATGATTTGCATATGGTACTTTCAGGTAGAGTGATGTTGGGAAGATCACGAACAACTTTGAGTCTGTTAGATTTTCTTGTTTGAGAGAAGCTCAAATGTCTCAATCTTCTGTGGCATAACCAATTTTTTGAAGGTTTACCTAAGTAGCATTTCTCTTGGCCACCTTTCAAAAGATACATATTGCTTGGTGTTCTAGTTCCTTTTATTACCGTTTTTCCTGTGTCAAGTTCACGTACTACACATTATTTTGAACTAAAGACAACTTCATTTCCTTGATCACACATTTGACTCACACTCAACAGGTTATGCTTTAATCCATCCACATACATATCATTGTTAGATTTTACCTTTTAGTTTAGAAAAACATAACCTTTTCCTTTAATGACAACAGGAGAGTCATTTCCAAAGGTAACATTCTTTTCCTTCTCTAGAGAATTGTATGAAAGGAGTTTATTTTTATCACTTGTCATGTGTTTTGAGCATCCGCTATCAATGTGCCATTGATTTTATTCCTCTTCTGCAAATAAGATATGCCACAGCTTTCAACCTGTAATTCCTTCTTTCTCCATACCTTGGAATTTGAAGGTATATGCTCTTTTGGCTGAAGCTTGCTCCTGCATTCAGATTCTTCATGTCCAAAGTTATTTCAATAGGAACATTCAATTTCATTTTGAAGAGGATAAATTTTTTTATAGGTATTCTTCTTTATTCCAATCTCGTTTATTTTCTTTTTTTATTATCCGGTCATGATGGTTTTGTATGCAACACATTGAGTAACTTTATGACCAAAATTATGACATGAGAAACATTGTCCGTTAAAGAAGAAATTTCTGCAGTCATGAAACATTCTATTTATGTTTACCTGCTGATTGATATTTCTATTATTGCTCTTCCTTGTATTTAAGTGGTCATGCTTTACCTGTGTAGTCTCTTTGTTCTTTTGATGAGTGAAAAAATGTTGTTGGCTGGCTTTAGCTGCATTTAGATAGCTTGGTGCTGAAGACTGAGAGAATTCTCCAATATATCCAAGACCTGTCTTTATAAGAGGAGAGCATTGTACCTTGAGAATTTCATCTAAGGTTTCAGATCCTTTAGAAAATCTAAGATTTAAAGTTTTCACTTTCTCAATTTCCTTTATTAGACTTACTATTTAGCATTCTAATTTCTCATTGTGCTTCTCCTTTTCTATAAGCTGATTCTTTAGAGTATATATGGAAATTTTGTTTTCTTACAAACATATTTTGAGATGATTTATTTCTTCAAGAAAACCATTTTCTTCTAATGCATCCATAAAAGTATCTTTTGCCTCACTAGAGTCTTTTTCAAAAGCCATGAATAGTCTAATATCTTGATCAATTTCTCCTTCTTCACTATTTGATAGACCATCACTATCTTCATGAATATAATAGCTTTTTCTATTGATAAATTGTTTCTTATTTCCTTTTGTCACTTCCTTTCCCTTTTCATGATTATCTTTATGTGGACTTTTAGAAACATAATGACCAAATCTTCCACAAGAAAAAAATTTAAAAGGAAGCTTACCTATGAACCTTCTAGTGCCAAGTTGTAGCTTCTTTACAAAATTTATATCATCCTATTCTAAAGCATACCCTGGTCCTTCTTGTTCTTCTACTTCCTTTCCTTTTGTAGCAACTCTAAAGACAACTTCTTTGACTTCAGATGGACCTCCTTTCCTCATTTCACATGCAGTCAAAATCCCATGAAGTTGAACAATAGTAAGAGTTTGTAGATCTTGCTTCTCTTCAATAACAGAAACTTTTGACTTGAATTTGGGAGTTAGAGATCTCAAAACCTTTTCTACTAGAGTAGTGTCAGTTATGGTTTCACCCATTTTTCTCATAATATTTACAATATCATCTAGACGTAAAAAGAAACTAGCAATGCTTTCCTCATTATGCATTCTGAGTTTTTCATATTGAATTCTGAGAGTTTGGAGTTTAACACTTTTTACCTTGGCATCACCTTCATAGCTCAAAATAATTTTGTCTCATATCTCCTTTGTTGTATTCAACTACATGACTTTTACAAATTTAGTTTCAGTCAAACTTCCCAATAATGGATTGACCTCCTTTGCATTGGTTTCATAGTTCTTTCTTACTGCTCGATCTGTTGGAACTGAAGCTGGATATTGATAACCTCCTTCAACTATAGCTCATACATATGCTCCAAGAGACTGAAGATAGGATCTTGTCCTTGTTTTCTAGAAGATTAAATTGTTTCCATTGAAGAGAGGAGGATTGATAGATGTTTTCCCATCTTGATTTCTCATCTTAGCTGATATTCCTTCTAGCGATTAAACTTCTTCAGAAGGACCTGCTCTGATACCAATTGTTGGGAAAAATACTAAGAGGGGGGGGGGGGGGGGTGAATCAGAATTTATAGCTCATTGAAATTTTTTACCTTTTATTTACTGAATTCTATATGTGACTCTAATGAACCCAACTAGCATATACACGTGGATATACCAACAGAAACTTGCGTATACTGAGATAAATTTATTTTTATATAAACTTTCAAAAACAATATTTAACTCAACTTATAATTTATGCATCAGATAGTTAAGTAGTAAATATGTGTAGTAACAGAAGAATAAATCATCACACAAGAGCATCACACATGAACACCAAGATTTAAGGTGGAAACCAAATTTGGGAGAAAACCACCGATGCTATCGTCTCTGTCTTCAATATTTATTATATGGAAAACTGCTTACAATATTGTACTGATACAGACTTATATTAGTATGCATGAATCTACGTGCAAAAGGCTGCAACCTTCTCTCATTTTCTAGTTGCTACTGGAAGGGATCTACAACCCCCTGATCTCGTTTACTAGCCACTACTGGAAGGGAGCTCCAACCCCCTGATCAGAACACCACTTCTACTGGCAGGAAGCCTCTACTTCCACACTGAAGGCTTCAACCCTCAGAACCACTGTAGACCATGTTTCATGAATTTTCACACTAGATGCCACAACTTCAACACAACTCATCATAAATATCATCAATAATAAACTTAACTCAAACTCCAATCAGAACAGTGAGATAACTGTAACCAAAACACAGTAATAACCCAGATTTCAGAATCAGTATGCAGAAACAATCTCAACCCTGATAATTCATTATATTAAAATACATATGCTACTTTAATTCACTGATCCCGTGTATACACGTGCTTTCCTTCACACCAACCTACGTATAGATCTGAGAAAGTTTTTTTTACAGAATGTGATTAGTCTCAGATCCAGATTTGAGGTTTTTCAGTCAGATATATTTCCAGTATTGCAGAACCCTTAATCATTCAGTCATCATTAAACATATTTACTCACTCATTGACCAGATTTGTACTTATTCAACTTAGTAGCATATACAGTATTCAAGCAACCTAAATCTACATGAAGACTTCATTGATAGACAACATAAATATAGCAGCAATAAATAGATAATCTCTGCAGTAAGCTTCAGAAAAACTCTGAATTTCATATGCGCTTTTCCAGAGACAAATCCACGTATATAAACGCTTTCATCGAGACAAACTAGCGTATAGTTATGTAAATATTAAATTTTCAGAATGTTTCAGATCTATAGACTTACCCTGATTTCTTCACTTCACTTCAATAAAAATGCGCCAGGTCACAGATCTAACCATATCTTCAATAGATCAAGTGCATATTCATTTTAGGTCTAGAGACCCTGATCCATCATTGTATCAAAGGGTGCATCATAGATTTAGATCTACTAATAAAAAAAAGTTCATCCCATGCAGATATAATTCAGAGAGAAGTATTCAGTAACAACACTTACACATGCACACCCTTGCAATATGATCTTCTTCTCCTTATATAGATTTAGCCTTTACCAATACCATGAGCCAAAACCACACAACTGCCGATGGTATTCTTGGACGGAATCAAATAGATGACACAATGCTCAATACTGTGAGCTAATGCCATTGTAATGCCCCTTGGTATCATAATTTTAGAGCGCAAAATATATACACGGCTTTTCTTCTTCGTACTCACGTGTATACAAGAATTCTCTTCATAAAAACTGCATATATACTAATTCTGGATGTATACGTGGGTTTCCTGTTTACCAAGTAGCGTATACATTTCCTCCATACATGGGTTCCCTTCATCAAACCTGCATATACATTGAGAAATAATTCATGTTTTATTTTTATGGTACTTACTGGAATTCCTTTCTCTGACACATCTGAACTGACCTGTAGAAACATCATTTTTACATCTTTAACAAATAGGTTGCTATCAAAAAGCAATTCATCAAGTAGGTTTCCATTAAGGAAAACTTCATTAGGTAGGTTTCCATCAAGGACAACATATTGCATCATATTTACAACATGGTGTGGTCTCTGCGCTGATGCTTGGCCTGTTTCCCTTCAACATTTCACCACGTACTACTACCCATGACGCTACCACTGCCACTGCTAGCTCCCTCTCAATTCACTGCATCGTGCTGCCAACTTCTACATTGTAACTCAGTTTCTGAGAGTAAGAAACTGAAGTTCTCCTACCCAATATTTGATAGACAAGTCAGTTGGGCTGCATCTCATCATTGAACCTCCATAGGCTACTGCTTCATGTTGTCATCTTGAGGCTATTGCGTTGTTGCAGCTTTGCATTGCATAAGCATACCTCCTCTATGCTGAAGTATCCTACATTTCTCCTTATCTGTGTTATCCTCCTAAAGCCTCTATGCTGCTGGAGCTCTGCTCTACGATGCTAAGTCACATAAGCCAGTCTATGGTGTTGCTACTACGCTTCTGCTGCATCTGCATTGCACTGCTCCCTCTCACCATCCAGCTCTGCCTCTGCTCCATCCATGATATTCTTCACCCACTACTCCACTTGTCACACTACTGTCTTAAGGCTCTTGTAGCTCGTATGTGATCCAAGAGTTGGGCTACTCAAGGATCATACCTGCACTCTGTAGCTGCTTTAAAAATAAATATTTCTCCACTTTTGTGGTTCATGAGTGCTCATGGCTACATCATCTCCAGAGCTATCGTCTGCCACAACAGCCTTGGAGCTAGAAGCTTGCTTATCCTTCTTCTTCTGAGGATAATTGCTGGCGAAATGTCTTAGTTTGCTGCACTTGAAACACTTGATCTTCGACAGATCACTCTTCATTATCCCTTGCTGCCTCTTTGATGCCAAGGCTGCATCATCCTCTTCTTCTTCCTTCTTCACTCTACTCGAAACAATGTTGTACTGTATTTTCATCATCCGACATATTTAATCTTGTTGGAGGATAGTCCACATGTTGTCCTAGTTGGGAAGGTCCTCTTTGCCCAAGAGACTTTGGACAATTTTTTCCCAGCCCTTTGTGACTGCATTGAGAGCAGTCCTCACCATGACATCATCATCTACCTTCAACCCCATGCCAGTCAACTGATCCTGAATCGGTTGTAGTATGGATAGAAAAGGGTCAATCTCCTCTCCCTTGGCCATCATTAATAACCTCAGTTGGTTCTCCAAAAGCATCTTCCTCTGGACGGATCTTCCTTCATATAGTGTGGTTAGAGCTACCCACATCTCATGAGCCATTGCCTTCTTGGATATGTGTGGGACCACATGATGTTTGACCCCATCCATAATGAAGCCCTTAGCATGTGCCATTGCTTCTTCATGCTTCTCCAGGAGCTTCGCATCGGTCAGCATGGGCAAGAATTTCTCTGCATGCTCCCTCAAGCCATATGCCTACATGACTACTAGGATTCCGGCCTTCCATATTGCAAATTTGGATAGGTTGTCCAACCTATCATGATAATGTAGTCCATGGAGTGCCATCTACTCAGAAAATGTGTTGGAAAAAATCCTCCTCTCTATACTAGAGACTCGGATATAGGGTCCTTGGTGAGACAGGAACCCTCTGCTCCCTCTGAAAAATGATTCCCTCTCTTGGAAGTCTACCAAACAAAAAAAAATAAGCTCTCTTCGATTGTCTGATCGATATTCAGAATTTTTTTGCAGCAATTCTTCTAAGTTGTTCTCCTCCCACTCTTCATCAACTTAGCTTAGGCTAAATTCTACATCGACAGAATTTTAATCCCACCAGCAACTGCTGAAGGTCTGCAGCTCAGCTTTCGGCACTCTAAACAATAATCAGCTTCTGGGCTGCATCACCTTGGCCGAACTCTACATGAGTAGACATTCTCAACGCAAATTTTGCGCAGTAAGTGTGTGTGCCTACATGGATCTACGTGGAGACTGCGTCAATTTGGCCTCTCCGTGGATTTGTTTCCTTTTGCTGCTGCGCTGCCTTCTCTGGTCTGGTTTTCTGCTACTACTATTGATTTCTCTGTTGCTTTCTATAACACATATTTTTCATTCTTCTTACTAGATATCTAGGCTTGATCTGCAATTGCTCTGATACTATGTGAAAATTTCTTAATATCTCAAACAAAAACCCTACTGTTAATTTTCAGATTTACTTCTCCTACTTACATTAAGTTATTAATGTGAAATATTCAACATTAATATAGAATTAAACACATTAACAACCTACACATACAGATCTAAATTGAATACATGCACAATGACAAAGTGACACACAAGGATTTTCTAGACAACTGTCCCCGAAAAAACCCAATGCGGGAAAACCAACCTTCTGGCTATTGAAGGGTTTTATTATTGAGTAAAATCTAATTACAACAATTCTAGGCACAAAATTGGTTAAACTGATAGATAAATAAATAATCTACAACTATACTTCTATTATGGAGACAAAAAAATTGACTAATTCACACCCTCAAATGGGATTTACTAAAATCAGTCATTTTCAGTCTTCAGAAACACCAACGTTGATCTAAAGCCCTCTGCATCAACTTTGCTAGCTTGCGTTAGACCCTGCGTTGCTCAGGAAGGGCCCGCATCACCCCAGATTGGGTTACGCCACCCTGGCTCGGCCTGTGTCAACCGTGCTGGCCTCCTGCTACCCCTGCGCTGCCCTTTCTAGGCCTGCGTCAAGCCTACCTAGCCCCTGAAGCCTCTGCGTTGCGTCTGCTGGAATATGGCTTCTCTGCATAGTTGCTGCTCCCTCTGCACTACTCAATCAGCTACTTATCTACCCTTTTTTCACTCTTGGCTTGGGATCAAACCATCCCTTTCGCCAATACTAACCCTAGCTGTAGCTGAAACACTTCTGAAATTGTTAGCAAACCACGCCCTAGAATTTCAGATTAGTCTCAGTTCTCTGCTACTGTGTGTGTTCTCCAACTGACCCCAAGCCCTCTTCTTATACTTTTCTTGTTGAAACATCAACGACCATGATCTAATCTTGAATCAACGACTAATATTAGAAGATGCTTGATCTGTGTGACTTAAGTCATTTTCATCACATGTTTAATTTAATTAACTTTAATCTTTTAATTTTCCGAAGCTAGACTTAGGTTCATTAATTAAAAATATTAATTAATTAGGTATCTCTTAAACAAGATTGAATTTATTAAATCACTTTCCGGGTCTTGGAGATCTTATGTACTCTAGTCACTACACACATTTTGGGAGCTAGAGCACATCCAATGCTACCCCAACACCTCAAAATCTCAACATTTGTGTCATCCTAGTCAATGTCCTCATGCATTTTCTTCACTATTGGATGTGTAGCATAAATATCTCTATGGGATTCCTTCAATATCAACCTCCTAAGCTCTTTTTTTATGGTACATACATATTACATTTATATCATAATAATCCATCATTCTCTAGTGTATATCGTTCTCAATCCAATCTCATCAATTTTCTGCCTACAAGGAAAATTTTAATTGTTGGTAGCGATCTTTTATAAGGTGGCTTAAAATATATTTCCTTGGACTTAATTTTAATAATAGTAATGAATTCCACTTTATTTTATTTCCCTTTGGGGAAATATACTTTGAAACCATATTCACTAAATAGTTCACTGCAACATCGTTTTTGAGCATCGGAGTCCTCACATGTAAGTGTTATTTATTCTAGTAACCATATGTTGGTTTCATGAGTGGGTCCTTTCTGAGGATTTATGGAGGAACTTGAATTTCAATGCATTATTTATTACATAATAAACAAGGTTTATGCAAACTCGAAATGCCATCAATTTTCAAAACATGGTCTCTTTCACAACCTTTCACAAGTACAATCCCTAGAATTATTCAGTTTAAAATTATCGTAACATTTTCTAAAGTAAACCTTTTGTTCAAATCAACCTATAAAATTATTTCAATATTGATTTGCAACCTGCATTTTCTTCTCTAACATACATCCACACCCATAAAGATTCATAATATCCATAATTGGTTATTTTCAGTATTGGATAAAGAGTTTGTTATTATTGCATGGATTATTCTCTTATTATATATATAAGAGAATAATCCATGCAATAATACCAAACTCTTTATCCAATACTGAAAATAACCACTTATATATATTATGAATATATATATATATATATATATATATATATATATATATATATATATAATCCATGCAATAATACTAGACTCTTTATGCAATACTGAAAATAACCACTTATATATATATATATATATATATATATATATATATATATATATATATATATATATATATATATATATATATATATATATATATATATATTCAATCATTTTATAATTCTAAAAGATATGCCCATTATTTGTTTTTTGGAAAGTAAGAGTAATTTCATTGCAGTAAAAATACAGAGAGAACAATCTTGAGAGATTTAGATCTCATTGAGTGCTATTATTGAGCATATCTTTTAGGGCATGAAAGAAAAAATAACAAAAAATTTTCGGGAGGATTTTACTCCTAGTGGGGAAACCAAAAAACCACCAAACCTTTACAATTTTCCAAAATGCACAAAACATGATAGATTAATAATTCCACCATGAGAGGTTGTTTGCTAAAGAAAAAAACCACGAAAACATGAAATGTGGAAGCACCACTAAGAGAAGTTGACAACAGGAACAAGTGACAAGCAATGAGCAACGAGCAATGAATTGACACAATACCTTGAGAGCTCACTCTATCCTATGTGATTCTCTAGTGGATTCTCCTCAACCACTGGGCATGGATTTTAGAAGTCCAAGTCATCGGCATAGGAAGCTTGGAGGAGACTGAGCGGCTAGAGGAAGCATGGAATTAAATAAGTATTTTCATGGACTCACATACGTTGGTGCCAGGTTTGTTGGTCTGGAAACTAGGGCCTCTTCCAAAGCCATGGGAAGGACATATGCTCACTAGGTTTGACATCGAGTTGCGGTGAGACAAGCGACGATGAGGAGAGGGACTGCGCCACCTAACATGAAGAGTGATTGTGAGTTCTAGAGAGAAAGAGTGATAGTAGACCATATCCATTGATGGGGAATCAAATCCCTGAAGTTCCATGCCTAAAAGATGGGAAATTTGATTGTATGATGACTTAACATTATGGAGGTGATAAACCAAGTACAACATATGACCCTCAAGCAACACTTTTATGTCCTCCTAATATTTGTAATGATGACCCAACACATTGCGCAAGGCCCAAAGGTGGTCTCCTAAATTTCAAAAATCAGATGATTTAGCATCAGCCACCATGCATTGAAAGTGGTGGGAAATTCCGTTATCAAAGTGATCATCTATGCCCATTCCAGAGAGGGTGAGGAGGTCAAATCCTCCTACACATTCCTCTATTGGGCATTCTTTTCTCTCAAACCATAGATGTAAGGCCATAAACTTCAAGGGTTTAAGATAGAGCTGATAGACCACCTTCTCTTGAAAACCATAATTGAATTGCAGGGTAAGAGAAACCATTGTTTTAATGGAAGATGATAGCCACATAGGCAAAGTGGATAAAGCCAATGTTTAATTCTCTTTAAATTATTGAGTGGTGTGGACTTGACATCACTTTCTATCTCCCTTCTCAAGGCACTGTGAAAAAAAATTTGAGTGTGGTGCCAAATTCTATTTTCAGGATGGAGATACTAGCACTTTGATGTGCATGGAGGTGAAGGTTGTCATGATTTCCACCTTGATCAAGGGGCTTGAAATCCTATGAGGTTATTGTTAGACACTGGGAGGCCCAATTTTGGGAATGGGAGGGGGGGGGGGGTTGAGGGGAACTTCGATGATTGGAGGTTAATAGTCAGTCCCTTTGTTGGCTAGAAATTCTACTAGAGAGTTGGATTTATAATTAACATGGGAAATGATGAAGGCTTCTAAAGGGAAGGGATTTGGGCTAGGTGTTGAGATCTAAGGCCCAACCTCCATCCAATTAAACATTGGGACGGAGAGGATCCATCATGTAGATGTAGGGAAAGTATGATATCACCTTAGAGCCCCCTTTGGGTATGAGAGGAAGTAACTTGTGATTTTAGGTGATAAAGAGTCCTTGAATGAGTGCTTCCAATTTTGTCGTGTTGTTTTTTACATGTCCTATGTAGCCACAATACTTTTGTGTGATATCACCTTTGTTGTTGTGGATTTATCAATACTAGTATCACCTAGATTACCTTTCAAGGAACCATAAAAATGTAGTTTGAAATGAATATTATGGAGATGGAACCAAGAATTAGGGTTGGGGAGAGGGGTGGTGGAAAAAGAGGGGTGGAAAGGGAAGGAGGGTAGGTGAATTTCCACCAGCGGAGGATTGTAATTTCAAGGGGGTGAGTGGGGTATTATTTTGCATCCCAGTTGAGGAGGAACGTTGTTTCTTCCAATTAGTTTTATAACTAGAGTCAGATACTGTGAAGGTATTTGGGTTTCCCTATGAATAGACATTGGTTATGTTATTTCCATATTTCCCAACCCAGGAGTCCATGGGTAATAGTCTAAAGATTATTAAGGATGGGGTTTTGAAGGGGGTATTTAGACTAGGATCAAAGAGACTGGATTATATCATCAACATAAACAACTAGCTTGTGGAAACCCAAATTAGTCTTAGCCTTTAGCATGCTAGCTACCTCACAAGAACCCATAAGGTGGTTAATGGATTATGGGTGTTATTTACATATGCAACACCATGATGGTCATACAAATCCTTTTTTAGGAGGTTCTCCCATGTGAGAATGCATCTCCAATTAACCAAGTATAGGAAGGTGGTAACTTTTGGCCATTCACAAGGCTTTCTAAGCATGATCAAGATATGTAGCAGGAGCTTGGTGGGCTAGAGAGTAGGCCTCCTTGGTTGTGAAGGGTCCAATCGGTTTGTACTCCCATTTGACAGTGTCTAACTGGTTTGATCACTTGAGTATCCTTCTTAAGAGCTCTTCCCATTGGGGGAGAGGGTCCTCCTAGCTATTATATGATATCCATCTGGTTGTGTGAAGCGACTGCCTGAATGGATCTATGCTTCCCTCATTCCAATAGTGACATACCTAAGTCTTGCTTTCTTAGAGGGTGGAATATGAAGAGGATATGGTGAGTCGAATCTAGGCTTGGAAGTTTCTACCAAGATTCCTCCCAGAATCGAGTTGTTTATCCATCTTTTATTTCCCAAAAGTAGTGTGTCTGCATGATTTATTTGTTGTTCTTTTCCATGTTCTAGATTATAGAGCTCCTCAAGGTGAACAGAAGGTGAATCAAATCTTTCTTTTCTTTGTCACTAGCATATTTCCTATGCCAATGGATGACCCATGGTTCCATTGAGTAGTTGACTCGTTTCCACCAAATTTTGGCACCAAGGACTTTATTGATGAGCTCAGGTTCTCTCAAGCCTAATCCTCCTTCATATTTTTCTAGAAATAAAGTATACCATTTGACTAAGGACCATTTTTCTTATGGTCATTTCCTCCCCATAGAAAGGTTTGCTGAATGGATATAATGTTTCTTAATACCCATTTGGGGGAATAAAAGACATATCATAATAGGTATATGGGTAGGGATTGGAGCACTGATTTAATGAGGATCAATCTTCCAGTTATGTTTAAGGAGAAAAATGTCCAACTTGATAGGCGATGGTTCAATTGTTCTAGGAGATACTGCTAGGAGGAGTGCTTGATGGTCGAGTTGGTGAGGGGAGCTCCAAACTATTGGGATGGAAGGAAGGAAGCCTAGAAGCCGATAATTATTAGGATGTTTCTTTGAGTGATGGGAAGAAGAATATCAAGGATTTTTATGGGTTTATAGTAATGCTTGAGGCTTCAAAGAAGAGATTTAGAATTTTCTTGATGAAAGTGGCTGCTTGGACTCAGGGGTGATTCATTAGAAGAGTTTTGTCCACATATTATTGATGGGTTTGAGGAGTATTGTTGTGGAGAGAGAGAAATTTTACAGATCCTTTGATGCTAGATGCTTTCAGGCTTCTTGCTATACCTTCAACCATGATAATGAAGAGGAAGGGAGATAGTAGGTCCCCCTGCCAGATACCTCTAAACGATGAGAAGGGGCTGGAGGGGCTGCCATTGACTAGGATTGAGAAGAATGATGAGGATATTAGGGCGACAATCCAACTTATTCATTCATCGTAGAATCTGAAAGCTATGAGGTGAATTATGTGTAGAACCAATTGAGCTTGTCGAAGGCTTTGGAGAAGTATAGCTTGAGGAGAATGCTTGACCGCTTTGGGGTTTTGAGGGAATGCATAATTTCATGGGAAAAAATTATTCCCTCCATAACTTGTCACCCTTATACATATCTAGTTTTCTTAGGTGAAATGAGGAGGGCGAGAATAGGTTTGAGGTGATTATCTATGACTTTAGAGATGAGTTTATAAATAAAATTACATAGAGATATGGGATGAAATTTACTAGAGGAGGTAGTGTTATCTTCTTTGGGAATAATATTTAAGAATGTGGGATTGAGAGAAGGGATAATTATGCAAGTGGAGTGGGATTCTTAAATGATATCAAGGACTTCATCTTGTAGGAAATTCCAAAATTGCTTGAAGAAATAGATGGTGAAGCCATTAGGTCCGATAGATTTTCCTGTTTCCATTTTATTAAATGCATATTAGACTTAAACATCCAATATCTTCCTCATCAGACCTTTATTATGGTCCTTTATAACCAATTATGGAATGTTGGTTGTGATCTTGTGGATGGACTCTAATCGAAATGGAATGTGGTTTGCAAGAAGACCTGAGTAGAATTGCATTAGGGCAACCTCTATTTCATCTTGGGTTTTGATGTTCTCACCATTTTCCAAATAGAGGGAGGTGATTTTTTTATTGGGCCTATGTTGTATGGTTGAGTAGTGGAAGAAGTAATTGTTTCACTTCTTTGATCCAGTTGATTTTGGACTTCTACTTCTAATAGATTTCTTCGTTTTTGGAGTGTTATTCCAGTTTGGAGGTAAAGGAAGCTTCATGTTCATCTGAGTTTGAGGTCCGATCGTTGGAAATGATGCCCTACTATAGAGTTGTCATTTCCTTTTTAGTTCTATGCTTCTCCTAGAATATATTTCCAAACTCCTCTTTATTCCATTTTTTCAGATGAAATTTTGTTTTTTCTGAGCTTTCACTGGAAGATGTACAACTTGAATCCCTCTTTGGCTCCAAAACCTTCCCACCATTATTTAATATTAGAGAGTATGGACGCATGAGTGAGCCAAAATTGCTCAAATCTGAACGAATTCTTAAAATATTTGTCAATATTGCGTGAGGTCATGGAGATGGGCCAATGGTCAGACCTTATAACTAGGAGGATGTTGGTTGTGAATTATTGTCTTGTAGTGATGAGGGACTCTGATACTAGAAAATTATCAAGGCCTTAAGATATTTTATCCTTGCCTCTTCACTTGTTTCTCCATGTGTATAGGTGTTACACATTAATTTCTCACCATGCTCCTTTTCACATTCTTGATCCTGAAATTCCCCATGAAAAATCCTGTGCAATGTTTCCATCATCAGGAAATATGCTAACATATCCCCTTGAAGACCCAAATAAGAATTCCTTGAAATATTACTGAAGAAACTTGGTTAAATTCTTAGTTTCCTGGGTCAACGCTCTTCCTGGTGCCATGGCCGTGCTGATGTCCTTTTCCCAGTTCTGGCCCAGGGCTGTCAGTGCCCTAATTTCTTGGAAAACCATGCTGATCCCCTTTCTAGCCTCAAATGGAGGAGAATATTCAAACTATAGAAGCTCAAGGGTGACGAGTTGGTTGTTGAGCAGAGATGATAAGGTCACGCTCTCTCATTTTAGAGCCTTGATCTCATCCATGGGGGATCATCCCTTAGAAAGTGGGCCTTCCTCCTCCTTTTGTTGGCTCCCAAACTCCTTATCCTTGTTATAAATTCACATCCCTCATTGCCCCAAGTTTAGAGCTTGGTTTATATTTGTCAGACTCGTCTGAACTCTCATCCCTTTGCATGCTAGCATTGTGATTAAGCCTAAGTGCACGAGAGAAGTAATGCTTTTGAGCTGGGTGAAGGACTCATATTTTCACCTAAGGACACCTCCAACATCAAGTCTCAGTTGTAAGCTCTCCTTTTGTAATATATAAATAATAACATTTGATGTTTTATTTATATATTTTTCCACATGATTATGCAAATATTCTGGTACTCCTTGATTTGCTAGATAGCTAGTGTTTATGTTTATTATATATTGTAACACATTTTTTGTTGTCTCTTAATCATCCGCAGGTATTTGCGCCCCATCAGTAGCAGGAAGCGGGCCTACAAGGATCATGGATCGAGGTCACCATCAACAGATCCAAGGATAGTGATTGCAAAAAGGTATTTATATCTATTTCCTCATTGCATTGTAAGAACTAGTTAAGAAAGCTTATGTTAGAAAGAATCTTGTGTTGCTAGACCCACTCTAGGGCTAGAGAGATCGCCTCTGTCTACAAAGGGGATTTATCCCTTGATGGTCTTTACATGCAAGTGGTATCTTCCCCACCATAGCTCAACTATGTGGCCACCTGTTCCATGCCCATTTTTATGGACGATCTAGTCATTGATACAATGTGTCATGTACTAGGGGTGTTGGACCCTTATTTCCAGAGTGTTGTTCTCTCGTCTGATGAAAACCTCTTAGAAGCCATGACCTCTTCTGTGTCATGAGCACACTTTGGAACATAGTTCTCTTTCTTGTGTCAAGTTCCTTAAAAAATGAAACAAGCTCTTTGGAGTAGAGTTCTTTTTCTTATGTCAAGCTCCTTAAAAAATGAAACAAGGTCTCTGGAGGAGAGTTCCTTTTCTTGTGTCAAGATCCTTAAAAAATGAAACAAGGTGTCCTGAGGATAGTTATTTTACTGTGCAACCTCGCTAAAAAATTAAACAGGTTCCTTCTGAGAATAGTTCTTTTAATGTGTCAAGCTCATTAAAAAATGAAACAAGTCTCCTTTCAATTCAAATATTTGATTAGATCTCATAAATTCCCAATCGAGTCTTTCACTTGATCTCGTAATTGAGCATTCATTCCATCCACATGTTAGTAACCAGTAGTCTACTTAGGTGAATGAAACAAAGTTGGGGGGGCATGTACCTCAAATTGAGTCATCGTGCTAGGGGAATGCAAACTTAATCTCAAGCATAGTTTGTCTCCGTTTCAAGCTTGTGTAAAAATGAAACCATTCCCAAGAATATTTTTTTCCTCATGTTTCAAGCTTGTGAAAAAATGAAACCAATTTCAAGCAAAGTTTCCCATGTTTTAAGATTTTGTAAAAATGAAACCATCCTCATTTTACATCTCTCGTGATTGCACTTTTATCTTCCTCTTTTGCTGGATGAGCCTTGGTTTTGTCATACCATCGTCGCCATCTGTTTGGCTGATCATACGCCTTCAGTTGGTTGTTTTACCCTTTCCTAAGGAAATTCTACGATGAGTGGCCTTATTAGCCAACATCTTGACCATTACATGTTTTAAGCAGTTCCACCATCACTGGAACCCATTGATATCATTTATACCACTCGTTCCTCTAGGAGGAGTCACCTTTAAGCTCTTTTCTAACTCTCAAAACATAAAAATATTGTTGAGTACTTGTCATTTTGAACTCGTTAAATTAAATGAATTGAGATGGTATCAGTGTACGTTTGACTCTTTTTTAGGCTGAGAATAACTATTTATGAAAAAGGAATACCTTGATCGAAAATGGTCAAGAGGTTCTATTGAATATTGTTTTTTACCTTTTCAGATTTGAGAGACAATTTATGAAAAGGGACACGATGATGGAGTTTTTTTTTTTGTTTCCTTTCAAACTCAGTAAACATGAAAATTTATAGAGTTTACCTTTCATTGGACTCGTTAAATATTAAATGACAAAAGACTTGTCACCATGACGAGGTTGAGCTCCTCCTTCCTAGGGATCGTTAAAACTACTAGGATGGATTCATTTGAATAATTAACTTACATGTTGAGCATATGCTATCCTCTTCACATTGGATATGAAAAATAAATAGGTACTTGTTAGCAATAACGGGGGAAAATTGAAAGTGAGCATGATATGTGTATTATGGGCAACTTGTTGCTCTTGAACATGAAACTCATCTGCAATTCGTTTCGGGTTGGGGACATCCTACAATTGTCACTTTTCCTCCATGGGTTTGGGAAATATGCTTGCATATTATTTGATTACCAATTTTGTCAACATGACCTCTGATCCTATTTTAGTCAAATGTTGCCACACTTTGGAGTCGTGTCACCAATATGTTCAAGAGAAGTCCTTTTTGTCAAACATCCTCTGCATATTTGACCTCCTCTATTACAATCTTGAATCACTCCTATCAACTTAAGATATCTTTTGTTTCATGTTGATGATGTGGGAGTCATTATGGCCCTCCTTTGACGAATCAATTCCTATCACACTTCAGCTCATTATCTGGGATGGTGATTTAGAAACTTCTATTCATTACCTTAGAGCTTTCATGCCTCAATGGAAATTTCTTCATGTTCGATGACTTGTTCACATCATTGGCCTTTGATCGAATGATTTTGAAAGTGTTTGACTTCAACACTTCCATTCACACTTGTAGCTTGTGTTGTTTTACCTTGAGGTTCATCCTCATTATTGGTGGTGGTATCTCTTGTGCATGTTAATGGTTCTCATCATTGACCAATAATCAGGTGGTTTATACCATGTTCGACAACAACATGTTTATTCACATGGCTAGATTTGTAAATTGGGTTTATTGAGATCGCAGTGAAGACCTTGGGTCACATCTGATTTGTTGATCCAGGCTACGAGGAGTTATGGAGTATTCATGATTGTATACATGATCCTATCTATAAATATGGCTGCGTCCATACCGCAGATCCTTTTCTATGATCTCTTTGAGGCAGATGGCTACGACCATACAGTGGGTTCATGTGTCATTTGATGCCTAGTGCAACATTATGTGGATAGGAATATTTATACCAGAGATGTCATATATTGTAAATATTTGATTTGGAAGGTTCTCCGAAGGTATTTTACATTCTTTGCCTTGGTTCATAAATCATTTCAGCCATCACTCCCTGTTCTGCCTTCATGCTTTAGGGGGAATCTGTTACACAATAATTTGTCACCATGCTCATTTTCTCATTCCTGGTCCTGAAATGCCCTATGATGAATCCTGTGCAATGTTTCCATCATCAAGAAATATGCTAACATATCCCCTTGAATATCCAAAGAAAACTTCCTTGAAATATTATTGAAGAAACTTGGTCAAATTCCTAGTTTCCTAGGTCAACGCACTTCCTGGTGCCATGGCCGCGCTGATGTTCTTTTCCCAGTTTTGGCTTAACTTTTTCAGCACCCTAATTTTTTGGAAAACCACGTTGATCCAATTTTTGGCAGTGCTTCCTCAAATGGAGGACAAGCTTCGACCTCTAGAAGCTCAAGGGTGTTGAGTTGGTTGTTGAACAAAAATGATATGGTCGATCTCTCTCATTTTAGAGACTTGATATCATCTACGGGGGATCATCCCTTAGAAATTGGGCCTTACTCCTCCTTTCATGGGTTCCCAACCTTCTTATCCTTGCTATAAATTCACATCCCCCATTCCCCCAAGTTTAGAGCTTGGTTGATCATTGTCAGACTCATCTGAACTCTCATCCCTTTGCATGATAACATCGTTATTAAGCCTAAGTGCACGGGAGAAGGAATGCTTTTGATCTGGGTGAAGGACTTATATTTTCACCTAAGGACGCCTCCAACAACAAGGCCCAGTTGTAAGCTCTCCTTTTGTGATTTATTAATAATAACATCTCATGTTTGCTTTCTATATTTTTCCACATGATTATGCAAATATTATGGCACTGCTTGATCTGTTAGATAGCTAGTGTTTATGTTTCTTATATATTTTATCACGTTTGCTATTGTGTCTTGATCATCTGTAGGTATTCACGCACCATCAATAGCAGGAAGTGGGCCTACAAGGATCGTGGATCAAGGTCACCATTAACGGATCCAAGGATAGCGATTAGAAAAATGTATTTATCTCTCTTTCCTCATTGCACTATAAGAATTAGTTAAGAAATCTTATGTTAGAAATAATATCATGTTTCTAAACCAAATCTAGGGCCAGAGAGATCACCTCTGTTCGTAGAGGGAATTTATCTTGACAACAATAGGCCACTAGTAGTTTGAATGGTTATTAGATCATTCTCCTCTATGTAGTTCTTGAAGTCCTTTGACTCTGCTTCTAGAGTTCTCCTACCTCATTTTTATTTCTTTTATATTGGTGATAATTTTGAAATATACTCCTATTATCCATTTTTGTGGATATATATTTGAGTGGAGGGAGTTCAAGTGTTGTATCATTGTCAGCTTGCATGCCTGAATCTAAGGCCCCTAGACATTCAAAAGAAAACCATGCAGGGTTGTTCCTAAGAAATGAAAAGATACATAAGTCATTGAGGGGTGTAAATAATTTTAACTTACATTTAGGTGGTATGGACTCCAGAATATGCTAAGGCCTCCAGAGGCTTCATTCACATCCATGGAAATGGTCTTGGTGTTCCTCCAAGATCAGGAGTTTATTCTATTAAAATATAAACTAAAACATTTTAAATATTGAATGAGTGTGATGGACGAAGTGTCATGTTGGATCTTCTTCCTAAGAATGTGATATTTGCACTATTCATATCCCTTATGTTCCATGAAATGATATTCATAAGAAAAGGGAGGGTGAGGTGGATTGTTGGGTATGTTTTATATTCTTTCCACGAGGTAGGAAAAAATTTCTAGGCGGCATTGCGCATGGTTTTCGTGCATGGCTTTGGGCATGATGGTTTTCTTCCCATGGTATTTTTTAAATCTGGTTAAGGGAACTATGGTTTATGAATGCTTCATCATGTATATATATGTATTGTAACATTGAAAGGAATATAATGAAAAATCAAGGTTCTGGTAGTCTCAATTTTGGGATCCAAGGGAAATATTTGTGTATATTTGTTTTATGTTCTCACTGTTGTATATTTTCCTGTTTAAAGAATTCGTTTGCAGGTAATTTTTGTACAAGGTTAAAACCTACATTTGGTATCCGAGTAGTTTCGGCTTTAAGTGGATGCCTTTATTGCTGAGGGGTTTTTCTCGGGCCTATGGTAGACCTTGTTCAGTGGGAAATCTGTGAGATCGATTCTTGTAGTGAAAGAAGATGGAAAATAGTGGAAATATAGATATCGATAAATTTAATGGTCAAAATTTTGAATTGTGGAAGCTCAATATGGAGGATCTGTTGGTGGACTGAGATTTGTGGATTGGTGTAGATATTGATTCAACACGAACAAGGATTTATATAGAATACTGGGTGAAGCTAGATCAGACGATGAAGAGCACGATAAAATTGTGTCTCTCAGATTAAATATTGTTGAATGTATTAGGGGAATATATGAAAAAGGATTTGTGGGACAAGTTAGGGACTTTGTATCAATGTAAGTCTCTGGTGAATAAATTGTTCGTGTGGAAATAGTTGTATAAACTGAGGATGAAGGATGGAGACTCAGTGATAGAGCATCTGAATGAATTTAATACTATGGTAATTGTTACACCATTTTTTGGTCATCTAACCTATTATCATTAGATGGACCCAAGTACATCATGTAAGACCAATTTTACTCCAAGTAAAATTGCTTTCACTATGAAAATAACTTAGTAAATCACCTTTATTAAGCTGTTTATGGTCTAAATAGGAAACCCCATAAGGAAATATTAAATAAATATACATTTGTTTGATTTTCCTCAAGAAATAGTTAGTTAAACAATAGTTTAATTAATATTTATGCTTATATTTAACCCAAAACAAGGAAATTAATTAGATAAATCATTATTTATCTTATTATTTTCTAAGAATAATTGTTTAAATCTTATTTAAATAATATTCTTTGTTAAATATGACTACTTCACCCTTAAATAATTAAATAAATCATTATTTATTTGATTATTACTCAACCATATCCTTAAAATGATAAATAAATCAGTTATTTATTTATTATTACTTAATCACATCCTTAAAATAATAAATAAATCATTTATTTATTTATTATTTACAAATAAAGGGATTTGACTCAAGTCAAATACCTTTTCCCTCCAACAAATATAATAAAATATTCCACAAAAGTTGGATCTAGATTTGGTTAATAATATTTTAATTATGCACCAAGATCTAGACTAACTCAATATTTTGTTATAAATAGAAGGGTTTTCCCATTCATTTTGTCACCTTTTGTTGCCTAAAGATCTCTCTGGATCTCAACACTTGGTTTGGCTATTGATCCATAATATAGCCATACTTTTCCATTTTTGTCTGGGTTTTCTACATCATCAAGAGAGAGAAGTTCTAAATCTGAAGTGATGAGGACTCACAAGAACCCATCCCATTGAGGAGAATAGGGAACACCCTCTTGTGTTTTCCTCCCAGGTGCCATTAATAAAAATATTCATTGGATATATTCTTGTCTTGTCTATTGGATCTATGGAGTAAATCTTATTTTTCTACTGTTTAATGTCTTCTAATGCATAGATCTAGATTTTTGCAGCATTTTTCTTGATTATCTAATTGCAGATCTGAATATATTAGCAGTCGTTTATGTTGTTATGGCTCTAAGTTATGCGAAGCTAAAGTGGAATTTTTTCGTACACTTCGAATCAAGATTCATACTAACAACTCGCGACTCCACACGGGTTTACCATTACGACCATTGTCGTTTTTCTGATCCTTGCATATCCAGCTGCTTCAAACCCTAGGATTTCTCTTCAGCCTCTTGTTTTTCTTATTATTGATGTTGTTTTTAACCCATAAAACCCTAAAACGATAAAAATGCTAACTTCCACGTGTTTTCAGACCCATTGCGCAGGTGAACGAAATCAGCCGCAGCTGAGGTGACAATTTTTTTTGAAACCTGCCACTAAGAGTGTCGGAAGTGCAGGTCGGACTTTTCTGCCCAAAACCTGTGACCTGGACCTCCACTTTACAGCCCAAAAAGTGCGACCTCAGCTAAAAACAGGCCAAAAACTGCAACCTGGACTTTCTGCAGGGATTTTTCTGAAAGTTTTCTGGGTTCTGCTGAACCTCTTTTCAGGGTTGTCTGCCCTCCGTCTCCGCCCATTTTGGACATGTACTTGTTCTGTTTCACTCAACTAAGTGAGAATTTAGCCCCCTAGGGCTTCAGTACCCTCCACTTTTTGTGGAAGAGTGTTTGTTGTTGCAGGTTTTCTGAAATTTCAGAGTTTTTAGCCATTTTTTCAGATCTGATACCTCATCTTTAGATCCACTTCAGATCAGCTTGTTATCCATCCAAACCTTCCCATTTAGCTTTGTTTGTGTTTTGCATTAGGAGGCACTCCGCTTACCTCCTGCAGATAGCCTTTCGCCACCTTTTTACAGCAATTTTCTTTTGATTTGTTGTTGTTTTCTTCACCACTTTCCAGCAGATTTTGTCTTTTAGATCTCTGTCCCTCTTGAACCACGATCTATTAGCCTTTTTTTAGTGTGTTTAAATTAGTTTTTTACTCACCTATAGACTAATTTTTGAGAGACCCACCTCCTTGGGTTTAGATTACTGCATTGTTAGTTGTTTATTTTCTATTTTGTAGGCCTATATACTGTCATTTGCATGTTTATTCACAGCTCTACAACATATTTTTTTCTTTTCTCTACAAATGTATGGGTTTAAAAAATAAAATTTACACACTTTTACACACACACCCTAAGCAAAAAAGGGCTTGGTTAACACTGCCAAGCAAAGACTCTAAAACATTGAAATCATTTAATCCAGCACCTCTTTGCCCTTGTTTCGACATTGTAATCACTTGATCCTACACCTTCCTGCCCTTGTTGGTCTATTTTTCCCTTGTGTCATGTTTGTGTCGTAACCATTGCACCACCAAGGCATTTATCCCAGAGACTTCTTGGCCTTCATCCTCAGTTTCTGGTTGGAAGACTTACTCCTCCACATAGAGTTCGAGTTAGTCCTCTACCGAGTCTGCACACCGACTCTTCTTCTGGTCCTTTGGGTTCTCCTTCTCATCTCGCCTCTGGTTCTCCCCCTAAAACCTTCAATATGTCTAGTGCAGGACCTAATGCTGGTGGTAACCCCGACCCTCCCACCGGAAATACCAATAGTGGGACTGCCGCGGACACTACCTCGGCAGCACCCTTGCTCCATTTCATGGCAGGCCTCAGCCTCCCCTATTTTGACCAGTTGATAAATGACCCTATACACCATGACACTAGTTAGCCTACCATGCTAACAAAGCTCCCTTTAGACATCCCAAATTTTTAAAGTCTTGCTGGAGAAGATCCTTCAAATCATATTTGATCTTTCCATTTGTGGTGTTCATCCAATTCTATTACCGATGACTTTTTTCTTCTTCGGTTGTTCCAATGAACGCTTACAAGCGAAGCTTCTACGTGGTATTTTTATCAAGACCCTTTCTCTCATACCACCTTTGCGACTCTAGCCCGGGCTTTTTTGTCTTACTTCCAGCTTCCCCTCCATTATGACACTAGTACCGAGCTCTTGACCTCTTTCCGTCAATCATCTGTAGCCTGCCTATTCGAACATGTTCAGGAATGGTGGAGACGAAGGAGCATATGTTGAGCCCCTCCCTTCGAGGACTATGTCTACATGGACTGGTTCTGCAAGACTCTCTTGCTGCCTATCGGGAAAGACGTCGCATCGCAATTTCCTCAAACCGAAGAATCTGCTCTCCAAATTGCGTTAAAATATGACCTGATCTACGCTCAGTCGGGTTATTTTTATACCGTTCTACCTGATCTTCCTAGAACTGGTGGTGCCAATGCACCAGGGGCATCTCATGCCACCGATGGTATCGTTGGATCTCTCTTTAATCCGTATGCTCAACCTCCCATGGGCTATGGTTTCTCTCAGGGTGGGGCCAGCACCTCCGGCACTTTTCCCCCTCCCGGTAGCACGTATCCAGGATATGGCATGCCTCCTCCTTTTTCCCAACCCCTTGTTTACCACACTGTTGCCCAACCTCCTTATTATCCATATCCACAGCCTGGTGCTCCAGCTCCTACAACATTAGCACCTCCTCCTCCCTTGCCTTCCCAACCCCTGCAATAGCAACCACCACTTCCTTTGGGGTAGGTGTATGCACAGCAGGGAACGACTAATCCTCCTACCTCAAAAAGGAAGAGGAAAGGAAATCAAAATCAATCTGCCTCTGGTAATCTTGGACCTAATCAATGTAATGCTCCTAACACTACTCAGCACAAGCAGGATAGGCCTCTTTGTACGAACAAGCCCTATTCTTGTTGTGGTGTTTATGGTCATTATACGCATGATTGTCCTCTTCTGCCACAAATGCGACATCTATGGGAATCTCAAGAAAAATTGAGAGGATAGAAAGCCATCCCTTCTATTCCTCCCAGTCCTACACCTATTCAGCCGGTTGTACTTTCGGATCCTTTCCCTCAATAGGGATTTGTGGCTACCAAACCACCTGAAGGACAGGTGGCCACTCAATCTCTTCCATCTGGTTCCCTTGATTACCAGATTTTCATGATGTCCTCTGATTAGCCTTCTGAACCTTCTTCTCCTGGCTCTTCACCTTCAGTTGGTACTCATGACCCCCTTTACCCTCCTGGGACGGTTCCTCCCGACCTCAACAATCTTGTCGCCATCCCGCCTAGTCATTACCCCTCTAGTCAAATACCATTCCTAGCTCCCCCACCAGGAGTGTACACAGTACCTGTTATGGCCACCCTCTCTCTTCCTAACCTTACCTTTGGGATTCCTGTCTGGTACCTCGATCCTCCAGCCACTACCTCATCTGGTCAACCTAAACCTTATCTCGCTTTGACCCCAGTTCAACCGGTCCCTATGAATTCTCCCACTGCAACAGTGCCTCATTCACCTCAACAGGAACCACCTCTTGTTGTGAACGCTTCGGGTAAGAAGGGAAAAGCTCGCAAGGGGGCATCAAAGGATAAGGCTACCCTGAAAAACCCTGCCCCATCTTGGCCTCCAAAGTATACCATCCCGTTCGCTTTGTGTGATGGTGTCGGCCACGCCACCCATACTTGCCCAGAATTGCCTCACCTCAAGTCCATGGTCAATGAGTCGTTTCCAAAATCTGATATCCCAGAGGTATATGTCACTATACCCGATTCAATCCTGAAACTCAAACCATTGTGCAAAAATCTGTTGAGACTCAACAATATGATGAGCTTAGTGAAAAGAGTCGCCTTCACTAAGTGGGCCCGCAGGCTATTTTTGGCGCAAGTCTATTTTTAGACTATGTCTATTTTTAGACATGATGATCATATTTCAGAAGTTGCAGGATGCTATTTGTGGATGGTTGATCAAGTTGGAAAAATAGATGAAATTCTATTTTTAGAATATTGGACGAAGTCTATTTATAGATCGTCAATCTAAAAATAGATGCATGTCGATTATTATTAGCTCTTAATAATAATTAGACTCTAAACAACAACTTATTCTCTTGGAGCACTTCAGTTCAGTGCACAGATGTGGCACATCAGCTGACAGAAGGAATTACGCTATTCCTAAGGGTTTAATGGAGCTAATGCATGGAGGACTCAGTTAGAACTCAAGTGGCAGAGTTATGACACAGTTGGAAGAAGTAGTTATGGAGTTGTATTCAATTTAACTCAGTTAGACTCAGTTGAGCTAGTTGTATCTAGTCTAACTGATTGATACACTAGTGAGAGTGGAGTGAATTAATTAGTTAATTAATTCATAAATAATAACTCATTAATCAACTAAACAATACACCAGTTAACTACAGTGCATGGAAATTTCAGTGGAGACCAGTGGAGAGATAGGTGAAAGGGCAAGATAGACTATATGTTGTGACTATAGTGATGCATTGATTGCATTACAAACTCAGTGGAGATGCCAATGAGGATTGCGCAGTCAAGGATGGATTAATTCAAATTCATTCAGAGCTATTCTTCAGCGGATATTTCACAGTGGAGGCAGGCTAGCAGGTGGCAAAGATCGGTGCATGGATTTGCAAGATTGGGCCTGATTAGTGTATGACGATTGTACTATACTGAGAGCTTGTGATAAGATTTGTATGCTTGTATGAGATTTTCATATGATATCCATGTTACATAATATATATTTGGGGTTTTCAGCTTCAGGCTTTCCCGGTTAAAAACTGTGTTATGTGCAATTGAATATTTTTGTTTATGCTTCACATGTGTGTGCAATTAATTGTTTCCACAAAAGATCAACAAGTGGAATTGATTATGTATTTTGCATAAAGTTAAATAGTGTGAGATCAAGTGAATCAAGGACATATGCATGCTTAGTGCATATAATTTATACATGGTATCAGAGCGTTTTTTATTGAATATTTCAATTGTGAAGTGAGTTTGTGCTGGTGGACAATTTGAATTTTCTATAGAAGATTCTTGGTGCAAAAATTGAGTATACATTGAAATGTATTTCAATGGGTTGAGATTGGAGTATGCCCTTGATGGGAGCTTGAATTAAATAGCCTGGAAGGACATGATGGAGGCGGTGTTAGAGGATAATGGGCTAAAGGAGTTCATCGATAGCGATGTTCCTAAGTCGGGATCTAGCGATGCTGCATTACTTGATGCATGGCAAAAGAAGATTGCAAAGACGAGGAGGATTCTTTTGGAAGGTGTGAAGGACCATATTGTGTCTAGGCTTCACGGGAAAGCCACTCTATTATTAATGTGGAAGGCTTTGACAGACTTGTTCCAAAGCAAAAGTGACCAAAGGAAGTTGGCGCTTAAAGACAAGCTCAGAAAAATAAAAATGGAGAAAGGCGACAATATTCCAAAATACCTCACAAAGTTTTTCCACTGCAAGGATGAGCTGGGAAGTGTGGGGGTTACTGTTGATGAAGAATAATTGGTGAGCTTGGCTCTCCTTGGGCTTCTGAAGAGTTGGCATAGCTACGAAGACTCTGTCAATGGACGGGAGAAACTCCCAGGATGGGAAAGACTTTGGTCGGATCTTGTGCAGGAGGAGATAAGGTGGGGTACCAGGGATGGATCTTCATCAAAGAATGAATATGAAGAGAATTTTGCTTTGGATACCAAAGCAAGGAAAGGGAAGGGGAAGAAAAATCCTTCTAAATCTGGTGTGAAAGGCAAGAAGCAGGACTTGTCCAAAGTGAAGTGTTTTCACTGTCACGAGCATGGAAATTTTGCCACTAACTGTCCACAGAAGAAGAAGAATAAGTAGGCTGCTGGATATACAGCTGGAGAGGCCTTAGCCTTGCAATTTAAGCTAGATTTTTCTTTGATTGCATGCTTGGTTTCAAGCTGCATGGGATCGGTGTGGTATCTTGATAGTGGTGTGTCTTTCCATATGACGGGAGACAAAGAGTTTTTTAGTGACTGGCATTGGGACCATTACCTTTGAGAGGGACTCTAGTAATCCATTCTTATTGAAGAATTTCATGCATGTTTCAGGTCTGAAGAAGAACTTGGTCTTAGTCGCAATGCTGGAAGACAAGGGTTATGATATTGTTTTCAGTGAGGGAAAAGCTTTCCTTCGACATAAAACAATGGGTCAAAACAAGAAGATAGGGTTCAAATTAAGAATATCTACAAGCTAGAGGTAGATGACTGCGTTGCAAAGGTGGCCAAAGCATAATAAGTGGTGAGCCAGGAAGAGGGCGAGTTATGGCACAAGAGATTGGGCCATCTTTACCATGGCGCTTTGAAAATTTTGCAGCAAATTTCTGCTGGACTTCCCAAGGGTACTCTTGCACAGTCAGATCAGTGCAAAGGATGTAAAATGGGTAAGTTTGTAAAGACCACCTTTCATGAGAAGGAGAAACGTGCTTCGGTGATCCTGGAGAGAATTCACACAGACGTGTGTGGATCATTCTCGGTTGCTTCAACAACGAAACACAGGTATTATGTGATATTTGTTGATGAATTTTCTCGTAGATGCTGGATCTTCTTCATGCAGAAGAAGAGTGAAACATTCTCAAAGTTCTATGAGTTCAAGGCATTAGTGGAGAAGGAGTCGGGGAATCAAGTGAAAGCTCTAAGGAGCGATAATGGTGGTGAATACATCTCTGTTGAATTCAAATACTTCTGTAGCAAAGAAGGAATTCGAAGAGAACTCATAGCGCCTCATAACACACAGTAGAATGGGGTGGCGGAGAGAAAGAATAGAACGATCATGGGTGCTGCATGAGTGATACTACATGACCAGGGCCTACCAATGCACTTGTGGGTGGAAGCATGCAACACTGCGGTTTATGTGAAAAACCGTTGTCCTCATAGAGTACTTGGCATGAGTACACCCAAGGAAGCTTTTACTAGTAAGAAGCCTAATATTTATCATTTGAAGATTTTTGGCTCACCTGTTTACATTCATGTAACGAAGGATGCCAGGAAGAAGTTGGAGCCGACTGTAGAAGTTGGGATATTTGTGGGGTACATAGAAACACCCCATAACTATCGTGTGCATTTGTCAAATAGTAAGATGACTATTATGCGACGGGATATAAAATTCAATGAGGTGAAAGACATGAAGTTGTCGCTTGAGAGGGCGCTACACTTACATGCAGAAGAGGAACTTCTAATTCCTAAAGATGAGCCTCTGGATGTGGATCAGCCACAAGAGGAGATTCATGGAGTGGAGGAGTCCACTCATGCAGAACCAAACATTAGACAAGGCAGGAAGCGTACCACAAAAGCTGAGAGACTGAAGGTGGATGCAGCACGAAATGTAGGAGTCCCTACATCACAGCGCAGACAGAGATACCGATATACTGGATACATGGCTCTCATGAGCAAGTGTATTGTGACAGAGCCATCTTCTTTTTAAGAAGTAGTGGAGGAGCCCACATGGGTAGATGCCATGGTGGAGGAGTATGACTCCATTGTCAGAAATAGTGCTTGGGAGATTGTTCCAAGGTCGGTGGAGAAATTAGTTGTAGGATCAAGATGGAT
The DNA here is from genome assembly GCA_034641835.2 of Pinus albicaulis. Lineage (NCBI taxonomy): Eukaryota > Viridiplantae > Streptophyta > Pinopsida > Pinales > Pinaceae > Pinus > Pinus albicaulis. The sequence continues at coordinate 476,541,552 of CM076574.1, read as the reverse complement.
CTACAAGGTAAAGAAAGCTGTTGATGGGAGCGTTGAGAAGTATAAGGCAATATTTGTTGCCTGGGGCTTCTCACAGATTGAGGGGATTGACTATGAATAAACCTTTTCACCTGTCGCACGGTATTCTTCCATGCAGACCATCCTTTCTCTCTCAACGCAGATGGGTTGGCACATTCATTAGATGGATGTGAAGACAACGTTCCTTAATGGGATCATTGAGGAAGAGTTGTACATTGAGAAGCCTGAAGGATTTGAGATCTTCAGCAGCGAGTCGCATGTGTGAAGAATAAAAAGAGGGCTGTATGGGCTGAAACAAGCACCCCGTGCTTGGTACACTCGGATCGACAACTATTTCATTGGACTTGGCTTCACCAAGAGTCAGGCGGATGCAAACCTATACCAGAATGTGGTTGAGGGTAAGATTTTAATCATTTTACTTTATCTTGATGATTTGATATTAACAGGTGATGAGCAGTTGATACACTCATGCAAGGTAGTTCTTGCAAAGGAGTTTGAGATGAAGGACTTCGGCCTCCTTCATTATTTCCTTGTATTGGAAATGAGGCAGCGGAAAGGTGAACTGTTTGTGTCTCAAAGAAAGTATGCCCGGGAGATACTGAAGAAGTTTCACATGCAAGGCTACAAGCCTATCAACACTCCTCTTCCAGGAATTGGAAGAAAGAGGATACTACAATGACAGAGGTAGTGGATGCCACTGTTTATTGACAGTTGGTGAGTTCGCTCATGTATTTAGTCAATACAAGACCAGACATATGCTATGCGATGAACCAGCTTTCACAAGCGATGGTTAAGCCTACCAAGCTCTTTTGGAAGGTAGGAAAGCATGTTTTGAGATATCTCAGGGGCACATATTAGTATGTCTTATGGTACAGACAGACGGATGAGGTGAATTTGTATGGCTTCACGGATGCAGATTGGGAAGGAAGCCCAACAGAAAAAAAGAGCAGATCAGGAGGGATTTTCAGTATCGGATCTACAACAGTTTCTTGGTACAGCAGGAAACAAAGATCTGTGGCACTCAGTTCAGCAGAAGCAGAATACATGGTAGCAAGTTTAGCTGCATGGGAGGCTATCTTGATGAGGAAGATTCTGGTTGGTTTGTTCGGTTCACATTTAGATCCCACGGTGATCCATTGTGATAATCATAGTTGCATTAAAATTTTGGTTAATCCTGTGTTTCATGATAGATCTAAACATATTGATATCCAGTATCATCATATCAGAGATTGTGTGCAGCGGAAGATCATGTTGCTTCAGTACATTCCTAAGGAGGATCAGGATGCAGATATTCTGATGAAGGCGCTCACCAGGAGCAAATTTGAATACCATAGAGGCAGGGTCGGGGTGAAGAATAATCCCTATATTTTTGATAGGGAGTGTTGAGATTCAACAAGATGATGAGCTTAGTGAAAAGATTCGCCTTCACTAAGTGGGCCCGCAGGCTATTTTTGGCGCAAGTCTATTTTTAGACATGATGATCATATTTCAGAAGTTGCGGGATGCTATTTGTGGATGGTTGATCAAGTTGGAAAAATAGATGAAATTCTATTTTTAGAATATTGGGTGAAGTCTATTTATAGATCTTCGATCTAAAAATAGATGCATGTCGATTATTATTAGCTCTTAATAATAATAATCAAACTCTAAAAAACAACTTATTCTCTTGGAGCACTTCAAATAAAGGTATTGCATGTGGTACGTTGTACCCATTTAAGGAATTACGCTATTCCCCGAGGGTTTACTAGAGCTAATGCATGGAGGACAATTTTAGAACTCAAGTGGCAGAGTTATGACATAGTTGGAAGAAGTAGTTGTGGAGTTGTATTTAGTTTAACTCAGTTAGACTCAGTTGAGCTAGTTGTATCTAGTCTAACTGATTGATACACTAGTGAGAGTGGAGTGAATTAATTAGTTAATTAATTCATAAATAATAACTCATTAATCAACTGAAGAATACATCAGTTAACTACAGTGCATGGCAGTTTCAATGGATACCAGTGGAGAGATAAGTGAAAGGGCAAGATAGACTCTCTGTTGTGACTATAATGATGCATTGATTGCATCCAACACTCAGTGGAGATGCCAATGAGGATTGCGCAGTCAAGGATGGAGTAATTAGAATTCATTCAGAGCTATTCATTAGCAGAGATTGCGCAGTGGAGGCAGGCTAGCAGGTGGCAAACATCGGTGCATGGATTTGCAAGATTAGGCTTGATTAGTGTATGACGATTGTACTCTACTGAGAGCTTGTGATAAGATTTGTATGCTTGTATGAGATTGTCATATGATCTCCATGTTACATAATATATAGTTAGGGTTTTTAGCTTTAGGCTTTCCCAGTTAAAAACTGTGTTATGTGCAATTGAATATTTTTGTTTATGCTTCACATGTGTGTGCAATTAATTGTTTCCGCAAAAGATCAACAAGTGGAATTGATTCTATATTTTGCATAAAGTTAAACAGTGTGAGATCATGTGAATGAAGGACATATGCATGTTTAGTGCATATAATTTCTACAAAATCACCCTTGTGCTTTTTGTGATTTCCATGGCCATTACACTCACCTGTGTCCTTGCCTCGAAGAGTATCGTTCTTGTTTAGAAGCCTTACACCAATTCGAGGCCGAGCGCCATGAGTCACCCGCTCCCTTATGTTCGCATCTTGCTTCGGCAACACCCGAGGACACAGATGCTCCCATTAACTTTTCCCCTTATAATGTTGAGATAATGGGGCCTTGGTCGGAAGTCCACGATGAGACCTCCCTTGTGGTTTCACTTGACCCTCCTTCAGCCCCCTCCCTAGTATCAACATTGGTGGATCCTTTGTCCACTCACTCTCCCGCTACCCCTTGTGATGATGCGCATACAAACCTCTCCTCTCATGATGAGGAGTAAGGTTATTTTGTCATGTCAGGTGGTCTGTCTTCCATCAGTCAACCCATATTCTGTTATGATGACGACATTATGGAAGCAGGGACCACTCCTGAATTTATCTACCCCCCTTACATCGAACTCATGCATTCAAACCACATGCATCGTGTGGCCATTACATTGACACCCAATGTTTGGATAAGGGGGGCACTCATATTGGAGAGACTAGGAGAAGCAGTTCTTTAACACTCTCCTAGTGAATCTAGTCATGATGACTCTAGTCCCATTATTATTCCACATTTAGAAGAACCTTTAGAGTCCCATATCACTTCAAGATCACTCTAGGGATGATACCCCTCATCATTCCTGCATTTTTTCATCAGCAACCCAGTCTCATAGACATTGTGGGTTACCAACCTATAGGTTTTATGGGAGAACATCAGTTCATTATCCCAAATACTATCTTTGGGATATTAGCACCATGTGTGCCAACCTAGAAACTTTAAGTCCATTTGATTCATATATGTAGTATCAAAAGAGATTGGTAATCGTCTATTTCCTTTCTCAAACTGTGTAACCATACCAAAAAAAAATGGTGCACCACATCATTAAACTGTGTTTAGATTTCCCTTTTTCTAAATATGTTTTGGATGTCCACAACATGCTTGGGGGAACCTATGCCCCTCAACCATAAAAATCCCATATCTCAGCAAAAAACAACACTGAAATCCCCTTTTTTTTCTGACAGGTCGCACTGTTCAGGTCATTTCCTGGGATAGGTCACATTTTTCTGCCCAGAACCTGCTACCCAGGTCACAGAAAAGACCCCAAAAAGTGCGACCTGTCCTGTTCATGAGCTCTAGGTACCTAAACTGAACTTTCAATCCACTAAAATGAAAGAGTAGGATTAGGTATCTTACCTACAACTGATAGATCTCAAATTGCAACGGTTGGTTTATCCACTACAATTGTCGCAAGATTTAAGGCCTCCTCTCCTCACGACATTCACCACAACTCCACCAGCAAATAAGTGAATCTGGAAGGAAAATGCCTTATTAAAAGAAAACCCCTGATTTTTCTTTCACTTATTATGATCAAAACGTAGCTTAATTTGACGAACCGTATATACCATTGGAAAGATCTCACCAAGCCCTCAAATGGGTATCTATTATCTTTTTTTGATTTGATACTTCACTAGGACACATTTTTTCCAAGAAGCGCCACTTCACCTTTCCTCAAAATCGAATTTCTTCACTTGCAACTCTCGTACTGGGGGCACCATGTTTCCTCCATACTTTTCCACGCTTGTGTCAACTTTCGTCGTGAGTTACCATCCTCTATTCATGCTTTTTTTGGTCCCCATTGGCCCCTTTTCATATGTGGAAGCACCATCGAGTCACCCTTGTTTAGAGCATCTGAGTTGAGTCATCATTGCTTTCATGGAGTCTATCCCGAGTCCCTTTACATCTCACCACAGTCCCCCATCATTCATTGCTTGGTCCCTCTCTCGTGTCGCACATTATGGCCTTCAATTCTGCTGTCCCCTATCCCTCACAATGTTGTGTCAGTTGCTGCCAGGTCATCCGTGCCCTTTATGCTCTAACAAGGGAATTTTTCTGTTCGCTACTCATTCCCTTTCATTTCATCATCATCATTGGTGTCAGTCTGTCAGTCACTTTACTATTTTCTCTCGTGCCTTAGTTGAGGATGCCTTATGACCTCACCTATGGCAGACCTCCTTCTATTGACATCAGCTCATTCATTCCAGAAGATAGGTCTATAGGGAGGTGTACCTTGGTTCCAGCTTCCACTTTTGTTCAGTACCTTAGATCAGGAAAAGGGACTCCTTATTTCCATTTGACTTGACTTCTTCTTAGCTCCAGCTCCTTTCAACATGATCGAGATCCGTATACTTGATGGTTCAGTGATGCAGTAGTTGACATTGATGATTCCTGGGTGTGTGTGAGATGTCTCAATCCTCATGAGGGGGTGGCCCTACAAGTAGCCCCCCACATACTCGGATAACATCTTCATTATAGCCTTCGATGCAGCTCCATACATTTGATGATGTCGACCTTAGTCGCTTGCAGCGCCTTTTTGTTTGCATGTATCAGTCAGATTCTTAGAGCCCTTTCCTGTTTCAGGGGCATATCGGTTATATTTATATCTCATTTACTCAGATATTATTGTACAAATCCTTGGCTGTTATCCTAGGCACAATATGTATGCGGGATTCATTATCGTGTTATTTATCTGGCTCATGTTTAGGCTAGCATATGCTTTATTATTGCGTTCTGTGGTTTTTCGGGCGCCTTATTGTTTGTAATATTTCCTTGGTGGGCATAGGTATGCCTCCCTCGCCACCTAAAGCAGGTACTCACTCATCAAAAAGACTTGTCGCACCTGCAAGTCGCTTCCTCAGGAACTAGTTATTTCAGCACTTTGGTTTACCTTATACTTCTCTCTCTTTGACTTCCCCTTTGATGTCTACTGATTGAGTTCTTACAATGTACTTCAGTCATACGATTAGCTCCTAACGCTCGCACGCTAGGGGGCAATCTGTTACACCATTTTTTGGTCATCTAACCTATTATCATTAGATGGACCCAAGTACATCATGTAAGACCAATTTTACTCCAAGTAAAATTGCTTTCACTATGAAAATAACTTAGTAAATCACCTTTATTAAGTTGTTTATGGTCTAAACAGGAAACCCCATAAGGAAATTTTAAATAAATATACATTTGTTTGATTTTCCTCAAGAAATAATTAGTTAAATAATAGTTTAATTAATATTTTTGGTTATATTTAACCCAAAACAAGGAAATAAATTAGATAAATCATTATTTATCTTATTATTTTCTAAGAATAATTGTTTAAATCTTATTTAAATAATATTATTTGTTAAATATGACTAATTCACCCTTAAATAATTAAATAAATCATTATTTATTTGATTATTACTCAACCATATCCTTAAAATGATAAATAAATCACTTATTTATTTATTATTACTTAATCACATCCTTAAAATAATAAATAAATCATTTATTATTTACAAATAAGGGGATTCGACTCAAGTCAAATACCTTTTCCCTCCAACAAATATAATAAAATATTCCACAAAAGTTGGATCTAGATTTGGTTAATAATATTTTAATTATGCACCAAGATCTAGACTAACTCAATATTTTGTTATAAATAGAAGGGTTTTCCCATTCATTTGTCGCCTTTTGTTGCCTAAAGATCACTCTAGATCTCAACACTTGGTTTGGCTATTCATCCATAATCATAGCCATACTTTTCCATTTTTGTCTGGGTTTTCTACACCATCTAGAGAGAGAAGTTCTAAATCTGAAGTGCTGAGGACTCACAAGAACCCATCCCATTAAGGAGAACAGGGAATACCCTCTTGTGTTTTCCTCCCAAGTGCCATTAATAAAAATATTCATTGGATATATTCTTGTCTTGTCTATTGGATCTATGGAGTAAATATTATTTTTCTACTGTTTAATGTCTTCTAATGCATAGATCTAGATTTTTGCAGCATTTGTCTTGATTATCTAATTGCAGATCTGAAGATATTAGCAGTCATTTTTGTTGATAGGGCTATAAGTTATGCGTAGCTAAAGTGGTATTTTTTCGTACACTTCGAATCAAGATTCATACTAACAGTAATCAAGTTGTTATTTATTGATATAAAAATTTCATAAGAAGATAAATGCATCAATTTGTTGTGTTCTCTACCAGATTTTTGGGATAGTCTGGTTTTGTTTATAGGTAGAAATACAACTACCTTGAAGTTTGATGAAATATTCTCATCCTTATTTTTGGAAGAGATGAGACGGAAAAATATGGAGAGCTAGAATGCAGAAGCCTTTTCTATTATAGGAAGGTACCATAACAGAAACAAAAATAAGTCCTCATGTGGGAGATCTAAATCTAGAGGGAGATCTGAATCTCTAGGGAAAATTATAAAGGTATGCTAGAAATGTGGAAAATAAGGATGCTACGAAAAGGATTGTCGATGTAAAGCTCTTGAGAAAGGAACGAGATTTGATGATGCTCTTTTTGTATAGGTGAAAACCACCTTTGATGAAGGTAAAAATTGTAAAATTGCACTTTGATATATAAGATAGAGGTATTATTTAGGGGGGTTGTTATAAGGGGGAGGTTGAATGTGGGGGAGGTTGGTATGTGGGGGGCGTGTTGGTATGGGAGTCAACAAGGGAGGGTGGTATTATCAGTCTAGTGGGAGTGTTGTATGGGAGTTGACCAAGGGATAGAAATGCATTATAATAAGAAACCAGAGTTGAGGGATCGAGGCTTGAGGGAGAGGGCTGAGAGGCTGAAGCTCTAAGCAACCGACTGTGGTGAGGAATCGGGCTATGGGGTAATGAGTAGCCACGATGGGTGACCGATAGAGATTTTACACAACATATGGAATCCTGAGGTCGATCTTGGGACTTGTGGTATAGCGTATATCATTAACAATGGACGAGGGGCACCGCATGGGATGAACCAAAGATGAGGTCAATAGTGGACAAGTTGTGTGGGAGGTATCATTGTGGGAGGCCAACCGATAGTGATATGGCTCACTGTAGTGACTCGAACATAGCTTGTGAGGGCTGAGGGTGTTGTGGGATTGAGGTGAGGAGTCAGCTATGCACGTATGCCAAGGGACTGGAGTGTGGTATTTTGAGGGACCATAACATAGTTGGAAGCATAAATTAGTGTGAGGATCACAGTCAAGGACGACGACTGTATGCCAATAATCGAACTTGAAGACCTAGTATACAAACTACAAAATTCACAAACCAAAACCTGTAATATTTCACCATAATGACCTAAAAAACACTATAGGAGTCGACTGTGCAGTGAGGGAGAATGCCTTACACTGGTCTATCTCAATGCTTAGCAATTCAAAAAAATATCACAAACCATCTGAGAAGTTTCGACTGAATTACACACCCACAAAAACTATTCTTGAATAATTACAACACATACTAAATATTTATAACAAGAATAATCATGTAACAGAAGTGAATGGTACCTCATTAGGAAAATAGGAAGAACCATTTCTAGAAGACTGCTAAAATCGAGAAAACTGCAGAAATGGCAGAAGGGAGTTACAAATAAAGTCTAATTTTGGGAACTAGATCTGATACCATGTTAGGCGAGGATTTAACTCCTCAAACTGAATTGTGTTTTTGCATTAAGGCTAATCATAGATATATACATGGAGGGAGAGGATACTGGGATTCATCTACCAGTGTCTCTTCATATTTTAGCTCTCCGTATTTTCTATTTACACTATTTTACACATATTCACCTAACCCCAATGATTAGGTGTCAACAACATATTGTAAATAAGCATGTATTAAGAGGGAGCTCTTTGTTCCCTACAAACTCGAGAATAATGGAGTCACATAAAGGAAGAGTAGAACCATTAAAGAATGCATAAGGAGTATACTAGGAGGGAGCCTCCACCATTTTACCAAAACATAAGTATATTGTTTGCTGTTTCCTCTTTTATGTTTGGTTTCCCTCATATCAATATTTGTTTGCATTATATGCTAATAATAATTTCTTTGTATTTTCCTTGGTAGGAAAATATTGGAGAATATATAAAGGTTATGAAGAAGACTTCAAAGTATAGATTTGAAGCATATAAGAAGTTCTATTGCAAAGGAATCCTTTCAAGAATTAATGTCCTAAAATGTTTTTTAAGAACAACTCAAGGAATGTCCTAAAATATAAGTTTTGTTATAAATTTCTCTTCATATAAAAGGTACGATCACTCTTCTTTTCAAAATTTCTTTACATTACTGATATCATTATGTTTAGCATTTTGAATCGTAAATATTCTTTTTAGGATGATTAATCATTAGATTGAATCTACCCTCATTATATTATTATAATATGATCATTATTATGAAACCCTAACTCTTAGGGTTATCTATAAAACCCTAAGCTAAGGGTATTTTGATGCTAATATTGAAACTATTTTCTACTTAAGGGTTGCTGATAAAGTCTAGAACATATAGTGAAATCCTATTCTTTTAAAATTTTAGGGTTTGGTAATGTCTTGGTAAAAAACCTAGTCCTTTAAGGTTTGCTGTTAATGTCTAGCTTACATAATGAAACCATAGAATTTTAGGGTTTTTTGATTTAGGGTTTATGAAAAAACCCTTGTAATGACTATAGTAAGATCATAGGAATGTAACCCGTGGTGTATAAATTATTGTAACTTTGATGTATTGATGTTTGTGTCTTGGGTTTACCTAGTAGTTATAGATATTGATATGTGATGCTAGTACTTGATAATGGAACCCTAGATATGTATATGAAAGTATGATATCTTGACAACTGATGACATCTAGGGCATATAAAAAAACCGTAGTAAGATTAATATTCTAGGGCATGATGATATTGTTTTCCACTAGTGATATGATTTTGCATTCATGATAAAATCTATGGTTTTGGAATAAACCCTAGTAGAGTCTATAATGCAATTGTTAAAATCTTAAATAATATGATTGTATTGTTATTGAATTGTTGATATCTAAGACTTTATGTATCAAATATGGAGTCTGAGGTTTATAATAAAACCCTAGCAATAATTTGAAGTCTAGTATGTAAACGACGTGACTCTTATTGATTATGATTTTTTATGCTTTCATTATAGTGACATGATTTTGATATAGTTAACTTCATGCTTCTGTATATTTGTATTTGGTTTCACTTTCTATTAATGATTGCGGGTACATGATCTTCAAGATATGCATAAGTCTAAGATGATAATGATGAGCATGATAAAGGAAGCTATAAGAATGATGATCAAGGTAACCTTGATGCCATAAGAAATAAAATTTTCCTTGAAAGAATGAAGTTTCTTTGATGTTATGAAGCTATTGATATCCCAAAGTTGAGAGGGAGTCTGATAGAAGAAATGGTATATTATCTCTTTGGTTGAGAGGGAGAGCATATTATGACAATAAACACTTTTAATAAAGAACAAATAAAATTACTACAAATTAATTTTTGTGATTCATGAAGTTGCAAACAAAAGTACTGAGGCTATATTTGGTGTTTCCGAAGAAGTGAAACAAGAAAAAATCCAACAATATGTATTTTATAAGAAACATATGAATTTTTAAGGACCTCGAAGATTTGTGTTACTTGAAAATGTATTAAAATGTTTATTACTTATTGGGGTTGTGATTTTGAAAGATCTCTCCATAAAAGGTTGAACGTTTAAAGCATGCTTGGATTGGTGGATATATCTGATTTATATTATAGGGAGAGATGTAACATATACTAACAAGATTCTTGGGAGGACATTTGGTCAACCTATGTGTTGATGTCTCGATACCGAAGAGGGAGGGTGATGTTGGTCATGGAGCTCCAACCTTGGATACATACCTAGATCCCTGGGTTGGTGGTATAGCTTAAAAGCCTGATGATACCTATACTAGAAAAATCTTGAGTCCCTTTTGTCCCACTCAGATAGAATACCCTAGTCAAGTATCTAGTCTAAAACATTGGGTGTGCTAGAAATCCTCGTAGTTAATTTCATTTTGAAATCTTCCATGTACTCTTATATGTATATAATTATGAATACCTCCCTAGTTAAGAGGGAGTGTTGAAGAATGTAACTAGTGTCAATATTCATAATTGTACTTGTCAAAATAAATTTTATTATTAAAGAAAATGGCTTATTAAAACATGGGTTTCATGCTTGGGTATATTTTTTCTAGGTCAAATCATCCATTCAAGGCTTTTTGGTTTTGTCTTGAGTCATTAGAGTCATTTCCATTTTTATTAAACCCTTCTTGGGATTTTGTATAATGTAAAAAAGCATTATTTTCAGTCAAAAAGGTTATTTGTCACCTCCACACTAGGTATCCCCTATCCCCATGAAGTCGACCTACATTAGGGCAATTCGACCCAACATAAAGGCTATATAAAGATAGGTAATTTGACCTATTTGGAGCATTCACTCAACAAGTTCGATCTTCAAGGAAGAGAGTCAAAACAAGAGTGTGAAGTAGCTGGAGAAGGATGAAGTTTTTTGGGAATACCTAAATCAATTTTACGGGCTATCTATCTCTCGCACGTGTGAATTTTTTGGGCAGTTTTGGGGGCGAAAATTCTGTCTCTACTGTAGGTCCAAAATTCTATTGCCGTGGTCAAATTTCTGCTACTAGTGGGGGGGGGGGGATTCTGGGTTGAAGGTATTTTTAGGGAGCTATCACTTGGAGATCTTGTATAGATTCATCTATTCAAGGGAAGTTCTGACTTGGTGGCCAAAGGAGGTCTTTGTCTAGGTCTAAGAAGTCTGGAAGTGTCTCATCTTGATTTGAATCTACTGAAGGAAGAGTTTGTGACTATGATTTCCCCTTATATGGGTTTTTACTTGGATGAGTGCCTATATCTTGTGTCTCTTGTTATTTTGATATTCATATACATATAATTTGGTAATTTATTGATGAAAGATAAACTAATAAAGAAGTAAAATAAGCCAACATAATTCATAAGTAATTATCAAGAAATAGGAATCAAACCCTAATTCCTATAAGCATTGATTTCTCAACAAATTATAATTTTCTTGATAAAATATTATAAATAAAAAATAGAATGAATGTAATTATGTTTATGCAACATTGATAATTATGGATGACAAAATAGTTAAGGTGTTTTCCATTATCTATTAATTAACCATTGCATTATTTTTTTATCTTCCAAAATATATATTCCATGATTTTAAACTTTGTTTCATTATTTCCTTTCATGTTTCTATATTCAATATTAGGGTTGCATAAGTTTGAATACAATTATATGTGGGGATTTGGAATTTAATTATACTTTGGGAAAATGGTAGTGGTTGCAGTGACCCTAAATTTCAACTACACTCATGTGATTAATAGGGCCATTTGAATATCACATACTGGAGTCCTTGTACTTGGAAAATAATTGCATACAAATAATATTGAAAATTGTTAATGACAATTTTTGGGGTCATAAATTCATTATTTCACTAACTACTCTCAAATTTGGTGGCTTGGATCTCATTTTTAGATTGCTAATGGGTACATTAATCCTACACATTGGAAGCAATGCAACCAAATTCATAAGAATGGTCATGTAAATTTGATTTTATGTACTACATTTTGAGTCCACAGTTAAATCCTGAGTAGGCACCTGTAAACACACCCATCCTAACCCAAAACCCAACAAGAGTCAGAAGGAGGTGGTTACTCCACTAACTCATCTCCCAAGGTACAATTATGGGAATGGGAGTTAAGATTTTCAACCTTTTTCTACTTTTCCAACATTTCAAATAAACAACATCATTGCATTCCATTAAGGTGATTCCAATGATATAATTTTTTCCTCAATCTGACTTATAGATCAAAAGTTATGGCCCTTAAAACATTGGCCAATTTTTCCAACACTTTGATAGTGCTTCAATTTTTTAACTTTTTGAGCCTTTTCAATAGTACTTCTAGCACGATATGGTAAAAAAATTCATAAGAAATTTAATTCTAGACTCAATAAACACTCATTCGTAAGCATGTTAACAACTTTAATAACATTTCAAGTGCATTTCAATGTAAAATGCAAAGAACCATAACAATTCTTAAAAAGAGAAAAAAATGATTTCTTTTGGCTCAAAAGCCCTATCATCTGATCAAATAGGTGAACGTAACTTATTAACTCATGCATGCTCAATTAAATGAAAAAGTGAACTAAAAGGAAAGAAGTCAATTCTCCTTCCCTTCAATCATACACACACCAAGTAGCATGCAACAAATATTCCAATACTTATACAGTAGTAAAATATGAAATAAAACATATGATTTCAAATCGTTCCACACTATCCTTTAACTATGATGGCCACTCATTTCTTCTATTACAACCAAACACCATCATAATGGATTAATCACTGCATTCAAGATGTTAGCTTCAGGCAATTCATTGCATGCATTTCATGCGTTAACATTCTCATATGGTTTGAAATTTATACACAATAACATGCACATCACTGTAATCAAAACCAAGTTATTTTTTTGAAATAATAAATATTTCATGTTGGATATTGCATGAACATAACCATTATACCCACTAGTTTTTCCAACACCTTTACACAATGAAAATAACAACATTGTCCAATTCATTAAGTTAATGAAATCATGAACCATGCCATCAATGAACATCATTTCACATCAGAAATGAGAAATAGGTGTGTGTGTGTGTGAGAGAGAGAGAGAGAGAGAGAGAGAGAGAGAGAGAGAGAGTGTGTGTATTTGTTTAATGGACAAATAAGAGATACTTGTCTCAAAATTAATGGGAAACTGAGTCTAGGACTATGACTCTTGACCCGACCATAGACAATTACAGACAAGTCTGACTTGTAGCTGCATTCCTAAGCCATATTCCATAGGTTAAGGGATTTTTTTCTTTAGTGATCAAATACATTCATCAACTGATACATGGACTCCAGAGATTCAACCACCTCCACCCACTAGCTGAATTGAAACCAATAAAACATACATGGATTATAAATACTAGTGGTATACACCCTTCATAACACAACATTATGGTTACACCCAATACAAGAATTTTAGAACCCACAATAAAATAAAATAAAAACAATAAAGAAGCTTCTAGAGATCCTCTAGTAATTTTCTAGGATCAATTCATCCACCCTAACCCTTTGGGATTTCCTAAGAAACACCATCGCCACCCTCTAGGGCACTGGGGACTCAAGACACAATCAAGTCCTCACCTGGTGATTTCTTTCAGCTCCATTGCTAACTGAAAATTTCATTCCCTTCTTTGTTAAACCTTTCTTGGTAATTCAAATTTATCTATCTATGTTGTTGTCCCTTATGTTATCTCTTTTTCCAGCTGGAAATATTCAAGCCAAAATCCCCTCTAATGTTGTTGAAATGAATTTTATTATTTTTCTTGTATCTCTTCATGTTCCTTATGGAAAATTATTGTGTGTCTCTTCATATTTCTCATTAATTTTATGCATATAAATAATATTTCCAACAATAAATCACCCCATCCCTTTGGAAACAATTTCCCATTACTCAACCCATTTTATTTTTATTAAAATGTTTACATTGCATATATAAATGTAACTACTTTGGGGTATCACAAACCCCTCCCCCTTGGGGGAACACCATTTTGAGTGTTCTTATTCCATATGCAACACCAAAACATGTTTAAAACCAACCACATATTATTTTTGAATCTTTATGGACACTACACAATATTTTCAATCTATTCACATTTGCTTCAACCAATAAACAAAAAATGATATGTTTCCCTCATTTAATCGGTCATTTTCTAGGTGGATTCCTCAAGCCCAAAGAACCTTCTCTACACTTTAGATTTATCTATTTCTCAATTTCAGAGCACGAGGCTCCTTCAGTCTAGAATGAATAATGGATCTAGATGGAATTCTCCCTCTAGTTCCACCTGTAACATAGACCATTCAATCACATGATTAGAATCATGTAAATATTTTTTAAGCAAAGAAACATGGAAAACATCATGGATTTTAGCTAATGGAGGTAAGGCTAGCTTATAGGACACTATTCCTATCCTCTCAAGTATCTCAAAAGGTCCAAAAGATGTTGGTGCCAACTTGGAATGTGAATGGATCCTTAAGGAAATTTTCTTGGGTTTAATCCTCAAGAAAATATGTTCCCCAACTTGAAATTATTTAGACATCCTATGCTGATCTACACAACTCTTCTCCCTGTCTCGTGCCACCTTTAAATTATTATTAATGATATACATCTCTTTTAGCATATCATGCCCATCAAGGACCATATTCAATGGATAAATCTAGTTGATGGGAGTATTACAAGTCCTTCCATATAATGCATCAAGTGGGATAATATTTAAAGACTCCTCGTACCCAACATTTTATACAAACTCCATAAGTGGAATATAATATTCCCACTTCTTTTGTTGGTGAATCACATACATTATCAACATGTCTTCCAAGATTCAATTTTTCCTTTATGTTTTCCCATCTGCCTGTGTATAATAAGATATATTGAAAACCAATTATGCCTCTAATCCTACAAACAATTCCTTCCAAAACTTGGAAGTGAGCTTGGCATCTCTACGAAAAATTTTAAGGATGGAAATTTATCTTAACGTTTAGAAACCCTGGAAAATCTCAATAGTCCATGATATGCCATCTATAAAATGTTTGGTGATATTTATGTAAAACTATTCAAATTTATAATAATTTTATATAGTCTATGTATAAAATTTTAGCGATTTTAAGGTAAAATAAGTTTATACTATAAAATTTGGGTGAAACATTTTTAGAAAAAATGGAAATTAACGAATCTTTTTTTTTTTAAAAGAATGGAAAATTATCCCACTTGAAAATATTAGCCCCTAAAATTTTCCCTGGGCATCTCTATCTGAAATGATTTTCCTAGGAACTCCATGCAACCTCACAATCTCCTTCATGAATATTTGAGCCACTTTACTTGTTGAGTTGGTGTATTTAACTACTACAAAGTGAGTTACCTTGATCAACTTGTAAATCACCACAATAATTGCATCATATTGTTTTAAATTTATTAGGAAGTTGATGATGAAGGCCATGGATATCACTTCCCACTTCCATTTTGGAATAGGAATGGGCTGCAATAAACCTAATAGATGTTTACATTAATCCTTTAATTGCTAGCATTCTATGAATTTTTCAACAAAATCAGACACCTGCATTTTTAAATTATGCCAATAATCAAATTTCTTGATGGTTGTGAAGTTTTTTGGTATCATGGATGGCCAAAATATAGTTTTTCATGAATCTCTTTCATTATAAGCCTCTTCAATTCACCATTATCTAGTAAATAGATTTTGTTCTTGAATATAATAAAAGCCTCATATTTTTGATGAATATATTCCTCATCCTCACCAATTGTTGTAACTTACCTTTCACTTAATAATATTTCTCATCATGCTTTCCTGTATGCTTGATGCGTTCTATGATATCCACTCCATAATAAGTTATGGCTGCTATGTGATTCAATTAATTGAGTTATTCTACTGAGTGTATCAACAACCTTGTTCTCCTTTCCTTTTATGTACTTGATCTCAAAGTTTATTTCAATAGGTATAGCTAGCCATATAGTTTTTCTTGCATTCAATTTAGGTTGATCAAATAAATTCTTGATTCAACCATGATTTTTCATGAGTGTGAAATTTCTATCGAGAAGGTAATGCCTCAACATATTTAATGCATGAATAATGGATGCTAACTCTAAGCCATGAGTCACATAGTTTTTCTCATTTTCATTTAATTTATGTAACTCATAGAAAACTACATTTCCTTCCTACATTAAGAGTCCACTTAGCCCTTCCTTACAAACATCTGTAAAACCCACAAAATATTTGTGCAAATCTGCAATCCTCAACATGGGTGCATTAGTAAAAAACTACTTCAACTTCTCAAAGCTTGTTTCACATTCAACTGTCCATTCAATCTTCTTTCCCTTGCTCTACAAGGATGTGATAGGATGGCCTATCTTAGAGATTATTTTTATAAAACTCCCGCATTAGCCTTCCAATCCCATGAATGATAAAATCTCATTCACATTTTTGGTGTTGGTGATTCCATGATGGATTTTTCATTTTATGGATCAACTGATATACCTTCCTTAGAGACAATGTGCCCCAAATAGCGTATCTGTGACTGGAAAAAATTACACTTGTTGAGATTTGCATAAATCTTATGCTCCCTTAGCAAATGTAGTATGACAAGTGGTTGTTTCTCATGCTCTTATTTAGTCTTCAAATATACCAATATGTCATCAACAAAGAAAATAGCAAACTTTTCCAAATAAGGGTGTAGTACATTGTTCATTAAACACATGAAAGTGGCAAGGGCATTAGTAAGCCCGAAGGGTACCACTATAAATCATAGTGCCCATATATTGTTTGGAAAGTATTCTTATGGATTTATTCCTCTTTAATTCATACTTGATGATACCCAAAATTCAAATAAAACTTTGAGAAGACTATTGCTCGTCTCAACTAGTCAAATACATTATCAATTTGTGGAAATAGTTATCAATTCTTAATTGTCAATTTGTTCAACTATTTGCAATCAATGCAAAGTTTGAGTATCCGATATTTTTTATTCACAAATAATACTAGAGCTCCCCATGATGATACACTTGATTGTATGTAACCTTTATCAGTAATATCTAAGTTTCAGCTCTAGCTTAACCAATTCAAGTGTACTCATCCAGTATGGTGCCTTGGATGTTGTTGTTGATATAGGCACTAATTCAATAGAGAAATAAACTTCTATATGAGGTTATAGTCCCATAATATCAAATGGAAACTCATCTCTTAATTTATGTAACACATGATACTTCTCCCATACTTCAATATCCTCTTGTAAAATGCTCTCATTAGCTTTTCCATCACTGCAATTTTTTATAGTAAATAATTTGTAGTTTTTTTGACAACTATGCTTAGCTTGCATGGTTGTAATTAGTCTTACTGAAGTTGGCTTATGTTTACCTTGCAATATTTTCCTTTTTCCAGCATCATTCAGGAATTTAATTGCCTTTTCATAGTAGTAAAATTTAGTTATGTGTATGTACAACTAGTCCATTCCCAATAACATGTTGTACACACCAACAAAAAAAAAATTAAATGTGTTCTTGTTGGCATATTGTTGAGCTCAAATGCACATAATTTCACCCAATAACTGATTTTTCTCTTTTTTCTTGTTTCCAACTAAATTAACCATGATTTTTCATGAATTATTTGGCCATCTTGTACTTTTCCACTGGCTCCAGATTGATATAAATCTAATTAGAACTAGGATTAATTAGAATAGAAATGATTTAATTACACAACTTACATTCCATCTCAATGATGGATTCCTAGTGGTATGCATGGTGATTAGCCATAGTTGTATAAATTATGGACAGACTTTGTGCCACATCCCCTACAATCTAGGCTTCTTAGGCACTACAAAGTTTTGGACCTACATTTTTGTTGTTGTGGGAAGTTCCTCTTCTAGTGATTCTCCCCACAAGTCCAAAATTTTAACTGCTCTTTACTTTCAAATCTGCATTGTTCTCCTTCTTACTAATGTGCACTACCTTTGGCAACTACACTGTAGGTTTTAACCCTGAACATAAATTATCTACAAAAAAATATTAAAAACAGAAAATAAACAATAGCAAGAGCATAAAACATAAAATAGATATACACAGATATTTTCCCCTGGATCCCAAATCGAGACGACCAGCTTGATTTTTCATTATATTCCTTTTAGTGTTACAACACATATATATACATGCCGAAGCATACATAAACCCCAATCCATTAACCCTGGATTAGAACATAACCGTAGTTCCCTTGAATGGATCTAAAAAATACCAAGGGCATAAAACCATCATGCCCCAAAACCATGTGCAAACCCATGCACAAAACCATGGGCGAGTCCGCCCACTGGAAAATAAGGACCAAATTTTTTTTTCCCAGGGTGCTGCCCCGGACCCCAACCCGCCCCCCTTGTCACCCCCTTGTACGTTGCGCCCGACAAAACGTACAAGGGGGGCTATTGCCCCCCCTGTTACCCCCCCCGCGTGTGACTAGTTGTGGAAAGAATATAACACAAACCCAACATTCTCCCACTCATCTTTTTCTTTCCACAAGGGGCCACAAGAGAGTTGAGTCATTAGCTTGGCTTTGCAACACCCATTGTTTCTCTACACCAAGAGAACTTCTGAGTGCTCATAGAATTTTTCAATGCATCTGCAACATTCTTCAAAGTGTCCACCTTTACTAGCAACACCCTTTTAGCCTCAACCATATATCTCACAAAGTGATATTGAACATCAACGTGCTTTGTCTTTGAATGATATGTAGGGTTCTTAACCAATAAAATTGCACTTTGGCTATCACAGTCTATCCTTATAGCTTGCTGCACCAACCCCATACTTGAACACAATCTCTGCAACCAAACTGCTTCCTTGCCTGCATGAGTGGCTGCCATGTCTTCTGCCTCTATAATTGAAAGAGCCACTACAGACTATATTTTACTCATCCAACTGACTACACCTCCAAATAGGCTAAACACATGCCAACTTATATATCTTCTTTGGTCAAGATCTCTAGCTCAGTATGCATCAAAAAAACCACGAATGTCCAACACTCTTTCCAATCCTGGTCTTCCCTGGTAGCACAAGCCATTATCACTAGTGCCATGCAAATATTTGAAAACCTGCTTCACTGCTATCCAATGCTCCTTCCCTGGGTTTGACATAAACCTGCTCAATACTCCCACTGCATGTGCAATGTCTGGTCTAGTACAGACCATTACTTACATCAAGCTACCCAGCGCACTTTCATATGGAACATGGGACATATCCTCCTCCTTTTCATTTGTCTTGGGACACTCTTCAACGGACAACTTTGTACCTACAGGAATCAGAACATTCACCAGTTTACTATCCTGCATATTGAACCTCTGCAATATAGTCTCGACATACTTCCTTTGGTTTAACCAGAGCTTCCTCTTTTCCTGATCTCTCTTAATTTCCATGCCCAAAATATAGTTTGCAGCACCAAGATCCTTCATGTCGAATTTGGAGAACAAATAAGCCTTCAAATCTTGGATAATTTCTTTGTCATTTCCAATCAACAACATACCATCCACAGACAAGACCAAATAAATAAGATGGTCACCAATTAATTTAAAATAAACATGTTGATCCTCCTTGCTTCGGTGAAGCCAAGTCCCCGTATATAGGTATCAAATTTCGATACCACATCCTTGGTGACCGGTTTAACCCATACAAAGACTTCTTTAACCTCGCACAATTTCAAATTTTATTCCCCTTCACCATAAAGTTTTTAGGTTGTTTCATGTAGATCTCCTCTTCCAGATCCACATGAAGAAATGTTGTCTTCACATCCATCTATTCTACCTCAAATCAAATGCAAAGAAGAATGCATAAAATTAATCTTACGTAGTTAACTTTGGAAACAGGAGAAAAAATATCACCAAAATCAATTCCCAACACTTGGGAATATCCTTTTGCTACCAACCAAGCTTTGTATTTCTCCACCTTGCCTTCTACATTCATCTTCTCTTAAACACCCATTTTCTCCCAATGGGCTTCCTTCTAGCCGGCAACTCCATCAGATCACATGCCTCATTTTTATGCAAGGATTCCATTTCATCAACCATGGCCTCTTTCTAGAGTTTTCCATCCTCTGAATCTACTACCTCCCTGATGGTTCTAGGATCATCACCAGTTATAGTTAAAGCAAAATTTGAATAGAAAGCAGATGGACTATACCTTCGGGTTGTCTTTCCCGAACCGATCTTCTGGGCTGTACCGGGTTTGTGGCTCTTCCTCTTCTCGATTCTTCTTCCGTTGTAGAGTCCGATTCATCCTCCTTTAGCTCAAACTCTATCTTCTCAGGTTCCTTTGGTAGGACTTCATGTTTAACAATATCTTTCACCTCTCTAAACACCACATCTCGGTTGTACACAACCTTCCTTGTTTCTGGGTTCCAAAGCTTGTAACCCTTTAACCATCCTTATACCCAATAAAGATGCACCTTTCAGATTTATTATCCAACTTGCTCCTTTTCTCCTTTGGAACATGTACATATGCATCAAATCCAAATACCCTTAGATGTGAAAGAGAGGGTTTCTTACTAGTCCATACCTCTTGTGGAGTCTTATCCTCCAACGCCGATGAAGGTGATCTGTTAACCAAGTAACATGCAGTCTCCACTGCCTCTGCCCAGAATTCTTGTCCTAACCCGGTACCACTGAGCATGCTTCTTGCCTTTTCCATCCACATTCTGTTCATTTTTTCTGCAACTTCATTTTTCTGAGGTGTATATGGAGTAGTCTTATGTTGTGCTATACCACACTTCTTACAGAACTCTTCAAATTCCTTCTTGCAGAACTCCCCACCATTATTTCTCCTCAGCACCTTTATCTTCTTCTCTATCTGGTTTTCCACTAGAGCCTTAAATTATTTAAATCTATCAAAGACTTTAGATTTATTCCTCAAGAAATATATCCATGTATTCCTTGAGAAGTCATTATGAATGAAACATAGTACACAGACTTACCCAGTTATGGAACCGACATAGGTCCAAACACATCACTGTGCACAAGCTCTAATATCTTGTTTGCCCTTTTAGCACCAGAAGGAAAACTCACCTGATTCTACTTCCCATATACACAATGTTCACAGAAATTGAAATCTAGAGAGTTATTAGACATACCTTCTACCATACCATTTCCATGCAGTATCCAAAGGCCCTTCTCTCCAATATGTCAAAGCCTTTGATGCCATAGCATGGTATTTTCTCCAGAGACCGCTAGGATTTCCGCTCCACTTTCGGGAACCACAGAACTATTGCACCCATAAATAATAGTGCTACCCTGAAGCTTGTACAGAGTTCTAATCCGACTCCCCACATTAATACCAGTGCTCCCCGAACCATCTTACAGGCATCGTTCTCGAACACTGTTTTTACACATGCATCATCCATCTTGCTTACAGAAATCAGATTTCCGGCTAATGCAGGAATGTGCAGAACACCAGGAAGTGTTCTAATCCTTCCACCTTGTAGCTTCAGCTTGAATTTTCCACGTCCAATGATTCTGGCCTTCCTATCATCACCTTAAAGGACATCACCGCCATCATATTTCTCATACTCCCATAACCATTCCCTATGAGGAGTGAAGTGAAAGGATGCACCCGAGTCAATCAAACATGACTCATGATCTACATGTGTATTTTAAGAAGAAGCCAAATACACATCCCCACCTTCATCCGAGGTGGTTTTTACCTCTACAGAAGGAGCATCATCAGATCCCTTTCCTTTCTCAGGAGCTTTAGATCTGCAATCCTTTTTGTATTGCCCTTCCTTTTCACATTTCCAGCACATTGTCTACTCAACTTAGTGTTCCTAAATTGAGGTCATAAATTGTCAACCAGGGCTAGTAAACTGTTGAAGTGAAGTGCACTATATGTGCCTAGGTATTTGTTTCTCACTACGTTGTGTTTAGTGTTTTTTTTCAATGTTTTTAGTTTTGTGTTTTTATTCTAAGAGGAAAAGAACTAAGTTTTGGAAAAGAGAAGTTGTTGGTCACACTAAAACAGAGCAAAACCTATTCTAAACTATGTATGGCACTTAGAAAATGCAAAAAATTGACAAGAAAATAACTCACAACATGCACTCAGTCCAATTCATTCATCAGAAATATGTTGGAATAGCTTGAGAAAAGGATAAGTTAGTGCCATGAGGTTCTTCTAAGTAAACAACCACCTACAAGATCACAGAGAAAATATTATCCATGGTTAGAAATTTTTTGGAACATATTTGGAAAAGATAGTCTACAACACAGTGAGGAACTCTACTCTAAATTAACCTATGACACTGAAATTAATCCATTCTGCAACTTAAATTGTCACTACTAAGTCTTATTCGGAAGTTAGAAGTCTTTTGGAATAGTTTTGGGAAAAATGCTATTTGTACAATTATAAGAGATTGCAGAACAGTTAAGGCCTTGAAATGATATCACTAATTCCTGTCCATATGATGATGTGTTGGAAGAGATTAATAACAAGAGTAGTTTGTAAATAATGAAGGCCTTGAAGTTTAATGGAACAAAACTAACTAATGAAAATAAAAATACAATAGATAAAGCTGAACTAAAATGAAATCATTCAAAATTCAAATACAGTGACCACAATTGTACTAGAATACCATTATCCTAACTTGAAATACAGTGAACAGAAACTGAACTAGTGTGCCATTAGTCTAACTTGAAATACAGTGAACAGAAACTGAACTAGCGCGCCATTAGTCTAACTTAAAATACAGTGAACAGAAACTGAACTAGCGCGCCATTAGTCTAACTTGAAATACAGTGAACAAAAACTGAACTAGCGCGCCATTAATCTCCAGAGTATTACAACTACACTTATAATGCAACTAATCTCTAAATTATTACAGCCCTATCTCGTTCAGTATTAGGGATATTTTGAAACAATTCGGAAGAACAAGTCTAGTTGTAACAATTGATGTAATTGAGCACAAAAACGTAAAGTTCAGAAAAAGGCAACTAATTCCTAAAATACTACAGTTATATCTCATTCAATATTAGTGATATTTTGGAATAATTTGTGAGAAAAAGACTAGACTGTAGCATCCAATGCAAGTGAGTATAAAACACAAAGTTCAGAAAATTGCTTAAACTAGGAATGCAACAAGGCTAAAATTACTTATCTAAACAATGTGCACAAAGCTTCTCGGGTAGTAGGGGCCCTCTACCACCGGATCAGCATACAAATCTCCTCAATATTTCCACATATCTTGCAATAAAGTGGTGCTTCTTTCATTAAAGGAAAAATATTTCAAAAACAGAGTATTACGGTCTTTTGAGATCTAGCAACAAAACATAAATCTAGCTAGTTGTTTCTCGGTCTCCCGAGTCATTCTTATAAGAAAATTACATAACTTCCCTTGAGATAAAATAGGAATAAATTTATTTCCCAACTAAAATCAAATTATAACTCTGGTGGAGGTCTCGTACTGTGATTAAAGACATCTGTACAGTCCTTGTCCTATTAGAAGTTTGTCTCTTAGTTTTGGTTTCCCACGTGCATAACCACCTATAGAATTCTGCTCAGACTTCTTAGGGAGAAAGGAATGATGTGGATGAAGTCTGGAATTCACCCACATACGTTTTTCTTTGAGGTGACACCTGGAACCTGTGAGAACATGAAGACAGCTGCGGAATCGGCAACTAGCTACAAAATGGCTGCTTTCTGTAACTAAGTCTAGTAAAAAATTAATACAACAACAAAACCATAAAAGTGTAGCAAGTTAGTCATTATATACATTCTTAAAGTGTCTTGAACCAATCCTATTGACCATTTAAGCCTGTAATTGATAATGGACAAAGGAAATGAAGTGAAATTTGGTGAAGGGGAAGGACATCTTTGGGGCACAACATACCCCCACTGCAAAGTTTTTGCATGTCCTCATGCAATCAACTCATATATTCTGAGACTTCTGCTAGGACATCTAGGCTCCTTCTTCTACTTTGCCTGATATTTAATGGCCTCCTAGGCTTCTTTATGACCAACTTGAATCTCAAATTTATAAGTGCCCTGCTCAACTTTTTTTTTTCTTCTTCAATTTCTCACTAGCCTTGTACAAATTTTCCATTTGCAGAGAGAGAGTTGTATTCATATCACTTTTCAGCTTAACCTGCTCCCTTAAAATGTCATTCTCATTCTTGATATGCCTATTGAGTACTTATAACTCATATTTATCTCTTCTTAGGATATCAATTGCAGATTCTGGTGGGCTAGGAGTTCTGTCTCTACTTTCTGAGGCTCTCTTCTCTAATGTCTCAACATAATTGTAAATTTGTTGTTGTGCTGGGTCTATCTCCGGAGCTCCTTCATCAAGATCCTCTTCATATTGGTACTCAGGTGATCTAGCAGTTGGTTTCTCTTCATCCTCAATGTGTATGATTCCCATTTGTCTAATCCTTGTTTTCTTCAATATACCCCTAAGTCTATGGCTTCGTCTTGGTTGAGATGGTCCTTCACCTCTCTCCTTGGCATACCTTCTTATCATCTTCTCCTTTTTAAGTTGTTTCCTAATTTCGGTCAATTTCTCAGAAATGATCTCTTCACTGTCCTCTTGTATAGACTTACCAATTTTAGTTTCAACAGCTTCGGAAATTTTCCTTCTCCTGCTTCTTCTTGTAGGCTTGCCTTCAGATGGAAGTTCCTTGGGTTCTTCAAAGTGATTCCTTACTAGAAACTCATCCCCATTGTCTCCCACTTTTCTCAAATGATGTTCAATTAGGATTTTAACTAGGCTGTGGTGGTACTAAGTGGTTTCCAGGAATTGAACCCTCTTTTGTACATTAGAGGCCATTCTCTTCAGACTATGAAGAAGGAAAAAGGGTAAATTGATTTCTCCATCTAAGAAATGCATCATTAACCGAATATGATAAACATAGAGGGTACCAAACCTTCCCTCACAAGTTATAAATTTTTGCAAAATGAGCAACATATTCCGCCATTTATTCTTTAGTGCTGTGCTAGGAATACCCTTCTTAAAAATGGAAACATCCATACCTGGTGTTTTGAGCATTTGCCTCCATGCCTCATTATGAAATTCCCTATTTTTGAACCACTGTTCTCCTTGTCTGGGTAATTCCGTTGCTTCTGCAATGAAAGCCTCTGTAATAATGAATTTGATATCTCCTATTTCAACCTCCACTCCATTGAAAGACCGTGCAAATGTTTTAGTTACCTCCTTATGAAAACCATTAAATTTTTCCAAGAATTGTAACCACCCAGCCTGCTGTAGCATTTCTCTAATTTTTGGGTAGCCCTCTAAGTACTTGGTTCCAACTGGTTTGGATCTTACTATGAGACCCATGGCTTCTCTTCTCAACCTTCAATTTACTGTTCTTCTATCCACGGTGAAAATGGTTGTTAAAGAGTTGTTTTTACCCCAAAGATGTTGTTCTCTGTTTATGTAGTAGGAATTAGCTACAGAAGGATGATATGAGGAGGTTATAGAATGAGTGAAATGTAGTGAGGGAAATTTACACGAATTAATGAGTTTGAGAACCATCATGGGAGAAAAAACTATGGAAACATTTCGTGAGAAATTCAAAATCATCACTGAATACTTTGGCTGGTGACGTGACCGAATAGGTCACTTCAGTACTTTAACCGTTAAGTTTTAAATGATGATTTGAAATGGCGGAGTGGAAGGGATTTTGTCCAAATTTTTTAGGATAGGCTTAATAGGCATGATCAACACGAATAGTTAAAACAACCTTTTGAATCATACATGACCTAACTATACTATAAATTTCATATTCTGTCATCATAATAATTTTACAACTTTACCTTTGCCTTTCCTTTAAAAAAAATTTCTTTCTTTGTGGTTTTGATATGCTTTGTCCTCCTTTGAAAATAATTGATTCTTCAGTCTTCATAACTCCTTTGATTTTGTTTGTTGTCATAGGTGTGCATGATCAATTTTTTGCTGATCAAATGATTACTGGATAGTTGCCTTCTGGATATTTGGCTGCAGAATGTCTAGCTGGCTGCAGAATGTCTGACTGGCTGCAGAATGTACCTGTAGAAACTTTGAAACATGGAATGGAATTTTGTATGAAATGGATCATGAAATAGAGTGAAATGGATCAAGAGTGAGGTGAAATGTAATGGAATGAAATGAATCACAATTGTGAAGTGGAATGAAACATAAAAAGTGGTCTGCAATTTATGATTTGTAACACTCAATCTGCAGAAAGAGATCAATTTAGAAATCTGAGATGGAAATGAAATGGACCATGGAATGGAGTGAATGAAGTATGGATGAATGGAATGAATAAAATATGAATGAATGGAGTGAATGAAATATGAATGAAATGAGACATGGTGGAGTGAAACTTATGATTTTGTAATGACTGCTTGCAGAAAAAAAGGAAATCTGAAAAGCTAAAGTGTCAGAAGGATTCTGATTTTCACTTTATCTTTTCTGTATAAACACGCTAATCAGTGATTAGTTTTCATGTTTATACTTTATTTTTTTTATTTTTTTATTTTTATTTTTTAAATTTTTAAATTTTTATTTTTTATGCTTTTGAATTCAGAAAATTCAACTAAGTTGATGAAGAAGAAAAATTCTTCTTCATTAACTTCACATCACTATTTTCCTGGAATCTCTTGAAAAATTCTTCTCTTGAAAGTGGCTTATGATACAGCTTCAATCTATGACCATTTACAAGAAAAGTGGCCTTTTCTTCATCTATTGTCCTGATTTTTATTGCTCCATTGTCAAAAATTCTTATAATTTCATATGGCCCAAGCCAATGTGTTTGAAATTTACCTTGAAAATCCTTGAACTTTGAATCAAACAAGAGAGCCTAGTCACCTTCTTTGAACTTCTTTTCCTTGATGTACTTATCATGTCATCTATTCCTTTGCTGTTGGAATATACTTGTTTTCTGAACTGCATCTTGTCTGATCTCATCCAATTCATTAATCTGCTCCAATCTGTGCTTTTGTGCTTCTGTTAGATCAATTCCTAGCTGAAATGCCATTTTAAAAGTTTGAATCTGAAACTCTATGGGAAACAAAACTTGTTTTCCATAAACAAGTTCATAAGGAGTATGGTCTGTTGTGCTTCTCCATGTAGTTATATAGGCCCACAAAGCTTCAGGAAGTCTTTCTACCCAATCTCTTCTATGTAAATGGACAGTCTTTGTTAGGATCCCTTCAATGACTTTATTGGTAGATTCCACTTGACCATTTGCTTGTGGATGATAAGGAGTAGATTTTCTGTGTCTGATTTTGTACCTCTCCATCATTTTTTCCACTAGCTTTGATGTAAATTGAGCTCCTTGATCTGTAACAATTTCCCTTGGGACACCAAAACAAGTAAAAATATCCTCAAAAAGAAAATTAACTACAGATGCTTCAGTAGCAGAAAGTAATGGCTTGGCCTCTACCCATTTGGTAACATAATCAGTGAAAACTAATATATATTTCTTTTGTCTTGATGGAGGACTAATAGGTCCTACAAAATCTAAAGCCCATTTTTAAAAAGGTTCAATATGTACCTGACGCTGCAATGGCATCTCACCTGAAGGAGAAGGTTTCCCTACCCTTTTGCAACTGTCACACTTTTTGACATACTCTTTAGCATCTTTAAAAAGGGATGGAAAATAATATCCTAAATGAAGGATCTTATAAGCTGTTCTTTTATCAGCAAAGTGTCCGCCACAAGGTTCATCATGACATGCCTTGAGGATCTCAGGTATCTCATCTTCCCGAACACATCTCCTAATGATAAAGTCTGGACCTGTTTTCTATAACTCATTAGCAACCCATGAATATTTTTCACTGTCATAAATGATCTTTATTTTGTCTCTTACATTCATTATTGAAGGAAATTTCCCTGAAACTAAATAATTAGAAATGTCAGCAAACCAAGGAGTTTGAGTAGAAATTGCAAAAATATATTCATCAAGGAATTGATCTTAAACTGGGGTATTGTCTTTGATGTTTTGGAGTCTAGATAGGAAATCAGCTACTGTGTTTTTTTTTCCAGGCCTATCTAGAATGGTAATGTTGAATTCTTGTAAAATCAATAACCATCTTATGACTCTGCCATTAGTAATTGATTTTTTCATTAGATATCTAATTACAGAGTGATCTGTGTGAACAAAAGTTTCATAGCCTGTTATATAGTGTCTGAATTTTTTTATGGCATGAACAACAACTAAAAACTCTTTTTCAGTTACAGTATAATTTAACTCTGAAGGAGTCAAATTTTTACTGGTATAGTAGATGGCATAAGGAATCAGGTCTTTTTGTCCCAATACCGCTCCTAGAGCTGTATCCAAGGCATCTGTTGAAATATGAAAAAGTAACTTCCAGTTAGGTCCCCTTAAAATAGGTGCTTCAGAGATTTTTGTTTTCAAGGTCTCAAAGGCTAACTGGAAATCAGAATTCCACTTGAATTCACAGTCCTTGGTAAGTAATTTGAAAAGTGGAGATGCCATCTTGGTGAAGTTTTCTATAAACCTTCGATAATATCCTGTAAATCCAAGAAAAATCCTAACATCTTTTTGACAACTTGGAATAGATAAGTTAGAGATGACTTCAAATTTTGACTCATCAACTCTAATCCCATCCCCTGAAATGTGATGTCCTAAAACAATTCCTTCAGTAAACATCATAAAAAACTTCTCATGACTTAGTGAAAGATTTGCTTCTTTACATCTCTTTAAAAAAATTTCCAAGTTTGCTAAAGCTTCTTCAAATGTGTTTCCATAAACTGTGAAATCATCCATATATACCTCTACACAATCATGTATTAGATCTGAAAAAATTCCTAGTACTGCCCTTTGAAATGTTGCAGGTGCATTGCATAGTCCAAATGGAAATACTTGGTAAGCATAGGTGCCCCAAGGGCAGGTAAATGTGTTTTTGTCTTGATCTTCAAGTGCTACTTGGATTTGATTATAACCACTAAACCCATCTAAAAATGAGAAGTACTTTTTGCCAACTAATGTATCTAATACCTGATCTATGAAAGGTAGGGGAAAATGATCTTTAAGAGTAGCTTTGTTTAATTCTCAGTAGTCAATACATACCCTCCATTTACCATTTTTCTTCGGCACAATTACCAAAGGAGAAACCCACTGACTATCTGAAATGGGATAGATAAAGTTAACATTTAACAATTTCTGCAATTCTTCTTTAACAATTTCCCTAAGATTTGGATTCATCCATCTTTGAGGTTGTCTGATTGGTTTACAATTTTCCTCTATATAGATGTGATGAGTGCAAGTCTTGGGGCTTATCCCTTTCATATCAATGTACTCCCATGCATATGCAGAAGAATGTCTCTGTAATATTTTGACTAGCTCTGCTTGTTGAGATTTCTCTAGGTTCTTGTTTATGTTTAAAGTTTTGCCTGGAAATATCTCGATTGTAGAGCTGCCAAATTTATCCATGGAATAGAGAGACATCTGTCTTGATGATAAAAACTCAATGTTGGATTCTTCTTGAAATTGTTCATGTTTGTATTCCGAAGAGGATTCAAAGTTCTCTAAGGTATTCAGAATCTGGCTATCTTCACTAATTTCTGAAATTGTGAAGAGAGGTTGTAAATCTTCTTCATCCTCTATCCATTGAGTATCATCCAATTCTGTAATTTTTTTTGCTGGAGGATACAAGGTAAATTTCTTGGTTGAACTACCATCAGAGATGTACATATCACCGGATCTACAACTAATGAAAGCATCATCTATAGCTAACCAAGGTCTTCCTAATATAATAGGATGCCCTCCTAGATTATTCTTAGGAGTTAGGATCATAAAATCCACAGGATATTCCCAAGAATCTAGGGACACTGGAATGTCTTCTATTAACCCATCAGGTTTGATCACAGATCTGTCTACTAATTGTAATAATGTGGGTGTAAAAAAAAGATTAGGAAGTTTCAGTCTATCCATGATTTGTCTACTCATGATATTGATTGCTGCTCCTAAATCAATAAGTGTGTTTTGGATCTCAATTCCATTGATGTGTATCTTAACAACTGGATTTCCTGGGTCTAGATACTTCGGAATAGCAATCTTACCCATCATGATATCTGCTATTTTTCCTGCCAGTTGAATTTTCTTTATCTCTCTTATTCTTTTTCCTTTTTTCTTCATGCTCAACTCCTTTATTGTCTTTGCTAATATTGGAATTTCCTTGATAGCTTGCAATAATGGGATCTTAATACAAACATTTCTCAGCTCATCTAGGAAATCATAATTAGGCAACATAATTTGTTTTCCTATACCCCTATCAATTTGTAATCTTTCTGGAAAGGGAGGTGTAGAAGTGGATGTTGATGGCTGCTCTAATATAGGAGTTGAAATTATTGGTTCTTTTTGTTTTGATTTTTCAATGTTTGAGTCTTGGAAAGATGTGTTCTCTTCAAGACTTTTATTTATCCGTAGAGAATCTTCCTCAGAATTGTCTTGCTCTTGTATGATTACAGAAGGTTTCCTCTTTTCAAGTATTCTTCCAGACCTAAGTTGAACATCACTAAGGTCTAAAGGAGTGATAAAATAAGTTGGAAACTATTGGCCTTCTATCATGTATGTGTTCTGAGGATTTTTATTGTTGGGGTTTGGTATGGGTTGGGCAGGCAACTGATTTGTTTTCTGAGGAAATGGTAATGGAAGTGGTTGATTGTGATGTTGTGGATTTTGTTGGGGATTTTGTTGAAAGTTTTGTTGAGGAGGAAAATGTGAATATGGTGGGTAAAATGGTGGATATTGGTAATACTGAAAGTATCTTCCATAGGGATTTTGTGCTCCTTGCGCCCAAGTTTGTGATTGATTTTGAAATTGGGGCCAAGGTTGCTGCCAAGAATTCCAATTTGGTGGGGGTTGATTATGCAACTGATCATGAAATCCTTGTGTTTGAAGTCCTTGCCAAGGTCTCTTGGAGACAAAATTGAGAGATTTTGTGGAACTTGTAGGAGTTTCTTCTTGAAAGACAGCTTTAAGACCAGGAAGTGAAGGAAAACTCTTGGTCTCATGTTTTTCTGAACAAATTACACAAGTCTCTACAACTTTTGCATCCAAAGGGAACTCTCTCAAGGCATGTTTCTTTCTACATTTGGGACAAATGATTGCTAAGGCATCAGATTCAATTTTTTGCTTGTTTTGTAACTTAAGGGTGTCTATTTGTTCACTAAGACTCCCCAAGATATCAGATTTGAATTCATCAAGCATATGTCCTATTTCTGTCCTACTTACTGTCGCAGAAGCAAATTTACTTGCCCTTGCAAGAGCAGGGTCTCTTGGTCCTTTTATAGTTTTAGATTTCCCTCTTGAAAGGTTGATACATAATTTAGCTATTTCAGGTAATGTGAGCTGAGATATATCCCCTTTTCCCATAATGTTAAGGATATCTAACCATTCATCCCTAATTGTCTTCAACAAGAGAGCTTTCAAGGTGTCTTGGTCTAAGTTTTCCATTTTTTCCCTCTTGATGTTATAGTTAAACCTCTCCAACAAATCTTCCAAATTTTCATCCTCTTTTTGTAACATTTTAAACACTTCTTCCTTATGGTTGACTGGCATACAGTAATCCAAATACCTCTTTATAAATGCTTGTTTCATGTCTTCCCATGTCCTAATAGAACTGTTGATCAAACTCATAAACCATTTTAATGCTGCTCCTTTCAATGTTGAAGGGAATAGTTTAAGTTTTTGAGCATCTTGTAATTAGTCATAGGTTCTACAAAGGACTTCAAATTCAAATAGGAAGGTTTCGGGATCTTCAGTTTTGAGTCCATAAAAGTTTGGAAGGACAGAGGGTGAAATGTTTTTCATAGTTGCATTGGTTTCTTCCTCTACTATAGGAAATCCAAAAGAGCTTCCCATTTCTCTTCTACCTCTTCCTCTGCCTCCTTCTCCTTCTGCACCTCTACTTCCTTCTCCTCTACCTCTACCTCTACCCCTTCCAAATAGTGTGTGTTATCCATTAAAAACTCCTCCTCCCCCTTCTTCTGCCATAGTTGATTCTTCTGTAGAAGTTGAAAAGTTTAGGTCTCTAGCAAGGGTCCTTGAATCTTCTTCTAAGACAGGTTCAGTGGATGAAGTGGAAGGTCTTTCTAATGGAATATCTGATCTTAAGTCCTCTGGAAGTCTAGGATCAATAAAGGATGGAATGTGGGTTTGAGTTGGAGGTGTGCTAACTCTTGGTCTTGGTGAAACAAGTGGTGTTCTAGGAATCAAGCTTCTGCTTCTTATGAATCTACCCCTTGAGTCTCTTTCTCTACGCATATCATTGTTTTTGGGAGGTAAGAAACAAAGCTACCTAGTTACACTTCCCTGGAAACGGCGCCAAAATGTCTGCTCAACTTAGTGTTCCTAAATTGAGGTCATAAATTGTCAACCAGGGCTAGGTAACTGTTGAAGTGAAGTGCACTATATGTGCCTAGGTATTTGTTTCTCACTATGTTGTGTTTAGTGTTTTTTTTTCAATGTTTTTAGTTTTGTGTTTTTATTCTAAGAGGAAAATAACTAAGTTTTGGAAAACAGAAGTTTTTGGTCACACTAAAATAGAGAAAAACCTATTCTAAACTATGTATGGCACTTAGAAAATGAAAAAATTTGACAAGAAAATAACTCACAACATGCACTCAGTCCAATTCATTCATCAGAATTATGTTGGAATAGCTTATGAAAAGGATAAGTTGGTGCCATGAGGTTCTTATAAGTAAACAACCACCTACAAGATCACAGAGAAAATATTATCCATGGCTAGAAATTTGTTGGAACATATTTGGAAAAGATAGTCTGCAACACAGTGAGGAACTCTACTCTAAATTAACCTATGAGACTGAAATTAATCCATTCTGCAACTTAAATTTTCACTACTAAGCCTTATTCAGAAGTTATAAGTCTTTTGGAATAGTTTTGGGAAAAATGCTATTTGTACAATTATAAGAGATTGCAGAACAGTTAGGGCCTTGAACTGATATCACTAATTCCTGTCCATATGATGATGTGTTGGAAGAGATTAATAACAAGAGTAGTTTGTAAATAATGAAGGCCTTGAAGTTTAATGGAACAAAACTAACTAATGAAACTAAAAATACAATAGATAAAGCTGAACTAAAATGAAATCATTCAAACTTCAAATACAGTGACCACAACTGTACTAGAATGCCATTATCCTAACTTGAAATACAATGAACATAAACTGAACTAGTGTGCCATTAGTCTAACTTGAAATACAATGAACAGAAACTGAACTAGCGTGCCATTAATCTCTGGAGTATTACAACTACACTTATAATGCAACTAATCTCTAAATTATTACAGCCCTATCTCGTTCAGTATTAGGGATATTTTGGAACAATTCGGAAGAACAAGTCTCACTGTAACAATTGATGTGATTGAGGACAAAAACGTAAAGTTCAGAAAAAGGCAACTAATTCCTAAAATACTACAGTTATATCTCATTCAATATTAGTGATATTTTGGAATAATTTGTGAGAACAAGACTAGACTGTAGCATCCAATGCAAGTGAGTATAAAACACAAAGTTCAGAAAATTGCTTAAACTAGGAATGCAACAAGGCTAAAATTACTTATCTAAACAATGTGCACAAAGCTTCTCACGCAGTAAGGGCCCTCTACCACCAAATCAGCATACAAATCTCCTCAAAATTGCCTCAGATCTTGCAATAAAGCGGTGCTTCTTTCATCAAAGGAAAATTATTTCAAAAACAGAGTATTATAGTCTTTTGAGATCTAGCAACAAAACATAAATCTAGCTAGCTGTTTCTCGGTCTCCCGAGTCATTCTTATAGGAAAATTACATAACTGCCCTTGAGATAAAATAGGAATAAATTTATTTCCCAACTAAAATCAAATTATAACTCTGGTGGAGGTCTCGTACTGTGATTAAAGACATCTGTACAGTCCTTGTCCTATTAGAAGTCTATCTCTTAGTTTTTGTTTCCCACGTGCATAACCACCTGTAGAATTCTGCTCAGACTTCGTAGGGAGCAAGGAATGATGTGGATGAAGTCTGGAATTCAGCCATATGCATTTTTCTTTGAGGTGACACCTGGAACCTGTGAGAACATGAAGACAGCCGCGGAATCGGCGACTAGCTATGGAATGGCTGCTTTCTGTAGCTAAGTCTAGTAAAAAATTACTACAACAACAAAACCATAAAAGTGTAGCAAGTTAGTCATTATATACATTCTTAAAGTGTCTTTAACCAATCCTATTGACCATTTAAGCCTGTAATTGATAAGGGACAAAGGAAATGAAGTGAAATTTGGTGAAGGGGAAGGACATCTTTGGGGCTCAACACACACCTTTACAAACTTTCAAGAAGATTTATATCTCCCTCTAGATTTAGATCTCCCACTTGAAACCTTATTATTGTTTCTATTTTGGGACCTTCCTCGTATATATAAGGCATCTCCATTCTGACCCTCCATATTTCTCCGTCTCATTTCCTCCAAAAACAAGGCTAAGACAATATCATCAAAATTCAAGGTAGTTATATTGCTACCTATTACAATAACCAGACTGTCCCACGAGTCTAGTAGAGAACACAACAAACTGATGCACTTATATTCATCTGAGATTTGAATATCAATAGATGACAGCTGACTTAACACAGTATTGAAGGCGTTCAGATGCTCTATCACCGAGTCTGCATCCTTCATCCTTCGGTTATACAATTTTTGCCATAGGAAAAAATTATTCACCAAAGACTTAGATTGGTACAAAGTCCCTAGCTTGTCCCACAAGGTTTTCGCCATAGCTTCCATAGATACATTCAACAATACTAAATCTGAGACACACAACTGTATTGTGCTCTTCGCCTTCCAATCCAGATTCTTCCAGTCTTCATCTAACATTTTCGTTGGTTTAGTACTTGGATCTACCACGATCCACTGACATTTATCCACTAGCAGATCCTCCATCTTGAGCTTCCATAATTCAAAACTCTGACCATTAAATTTCTCGATCTTTATCTTCCCGCTACTAGCCATCTTCTTTCACCGCAAGAATCGATCATGCAGATCTTCCACTGAACAGGGTCTACCTCAGGCTCAAGAAAAAAACCCCTCAGCAGCAAAGGCGTCCCCTTGAAGTCGAAACTACTCTGATACCAAATGTAGTTTTTAACCCTGAACATAAATTAACTACAAACGAATCTTAAAAATATAAAATATAAAATAGCGAGAGCATAAAACATAAAATAGATATACACAAATATTTTCCCCTTGATCCCAAATAGGGATGACCAGCTTGATTTTTCATTATAT
The DNA here is from genome assembly GCA_034641835.2 of Pinus albicaulis. Lineage (NCBI taxonomy): Eukaryota > Viridiplantae > Streptophyta > Pinopsida > Pinales > Pinaceae > Pinus > Pinus albicaulis. The sequence continues at coordinate 476,506,201 of CM076574.1, read as the reverse complement.
TCCTTTTAGTGTTACAAAACATATATATACATGCCGAAGCATACATAAACCCCAAACCATTAACCCTGGATTAGAACATAATCGTAGTTCCCTTGACCGGATCTACAAAATACCAGCGGCCGAAAACCAGCATGCCCCAAAACCATGTGCAAATCCGTGCACAAAACCATGGGTGGGTACGCCCATCGGAAAATAAGGACCAAAAACTTTTTCCTGGGGCGCTGCCCCAGACCCTGACAGGTGGGCTACCTCCCCCCCTGTTACCCCCTCACGCATGACTAGTCGTGGAAAGAATATAACACAAACCCAACATACACTATATTATTTTTAGGTTGATTTTCACTAGTTGAATGCATTCCTTCCTTCTTATCCACAATTTTCTTAGGCCATTTCTTCTTATCCTTACTGTTTTTCCTTACTTTTCAATCATTTTTAAATTCAAGTATGCACTTTGATTGTTCATAAAAGTGCTTTAATTTATTTATGGAATCATCTAGATTTCTTGGTTCATGAAACTCTATGAAGTCTTTAAATGATACTGACAAATTGCTGATAAGTCACTGGTCTTTTTATTTCTCTTCCTTGATATATAGCACATATATCAATAATTCCTTAAATGTGGTAATTTATTCTTTATCTGTTAGTATTTCCATTTTGAGCTCATAAAACTCCTTTTCCTTACTGTCATAATATTTTTTTGATAAGTTTTTTTTTCTAAATAATCTCTCAAATTCACTCCATGTCAATAATTATTTGTTTATTCCTTTAACATTCTTAAAATCCTCGCACCAAATGTTCACTTTTCCTTTCAAACTATAAGTGACCACTTTTTATTTCATGTTTTTAGAATAATCGTGGATTTTGCAGAATTCCTTCATTCCAAGAAACCATCCTTCAACATCTTCAAATTCATTCATCTCTCCATCAAATGTAGGTGGTTTTGCATTATTAAATTATTTATGCATATATTCCCTTTCTCTTCTTTTATAATTATGGTAATGATGAGAATTGTGATGATGTATCTTGGTAGAAGAGCCAAAATGCCTACCAGAGTGATGCCCATGAGCGCTAGTTTTTTTTTTGGTGTTCTCAATGGTGCATCTCTTCTCATGGTGTCTTCATTTTCACCTCTATGCCTCTTCCTAGACCTACCAATGTCTTCCACATTTGTTTTCTCTTCTAACCCCAAAGAGTTTTGCTTTTCTTTATGACTAGTTCCCTACTCATACTGCCTTTGTCTCTGAAACTCTGAGAGGCTTTGCAATATGACTGCATTCACCTAAGCCTTCCTTTCTTGAGCCTTGATCAACCTTTCATTTTTATCTTTACATATTTGAATCTCAATGTTTAGGATTTTCAAGGTATACATCAAATCAGTATAATTTACTACTCCCCCTTGTCCAACTGATCTTTCTTCTTCATCCATCCTTCTTCATATGCATGTTGTGATTGATCAGAGTTTTGTTGTACCGTTCATATCCTCATTTATTTTTATTTCCTATCTTTTTCTACTTTTGATATGAATCAATTGACATGAAATTGTTATACACATGATAATATAAATAAATAACAATAAATCATGCCATGAACTTGCTTTTGAAGAGCTATCATAAAAGGAAAATTGTAACAAAAAACCATGTTAGCACCAATATATATACATGCATGGACAACAACATATTTCTATCAACAAAAAATGTTATATCATAAATATAAATAAAACACATAAGTTATGCATGCATGCATTCGATCAATCACACAAGAAACTTAAAAATTTGTTTTTTTCTCATGGGAGAGCCCATTTGGTCCAAGTCATGAACTTGGATGCTCTGATACCACCTATAAACACACCCCTCCTAACCCCAAACCCAACTAGAACTAGAAGGAGTTAATTACTCTACCAACCCAACTCCCAAGATACATTTATGGAATGAGAGTTACAAATTTTCAACTTAATTAACTTTTTTATAATTTCTAATAAACAACATCATTGCATTAATTTCATTGATACAATTCCAATGATATAAATTTTGTCTAAATATGACTTATGGATCAAAAGTTATGGCCCTTTAAATATTTTCCAATTACACCGCGCCACATCATGGTGACACCTAACGTGCCACGTGGTGGACCCACATGGCACCTGACATACCCCCATGGTGACCCATATGGAAACCCAGGTGGGAGGCACAATCAACGAGTAAGGTTGGGGTCAACCCTCTCTCCACCAGCAACATGTTATTTAATAAAAGGATAGGCCCAACCACCGACCTCCGACCTAAGTCAGCGTCAACCGAGTTCCACCCAAAGATGAAATGAAAAGGTGTTGTTGCTGCTACAACACCCTCCAAAATTTTTTCCTGCACCAAATTTCAGATCCTACCTTGGTCTTGTACATTGTCATCGCAAACATTGAAATCCATTCCATGTGTTTTATTTAAGTGTTTTGGTCCCTTTTGCGAGAAAAGAAAAATGTCATATTTTCACATGTTTAGCGTGACATGTTGTATATAAGTTTTTTTTGGTGGTTTCAAGGGATTTTATTTGTGAAAATGAGTTGACCTTATCATGTAAACATCCTTTTCACTCAATTCCAAAGCTTTAAGAACTGTCGTACAAATGTTGTCACGGTCGTCAAAAAGTGTATATTTAGTGTCACACTTGTCATAAGTCATTGCACAACTATCACATTGAGGTAAGTATGTTGTTCATGTGTCTTGGGTGATCTATGTTGTTTTTTCATCAAGTTCTCTAAGTGTGTGGTCATAGTCTAGTGTTATAATTGTTCACATAAGCTTCATCGATCCCACACTTAGTCAAATCCAAAATGCTTTCCCACCAAGAAACTTAGCCTCATAAAACCCTCATTAACTATGCACTGTGTAGTATCATCCCTATAGCTACAACCATGCCTCTTGACACTTTACAATGCACAGTTTCTTCCTCCTGGGACTGTGCGGTTTCAGCGCAAGCCCAAATCTTGGCCTCCAAAATTGCGTAATTCAACCCCAGAGTCTAGCCTGAACTGTGAATTGTGAAGTCTCTAAGTTCAATCCCAATCCTTAACTTCTTAAATGTGAAATTTTGTAATAATGAGGTCTTATCTCCCTTCCATAATTGTTTAGAGGGAAGAATCAAGGCTCAACCCTTCAACTCAGCTCACTTAGCTCCAAAACTATCAATTTGCTTACCCATTCTAGCCTGAACTATGCATTGCGTAGTATCAAGGCTTAAGCTTCACCCTTGACTTCTTGATATGTGAAATTGCGTAGTCACTGAGCTTATCCCTCATCCTACAACCCGGTTCCAGCTTAGTTAGTGGATCAACATGCACCATCTTATACTAGGGGTTTATCAGACTGATGTCGTCTCATCATGAGTGGTTTGAAGATGCAGGTACCCTATAATATCATGAAAGGATGATGAAGAAGGATATGGAGAGGGGAAACATATTGGATTACATATTTGTAGTTGATTATGCAAGCTGATTAGTCAAGAGAAAGCAAAGGGACACTAGTTTGCGACCACAATTCAAGACTTGATATCATTGAAGACTACTTACCTCTAAGCCATATGGAGGTGGATAGAAAATAATTCTCAAGAAGACATATATCAAGGAGAAGTAAAAGTGGCTTAACATTTCCATGCCATCAAGCATCCCATGTAACCAGGTCATGCCACATCATGTCATGAGTTGTCATATGCCACATCAATTTTGTGGATTATATAATTTATTATTAAAAAATGTATAGTAAAGTGGAAGTCCAAAGGACGTGTACATGATATGAAGAGTCATGTAAAGTTGAAAAGTCATAAGAAGTCAAACAGTCATGAGGGTAGTCAAAAAGTTACAAGGGAGGTGAAGCATCACCCCATTGGTTATATATACACCCTTATTGTATGAGAAAGGGAATTTTCACCTTGGCTCCTACCACAAGGCATTAGAGAGACAAGCTAGTTCTTTTGGGGAGAAGGGGGTGGCTCTAATGCTCCATTATTGGAGCTAGTGGTGTTCATTCTATACATGTATCTTGAGACTCTTACTTAATATCTGAAGCTTGATGGACAACACGTCCTTCATGCATGGATTATGAATATTTGTAATATTGTTCTGTGAATGTTTGCAATTCATGTTTAATTTCCACCTGTGCTAAATTAGTTGAACTATTTCGGTTATTTTAGTGCTTATATTATTGAGAATTTGTTGTAATGGTTGGAATTACTATCACATATTTTTGGACTATTCCACTAGATTTTAGATAGATATTTCTTATTTATAATGGTTTCAATGACCTTCACATCTTTGTGGAATATCCTGCTGGATGCTAGATGGATATTTTTCTGTGTGTATGTGTATCTATCAGGGTGGTACTATTACCTCTCTCCTAGAGGCTCACTTTCCTTTCCCTCCGTAGTAGAAGAATAATGACACACATACAACTGAACACTCACCAGGCATATCAGGTACTTGCTTATTCGAGATTACCTGTGCATTACTCTCTTGTTCTGAAATTTGTAGCCAAGGAAAACATATAAGAATATATGGCATCCGGGCTGATATCCCGAATGGGGCTCCTATTCCAAACGGTGTGAGGTCTCAGTTGGGATTTCACATCGGGGAGAACCCCTAGGTTGAAATATTTCCAGTACCCATCAACAAATTGCACTAGAAGGAGGGCTAGATGACAAGTTGTGCATGTTGAGTTTATTTTGAATCTCTTATCATAAATGGATCATCCTCAAATCATACTCCTGGGGTGTTTTTCCAACCTATCCCCTAGTAAAATTTTAATCCCCGATGAGACGCATTATCACTTGTGTCAACTGAAGTTTTATGGTGTGGATGGAACATCCATAACCGAGCACATTTCTAATTTTCTTAAATTTTGTGAATATTATTAAATCAATGATGAATATTTTACTTGTGTGGCTTTCTTCCTCACCCTTCAAGGTCGTGTTAATCAATGGTGTCATAACTTACCATCTTCTTCCATCCATTATTTTAATAATTTCCTCAAGGATATTTTTCAAGCCTTCGATAGGTATGATTACTAATATGTTCTTAAAAGAATCAATCAGCTAAGAATGAAGATTAATGAATCAGTTGAGGATTTTTTTGATCGATTCCTTCACCTTTGTTATGAATTTCCTGAAGAAGACATGAACTAGGATTTCTTGAAAATAAAGTTTTAGTGCTTAGTTCATATATATTTTAACAATGAACGCCCAAACCACCCGATGACTCTACTTCCCCAACTCTTGTAAGTCACGAGACACCCCTAATTTTAGAGGAGGAACCTACTATTTCTTTTGTTCCTTATCCTCCTCATTTTCTAGTTATGATGAGGGTGCATCCGTGTGATGATAATAAAGTTGGGAAATATTCACATCTAATTCCTAATTCTTATTCTCATCCTCCTTCCTATTTTCATGATTCATATCTAATGGAAGAGACCCCATAATTTCTCATGGAGCATAGGGTGAAGGATAATCCTTTCATTCCTCAAGATGACATTGGCACTCTTAACATCAATCTTGAATTTGGTTCCATTGAAAGTGTTACTTCTTAAAGGGACATCTATAATCCTTTATCATCTACATGTCATGAATATGTGTATCATGATCTTATTGATCAATCTTCTACACCAACTAGCTCTTCATGTTGTCCTAATTCTCAAATTTTTGGTTCAAATTGTGATAAGATACAAGGCAGCCACATTACACTAGTAGAGGAGGAGGAAAGTGAAGATATTTTTTATATCTATTCCATTTTCCAAAGTCCCCCATGTTAGGATGATGCACTTCCATTCTTGGATGGTTTTCAATCTACTAATATTGCCAGTGAATGAAATGAAATCAATTATTCCAATCAATATGTAGTCTCGGGAAAAAATCATTATGATGAGGATGACTCCATCGATATATATGATGATGGATTCGGTCAAAAAATATGTTCTTATTGAAACTTCCTATTCATCTCACTATCCCTTGTGTTATACTATTTGTAATTCATCTATTTGTGATGGACTCTGCTTCATGCTTTTCAAGTTCTTCATCCGATGAGTTAACTTATCAATTGGAACAAGGCGGTGAGGATATCCTTGATGAAAGAGAAACCATTCAAATCATTGAGTATCCTTTCCATCCCTCATCATCTCTTATTTTTCATAAAGACAATTCTTTAACTAATCTTGCTTAGGAAATTTCCCTAATTCATTCATATTTGGAATTTTGATCAAAATAATATTTCAACTTGAGTAATATGGTTGTTGAAGTTGTAATATCCAATCAAACCAATGAAAAATATGGCCGCCATCCGGTTAGTAGTGGTATTATTGAAATCAATGGTAGTAGTTATCCTCACACTATGCACGATCCAGTTCAATCTTCAAAATGCGATTTTACAATCCTTGAAATTTCCAGGACTTTTCAGGGAGTCGAGGCACTTCAACTTCCATTGATTGTTATGTCAATATATCACGACTCTAGTAAGCCCCGTGAATGAAGTCATATATATTTTCTCCCGAGAAATATTTCTCTTTGCATGGTTTCACTAGATGTAAATTCATTCTTGAAATATGTTTGGTATTGTAGATGTAGTATTTTGATATTTCAAAGTGTTATGTTTGATCGAATTCATGAATCTTCCTCATTAACAATACCAAACATTCACAATGAGGAAGATACACATTCCAAACCTAATTTTTATGTCTGATCGAATTCACGAATCTTCCAAACCCAATTGTGATTCACCTTCATGCAAATATCTTGTATCACAATTGGGTTTGGAATGTGTATCTCTCATAGAATCATGAAACTGTGAAGTTGATCATTTCAAGAATCATCTTTGGCCAAAGTATTCATATCTATCAGATTCATTTTGTAATAGTGAACTCCTGGTTTTTTCTTGTGAATTTAATATTTCATATCTTTCCCTTTATCACACCTAAAATCCTCTTGAGTGATGATGAATGCACGAGTTATCTGGTGAATCAAATGCTTCTTCACTCATCATATCCTGATTGGTTTTATGTGTTTGTTGTACTGGAATTAATTTTCACTTATTTTGATGATTACGATGCTAGGGCAGTATATTACCATTTACAAGGAGACATGCTTTAATATATATCATGTGATGAATATGATTCATTTGTTCAAGGGATTTGTAAATATGTTCAAATTGATCCATCTTTGAACCAAGAATATCATGCCATAAATTTTCCATCTGATCCTAATATTAATTGTCATTTGTTTTATCATTTTCCCACCATTATATCCTGAAAAGCATTTTACATCCTTTGATATTCATGGTTTAACATTTAACCTTTCGAGTACTTGCCAAACGGTTGAGGCAATTCAACCTTCGATGATGGTCATATCAAGTCCTCACTATCTTGACAATCTGACTAAATATGATAAATTCAATTGTCTCTCACAATATTCTCATCCTAACCCTGTGTTGGTAATTGAAAATTCATCTTTTCAAATATTTATGGGTTCTCGAGAGGAATATTTCAAATTTTACCATCTAATCACTGAATGGTTGGAGCAATCATACTTGTCTAGCTCTGTCGTAAATGATAAGTTTCGATCTTTCCTCATGCTTGCCAAGAAGTACCGTGCACATGAACATGCATTTGCAAGAATTTTCCAAGGTTTGTTGAATGGCGGTTTTCATCAAAAAGGTAAGAATGTGAACTAGTTATAAGTAGTGGCTATGACATATATTTCTAGTGAAAGGTAAGACCTTCAAATATTTATTCAAGCTATTAATTTTCTTATATTTTTGTTGCAGATTGTTTTATCTTTATTTTATCGATCATATCTTTATGATTGTAGGTCGGGAAGAATTATGATCACTACATTGGAAATTTCATTATACGTAACCTCATCCATATAACTAGTTAGGTTAGAGTAGGTTAGCTACATGTTATTTTCCTTTGCACATTCATCCTGCATTCATTTTCTATAGTCTATCTTCTATTTTCTTTGGTTTTCCATCATGTTTTGGTTTAGCCTCCTTCTGTTTTGTATTCTAGTTTTGTTTCCTTGTTGTGTGTTGCATTTTCTTTTTTTCGGTAATATGTTGCATGAATATGCTCTATTGGCTCAAAAGGCAATGTGGAAAAATAAAAAATGGATTTGTGAGGTTTCCGTGAGAGTTTTGGTCAGACCATGACACTATGGTCTATTCAGGAAACCTCTTGCCCACACTTGGTTCTTTAGGTTTCAGTGTTTTCACACTTATCCAAATAGTAGAAGAGGAAAAGGGAAAAAATCTATACGAGAAAACCTAAATCCTAGGTCTCTATATGATTCTCTAAAGGAAAAACCTCTCCTTCTCTCAATAAGTTAGGATCCCTCTTCTGCCCATAAAATGAATAAGTGCTAATGCAAAGTCCTCTTTAAATATATAAATAAAGGAGAAATAAGAGAAAGGATTCCTACGCAGAGACGTGAAGCAAACAAATACGTCATGGTATTGCCCAAGCTTGTTGGTGGTGGGCCTTGGTATTACACCAAGAGTGTTACAACTCCCAAGGGCTCCTCAACTTAAATTATCTGTTAGGTCCCTATATTACTAGTGTACTCCTCTATTTTTGTTAGTGTAGCCCCCTTATTGTTATTGTTTCACCCCTGTAACCCAAATATTGTTATTATTGTGTCTTTACATTATTATTTTTAGGTTGGCTAGGATTATATTGTGACCCGATTGACTCCTATATATAGAATGAGGTTTTGTCATTTGTATCATTTAAGAATTTTTCATTCATGTAATGTATTGGAGGTTTCCCCCTCGAAGTGGATTATTTCTAAGGCGTTGATATCTCTTTTCTTATATTTTTGGAGCTAGTTCACAAAAGGTACACATTGCAACTTTACATCTAGAACAAAATACATTTGTATGGTATCGTTGGCTTTGCTCCCATAAAAAAATTGTCACTTGGTCAATTTTTATGGAGGAAATGATAACACATTATGATGATACAAAGAACAACACCTTCCTTAGCTAATTGATAAATCTCAAACAAAAGTGTTCAGTGGTGAAGCACATTGAGGACTTCCAAAAATTGAATATAAGGGTAACTGATATTCTAGAGGAACACATGACTGATGTCTTCATAGGGAATTTAAAGGATAACATCCAACATGAGGTTCACGTTTTGGAGCTTGATTCATTGGAGAAGGCTTTCAAGTTGGCAAGAAAAATTGAATGTAGAATTATGGTGACAAGAAATCCTACCACTCACATCTATAAATATGGAAGTGTTGCTACTCCTAGACTTCCATAACCTACAAGGTTGACACCACAAAAATTGGAAGAAAAAAGAGCAAAAGGGATTTGCTACAATTGTGATAGAAAATACACTAAAGGTCATAAGTGTGCTGAGAAGAAATTATTTTACATAGATTGTGAAGAGGAGGAAGAAAATGAACAAGAAAATTCAAAATAAGAGGATATACACTAGGAACCAACCCTAGAAGAAGAAGAAATGTGTCTGACCATATCATGTAAAGCATTGGTAGGAATTACCAATCCTCAAATTCTCAAGATATAGGGAAATATCAAGAAGAAAAAGGTAATAGTGTTGATTGATTCGGGTAGTACCGATAATTTTATTCATTGTAAGGTAGCCAAGGAATTGAATTGCTTCTTATACCCAGCACCATAATGTCAAGTGATGGTTGCAAACGGAGGGACTATAAATTGCTCTAGAAAATGCCATAATATAAAGATAACCATGGGGGAATATGTATTGAATAGTCCGATGATTTCCATTCCAATGGGAGGTGTTGATGTTGTACTAGGAGTATAATGGTTACAATCTTTGGGGATGGTAGCTTTTAATTTTCAAGAACTTTTCTTGAATTTTTTTTTTTGGAAGGAAAGGAAGTCGAATTACAGGGTATCGTAGGGAAGCTGAGAAAGATAATAAGCTATAATGTCATGAAAAAGCTTCTGAAGAAATAACAACGAGGCGTAATTGCACAATTATGTTCACTGGAAGTGCCAACATCAAAATATTATATTTCTCGAGATTTGCAAAAAGTATTGGATAATCATTCCAAGGTGTTTGAAACTCCCAAAGAACTCCCACCTATTCATGATCATGATCATGCTATTCATTTAATTCCAGGAAGTGTTCCTCCAAACATTAGGCCTTATAGATATCCTTATATCCAAAAGAGTTAAGTTGAACATATGATTGCAGAAATGTTAGAGGCTGGTATAATTCAACCTAGTCAAATTTCTTTCTCTGCTCCAGTAGTATTGGTGCACAATAAGGATGGATCATGGCGCATGTGTCGAGATTATAGGTAGCTCAATAAGCTCATTATTAAAGATAAATTTCCCATTCTTGTGATTGATGAATTATTGGATGAATTAAATGGAGCAATTTATTTTATCAAGTTGGATCTTTGTCCATGATATCATCAAACTAGAATGAAGACTGAAGATATTCTAAAAACAACATTTCGAACTCATGAGGGTCATTATGAATTTTTGGTCATGCCTTTTGGCATTACCAATGCACCTTCTACATTTCAAGGGTTGATGAATTCCATTTTCAAACCCTTCCTTAAAAAAATTGTGCTAGTATTTTTGATGATATACTAATCTACAACAAGTCTTAGAAGGATCATGTTCAACATGTTGACAAGGTGCTCAAATTTTTGGAGGAGAAACAATTATATACAAAAAAATCCAAATGTTTCTTTGGAGTACAAGAGGTGGAATATATGGGTCACATTGTATCTCACGAGGGTGTTAAGGTAGACCCTAGAAAAATTAAATCCATTAAGGAATTGAAAGTCCCCACAACAATAAAGCAGTTGTGAGGATTTCTCGGATTAAGAGGGTATTATCACAAGTTTGTTAAGAATTATGGGAGAATAACAACACCTCTAACAAAATTATTGAAGAAAGATGCATTTTCATGAACTCCTGAATCAACTAAGGCCTTTGAGCATATTAAAGAGGCAATGTGCCTAGCAACGGTCTTAGCTACGCCAGACTTCACAAAAACCTTTATTGTAGAATGTGATGCCTCGGGAAATGGAATTGGTGCTATTTTAATTCAAGAATAAAGACCCATTGCTTTTGAAAGTCGTCCAATCAAAGGAAATTATTTACATAAAGCTATTTATGAGAAGGAAATTTTAGCAATACTACATGCACTAAAGAAATGGCGACCTTACCTAATGGGAAGACACTTCAAGGTAAAAAATGATCATGATAGTTTGAAACAATTTTTGGAACAAAGCATATCTTCAGAATAGCAACAAAAATGGGTCACAAAGATGTTGGGTTATGATTTTGAAATCATCTACAAAAAAGTAAAGCTAAATGTTGTTGCAGATGCACTCTCAAGAAAGAATGAAGATGTGGAAGCATTGGTTTGTGCCATTTCTATTATCCAACCAGATTGGATAACCAAAGCAAGGGATGAATGGAAGAAGGATGAAGAAGTGTGGACACTCATTCAAAAGTTGCAGCAAGATCTTAGTACATCTGATACATTTAGTTGGAAAAATAATTACTTATGGTACAAAGATCGCTTATATCTTTGTAAGAATTCCCAACTAAAACAAAATATTCTTTTGGAATTGCACACTTCTCCTTTAGGAGGACACTTAGGGATTTTAAAAAATTACCATAGGGTGAAGAAATAATTTTTTGGGATGGCCTTAAATTTGATATTCAAAAGTTTGTGGCAGAATGTTTGGTTTTCCAGCAAAATAAAGTTGAGGCAGTTAAGACCCTGGGTCTTCTACAACCTTTATCCATTCCAAGTCAATTTTGGGAGGATTTTTTGATGGATTTTATCACAGGTTTACCTAATTCCGAACGAAAGAGTGTCATAATGGTGGTAGTTGATATAATTACCAAGTATGCACACTTTTGTGCATTATCTCATCCATTTAAAGCAAGTACAGTTGCTACTACATTTACAATTCAAAAGCTACATGGAAACCCAAAGATTATTGTAAGCGACAGAGATCCCATTTTTACAAGAAATTTTTGGATAGAATTATTTTCTTGTTTGGGTACTCAACTAGCTCATAGCTCATCCTATCATCCTCAATCTAATGGTCAAACTGAGATAGTGAATAAATGTTGGAAGGATGTATTTTTTGTTTTGTATTTGATAAAAAAACACAATGGGTCAAGTGGTTACCCCTCGCTAAATGGCGGTATAACACTTCCTTCCATACTGCAGAAAAAATGACCCCATTTATGGCACTTTATGGATATCATCCAGCATCCATCACATCATCTTTAAGATAAAATTCTAAGGTTCAAGCAGTGGAAGATCACATCGAGCATCAACAAGAAGTTCTCCAACTCTTAAAGGATAACCTAAATCTGGCACAAAATCGAATGAAACAATAGGCATATCAACATCAAAACGAGATAATTTTTGATGGAGGAGACTGGGTATACAAAAAACTGTCCCTCAAGCATGCTAATAAGGATAATAAATTATCACCAAAGTACTATGGTCCTTACAAGGTGTTGCAAAATATTGGTAATATGGCATACAAATTGGAGCTTCCTCTTTCGTCACAAGTGCATCCAGTTTTCCATGTTTCATGCTTAAACAAGATTATAGGTGAAAAAATTCTAGTTCAAACAATATTGCCAGAACTTGATGAGGAAGGAAAAATAATATTGGAACCTAAATCAGTCATGGAAACAAGAACTCAACAACTACGAAATTGATCAATTTCAGAGTATCTCATCAAGTGGAAGAACTTACCCACTAAAGATTCTACATGGGAGGATGATAATTTAATACAAAAGCACCCATAGCTACTCAAGCGTTGAGGAAAACACTTTTTTGAAGGAGAGGGGCATGTTAGGTTCCTATATTACTAGTGTACTCCCTTATTGTTGTTAGTGTAGCCCCATTATTGTTATTGTTGTACCCCTGTAACCCCAATATTGTTATTATTGTGCCCTTACATTATTATTGTTAGGTCGGCTAGGATTATATTGTGACCCCATGGACTCCTATATATAGAATGATATTTTTTTGTTTATATCATCCAATAATTGTTCATTTATGTAATGTATTGGAGGTTTCCCCCTCGAAGTGGCTTATTTCTAAGGCATTGATCTCTCTTTTATTCTATTTTTGGAGCTGGTTCATAACATTATCAGCCTAGGGTTCGTACAATCTTAGAGTTGATAGTGCTATATACATAGTAGGGTAGGTTCTACTCATGTCACCCTAAATCATGACATCAGATCAAGATGTTTAGAGACCATTCCTCCAACATAAATATAGTGAATATTTCTAATGAAAGCACAATTGAAACTGATTCTAACTATGAAATTGAAATTTCCATCTATTCAACTTGTAGATGATAATTAACATTACATGAAAGAGAAAAGGGATAATCCACTTGCATAATTAAATCTAATCTATCTTGCACAATTCATCAAATCAATAACATAATTTCATGTATCATTGATCTACTTCAGATTTGATTGAAAATGAGAAATCCAACTTGTAACATGCTTGTGAATAAAAAACACTAATTTTAATTTGTTTTGCGATGAGGAAAAGAGGTGGTTGGAGTGGTATAGGAGCTTCTCTTAATCATCAAATCATAGGTTGGGGTCATTATTCAAATTGATTAAGGTAAGGTTGAAGTGGGGAGAAAAACGAGTGGAGGAAAATGGTGCTATAGGTACTACTACAAGAGGTCATGCATTGCAACAGGAGGACCTGTATTTATATAGGAGGGGTGAAGAGAGTATTTTGAGGGCGTAGATGGTGTGTAGAGGTCATAAAAAATGAATTAAGGTAGGAGGAAGTGAATGGAGGTTGGGGAAGCCTCCTAGATAAGTCTAGGACCTCTCGGAGGTCTATCTTTCACCAAGATGGATGCCCACGATGTCCTTAATTTCCTAAACAATGTGACTTTGAAAAAAAAGTTTTGGGAGCAATGTCATAGGTAAAGGGAGAAGATGGAGAGGTATAAGTGCAGATGAAAAGAGGTTCCCACCCCTGCAGATCAAAAAAACCTTTCAACTAGCCATGTGCATGTATCAAATGATCAATAATAGAATGAGATAAACTGTCATAGAAAATATGTGTTGAATTTGACCAACATCTAATTTATTTCACAATACTAAGCTGATCACTAAAATAACTCCTAAATTGCAGAAATAAATCATGAAACGTGAGAACTAATATCTATATATTTCCAATAAATCATAAACAAATGTTTTTGGACTGAGATTGTAAATATTTCCAACCATTCTCCCATAAGAGAGGTGATAGGGAAACCTACAATTACAATTTTTTATAGCTTAAAATCTACTACAATAAAATTAATGCGTGAAATTCTTGGAAATAATAACAAGACATAAATGCAAAAGAGGGACTAAAGCCTTTGGGTTGGGCCCAAACCTTAGGGCTTCAACTCTTTAAGACTAGCTCAGGTGCAACTCAATATCAAACTTCTCATTAGCAAAAAATAGTAGTCTCATACATCACATGAAAGTCAACATTGTAAATTTCAAGCCCTGGGATCAATAGCTACTCCTAGATGAATAAAAAATTAGAATCCTAATGAGCCTTTCAGCTGGTTTATTTATACAAAAAGTCAGCTGATAGCCACTCCCTTGAAAACATAAGCGATTCCCTCCTTGATCTCAAAAATTGTGGATCTGGTCCTTCTTGAGCTTCACTTGCACTTGGAGTTAATAAGATGTTAATGAATTCAAACTTGTGAGTGAGTATTCTATGATATCAAGCAGAGTTAGGGAGTTAAGAAGGTGGAAAATCCCCCCTATATTGTCCCCTAGTTGTCTCCATCAAGCCACTACATAGTAAATGCCTAAAAAATGTTTATTTTTCCTACAATTAAATCACATTAGGCCACATACTATGACAAACACAATTTACTCTTATTACTAATCATATTATAAAAAAAATGTGAATTAATGTGAAAAAATGATAGTTTTAAGACTGTAGGATAACATAATGATCTTCAAGATATACTTATTGATGGGACTCATCATCACCCCCTGTTGAAGGTGTTGCTCATCCTTTTAGAAACTTATTCATCCATGTGAATCTCATTCATGTCCCTGGTGGCCTCTCTGACATCCCAAGGCACCTCAATTGGTGTGCCTTCTAGTGGATAAAAAATTGCATTTGTCTCTGTCTCTATCGATACCTTCTCCTCCTCTGTTGGATTTCTTTCTTATTGTAAGCCTAACAACAAGGGTGGACTTAGTGTAGATGGAAGAATGAAGGAATACTTGTAGATTATTCCCTGTAGCCATAATGATGTCAACTATCTGGAGTCATGCAAAAATAAAATGTTAGCAGAAGTGGTGTAAGAATTCATTCCTTGTGCTTCTCTTGTGTTTTTTTTCTTGAGACAAGAAGATTTCCTCTGTAGAGGTTTTAAACCTACATGCCTTGCCTAGGTGCCTTAGAGGAGGTTTTCACCTAGGAATCCTTTATTTTTCTTTTCCTTGCTTTTTTTTTTGGGGGGTGGGGGGGGGGGGGGCTCTTGGGCTATCTCAAAGAGGTTTTCAACCCAAGAGTTGGCCTCATATGCCTCGTGGAGGTTTTAAACTAGTCCCTCTTATTATTTTTTATTTTTTAATTCTAGTGGACTAAGGGCTATGAGCCTCCCAATCACATTTAACTCTCCGCTGACCTAACTAGAAAACTATTCCTTGGACAAAGGTTTCTTATACAACTTCAACCTATGACCATTGAAAAGTAAGGGAATTCCTTCCTCATCATTGGTTTTGATTTGGAGATACCCATTCTCATGACACTTCTGTACTAGATAGGGACCCAACCATATTGTCATTAACTTCCCTTTGAAATCGATAAATATGGAATCATACAATAGGGCCCAATATCCTTCTTTAAAAGTCATTTACCTGATGTGATATTTATGCCAAATTTTCCTTTGTAGATGGATTACCTCAGTGTGTAGGAGAGCTCACATCCTAAATTCATCGAGACCATTGAGTTGGAGAAATGTTTCTTGTTGTGGTGTAGTCAGATCCAAGTCTAACTGAGCTAACATCCTCATGGTGTCATTCTCAAATTCAATAGACAACATGGCCTTCTTCCCATATACCAACTCAAATGGAGTGAATCTACGGGTGGTCTTCCAAGTGGTGTTGTAGGCCGAAGTGGCTTCCACAAATTTGTATGCTCAATATTTTTTGTTGCTGCTAACAACCTTGGTAAGAATGCTCTGCAATTCTCTATTGGTGACTTATACCGTCTCATTTTATTGAGGGTGATAGGCAGTAGATGTCCTGTGCTTGATGTGGTGCTGCTTCATAAGATCTTCAATAAAAGTTTTTGTAAATTGTGCTCCTTGATCAATGGCTAATTTTCTTGGAAAACCAAATTTGTAGAAGATGTTCTCCCTCAGAAACTCAACCACCTTATTCTTAGTTACTATCTTTACTACTTTTGTTTCAACACATTTGGTCAAGTAATCATTGCATACAATGATATATATTTTTTGTTGTGATGGGGGATAGTTAGGTCCAATGAAATCCATGCCCCAATTCTCAAATGGCTCTATAGTCACTTAAGGTTGTAAGGGAATTTTATCCTTGGGTGTTGGATTACCCATCCTTTGACACCGATCACTCCTGGTGGTTTACCTCCTTGCATCCTTATGTAAAGTGGGCCAATAGTAATATGATTGTAGCAAATTTAAGGTTGTCCTATTAGATCAAAGTGGCCCCCATGGGGTTCATCATGGCATGTTGAGATGATTTCAAAGACCTCTTCCTCCCTCACACATCTTTTCAGGATCTGATCTGGCCCCAATCTAAAAAGGTTTTCCCCAATCAAGTAAATGGGGCACTCTTCCTGAAAATATTTATTTTCTCTTTGGAGGATAGGTTAGGAGGGAACCTACCAACAATTAAATAGCTGGCTATATCAACAAAGCAAGGAGAAAGAATTGAGATAGAAAAGATATTCTCATCTATGAGTTGATCATCTATCATTTCTTCCTTTCCTATAGACAAGGCTGTTGAACCATTAGTTAAACTGAGAGGGGGGGGGGAGGTGAATCAGTTTAGTGCATTCAGGGTCTTGTAAAACTTTATTTTACACTTATTTACATCTTCATTTTGTGATCAAATTAATGTACAATGGAACAACAATATTAATAAGTGAGTAGTATGTATTAAGCATATTAAATACAAAATATCAACACATAATCATCATGCACATAGACAATAGATATAAGTGGAAACCCATAAGGGAGAAAACCACATCTTATTATTGTTGTGATGCAAAGGCAAGCTCCAACTCCCTCTCACCATTGATTTTATGTAGGCTCCAACCTATAGGAGGCTACTACCTCAATTCTGCAAGCTAAAACTTGCAAGGAAGCTCCAACTCCCATATATTTTCTACAGGCTACAACCTACAGGAGGCTCCTACCTTATCCAACTACAACTGGACATCGATCAAGCTACAACTTGATATGGAAGCACCAACTTCCTTACACTACAATGAAAACACATGCTGATTTACCTAGATATCAGCTCTGTTTTGTTCCTTCTTCACTGTTGTCCTCCAGCCTTCATATCTGCCTTATATCATCTTTGAATCTTCACAGCTTCTCTATCTACTCCTTCTTCTTCTTACACTCTCTAACATCCTGCAGCTCTCTTACATTCTTCTTCCTCTCTCATCCATTCTGCAGTTCTCTAACCTCTCTCTTTCCACTGATATTACATCTCTTATATAGATAAATCATGACTGATTACATTCTACAGGGAATATGAAGTGAACAGACACGACTCTTTTCCTTCCACCATCTCATTTTATCGCTCATCATTTTAAGAGGTTACAACACTGTCTACTCATTTCAGAATTAAATTGGAGTTTTTCTTTGCCTACGGAGACTTGCCTTTGCATCAAATACAATAAAATAATTAAATAATTTACATTTACAGTTGCAACAGATAAATCTCACTCAACCCTTTCAGCTCTTGGTTCGCCGTATATTTTTCCCTTTTTTTTGTTGTTGTCACTGTCTTTTCAGTTTCTACTATTATATTCTAGCTCTGCTGCATAACTGTTCTGTTTCTTCCGTTACCTGTGTCTTTTGTGTTGCGTTCACATGCATATCAACCTTTCGTCAATCGGACGGTCATCGGACTCCACCTTTTCAAATTTCCAATTCGAAGAAATTTGCATAGAAAGTTGCATGTTATTTAATTGTTCCCAACCTATGCGAAATAGGTGGTTTTATAATGCCACGCATTGCCCTCTTAACGCTATCGCGTTCGTTTCACTTTTTACCACTTATCCTCCAAAAGCGGTGCGAAACAACAACTTACTAGTTTTCTAATCCTGCCTTCACTGTTCCACGGATTTCAAAATATATTCCA
Organism: Pinus albicaulis; assembly: GCA_034641835.2. Lineage (NCBI taxonomy): Eukaryota > Viridiplantae > Streptophyta > Pinopsida > Pinales > Pinaceae > Pinus > Pinus albicaulis. The sequence goes on along the minus strand of CM076574.1, from coordinate 476,487,789 downwards.
CTATCTTTTTCTATTGCATTTTGGCATTCCACCATTCTATGTTATAATCCTCCTTAATCCTACGATGCGATTTAACAAAGGAAGACCACATACTTCCAGACTTGAAAATACCTTTAGGTTTCGACTTTGATCTTCATCGCTTTTTCTCTCTTTATTGCACTTCGGTGATTCCAGTTATCCCATGTGCCTTCGTCCATCTGATCTCCCGATATGCGATATGTGAGGGGTCCCACCAGGCTATATCTCGGCGTTTCGACTATTTCTCTTTTTCTTCGTTTCTCTATTGCTCTTTCATCCTCCCGATGCAAGGGAAACCTTATACCTTCGGATTTGAAATACTGTAGAATTTATCTTTGAAATATATCACATCCGAGACTCTTTTCGCATTTCTTACTTCGTCTTGAGCTTGCGATGAGCGATATGCGATTGGGTCCCACTTGACTTTATCGCTACTTTGCATCACAACTCTCATTATTTCTAAGATTGTGCGATATCTCTCCTGCCCCGATTGTGATATGCAATCGCATCGCGTCACATCCATCGCATCACATCGCATCTTCTCATTGCATCACATCGCCACTTCGTGGTATGCGATGAATTTCGCATCATAACTCTCATGAATTCTAAGATCGTGTGATATCTCTTCTGCCCCAATTGCGATATGCGATTGCATCGCATCACATCCATCACATCGCAACCATCGCATCACAACCATCGCATTCCATCTCATCGCATCGCATCGCCACTTCGCAGTATGTGATGAAATTCACATCACCGATGTGCGATATTGCGTTGTGCCGCCACGTGTCCCTTCACATCGCCACATCGCATCGCAAATTAAAACAATTACCTTGTGACTTGCGATTTCGATCTCGGCCAATGTGATCGTCACCGTTGATCTGCCCAGATCTAATATCCTTGCTGCTGCTGGCACTTCCGATTGGTTTCTACCCTACTTATCTTGCAATGAATCTTATCCATTCATTTCTTGCCTTTGCTGTTGCGATCTGATCGTGACTGTCCGTTCACCTCACTTGGAATTCTTCTGACTTAGTCTATTTTCCGTTTGTTTATGCCATCTCACTCTATGACACCAGTCCCTCCATGCTAATCCTCCTAAGCTTGTTCTTTATTCTAAGTGCGCTGATCTCTCCTGAGCTTGATCTTATATTCGTTATTCACTCCGACTTGGGGATTATTTCACTTGCTGCATGCCTTTGTTGCTTCTCTATTGCCTTTGTTGGCTTTGTTGCTTTGTTAGCTGCATTATCTCTGCTTTAGGTTATGCTTCTATCAATTCTCCTTTGCCTCTATGGTGATACTCCTTTCTGCTCCTTTGCCATCAATGAAAATATTTCCAACAGTCTCCCCCTTTGGCATTGATGGAAACACTTTCACCAATACTCCGATACTTCTTTTAAGACTTCCTCCCCCTTTCATTCTGAGAGGTATCTTATATTTCTTCCTTTGTCTGCTTTATAGAAGAGCCTTTATTATTTTTCTTGCTTTTCCTCCCCCTTTGACATCAATGGAAAAGGGTTGCACTTTGCTTTCTTGTCTGATATTGACTATCAATTGTCTTCTGCACTGATCCTATTTCTTGTATGCAACCCCCTTTTTTTTTTATCATGTTAGAGAGTAACATCTGTAGACACTACCCCTAGATTGTCTCTTAGATATTCGAATGGTTCTTTAGCAAGAGGTTTTGTGAATATGTTAGTTGTTTGTTCCTTAGTTGGTACATATTCGAACTTCACTAATTTCTGTGCTACTTGTTCTCCAAGGAAGTGGTACTTTATTGGGATGTGCTTTGTTTTTGAATGAAGTACATTATTTTTTGATATACTTATTGCACTTGTATTGTCACATTTGATAGAAATGGGTTCATCAATGTTTACCTTCATTTCTTGGAGAGTTTGTTTCATCCACATTACTTGTGTGCAACATGCAGCTGTTGCTATGTATTATGCTTCTGCTGTAGATAGAGGGATAGAAGTTTGCTTCTTGCTTAGCCATGCCACCAGACTTTTTCCCAAATAAAATGCACCTCCACTTGTGCTTTTCCTGTCATCCACATAGTTGGTCCAATCTGCATCTGTGTATGTTGTCAATGTGAAGCTTTTTCCTTTTGGATACCATAGGCCATAATGTGAAGTTCCTTGTAGATATCTAAATATTCTCTTGATTGCAAGTAAATGATTTTTCTTTGGTGCTGCTTGATATCTTGCCACAAGTCCTACTACCAAAATAATGTTTGGTCTAGAAGCAGTTAGTATAACAGACTTCCTATAATGGATCTGTAAAGTTTTTGATCTACATATGTTGATCCATCATTAGCACATAGTTTGCATCCAGTGATCATGGGAGTTGACACAGGTTTGTAGTCTTCCATTTGAAACCTTTTCAACATTTCTCTTAAGTATTTTTCTTGCGAAATGAATATTCTCGTGTTATTTTGTTGAATTTGAAGTCCTAAATAGAAGGTGGGCTCTCCAATCATTGACATCTCAAACTCTGATTTCATTTCTTCAACAAATCCTTTTGCTAACTCATCTTTGTTGCTACCAAACATGATTTCATCTACATACACTACTACAATTAAGAGTTCATTTTCATTAGCCTTTATGTACAAATTGTTGTCTACTCCTCCTTTCTTGAACCCTTTTTTTTGCAAATATTTGTCCAGCCTTGAATACCATGCACGATGAGCTTGTTTAAGACCATATAAGGCTTTCTTTAATTTTCACACATAGTCATGTTTATCTGTTAATGAGAATCCTTTAGGTTGTTCCATGTAGACTTCTTCCTCTAGATATCCATTCAGGAAGGTGGACTTTACATCCATTTTATATACCCTGAAATCATGATAGCATGCAAAGGCCAAAAACATTCTGATTGCTTCCATTCTGGCTACAAGGACAAAGGTTTCATCATAATCAAGTCCTTCAATTTGAGAATATCCCTTGCATACAAGTCTGGCTTTATTTCTGATTACCTACCCTTGTTCATTCATCTTATTCTTGAATATCCATTTTGTGCCAATGAAATTTTTCCCCGTGGGTCTTGGAATTAATTCCTAGGCATTGTTCTTCTCAATTTGGTCTAGTTCTTCATTCATATCATTTACCCAGTTTTTCATCATTATTTTTATGAAACACTTGCTTCCAAAGACTCTAAAGTAATTTATTGATGTTGGTTTACCATGCCATAATTCGTAAGGAGTCTTATCACAATTTGGTCTTAGATGAGCTTTGTTGAGAATGTGAACAACTGTGTGTACTGCTTCTGCCCAATAGGTTTGTGGAATGTTACTTTCTTGCATCATGGCTCTGGAAATCTGTTGTACTGACCTATTTTGTCTTTCTTCCACTCCATTCTGTTGAGGTGTACCTTCAATTGTAAACTGTTGTTTTATCCCATGTTCATTGCATAGGTCTGCAAAATCATAGTCTGTGAATTCACCTCCTCTGTCTGATCTAATGCATTTTAGCTTGCATCCTGTTTGATTTTCTGCCAATGCCTTGAATATCTTGAATTTCTCAATTGCTTCAAATTTATATTTTAGAAATTCCACCCATGTCAATCTGGTAAAATCATCTATTATTAGCATGAAATAATATTCTTCACCTGGTGCATTAGTTCTTGAAGGTCCACACAGGTACATGTGTACAAGCTGAAGTGGCCTACTTGTAGATAGTTCATCTTTGGTCTTAAAAGATGTGTGGGTCTGTTTGCCCAATTGGCAGGATTTACATATAGTATTTGGGGGCTTCTTTATTGTAAGCATATTTCTGACTTCTTTATTCTTTCTCAGACTGATGATGTGGTCAAATTTTAAGTGTCCCAATCTTCTATGCCATAACCATGATTCATCAAGTTTTCTTATGTGGCATGCTTCATTCTCTTCTTCCAATATATAGACATTATTTTTTGTTCTAAACCCTTTGATCAAGGTCTTTCCTGTGGTGCTCGATCTTACTTCACAATCTTGGGCTCTGAAAAGGACCTCACAGCCTTTATCACACATTTGACTGACGCTTAGTAGATTGGATTTCAGCCCATCCACAAATAGTACATCTTGAGCCTCTCCTCTTCCATCATTCAAACTGACTGAGCCTTTTCCTTTGATTTTCCCTACTTTATCATTTCCGAATGTTACATTTCCAGATTTCTTTTCATCAAAGGTTACAAACTTGCTTTGATATCTAGTCATATGCTTTGAGCATCCACTGTCCATATACCATTGGCTTTTTTGATCTTGAGCTATTAGAGCTAGGTCACACTTATTCAACTTCTTTTTCCACTGTAGGCAACTATTTGTTTGGCACCTTTTCTGAGAATATGGACCACATTCTTTGAGAGTAAATTTGGAAGACATGTGTCCGATTTGATGGCATACAAAGCATTTGATTATATTTTTAAATGGATTATGTGTACGAGTGAACTCTCCATTGTTAATAAATCTCCTTGGGGTTTTAAACATCAGTCTTTGTCCATATGTTCTGCACTCCATGGCTTTATGGCTAAACCCCTTTCAACCAAAACAATACCCATGGAAACGATTAGTGTATCTGGTGAAGGGTTGTCTTCTCCATTTGGTTGCTTGAGGTAGTCTTTTCATTTTCTGCATCCTTTGTTGGTTGAAATCAATTATTTTCATCTGAAAATATGTAGCAATATGTCCCAGTTTGTGACATGAAAAACAAGTGACATTTCTCATAGGAGGAAAGAATCTCCTTTGAGATCTTCCGAACTTGTTCAATTGATCTTCAGGAACAATTGAAATTTTTTCAACTGCTTGCTTCTTCCTCTCATTCTTTGTCTCTTGATGTTGCTACTTGTTTCTGTTTGTTTCATCACACATCAAGTTCTTGTTGGCTTCTTCTTCTGTGGTTCCCTTTTGAGCTGCTTCATCATTCCTTTCAATGTTTGACTTCTCCGAGGTCTGCATGGAGGCAATCTCATCTCTGAGCTGCTTACATCCCCTGCTCCTTTCTTCTATCAGTCTTCTAGCTGCAATAATCTCAGATTGCTGAGAGTTAATTTTTTCTTTTACAACTTTCAAAAAAATGATATTCTGGTTATCCTCTATCTTGGATTTGTTGGTTTCTCCTTCGTAACCTATCCTAGTATTTATGAGAGGAGATCTTTGAGCATTTAGTATTTTATTCAACTGTTTAGTGTTTGTCATTCGAGGAGTGTTCATTGTCAATTCCTTGTGTTCTGATTTCTTTCTCAGGCATACTACTTCTTCTTCCAATTTTTCTTGCTTCTGAATTTTATCCTTAATTTGCTTTAGTAACATGTCTTCCACCTTCTTAGCTTCTTCAAGTTCTACTTTCAATTGAATGAGGTCTTCTGAATTTGGTACCTCTTTTACATATTTGAGAAGAATGTCTTTCTATTTTCTGCACTTGAGTTTAAGTTTGACTATTTCCTCCAGTGCACTTCTTAGCTCCCCCTCAAGATCTACCTCACCTTTTTCCTCATCTTCTAGAAGGAATTCTTCAGACTCTTCCTTGGCCATCAACACAAATTCAGAGGTTCCTTCTTCATTTGAGGATTCATCTAAGATTTCAGATGCACTGCTATCTTGCTGAGCATAAAGTGATTTTCTATTGAATCTCTTCCCTTTCTGCCAGTTATTTTTTTGGTTTTCTCTGTCTCTTGAGTCCGATTCTTTGTTTTTTTGTAAGGACACTTCGATGCATAGTTCCCAACTCTTCCACAGTCAAAGCATTTAAATGAAAGCTTACCTTTATACTTACATGAGCCTCTATCCAATCTTGTGACAAATTTGGCCTCTTCTTCATCATAGCAAGAGCATGTATCTTCCTTTTCTTCTTTGCTCTTCTCAACCTTAAAGGCTGCCTCTCTCACATTTGACTTCCTCTGTGGAAGTCTCATCTCATAGGCTGTTAAGTTTCCAAGTAATTGGTTCATGGTCAAGATTTCCCAATCAGTTGTTTCTTCTATGGCAGAAAACTTGGGATTAAAACTAGATGGTAAAGATCTCAATCTCTTTTGAACAATTACACATTCTCTAATGGTTTCTCCTAGAGCTTTCATATTATTCACAATTTCTGCAACCTTTAAGAAGAAGCTGGCAACATATTCTTCTTCATTCATTTTTATATTTTCAAATTGGGCTCGATAGACTTGTAGTTTGGCCATCTTCACCTTTTTATCTCCCTCATGGATACTTTCTAATGTATCCCATATTTCTTTGGCAGTCTTGTTGTGCATTACTTTGATAAATTATGCCTCACACAGACCACTTAAGAGAGCATTCATGGCTTTGGCATTAGCTATAAAATCTTGTTTGGCTTCTTTCTCTGTGTCAGAATCCTTTGGGGCATATCCCAAATCCACAGCAGCCCAAACTTCTATTCCTAGAGACATTATGTACGTCCTCATTCTTATTTTCCAAAAGGCATAGTTAGTGCCAGTAAACAAAGGGGCTTTATTTGTTGAGCATCCTTCTAGACTAGCCATCTTGGGGACCTAGGATCTCCTTCCAGTTGTTAAACTGATACAGAAGGAACCTGCTCTGATACAAACTGTTGAACCCTTAGTTAAATTGAGAGGGGGGGGGTGAATCAATTTAGTGCATTCGGGGTCTTGTAAAACTTTCTTTTACACTTTTTTACATCTTCATTTTTTGATCAACTTAATGTACAATGGAAAAAAAATCTTAATAAGTGAGCAGCAGGTATTACGCAGAATAAATACAAAATATCAACACATAATCATCATGCACATAGACAAAATATACAAGTGGAAACCCATAAGGGAGAAAACCACATCTTATTATTGTTGTGATGCAAAGGCAAGCTCCAACTCCCTCTCACCACTGATTTTCCGTAGGCTCCAAGCTACAGGAGGCTACTACCTCAATTCTGCAAGCTACAACTTGCAAGGAAGCTCCAACTCCCATATATTTTCTACAAGCTGCAACCTACAGGAGGCTCCTACCTCAGCCAGCTACAACTGGACATCGATCAAGCTACAACTTGATATGGAAGCACCAACTTCCTTACACTATAACGAAAACACATGCTGATTTACCTAGATATCATCTATGTTCTGTTCCTTCTTCACTATTGTCCTCCAGCCTTCATATCTGCCTTATATCATCTTTGAATATTCTCAGCTTCTCTATCTGATCTTTCTTCTTCTTACACTCTCTGACCTCCTGCAGCTCTCTTACATTCTTCTTCCTCTCTCATCCATTTTGCAGTTCTCTAACCTCCCTCTTTCCACTGATATTACATATCTTATCAATATAACTCCTGACTGATTTCATTCTACAGGGAATATGAAGTGAACAGGAACGACTCTTTGCCTTCCACCATCTCATTTTCTCGCTCATCATTTTAGGAGGTTACAACACTGTCTACTCATTTCAAAATTAAATTGGAGTTTTTCTTTGCCTACGGAGACCTGCCTTTGCATCACATAAAATAAAATAATTAAATCATTTAAATTTACAATTGCAACACATAAATCACACTCAACCCTTTTAGCTCTTGGTTCGATGTATATTTGTCCCTTTATTTTTTTTTGCTGGTGTCACTATCTTTTCAGTTTCTGTTGTTATATTCTAGCTCTGTTGCATAACTGTTATGTTTCTTCCATTTCCTGTGTCTTTTTTGTTGTGTTCACATGCATATCAACCTTTCATCAATCAGACGTTCATCGGACTCTGCCTTTTCTTAACTTTCCAATCCAACAGAATTCGCAAAAAAATTGTATGTTATTTAATTGTTCCCAACCTACGCGAAATAGGTGGTTTTAGAATGCCACACATTGCCCTCTTAATGATATCATGTTCGTTTCACCTTTTACCACTTATCCTCCAAAAGCGGTGCGAAACAACAACTTACCAGTTTTCTAATCCTGCCTTCACTGTTCCGTGGATTTCAAAATATATTCCACTATCTTTTTCTATCGCATTTCGGCATTCCACTATTCTATGTTATAATCCTCCTTTTTCCTACAATGTGATTTAATAAAAGAATACCACATACTTCCGGACTTAAAAATACCTTTAGGTTTTAGCTTTGATCTTCATCGCGTTCGTTCTCTTTATCGCACTTCGGCGATTCCAGTTATCCCATGCGCCTTCGTCCATCTGATCTCCCAATATGCGATATGTGAGGGGTCCCACCAGGCTGTATCTCAGCATTTTGGCTATTTCTCTTTTTCTTCATTTCTCTATTGCTCTTTCATCCTCTCGATGTGATTTCTCAAAAGGAAACCTTTTACCTTCGGATTTGAAATCCTGTAGATTTTATCTTTGAAATATATCGCATCCGAGACTCTTTTCGCATTTCGCATTCGTCCTGAGCTTGCGATGAGCGATATGCGATCGGGTCCCACTTGACTTTATCACTAATTTTCATCGCAACTCTCATGACTTCTAAGATTGTACGATATCTATCCTGCCCCGATTGCGATATGAGATCGCATCTCATCACATCCATTACATCGCATCACATCTTCTCATCACATCGCATCACCACTTTGCAGTATGCGATGAAATTTGGATCGCAACTCTCATGACTTCTAAAATTGTGTGATATATCTCCTGCCTCGATTGCGATATGTGATTGCATCGCATCACATCCATCACATCGCAACCATTGCATCACATCACATCGCCACTTCACAGTATGCGATGAACTTCGCATCGCCGATGTGCGATATTGTGCTATGCCGCCACATGTCACTTTGCAGTGCCACATCTCATTGAAAATTAAAACAATTACCTTGTGACTTGCGATTTTGATCTCCGCCAATGTGATCATCATTGTTGATCTGCCTAGATCTACAGTCCTCGCTGCTACTGGCACTTCTGATTGGTTTCTACCTTGCTTATCTTGTGATGAATCTTATCCATTCATTTCTTGCCTTTGCTGTTGTGATCCAATCGTGACTGTCCATTCACCTCACTTGGAATTCTTCTTACTTAGTCTATTTTATGTTTGTTTACGCTGTCCCACTCTGTGACATTGGTCCCTCCACGCTACTCCTCCTGAGCTTGTTCTTTATTCTAGGTGCGCTGATCTCTCCTGAGCTTGATATTCTATTCGCTATTCACTTCGACTTGGGATTCTTTCACTTGTTGCATGCCTTTGTTGCCTTTGCTTCTTTGTTAGTTGCATTCTCTCTTCTTTGAGTTATGCTTCTATCGATGCTCTTTTTCCTCTATGGTGATACTCATTTCTGCTCCTTTGCCATCAATGACAATATTTCCAACAAAGGTTTGTCTTGAAAAGAAATAGACAACCACATTTTATTTCTCGGGTTTATCAACAATAGCCAAATCAAACTTCTGCAATAATAACAACCATATAATTATCCTAGCATTGACATAATGTTTGATCATTAAGTAGTTAATTATTGCATGATTAGTGTGAACCAAAGTTTGATAACCGGTGATATAATGACTAAATTTGTTTAAAGAATGAACCACAACCAAAAGTTCCTTATCAATGATAGTATAATTCAACTTAGCTTTGGAAATATTCTTAATGAAATAGATAAAAATAAGGAAATTTGTCTTCTAATTGTTCTAAGGAAACCTCTATAACTTTGTCTAAGGAATTTGTGTGTATGTGTAAAGCTAATTATAATTTTGGGCTCATAAGGATGGGTGCAATGGTTGGGTTTTCTTTCCGAACTTCAAAAGCCTCTTGAAAGTTGTTTGTCCAACAAAAATATGAATGTTCAACCAAGATTCCAAACAAGGCTGAAGCCAGTTTACTAAAATATTTAATGAACCTTCTATAATACCCAACTAATCTAAGGAAAATCATGACATTTATTTGTTTTTTAGTGATAGGGACCCTTTTGATGATGGAAATCTTGTTTGGGTCAACCTGTATCGCTTCCCTAGATATATAATGGCAAAGGAAAATCCCTACATTCATAAAAACCTCACATATCCCAAGGCTTAATGGGAGATTAATTTCTTCAAGATTTTTCACAAATTAAAAAGAGCTTCCTAGAAATCACACCCATAAGGGGTGAAATCATCCATGTATATCTCAAATGAGTCATGAACTTGTTGAATAAATATACTTAGAACTTCCCTCTAAAAAGTAGTAGGTGCATTGTAAAAACCGAATGGAAGAATGCTATAGGCAAAGGTACCCCAAGGACATGTAAATTTGGTCTTTTCTTGGTTTGTAGGGATGATCTAAATCTGGTTGTACATACTAAACCCATCTAGGAAGGAGAATAATTTATTTCTTGCAAGGCCATATAGGACTTGGTCAATGAAGGGAAAAGGAAAATGGTCCTTCTTTTTAGCCTCATTGAGTTCCCGGTAATAAACACAAATTCTCCACTTCCCGTTCTTCTTGGGAACTAAAAAAATAGGTGACACCCACTCATTAATTGAAATGGGGTATATGAACCCTACATCTAGTAGCTTTTGTAATTCTTCTTTGACAATGTCCTTGAGATATGGTTTCATCCTTCTCTGGAGTTGGCACACATGCTTGCATACTTATTTTATGTAAATATGATGGTTACAAACTAAGGGATGCACACCCTTCACTTCCTTATAATCCAAAGAAAAATAATCTAGGTGTTTTTCTTTCTATTTGTCCGAGAGGGAGCGATTGATATTTAGAGTTCTGGATGGGACAAACTCTACCATCTTGGCATGTTCTAAGATAGATTCAACAGAGCACAAGTCAGTTGAAATATTACCCTTACAGTCTTTTAGAAATTCATCAATTGGTATGGGAGTGAGAGGCTAATTTTGTAAGATATCATCAATAAGGTCATCCTCATCAATTTTACCCCATCCTATAGCAGTATCTAGAGTGCATAATAGGTAGGGAGTTGTATGATACAATTCATCCTCTCCCACATCCTCTAACCATATGGGTAAATCATGTTCAATAGAAGGTTGAGCAGGAGGACACAATACAAGTTGTTTTGATAAATGTACACTCTTGATAGTCATGTTCCCATCCCTACAACTAATGTAGGCATCAACAGTGGCCAACCAAGGTCTTCCCAAGATGATAGGATAACCATTAAACTTGGTTTTGGGCTAGAGAACCAGGAAATCAATAGGGTACTCCCAGTCGTCAATGGAGACCATTCCATATTCAATAATTCCCTTAGGAACTACTGTGGATCTATGTGCAAGATGCAACACCATGGTGGTCTTTCTCAAAGCTCCTTGGAGATTGAGTCTCAACATGGTTTCCATAGTCATCACATTGATTGCAGCCCTAATATCAATTAGGGTATTAGGGACCATAATGACATCAATGTTCACATCCACTACTGGACTACCAGGGTCTAGGTACTTTTGGGAGATCACCCTCTAAAGCATTAGACAGATATATGTACAATAAAATTAATGGTGGGGTTATCTCTCCTTATTCTCCTAGGACTTTGAAACATTTTTCCTTAATAAGCTTCTTGTATATGGGAACATATTTAATTTACTGGAGAAGGGGTACCTTGACACACAAATTGTTCAATTCTCCCAGAAGTTCAACCTCTTCTTGGGTGTGCTGATTAGGGTGGGCCAACCTTTCAAGATAGGGGGTGCATTGACTTGAGGGGCAGTCCCTCCCTTCTCTTCTTGATCCAGGTGGATATCGGTGGCCACCCACCTATTCCATTTGGATCCGCACCATCAATTCTTGCAGTTTTTCACTTTCAACATAACTTACTATTTTTAGCAGGTTTTCGGGTCCTGCACTCCCGGAGCCGTTTTGGGGCCCTAATGATCCAGGTGGATATTGGTGGCCACCCACCTATTCCATTTTAACCTCCACCATTAGTTCTTTCATCTTTTTAGTTTCGGCACAATTTACTATTTTTAGCAGGTTTTCATGTCGTGAACTTTTGGAGCCGTTTTGAGGTCCTAAACGACCTTTTTTGGGAAAAATGGGAGTAGAATGTGTCAATGGAACAATATTTATCACACCATAGTTGTAATCCTTGGATAGATCTTTCTAACGAGGTATGGTGCATGCCAAACAGAGATCATATGCCAAAGTTACGTCCCCGGGAAGTTGAAACACCAATTTACCAAACGAGGTCCGTAGTTTTGGAGCTTCATCTCCTAGGGTTAGGTTTTTGGACGTTTAGATTTTTCCATTGTTTATCAACAATAAATAGGTGCTTGAGCCTCATTGTAACATAGTTTAGAGGCATGTAGTTTCCACATCTCTTCTCAAAGACACGCTACCATCTCCCTAGCTAGTTTGTTTCCATTATGTCTGTAAACATATTTCAGTTATTTGCTATTAATTAAATGAAGTATTATTTCCGCTGCATATCTGTGTTTATATCTATTTATATATTTTATTGTGTTCCTATATAAATCTGGATCAGTGGTATTAGAGTGGTCTTCTCTTTCTCTGTTTTTCTTTGCATGTCCCTAACGAGGTCAAGGTATAAGGAGTTAGGGCTCGATCTGGTTGAACCCCTATAAGATCAGCCTCGCAAACCTCAACAACTCCCCATGGCGGAAGAAAATAAAGATGAGGGAGCAGGAGATCCTATCAAAATATTTCTCGAGGATGCCCTCGAGAAACAAAGGAACGCAATGATGGATAACTTTTCTCAGATCCTTCAACGACTGCCCACCTACGGTGCATCTGCATCCAAAAACTACTCTGGAGGTGCCACTCCCTTCAAGTTATAGGTAAAATTTTACATTCCTCTATTTGAAGGACAGATAGATGCAGATGTCGTAGATAGATGGTTGAATTTTTTAGAAGGGTATTTCTCCGTCCATGATTTCTCCGACCGAGAAAAGATTATTTTTTCACTCCTCAAAGACATCCCCCATGTCAAAGATTGGTGGGAAACCTACTGTGAGAAAAAGGACGAGGGGGAAACCTATCTGTTCTCGGATGCACCCACTTGGAATTAATTCTGAGATGACATCAAGGAAAAATATTACCCCATGGGGAGCTATGAGGACAAGTACATCCAATGGACCACACTGTGGCAACAAAGGGATCAAGACATGCACGAACTGATGAATTTTCTCCATACCCTACGCAAAAAGTTGGGTATTAAGGATTCACAGAGAAATTTGGTGCTCAAGTACCACAACTATCTGCACAGACACATTTAGGAGGAAATGGATTTCCTCGACATTACCTCACTTGAAACAACATATCGCTATGTCGCCAAGATTGAGCAGAAATTTAAGCAGAAGAACTAAGACTTTGGATCCGTGAATTCGAAGCCAGGGAAAGGCACCCTGAACCACAGAACAGGGGGTAGAGCCAAAGTGGGGCAACTCAAACACAATAAAAAATCCAAAGAAGGACACAGGGAAGTGGTGTGAATTTCATAACAGCCCCACTCACAGCAAAAACGAGTGTCGGGCCATACAGTCGCTGGTGGCCAAAGTAAAGGCACTCGAATCAGATGCCCGTTATGATCTTGAGCCAGAACCAGACAAGGGAGATGACAAAGGTAAGAATGTAATTGATGCAGACCCTAGTTCCATTGTTTCCATCACCAAGCTCCAGAGGGAGGATCCTGAGGATCCGGAGGAGGGGGAGTACCTCTTCCGTTCACAAATATAGGTGAAGTGTTCTCCACTACAATTTCTTGTCGATAGCCTAAGCCAAAAAAACCTCATTTTAGTAGAGGTCATGAAGCGGCTCGACCTACTGACCATATCACACCCACAACCATATACCATCGGGTGGCTTCACCCAGGGAGAGATCTCTGCGTCTGCCAGCAGTGCCGCCTTCCGTACAACATCAAGCCATTCATGGATGAGTTATTGTGTGATATTGCTCCTCTTGATGTAGCTGATGTATTATTGGGCCAACCATACTTGTGGAGGCGACATGCTGTGTATGAGTCTAGGCCTCGTGCTCTTATTATTACTTTGGGAAATAACTTGTCCAGGATACCGGAGGTAGTACCGCCTCTTGTTATCTCTTTGACTACTGCAAAACAACGCAGTAAGATTGTTTCCCAAACCAAGAAATTTATTTTCCTTACAACTCGCTCACAGGGAAAGAAGAATATTGTGGCCACATCCTCGAAACAGGGCTCCCCTACATGGCTACAGCAGATGGAAAAAGTCATGGAGGAATACGAGGACATTTTATCCTCACCCAAAGAGGTTCCTCTACACTGTTAGGAAAAGCACTCCATCGATCTGACCCCTGGCGCACCGAATCCTAATGTTGCCATACCTCAAGCAAATACATAGACAAAATACACACATGTACTTTTTGAGGCAACCAAATTTATTGAACACATCCAACAAGTTTGCCAGTAGGTCCACGACATCGTAGACAGATCCAATACCAAGTTCAGCAAAAGTTTCCTCTCCTGGAGGAACTTAACACAATGGGGAACATTGATTCCTAAGGAGGGAGGAATGATCCAGGTGGATATCGGTTGCCACCCACCTATTACATTTGGATCTGCACCATCAATTCTTGCATTTTTTCACTTTCAGCATAGCTTACTATTTTTAGTAGGTTTTCGGGTCCTACACTCCTAGAGCCGTTTTGGGGCCCTAATGATCCAGGTGGATATTGGTGGCCACCCACCTATTCCATTTGAACCTCCACCATCAGTTCTTTCAGCTTTTGAGTTTTGACACAACTTACTATTTTTAGCAGTTTTTCGGGTCCTGAACTTCTGGAGCTGCTTTGAGGCCTTAAACGACGTTTTTTGGGAAAACCAGGAGCAACATGGGTCTATGGACTGATTTTTCTCACACCAAAATTTTTACTAGGATAGATATTTCTAATGAGGTATGGTGCATTTCAAACAGATATTATATGCCAAAGTTACATCCCCGAGAAGTTGAGACACCAATTTACCCAAACGGGGTCCATAGTTTTGGCGCTTCATCTCCTAGGGTTAGCTTTTTGGACATTTAAAGTTTTCTATTGTTTCTCAATAATAAATAGGCCCTGGAGCCTCATTATAATGCATTTCAGAGGCATGTAGCCACCACATATCTTCTCAGAGATAAGCTACCATCGCCCTAGCTAGTTTATTTCCATTATGTTTGTAAACATATTTCAGTTATTTGATATTAATGAAATGAAGTATTATTTCCATTGCATCTCAGTGTTTAT
Source organism: Pinus albicaulis (assembly GCA_034641835.2). Classification (NCBI taxonomy): domain Eukaryota; kingdom Viridiplantae; phylum Streptophyta; class Pinopsida; order Pinales; family Pinaceae; genus Pinus; species Pinus albicaulis. The sequence goes on along the minus strand of CM076574.1, from coordinate 476,472,681 downwards.
GTCTATTTCTGTATTTTATTGTGTTCGTGTATAAATCTGGATTAGTGGTATCAGAGTGGTCTTCTCTTTCTCTATTTTTCTTTGCATGTCCCCAACGAGGTTAAGGGTATAAGGAGTTAGGGCTCGATCTGGTTGAACCCCAGCAAGATAAGCCTCGCAAACCCCGATGACCCCCCATGGAGGAAGAAAAGAAAGATGAGGGAGCAGGATATCCTATCAAAATATTTCTTGAGGAGGCCCTCGAGAAACAAAGGAGCGCAATGATGTATAACTTTGCTCAGATCCTTGAACAACTACCCACCTGAGGCGCATCTGCATCCAACAACCACTCTGGAGGCGCCACTCCCTTCAAGGTATAGATAAACTTTGACGTTCCTATATTTGAAGGCCAGATAGATGCAAACACCGTAGATAGATGGTTGAATTTTCTAGAAGGGTATTTCTCGATCCATGATTTCTCCGACCGAGAAAATATTATTTTTTCACTCCTCAAAAAGGACAAGGGGGAAACCTACTGTGATAAAAAGGACAAGGGGGAAACCTCTTTTTTCTTGGCCGCAACTACATGGAATTCATTCCGACATGGCATCAAAGAACAATATTACCCTGTGGGGAGCTATGAGGGCAAGAATATCCAATGGACCACACTACAGCAGCAAAGGGATCAAGATGTGCACGAACTGACGAATTTGTTCCATACCATATGCACAAAGTTGGGTATTAAATATTTAGAGAGATATTTGGTGCTTAATTACTATAGTTGTCTGCACATACACATTCAGGAGGAAATGGAGTTCCTCGACATTACCTCACTTGGAATTTCATATTTCTATGCCACCAAAATTGAGCAAAAATTTAAGTAGAAGAAGCGAGACTTTGGATCCGCGAATTTGAAGCCAGGGAAAGGCGCCCCTGAACCACAGAACAGGGGGCAAAACCAAACCTGGGTGACTCATAACACCACCACAAATCCAAATAAGGACATGGGGAAGTGGTGTGAATTTCATAACAACCCCACTCACAGCATAAACGAGTGTTGGGCCAAACTATCCCTGGTGGTCGAACTGAAGGCACCCGAATCAGATACATGTTATGATCCTGAGCCAGAACCGGAAAAGGGAGATGAAAAAGGGAAGAATATAATTGATGCGGGCCCTAGTCCCATTTTTTCCACCACCAAGCTTCAGAGGGAGGATCCCGAGGATCTAGAGGAGGGGGAGCACCTCTTCTATTCACAGATGTGGGTGAAGGGTTCTCCACTACAATTTCTTGTTGCCAATGGAAGCCAAAAGAACCTCATTTTAGCAAAGGTCATGAAGTGGCTCGGCCTACCGACCATAGCATAGTCACAACCATATACCATCGGCTGGCTTCAGCTAGGGAGAGATCTTCGTGTCTACTAGAAATGCCACCTTCCATACAACATCATGCCATTCACGGATGAGGCATTGTGCGATGTTACTCCTCTTGATGTAACTAATATATTATTGGGCAAACCATACTTGTGAAGGTGACATGCTATGTATGAGTCTATGCCTCGTGCTATTATTATTACTTTGGGAAATAACATATACAGGATACCAGAGGTAGTACCACCTCCTGTCATCTCTTTGACTACTGCAAAACAATGTAGTAAGATTGTTTCCCAAACCAGGAAATTTATTTTCCTTACAACTCGCTCACAGGGAAAGAAGAATATTGTGGCCACATCCTCGAAATAGGGCTCCCCTACATGACTGTATCAGATGGAAAAATTCATGGAGGAATATGAGGACATTTTTTCCTCACCCAGAGAGGTTCCTCTACACTGTCAGGACAAGCACTCCATCGATCTAACCCTCGGCGCACCGCTGCCTAATGTTGCCATACTTCATGCGACTACACCAATTTACCCAAATGGGGCCCATAGTTTTGGTGCTTCATATCCCGACGTTAGGTTTTTGGATGTTAAGAGTTTTCCATTATTTCTCAATAATAAATAGGCCCTCATTGTAACACAGCTCAAAGGCATGTAGCCGCCACATCTATTCTCAGAGATAAGCTACCATCGCCTTAGCTAGTTTATTTCCATTATGTCTGTAAACATATTTTAGTTATTTGATATTAATGAAATGAAGTATTATTTCCATTGCATCTCTATTTTTATGTCTATTTCTGTATTTTATTGAGTTCCTGTATAAATCTGGATCACTTCTTCAACCTATTCAGGTGGAGAAGGTGGGTGATTATCTAGGAGGACCCTCCCAGACCGAAGGTTGATCTCTTGGATTTCCACAACATAGGCAAGATAGGATGTATCTCCACTGTAAACTTGTTGTGCATGATTATTATTTGGATTCATATTGGCTTGAGAAGTAATTTGAGGTTTATTAGGTGGAGTAGGATGAGTTATCTATGGTTGATATTTTGGTGGAGGCAACAAAGTAGGAGATTGGTGTGTTTGAGGCCTCCACCCTTGTGAAGGGTTGCCCATTGGTAAGATTAGCGTGGATATAGCTAAAAGGTATGGTTGACAGGTTGAGGAGGGAGGGAACATAAGGCCAAGGAGGAGGTGTGGACCATGATGGATGAGTGGAAGGGTACCAAGCTAGAAAGGTCCATTCTGATTTGGATTGTGGTGAGAACAATGTAAACCATGCATGCCTTGTTGATATGGACGAGGTCCTAGTGGTCTTCTTTTGTTAATGAAACAAATTTGTTCTGACCCACTCTCCACTCCTCCCTGGTATACATCTTTTAGCTCTATTAGGGAAGGAAATTTTTCTATTGCATGATTTTGTTCATAGACTAGGAAAATTTCTATAACATTCAGTGGGCATTCATTCCTAGGATGTATTTAGTACATATAGGGCAGAAAATAGCTAGCACCCTTTCTGATTTCTATTTATTTATTTTGATTTACATATTATCCATTTGCAAGGAAAATGTATGCATATTTTCATTGTTGAAATCCTCAAACATGTTCCCTATCTCATGCTTGATAGATGTTGTGGAGGGAGAGGAACTGAACAAGATTTGGCCAGACCTACCCTTTTTCCTAGCAGCCCTAGAGTGATTCTTGAATACAATTTTGATTTCATAATAAGGTAATTGGTAGATATATCCTCCATATATCATGTTGAGAGTTTTCATCACATCCTCCCTAATCCCTTGGAGAAGAACTAGCGTGAGTGACTTAGGCTCAGGGGTAAAGTAGTCCCTCCTATAATTTGGTTGAAATATTTCCCCATAGTCCTCTCGGGATTCATCGGGTCCAAGAGCCATCCTAAATATTTCATCCTTTTTTTTGGACCTATAATAGTCTCGATACTTTTCATTGAAATCTTGATGCATTTTTTCCCAGGTAGTGATGTTTCCTCGAGGGAGATCCATAAACTAGCGCAAGGCTACATCATTAAGCGTAGAAGGAAACAACTTCAACTTCTTCTCATCAGAGGCATAGTCATAGGTCCTACATACAACATAAAATTAAAACATAAAGGTGTCAGGATTCTCAAAGTTCGAGCCATGGAAATATGAAAGGGAATAGAGGGCTTATATTATTCATTTTAGCCTCTCTATTAGTTTCTCTAATGGGAAAATATCATTGTTCCTGCTTTTAGCCATGGTTTGGGTAGGTGAGGTGGGTTATTCTTATTATTCCCCAATAGGTTCTTCAAAAATTTCATGTTTATCACATAGATGCTCTTCTAACTCCCCTTTAGTTAGAGAGGGAAGTTCACAACCATCGAAGAAGAATGAAGGTTGGCTACTTGAGGGTGTGGGGGTTTTGGGTAAAAAATTTCCTTGGTTATCCCTACTCCTACGAGGAATGAATACATATACATATACATATACATATACATATACATATACATATACATATACATATACATATACATATACATATACATATACATATACATATACATATACATATACATATACATATATACATACATATACATATATATACATATACATATACATATACATATATATATATATATATATATATATATATATATATATATATATATATATATATATATATATATATATATATATATATATATATATATATATATATATATTTACTTTTTCAAAGAAACAAGACGGATGAAAAATAGAAAAAAAATGCTTAAGTAGAAACAACACCTACTTAGAAACCTCCCCGACAACGATGCGAAAAAGTGGTTGGACCTGGTATTACACCAAGATTGTTGCAACTCCCAAGGGCTCCTCAACTCAAATTATCACCCCGAGGTTCATACAAACTTAGAGGTGACAATGCTATATGCACAATAGGTTAGGTTCTACTCATGTCACTCTCAGTCATGACATCAGATCAAGATATTTAGAGACCATTCCTACAACTTAAATATAGTGAATACTTCTAATGAAAGCACAATTGAAACCAATTCTAACTATGAAAGTGAAATTTCCAATTATTCAACTTGTAGATGCTAATTAACATTACATGAAAGAGAAAAGGGATAATCTACTTGCAGAAGCAAAGCTACTGTATCTTGCACAACTCATAAAATCAGTAACCTATTTGCATGCATCATTGATCTACTTCACATTTTCTTGAAAATCATAAATCTAACTTGTAAGATGCTTGTGAATTAATAACACTAATTATACTCTTTTTTGTAGTGAGGAAAAGATTATTCATCTTGAGTGATCTAAGGTTGAAGTGGGGAGAAAAACAGGCGGAGGAAAATGGTGCTATAGTCCTGTTGTAGGTGTTGCTGCAAGAAGTCTTGTATTGCTACAGGAGGACTTGTATTTCTATAGGAGGGGTGCCGAGAGAATTTTGAGGGTGGAGATGGTGTCTAGAGGGCAGGAAAATATGAACGAATTAATGAGAGAGTGAATGGAGGTTGGGGAAGCCTCCTAGACAAGCTCAAGACCTCTCAGAGGTCTATCTTGCACCAATATGGATGCCCACGACGTCCTCAATTGCCTAAATGGAGTGACAGTGAAAAAAAAGTTTTGGGAGAAATGTGAAAGGTAAAGGGAGAAGATGGAGAAGTATAAGTGGAGATGAAAAGAGGCACCCACCCTTGTAGATCAACACAACCCTACAAATAGCCACATACATGTATCAAATGATTAATAAAACAATGAGATAAAATTTCATGGAAAAGATCAATTGAATTTCACCAACATCTAATCTATTTCACAATACTAATCTGATCACTAAACTAACTCCTAATTTGTAGAAAGTATTCTTGAAATATAATAGCTAATACCTATCTATTTCCAATAAATCATATACAAATTTTTTTGGAATGAGATTGTAAATAATTCCAACCATTCTCCCACAAGAGAGGTGACAGGGAAAATTGCAATTATATGTTTTTATAACTTAAAATATACTGCAATAAAAGGAATACATGATATGCTTGGAAAGGAGAAAAATATAAAAATAAAAACTTAGGGAATAAAGTCTCCGGGTAGGTAAAAACCCAACGGTTTGAACCCTCTAAGACTAGCTTAGATGCAGCTCAATAAAAAACTTCTCATTAGAATAAAATATTAGTCTCATACATCACATGAAATTCAACACTAACAATGTCAATCCTTGGGCTCAATACCTACTCCTAGCTGAATAAAAAAATTGAATCGCAATGAGCCTTTTTGCTAGTTTATTTATACAAAAGGTAGTTGATAGAAAATCCCTTGAAAATAGGAGTGATTCCCTCCTTGATCTCAAAAATTGTGGATATGGTCCTTCTTGAGCTTCACTTGCACTTGGAGTTACTCATCTGTCAATGAATTCAAACTTGCGAGTGAGGATGCTATGATCTCAAACCGAGTTAGGGAGTTAAGGAGGTGGAAAACCCACCCTATATTCTCTCTTGGTTGTCTCCATCAATCCCATGAATAGTAAATTCCTCAAAAAATATTATTTTTCTTCCAATTAAATCACATTAGGCCACATACTATGATAAAGACCTTTTACTCTTCTTACTAAGCATATTTAAACCAAAAAAGTGAATTAATGTGAGAAAAGGATAGTTTTAAGGCTGGATGATAACATATTGATATTTAAGATATACATATTGATGGTACTCATAAAATGGAAAAAAACAAATCGTTTTTCCTATAGTGACTCTGACGGGGCACTGTTCAGGCCTGTTGGCAGAAGAGCAACACCAAAGATGAAAAATTACTCTGAAATTATAAAGCTCATGAACTTCACTACCCTTTCCAATTTGAAACATTACAATATTTCTGAATATTATGTTTGTGTTCAACCAAGAAGGTACAAATGGGACCATGTTTATTCATAGGGTAAATAGGGAGGAAAAAGTGATTTGCACAATGAATCAATTCTCCCTGAAGAACTAAGACTGTGCACAAAAGAGTCAACCAAGACAGAGAAGCTGGAATTCTACTAGTGTGTCGCCAAGTGTTGTCGCTGCTACAAGACCCTCCAAAATTTTGGCCTGCACCAAATTTTAGAGTCTACCTTGGTCTTGTACATTGTCATTGCAAACATTGAAATCCATTCCATGTGTTTTCTTTAAGTCTTTTGGTCCCTTTTGTGAGAAAATAAAATGTCGCATTTTCGCATGTTTATTGTCGCACGATGTATATAATCTTGTTTTTTGGTTTAAAGGGGTTATATTTATGAAAATGAGTTGATATTATCATGTAAAAATTCGTAGCACTCAATCCCAAAGTTTTAAGCACTGTCACACAAGTGTCGCCGCGATTGGTGAAAAGTGTATCTGTAGTGTCTCACTTGTCGTAAGTTGTCGCACTGAGGGAAGTATGTTGTTCATGTGTCTTGGGTGATCTATGTTGTTGTGATGTAAATTTTTCTAAGTGTGTGATCATAGTTGAGTCTTATCATTGTTCACATCAGCTTCATCAATCACACACTTAGTACAATCCTGAAAGCTCTTCGACCAAGCAACTTAGCATCATCAGACTCTCCCGAACTATGCATTGCACATTCTCAACCCTCTAGCTGCAACCCTGCTTCTTAACACTATGAAATCCATATTTCTTGCCTCCCAGGACTGCGCAGTTTCAGTGCTCAAGCTTGAACCTTGGCTTCCAAAATTGCACAATTTATCCCTCCATCCTAGCCCCAAATGCGCATTGCATAATATCTGAGCTCAATCCTAACCCTTGATCTTGTGAACTACACAAATTTCACAATCACCAAGTCTTCTCTCCCTTACATAAATGCACATAGTGCAGAATCAATGCTCAACCCTTCAACCCAACTCACTCAGCTCCAAAAATACACAATATTCCTGCCCAATTCATCTTGAAATGTGCATTGAATGTCTCAAGGCTTTAGCCTCACCCTTAAATTTATGATCTATGCAATTGAACAATCATTGAGCCTCTCCCTCATCCTACCATACGATTATGTCTTAGTTAGTGGATCAACATGCACCATCTTAGACTAGGGTTTTATCAGACTGATGTTGTTTCTTCATGAGTGGATTGCAGATGTAGGTACCCTTTCATACCATGAAAAGATTATGAATACAGATATGAAGAGGGGAAACATGTAGGAAGACATCTTTGTATTTGATTATGCAAGCTGATCAATCAAGAGAAAGAAAAGGGTCATTAGTTTATGACCACAACTCAAGACTTGATATCATTGAAGACTCCTTACCTCTAATCCATATGGAGGTGGATAGAAAATCATTATGAATAAAACATATAGAAAGGAGCATCAAAAGTGGCTTGGAATTGCCATGTCATTAGGCAGTCCATGTCACCAGTTTCATGTCACGTCATGTCATGAGTTGTCATATGCCACATCATTTTTGTGGATTATGTAATTTAATATTTGAAAATTTATTGTAAAGTGGAAGTCCAAAGGACATGTAAAAAATATGAATAGTCATGTAAAACTGAAAATTCATAGGAAGTTAAAAAATCATTAGGGTTGTCAAAGAGTCACAAGGGAGGTGAAGCATAACCCCACTGGTTATATATACACCCATTGAGGCCTCAGAATTTCGTTGCAAGAACATGGGGGAAAACCACCCAGTCTAGACCTTAGAGCAAGTCCTTTTCCGTTTGGCGTGGTGGCCCTGACTAGGGATAAAGGAACCAATTTCCCAATAAGGATGATTTTGGGGTGTGTTTTTTTTATATAACATGCAAATGGGAAATGATTTTAATCTATCATATGCATTTATCTAAACTATCTATTCTACTATATACCCGATGTTTTCCTTTCTTTATGCGATCTAAAAATATATCTTCCAACTATTATTAATGAAGATTATTTAACAGTTGAAAGAGATGAAACTTATGTAAGGATATTCTTTTAACAAAATAGTTTGATTAAAAGAATTGTGAAATGTATATCACATTTATATGTTTGATTATATATAAGATAAGATATCATAAGTAAATATTAGTACATAAGTGCATTTAACATTCACTTCTTTTTTTTTTTTAGCTATGGTTCACGGTCACTGAGTGGCTGCTACATCCACGGGTAATAATCCGGTAGATCCACCTGAAGGGATCAACCGTCGGCTTTAATTTCGGGGCCTAACCCCAATAGCGTCGAGGAGATTTGACCCCGTGACCTTCCATATGGCAAGGTACTTTAGCAATGGGAACTCGACCATTTGAGCTATCCCTTGGGGCTTCATTTAACATTCACTTATGATAGTAGTTCAAATATATAATTCAGATAAAATGATAAATGTCAATCTAAAAATAAAAACTTAAAATAACGTGTAGAAGTACCATATATATGAAGTCCTACTCATATAAAATGACAGTAGTTTTCTGCTCCTCTTCACTTTCAAGAAATTTAAACAGTAAAATAGTGCAACATCAGTTAAACAACTTCAAATGTCAAAAGATAATAGATTTTGTTCCATTAATCCATCAAAGCATTTACAAACTAATAGAAATGCATTCTTTGCAAATGTTTTTGACAAATTTATGGACCTTTCTCTAAATGCATGAGAAGGGTTTAAATACTAAACTAAAATATGTTTAAAAATAGATTATTACATAAAAATAGAGGAGGTTTCAAACAACCATACTCATAAGGAGCAAACTTAAACTAAAATAGAGGAAAATAAAATAACAATATGATTATGTGTGTTGATCCTCTTTGCGCATTTTATCTCAGAGCTGGAAAATATCCACCATTGGCTTTAGTTGTGATGGCTGCGTAATTCTTGATCTGATTTGGCTTTTGAAAATTGCATTCGAAAGTGCTAGCCGTGACTTCTTTGTTGAATCAGTTAATGACTGAAGAGTTAAGCACTGATGATAAGGTTTGATAAAAAAATTCTAGTAATTTTCTTGATCAAAATTATTCATATTTTTAATCATTTCTTCCTACATATTTGTATTTTGCTTCCACTATGCTTCTAATGAATTGAGCTCTGAGATAACTTCAGTTGTGGATTCTTTCATAAGTTTAGCTTTCACAAGTTGTTCATTAACAAATTCAGTAATTTCATTTGTTAACCTTAATGACTTTTCCGTTGCATTTTCGGCTTGTCTCAGCTGTATTTCCCAATCCTTAAATAAAATATCTTTGTGAAAATTTTCTATCTGAGGTAGCTCAAATTTATTATCCTTGCTACTGAATGAACTCATTAATATTATTTTCAACTTTCTCACACTCAAGTCTCCTATTATCTACTTGATGGATTAGGATTTTTCTTGTGTCACATTAAGAGATGTTGATTGAAGCTTGTTGAAAAAAGGCTTCTTGTTGTTGCTTTTTGTTTGCATTCATTTCCAATGCTTATTTAATAAACAAATATACTTGAGACCGAATTTTCAATTTGTCCATTATTGCTTCAAGTTTTGTTTCTTTCTCTCTAATTTTCACTTGGTGTTGAAAATTCATTCTTTCAAAATCCTTTTGAAATTGAGACATTTTCATTTCCATCTACTTGCTGGAGTTAAACTTTTCTTGTTCTAACAGACTCTCCAACTCTTGTACTTTGTCTTCTTTTTTCTTCAGTATAATTTGTACCTTAGTGGCTTTATCAATGGTGGCAGTAGCATATGCTCCTGCATATTATGATAACTTAGTTATATGTTTTGTAGGATCAACCAAAGGGTCTTTCCATAGAACGTCAACATATTCATTCATAAGATTTGAAACTGTTTCATCCATTCTTCTCCTATTTCTTCTCTTAACTACAACCATATGTATGGGACTTTAGAAGACATCAAGTGAGGGTATTTCTTCAATCTGTAAAAAAATATGCTCTGTAGGGTATGTTAGAATGATCTCTTGATCATGAACTTCAGGTACCTGCTATAGCAGAATTATAGTTTTCACTAAATTCCGAGAATGCTCTGGCATTTGAAAATTTGTAGATTCATCAATATTAGGCTTTGTTTGTGTTGTTTGCAGTCCCTTGGAAAGCCTAAAAGTCATTTTGACTGAGATTAATGGATGCATTTTTTAGTACATCTGTGAACTTCTCCATGCCTTGAAAGAAATCATCAAATGTATCTATCTCATTTAGGAAAGGTTTCAATTTAAGCTCAGTGGTCAAATTATTAATCACACCATTGGGGTCAAATGAACTCTTGGCATTATGGCCAAATTTAATAAAGTAACATTTGAAACTTCCTTGAATGTTTGACCAATATTGAAAAGCGCAAAAGCATCGCAATGCAAAGGGAAAGTAGGCCAAATGGCCTTATTGGCATCTTTGAGTTGCTTAGAAATGCCACTTACTACAAGTTGGTAAGAAATTTACCTAGCTAGGAGCATATCAGGAACATAATAGGGAAGAAAATGGGGAGAAGCATAACTGCCAAAAACTCTGATATAGGTGAAATTCTCTTCGGCAAACCATCTAGCAACGGGAAAAATGTCTGTGCTAGCCTCTTTATAAATCCTAGGGGCTTTCTCATTAAATATAATCTGATGCATACGTAACATGAATCCATTGATAATTGTATAAAAATGTAAATGAAAATCGGATTCACAAAGGGATCTATGGTAAATATGGATTGGAGTGGGGTCTTGGGTTGTCCCTTTGCATCCCATGATAGGAAAACTCAAACAAAAGAAAATTGCGTCCATAATAAAGCACTCATGTAGAAGGGGGGTATTTCCCTAGAGGAAACAATTCTTTTAGTTCTATAATCCATGATATTTCTAGCCAAATTTTCAGATAAGATGTTCGCCCAATTCATAATAGAATAAATGAATTTTGTGTCAATTAAAGGGGCCCAATCTATAGAAAACCTAGTGGTATCGCTCTTTGCAAACAATCTACATAACATTTCAGCAGCATAGCAATAAGGGGAGGATAACTGTGATATCGGGTACATACCGAGTTTGTCCTATTTCAGCTTGCCTTAGTCATCTTTCCATCCCTTTATAACTTTCATTAGGTATGTATGATTCTTTGTAAAGCTTTGGACAAAATCTTTGTCATAATTATTCTACAGCATGGGCAAGTGATACATTGTCATCAAATCTTCTGCAGTGAATGGACCAATATTCTCCAGCTTTGAATTCTTAAATGACCTATCTGCTATGTTAAGGTGGTCAATTACCCACTTTAACATATCCATGTAGGGGATAATATTTGGCCTCATTGCTACTTTGTGAAGAAACAAGCATGCAACGTCGAAGTAGGATGGGTCTAAGGAAGCTAACGCGTCTGCTGTAGCTATTTTGACTATTACCCTTGGTTGTTCATCCTCGAAGAGTTGGTACATTGTTTCCCATGAGGAAATTTTGCAATCCTTGTTGCAGGTTGTATCTGAGAATAATGGAGGTATGTTTGAGTCTTCATCGGCTGATGTTTCGAAAATTTCCTTTTCTTTCTTTGTCATTCTAGTTATTCTCACTCCGTTAGGCGATTTATTGAATTCAAGTGAACAAAGTAAACTCAGATCTAAGATGAATGGAGAGAAGGATAAATCTTAAACCATATAATAAAAAGTCTGGTGTTCAATTATTTAAAACACTCTCGAAGTATATATCAATCTTTCAAACCTTACTCCCATTAAATGTCGTAAATAACCCATAATTCTTCTTATCAAATACCTTACACACCTTTACGTAATATGTCTAATATATCAATTTAAGACGTTAGATCTTATATCCGGTTGATTAGATATGAATTATTTCACACACTTGAGTAATAATTATTAATATCGCATATCGTAACTTTAAACCATTACTATTAGTTGTGTTTTTTGTCACCGACGAATTTCGCGAAATTCGATATGTGCAAATCGCAGATCACAGTTTTCATGTGGTAATAAAACTTTACATTTGGTTATCTTCTGCGAAACACGAAATGTTCTAAGGAATCATACTAATGCACTTTATCAGACCTTTGGAGCTTTATAAATTTTTTTCTTTATTGACTCGTTGGGTCCGACCCATCGCAATCTTTACCGAATTGCCATAAACTAATTGTTTTTTAAAAGGTGCGATGCGATTTATTTTTTAAAGGTTTTTTAAAGAATTCATAATGGGAATTATATATAACTCGAAAATGTTGTAGTTCATATTGCAATTCGATACACTTATATATGTTTTAACTTATTCATCTTGTAAGTTACACAATTTGTGATGAGCGCTTTTAAAATCAAAGTGAGAAAGGAAAAAACATTTATTTCCTAAAGTTTTAGACTTAGGCTAAAATAAAATCAAGCTCATAAATTTCTATTTATTTTTAAAGGGTCCCCATTTATTTAAAGTAAATGGGGGGTGTTGTATAGTACAAAAATTGGCGATTCACTTGGGAGAACCAGCTATCTCTGATTAGTTTTTTGAAATTTCTAAATTTTCTTTTGAAATAAAAATAGTTGCAGGAATGAATTTCAATAAATAATATATCACTAAGCAATAAAACCTCTCTTAATTATAATTCATAAGAATTCCTCTTTATAAAAATAAAAGTATGAATATCTATACCAATCTTTACTAAGTTCAAAAAGATGAAGCAGGTGGCTCTTTCAGATTAGATTTTATAAATATATACTCTTTTATCACAAGTAGAGCCTCTGATCCAATTGGAAATTTAAGATTTTGGCAGGGTTACCTTTTACCTAGCAATGATTCATTGTCCCATCCAGTGACTTTTACAATCTTCAAAAATAAGTTCAATTTTATATACTTTATCTCTTTTGGAACTTGTTTTCTTTTCTGTAGATATTTTATTTTTTATTTTTAATCACTTAAAAGCCATTATATTGGCTTGGTAACCAAATATTGACAGTGCCATTCACGGGTTGTAATTAAACTGATAAATCTGACTCTTGATGAGACCCCTTGTCCTTTTGATATAATCTCAAGTCACTTCCCTATTTTAATAGACAGTATTGGTAATGCTAGTTCAACTATTTCCCTATGAACATGGTAAACAAGCTCTCGACGAGACTTATTATCTTCTAAGATTTTCAACATAATTTTTGAATTACTTTCTAAAAATTGATAAGTTTCTCGGATGGGGTGAATCATTGGTCATTTTGAGGATTCTGGATGACAATTTTTAGCGTTTAATGATATATTATCTGTAAAAGAGTCTTTACTATGTTAAAGATTCTTTTCTTGAATGATAACATAGTAACCATGCTTTATAAAGACTAGAGTTCATCAAAGAATAAATAACTTGAGTGAAATTGCATATTTCAGTAAAATATAATCTATTTGATATTTGAATCTTTCAATTGTTTTATTAACAATTCTTATTTCTATAAGCGATAAATTAAAAATATTTTCCGAGATGTTTACTTGAAAAGCCAAAAATCAATACTTTGCAACTTTTATTTTCCTAAGGAAAAGAAAAGACAATAATATACAGGGGATAGAAGGGGTTACCTCCTATGAAAAATATTTCTTTAAAATTTTCCCATTAACAGGCAAAGAATATCTTTTGCCTGATAGATCTTGAAATAAAAATGTTGATGGGTCTATTTATTCAATGATTTGAAATGGACCTAGCCACAATCTTTGAAATTTGGTGTGTTTACCTTTTTCCTCATGTGCTTTGTCCCATTTAAATATTATGCAACTTTTATTTTCCAAAGGAAAAGAAAAGACAATAATATATAGGGGATAGAAGGGGTTACCTCCTATGAAAAATATTTCTTTAAAATCTGCCCATTAACAGGAAAATAATCTCTTTTGCTTGATATATCTTGCAATAAAAATGTTGATGGTCCCATTTCTTCAATGATTTGAAATGGACCTAGCCACAATATTTGAAATTTGGTGTGTTTACATTTTTCCTCATGTGCTTTGTCCCATTTCAATACCAGATCACTAATTTGGAAGTGTTTCGGAGTGATAGAAGTTGTTCAAATGAAGATTTAACTATTTGCTGATGATGTGCATTAGTAATTTTAGATTTTTCTCTTTCTTATTCAAGCTTAATAATTTGAAATTGTCTTATTTGCAAGGAATAAGAATGGGATTCATCAATAAATTGAACTAAGGAAAGACAAGGAATAACTACATTGGTAGGAAAAAAAACTTCATTTCCATAAACAAGATTGAATGGAGAAATGCCAATGGAGGCCTTTTGAGTTATTCGGTCTACCCAAAGAGAAAATGTCAATGAATTGTGCCAATTTCATTGGTTTTGATTAACAGTTCGTTTGATGATTCTAATAAGGTTTTTATTTTTTGAATTCTGCTAAACCATTTCCTTGCAGATAATAATTAGTAGAATATTTAAGTTTAAAACCTCTTTTGATTGAAAATTATATCATAACAGCTCCTGAGAAATAAGATGCATTATCAAACATTACAGCAGTGGATAAACCAAACTTAGTTATGATAAAATGATCAATGAACTAAATAATATTCTTAGAGTTGGCTACCTTTAGTGGAATTTCCTCCACGCATTTAGTAAAATAATATGTAGCTGTGAGAATATATTTATGTTGTTTGGAAGATTTAGGAACGATCTCACCGATTATAACTAATCCCTATTGTTCAAATGGTTGTTTGAAGTTAACTAGCTGTAATGGGAAAGCTGGTTTTCTTTGTCTTCCAGATGCACTTTGACAAACTTTTTATTTTCTTGCATATTCATGAGCATCTTTGAAAAGTGTTGGCCAATAGTAACCTGCATGCAGGATTTTAAGTGTTGTTGTATTTCCTCCAAAATGTCTTCTAGCTGGTCCATGATGGAATTCCTGCAAAAATTTCTCTGCTTTATTTTTCTCTAAGAATATTAATAAAAATGAATCAAAGTTTCTTCTAAACAATAAATCATTGATAATTTCATATTGCTTGGCCTTTAATCTCAAAGCACCTTTTTTTTATAATTGAGTTGAGTTGGGGCATATCCATTTTTCAAATAAAACTTGAGATCAGCGTATTGAGACTGCGCATCATTGAGGCTTACCTCTGATATTTACACATTATTACCTGGATATGCCTATGATGATAAATGGGATGCTCCTATTAGAATTCTGCAAAAAACTTGACCTCTAACAATTTTAGAAGGTCTAATTTCTACATCATATTCTTGTAAAGAAGTAACCCATTTAGTCCTTTTCTCTCCTAATTCTCTTTTCATCAATAGTTGTCTCACTGTAGAGAACAAAAATATTATATTTGTGTGATTTTTAAGGAGAAATGGCCTAAAATTCTTTATAGCTTTAAAGACAGTAAATGCTTGTTTCTCAACAGATGAATAATTTAGCTCCGCGCCTTGCAAATTGGAAATGAAAAATGATATTGGTGCTTCAATTTGTTGGTCATTAATTTGTGTCAGAACAAAAACATAAGATGTATCTAATGAGAAGGTATATAAAGTAAAAGGATTAAGAAAATTGGGGGTAGTCAGAAATGGAGCATTGATAATGGATTGTTTGATTAAATCAAATCCTTCTCTTTCATTATGTCCCCACTTAAAGACTAATTTTTTCTTAATCATGGTTTGAAAAGGTAAAACTGTTTGTGAAAAGTCATGGACAAATCTTTTTACAAAATTTATCTGTCCAAGAAGCGACTGCATGGTTTTCTTATTATGAGGGAAATAAATTATTTTAATATCTGTGATTCTTTTAGGATCAATATTGATACCTCTCTTAGACACAATGAATCCTAAAAATTTTCCTTCATCTAGAGAAAAATATGACTTCTTTGGGTTTAATGAAATTCCATACTTTTTACATCGCTCAAAGACTTGTTTTAGATCATTCGCATGATTGATTTCTTGTCTAGAAAAGACTGTAATGTCATCTAGATAAATAATCACTGATTTGTTAATGAGTCCTCTAAAAGGCGTGTCCATAGCTCTTTGAAAAGTGGCACTTGCATTGATTAACCCAAATGTCATATTTTTATAGGCATAATTTCCACACTTAGTCTTGAATGTGGTCTTTAATCTGTCATCTGGATGTATGAGGATTTGGTTATATCCCGAAAATCCATCTAGAAAAGACATAAGTTTAGAACTAGCTCCTGTTTGCAGTACTTGTTCCATGGTTGGTAATGGAAAATTGTGTTTTTGACATGCTTTATTCAAATTTATAAAATCAATACAAATCCTAATGTCACCATTTTTCTTCTTGACAAGAACCAAATTTGAAACCCATTTAGAATGTCTATCTGGAAAGATGATTTTATCTTTGAGGAGTTTGTTCAACTCTGTTTTGATTTGATTTTCAAGATTTGGGTGTATTTTCCTCAACTGTTTCTGTATTGGGTTCTCATCTAAAATCATAGAAATAGTGTGTTGAATAACATAAGTGTCATATGTTTTAATACCAGTGTAATCCCAAGCAAAAAAAAATTTGTAAGTCCTTAATAACTTGAAAAATGATAATATTTCATCAGAAGATAGAACCAGACCTAAATTGACATTTTTTGGTTTATCATCAGTTCCGAGATTTACTAACTCAAAGATTAAGGTTGAACTTTGTGTTTTAGAATTAGTATCTCTCTTAAACCTATCTTTTAGATCATAAAGGTCTTCTAATTTGACAACTGACTTAGGAATTGGATTTTCATCTTGTTCTTCCTTTATCTGAGTATCGTGTCCATTTTCATATAGAATTTGATTATCATAAGATCCTTCATATGTAAGGAAATCTATGATATCAGAATCATTATTAAATAATCTCCAATTGGTAATATTTTCAGGAATAGATGATCTAAAAATCAATTCAATGGAAAATCTATCATGACTAAATTATTGAGATGGAATTAATTTTGATGCTACATTAGCCAATAAATCTGCACTAGCATTTTTTATTCTAGGTACAGAAGAAATATTGAAAGCTAAGAAATAAGTAGTCAATTCCTGGATTAATGATTGATAATGTTTAAGATGTATAGAATGACAATGGATGATATTTCTTACTTGTTTGACAATGATTTTCAAATCTCCTAGTACTTTCAGATAATTGATGTTAAGATCAATTGCTTTGTACAAACCTTGGATTAATGCTTCACATTCTACTAAATTGTTTGTGTAATCAAATTCAAGTCTGCAGGCTAACATGGTTTTTTCTCCTTTTGGGCTTATTAAAATACAACTAGCTCTTGCACCATCTTCTGATTTAGAGCCATTAAAATAAAGAATCAAAAATAAAGAATTAACTACTGGTTTATCTACAAAATTTTTACACTTAGAGGTGTTTGTATAGGAATTTTTTTTTATTTGAGTGATAACTGCATTATCAAAAAAGGGTGATGGTTAATGAGCATTAAAATTTCCAAGAAATGATTCTGCCGAGTAATTTCCAATAATATTACTATTGAATGATAATGGCTCATTTATCCCTTCAAGATCAGTGACCGTATGCTTCATGAATTTCTCTCGATCTACCCGGATTTGGTTTGACTTTGCATTCTGGGGTAGCCACATATGTGACCAGTCTGTTGCGAACTATCCATGAAGCTTCTCAAACCAATCTCTGCTTAACACTAAACCGTAAAATTCAAGAATATCAACCACCAATATATCAATTATCTGAGCAACCTTAGGGTTTTATGACAATCTGATAGAGACATAATTTATTTCTCCTACAACCTCTACTTTAGTTCTATCAAGTTGTACTATATTAACAGGATAACTCTGAGGAGTTATGTTCAACTTAGTACATACTGATTTTGGCATGATATTAGAGTAAGCCCCTGAGTCTATTAAACAATTGTGGACGTTCTTATTATAGATCTCATAGGTTAAAAGAAATGGAGGAGTATGAGAGACGGATTGATCACCTATCATAATCAAATCTGTAGCACATATTTTAGTCGAAAGAGAAGGAAGTTTACCCATTTTATTAACAGCTTGAACTACTACTAGAGCAGGGAAGGCTGAAGTAGGAACTGCACTCAAATCTCTAAGTAAGATCTTCTGCTGCTGTTTTAGCTTAGTAAGTTCATGAATTGAAATGTTGGCCCTAGTCTTTTTCATATCCTAAACTACATTATATTCAATGGTGTTAGATACTACCATTGTCTTTGATGTAGGTGGAAGATCTGAAGTAGCAGGGTTAGTTTGTATAGCCTTAGTTGTAGATTTTTTACTGTGACTGTTTTATCTTTAGCAGGCGTTGAGTTCTTCTATTTTTGATTTTTCTACGTTGCTTCAATGGTATTCTTTCTCTTTGTACTTATAGGTAAATCTTCTTATTGTTCATCATTTGGTAGGATAAAATCCCACATTCCATTTAGTTAAACTTCTTCTTCTACTTCAGTTTATTCTTCTTCTGTTTTCTCTTCATCTGTATCTTGATCAGACTCAACATTAGATATGATGTTGGGCAGTTGAGAATTAGAAGAATGAATTTTCTTGAAGGGTCTAAAAGTCTTCTTTGAAATAGAACTTTCGGCAACTTGTTTCTTGATATCTGCCATTTCATTTGTCACAGTTTTTAAAACTTTCTGAAGACCTTTTACGTCATAAGGGTCTTTTGATGGGTTTTTCTTTGAATATTTTTTTAAGGATACTTTCATTGATTTCCTATATTCTTGGGAATTCTTCTTTTCAAGATCGATTATGTGT
This sequence comes from Pinus albicaulis, assembly GCA_034641835.2. Lineage (NCBI taxonomy): Eukaryota > Viridiplantae > Streptophyta > Pinopsida > Pinales > Pinaceae > Pinus > Pinus albicaulis. Next base: position 476,453,725 of record CM076574.1, on the reverse strand, counting down.
TTCCTTAAGATAAATATTCCGTCATATTTTCTCCCAATGTAGGCAATTTTTCTCTATCAACAAAAATGTCTATATTAGATGGGAGAGATGAAATATACCACTCAATTTGAATTTCTGCACCATGAACTGATGTAGTAGGAATTTTATTCAGTAACTTATTAAATCTTGAATTGAAATATTTTATTTTCTCCCCTATTTTAGCCTTTAGATTTGATAAATCATTGATGATCGATGCAGTGGTTCTGTCATCTCCGAACTTAGCTAAAAATTGTTCTTCGAACATATTCCAACTAGTTATAGAGCGGGCAGGTAATGAAAAATACCAGAATCCTGCAAATCCCGTGAGAGTATATGGAAATAATATTACAACACAATCTTCTTCAACTGCCTCTTTTAAATTAATGGCTAACATATAATTATGAATGTGCTCTTCAGTTGGAAGACCACCATCAGGATTAAATTTAGGTAACCATCTTTTAGGGCATTTTGGGAGAGGATGAAGAGGAGCAGGCACTTGTACAACACCTGGATTGTTCCATGTTTGTACATTTGGTGGAGGTACTTGGCCTGCCATTGAACCTTGGGTGGAGGTGGTGGATTGATTTTGAGTTGAAGAAGAGGTAGGCTGAGCGATAGAACTAGTTGAAGGAGTAGTAGTTTGAGTATTGGAACTAGTTAAAGTAACACTGATTGTTGGAATGGAAGTTTTGGAAGTGAGTGGAGGTAATGAAGGTAAATGGGGTGGATTATTGGATAAGAATTTGATGTTGATAGACTATGATTCAATATTCTTTATCTTCCTTCGAGAAGTATCAATGTTAAACTCAAAAGGAGGAATTCATGTCTTTTGAGTTTCTAATTGAGTTAATGTTATTCTAGGTTGTAAAGAGGATGAATCGCTAATCTCAGATGAATGAATACTCATTCATCAAATACTCTCCCTAATACTGAACTTCTGGGGAATTTTGAAGAAAATTCGGAGATAGTATGGGTTAAGTTTCCCTAGGAGACTTAGGAGAAGGATGTTCAACTCTAGATATTAAAGATTTAGATCTAGCTAATGTTCTAGAAGTTGAAGGAGATCTAGAGGGAGAGAGACTCTTATATTGAATTTTAGAATGATTAGATATTCTTTCCATTCACAATTGGCCCTCATTTTAGTGCCAAAATGTTGAGGCCTCGTAATTCAGTTGCAACAACATGGGGGAAAACCACCTAGTCTAGACCTTAGAGCAAGTCCTTTTCTGTTTGGTGTGGTGGCTCCGACTGGGGATAAAGGGACCAATTTCCCAATAAGGATGATTTTGGGGTGTGTTTTGTTTATATAACATGCAAATGGGAAATGATTTTGATCTATCATATGCATTTATCTAAACTATATATTCTACTATATACCCAGGGTGTTCCTTCCTTTATGCGATATAAAAATATATCTTCCAACTATTAGTAATGAAGATTATTTAATAGTTGAAAGAGATGAAAATTATGTAAATATAATTATTTTAACGAAATAGTTTGATTAAAAGAATTGTGAAATGTATGTCGCATTTATATGTGTGATTATATATAAGATAAGAGATCATAAACAAACATCAATACATAAGTGCATTTAATATTCACTTATGATAAAAATTGAAATATATAATTTAGATAAAAAGATAAATCTCAATCTAAAAAGAAAAACTTAATATAGCGTATAGAAGTAACATATATAGGTAGTCCTACTCATATAAACTTACAGTAATTTTCTGCTCCTCTTCACTTTCAAGAAATTTAAAGAGTACAATAGTGCAACATCAATTAAACAACTTCAAATGTCAAAAGATAACATATTTTATTCCATTAATACATCAAGACATTTACAAACTTACATAAGTGCGCCATTCTTTGCAATTTTTTTTGACAAATTTCTGGACCCTTCTCTAAATGCATGAGAAGGTTTAAATATGAAACAAAAATATGTTTACAAATATATTATTACATAAAAATAGAAGAGTTTTAAAACAACCATCCTCGTAAGGAGAAAACTTAAACTACAATCTAGGAAAATAAAATAACAATATGATTATGTGTGTTGATCCTCTTTGCGCATTTGTTCTCAGAGCTGAAAAATATCCACCATTGGCTTTAGCTGAGCTAACTGCGTAATTCCTAATTTGACCTAACTTTTGAACACTGCATTCGAAAGTGCTGGCTGTGAATTCTTTGTTGAATCAGTTAATGACTGAATAGTAAAGCACTGATGATAAGGTTTGATCATAAAATTCTAGTAATTTTATTGATCAAACTTATTTATATTTTTAACCATTTCTTCCTGCATCTCTTTATTTTTCTTCCACTGTGCTTCTAATGATTTGAGCTCTGAGAGCACTTCAGTTGTGGATTATTTAATAAGTTCAGCTTTCACAAGCTGTTCATTAATAGATTCAGTAATTTCATTTGTTAACCTGGATGCTTTTGTCGTTGCCTTTTCTACTTGTCTCAACTGTATTTCCCAATCCTTAAATAAAATCTCTTTATGAATTTTTTTTATCTGAAGTAGGTCAGATTTCTTTACTGAGTTAGATCCTTGCCACTAAATTAACTCATTAACCTTCTTTTCAAATTTCTCACACTCAAGTCTCCTGTTAGCTACTTGATGGATTAGGATTTTTCTTGTGTCACATTAAGAGCTGGTGATTTAAGCTTTTTGACAAAAGGCTTCTTGTTGCTTCTTTAGCTTTGCATTCATTTCCAGTGCTTATGTAATAAATAACTCTACTTGAGGTTGAATTTTCAAATTTTCCATTGCTGCTTCAAGATATATTTATTTATTTGTAATTTGCACTTGGTGTTGCAAATTCATTCTTTCAAAATCCTTTTGAAATTGAGACATTTTCATTTACATCTGCTTGCTGGAGTTAAAATTTTCTTGTTCTAATCGTCTCTCCAACTCTTGTACTTTGTCTTCTTTTTTCTTCAGTATAAGTTGCACCTTGGTGGCTTTATCAATGGTGGGAGTAGCATATGCTCCTACGTATTTTGATAGCTTAGTTAGATGTTCAGTAGGATCAACCAAAGGGTCTTTCCATAGAATGTCAACAAATTCATTCATAAGATTTGAAACTGTTTCATCAATTCTTCTCCTCTTTCTTCTCTTAACTACAACCTTATGACTGGGATTGTAGAAGACATCAAGTGAGGGTATTTCTTTAATTTGTAAAACAATCTTCTCTGTAGGGTATGGCAGAATGATCTCTTAACCATGAACTTCAGGTACCTATTGTAGAGGAATTTCAATCTCCACTAAATTTTGAGAATGCTATGGCATTTTAAAACTTTTAGATTCATTAATATTAGGCTTTGGCTATGGTGTTTGCAATGCCTTGGAATTTTTTTCCCATTCATTCTTCAAATATTTTGGCTGAGATTTCTCTGCATGATCGGGTGTATTCTGGATGTGCTGAACTTCTTGAGAAGATGATCCAGCTCCATTAATTCCTCCTTCCATTTTCATTTCAATCCCTTTGATCACTTTATTGATTATTTTCTCTGGGCTCTCATTCCTGCTTTCGGATTCATTATCAGAATGATCCGAATTGTGAGAATTATGTTGTGATTTCCTTCACTTGTGATTAGATTTCTCTCGGGATTCATCTTCAGACATGTCTTTGACTTCATTATCTAGGCTAAAAATTGGATTCGGTCTGTTGAGATCTTCAATAAACAACAAATCCAAAGGAATTCTTTCCAGTCTCTTATTTCTATATGTTTGGAAAGCCTCAAAGTCATTTTGACTGAGCTGACTGGATGCATTTTTTAGTACATCTGTGAACTTATCCATTCCTTGAAATAAATCATCAAACATATCTATCTCATTTAAGAAAGGTTTCAATTTAAGCTTAGTGGTGAAATTCTTAATCACATCATTGGCGTCAAATGGCCTCTTTGGCATTACAACCATAAATTTAATAAAGTAACATTTGAAACTTCCTTGAATGTATGACGAATATCGAAAAGTGAAAAAGTACTGCACTGCAAAGGGAAAGTAGGCCAAATGGCCTTCTTGGTGTCTTTGAGTTGCTTAGAAATGCCACTTACTACAAGTTGGTAAGCAATTTCCCTAGCTAGGAGCTTATCAGGAACATAATAGGGCAGAAAATGGGGAGAAGCATAAATCCCAAAAACTCTGATATAGGTGAAATTCTATTTGGCAAACCATATAGCAATGGGAAAAATGTTTGTGCTAGCCTCTTTAGAAATCCTAGGGGATTTATCATTAAAGATAATATGATGCATAGGTAACATGAATCCATTGCAAATTTTATAAAATGTAAATGAAAATCGGATTCCCAAAGGGATTTGTGGTAAATGTGGATTGGAGTGGGGTTTTGGGTTGTCCATTTCCATCCCATGATAGGAAAACTTGAACAAAAGAAAACTGCGTCCATAATATAAGCACTCATTTAGAAGGGGGGTATTTCCCTATAGGAAACACTTCTTTTACTTCTATAATCCATGATATTTTTTTCCAAATCATTAGACAAGATGTTTTCCCAATTCATAATAAAAGAATTGATGATTACTTCAATTAAAGGGACCCAATATACAAAAAACCTAGTGTTATATTGCTTTACAAACAATCTCCATAACATTTCAGAAGCATAGCAATAAGGGGAGGGTAGCTATGCTATCGGGTACATACCAATTTTTTCCCATTTCAGCTTGCCTTGGTCATATTTCCATTGCTTTATAACTTTCATCGAGTCTGTATGCTTCTTTGTAAAGCTTTGGACAAAATATTTGTCATAATTCTTCTGCGCCATGGGCGAGTGGTACACTGTCCTCAAATATTCTGCAGTGAACAAACCAATATTCTCCAGCTTTGAATTCTTAAATGACCTATCTGATATGTTAAGGTGGTCAATTACCCACTTTACCATATCTGTGTAGGGGAGAATCTTTGGCCTCGTTGCTACTTTGTGAAGAAACGAGCATGCAATTTCGAAGTAGGATGGGTCTAAGGAAACTGACGTGTCTGTTGTAGTTATTTTGACTATTACCCTTAGTTGTTCATCCTCGAAGAGTTAGTACATTGCTTCCCATGAAGAACTACCACAGTCCTTGTTGTAGATCGTATCTGAGAATAATGGAGGTATTTCTGAGCCTTCAACGGTTGATGTTTGGGAAGTTTCCTTTCCTTTCTTTGTCATTCCAGTTATTCTCACTCCGTTAGGCGGTTTCCTGAATTCAAGTGAACATAGTAAACTCATATCTAAGATGAATGGAGAGAAGGATAGATCTAAAACCATGTAATCAAAAATTCGGCGTTTAATTATTCAAAACACACTCGAAGTAGATATCAATATTTTGAACCTTACTCCCATTAAATGTCGTTAATAACCCATAATTCTTCCTATTAAATCTCTTACATGCCTTTACGTAATTTGTCTAATATGTCAATTTAATAAGTTAGATCCTATTTCTGGTTGATTAGATATGAATTATTTTTCACACTTGAGCAATAGATATTAATATCGCATATCGCAACTTTAAACCGTTACTAGTAGTTGTGTTTTTGTCACCGATGGATTTTGTGAAATGCGATTTGCGCAAATCGTAGATCGCAATTTTCATGTGGTAATAAAATTTTACATTTGTTTATCTTATGCGAAATGTGAAATGTGCTAAGGAATCATACTGATGCGCTTTATCGGACCTTTGTAGCTTTATAATTTTTTTCTTTATTAACTCGTCGGGTCCGACCCATCACAATGTTTACCGAATTGCCATAAGATGATTGTTTTTTAAAAGGTGTGATGCGATTTATTTTTTAAAGGTTTTTTAAAGAATTCATAACGGAAATTATATATAACTCGAAAAAGTTGTAGCGCATATCGCAATTTTCAACACTTCTATATGTTTTAACTTATTCGGCTTGTAATTTACGCGATTTGCAATGAACTATTTTAAAATCAAAGTGAAAAGGGAAAACATTTATTTCCTAAAGTTTTAGACTTAGGGTAAAATAAAATCGAGCTCATAAATTTTTATTTATTTTTAAAGGGTCCCCATTCATTTAAAGTAAATGGGGGGTGTTGTATAGTACAACAACACCCTCATTGTATGAACAAGGGAAATTTCAACTTCACTCCTCCCCCAAGGCTTTAGAGAGACAAGATAGTTATTTTGGAGAGCAAGGAGTGGCTCCAATGCTCCACTATTGGAGCTAGTGGTGTTCATTGTATACATGTGTATTGGGACTTTTACTTAATATCTAAAGCATGATGGCCAACATGTCCTTCATGCATGGATTATGAATATTATTTGTAAGACTGGTTTGTGAATGTTTATAATTCATGTTTTTTTTCCACCTGTGCTAAAGTAGTTGAACTATTTGGGTTATTTTAGTGCTTATCTTATTGATAATGTGTTGTAACGGTTGTGATGAATTTCACATCTTTGTGGACTATTTCACTAGATTTTAGACAAATATTTCTTGTTTATAATGGTTGCAACGACTGTCGCATCATTTTGGACTATTCTGATGGATGTTAGACAAATATTTTCCGTGTGTGTGTGTGTGTGTGTGTGTGTCTATTAGGGTAGTACTATTACTTACCTTCTAGAGGCTCACTTTCATTTCCCTCCACAGTTCAAGAATCTTGACACACATACAACCATACACTCACTAATCATACTTACTTGTTGATATGAGATTACCTGTGTATTACTCTCTTGTGCTAAACTTTGTATCCAAGGAAAACCTATAATAATATGACAGTTGGGTCGATATTACAGATGGGGCTATTATTCCAAATAGTGTGAGGTCTATTTGGGAATTAAAATAAGGGAGATCCCCTTGGTTGACGGATTTACAGCACTTGTCAACAAAAGGGTAAGGACAAGCCCGACCCCCAACTGATCTCCAAAACTCCCAGCTTGTGAGTGTAGAGAGATAGGATGATATGTCAGAGGTTGAGTGGCAAAGCCCACTAGAGGTCGAGCCTTCCAGGTCAACTTCCCGATCTTCGACCCGACCGACCTACAAAAGAAAATTTTAAATTTTAACTTATATTTTTCCAGTTTTCCAACACTTTGACAATGCTTCAATTTTCTAAATTTTCTAACAGTACTTCCAACACGAAATGCTCAGCAAATTCATAAGATATTTAAGGCTAGAATTGAGAAACACTCATTCATAAGCATGATAAAAAATTTAATAACATTTCAAGTCCATTTCTATGTAAAATGCACAGAACTATAGCAGCTCCTAAACGAAGCAAAAACTTGATTTCTTTTAACTCGAAAGCCCTATCATTTGATAAAATAGGTGAATGTAACTTATCAACCCATGCATACTCAATTAAATGACACATTTCACTGCAAGGAATGCCATCAAATCTCCTTCCCTTCAACCATAAATTCTCCAACTATCATGCAACAAATATGCCAATACTTATACAAAAGTAAAATATGCAATCAAACACATGATTTCAAATCTTTCCACACTATTCTTTAACTCTGTTGGGAACTCATTTCTACTAGTGAAACCCAACACCATCATAATATACTAACCCCTGCATTCAAGATGTTACTATCAGGCCATGCATTGCATGCATTTCGTGTTTTAACATCCTCATATGGTTTTCATTCATGCACAATATTGTATTTACATGAACATAACCATTATACCCACTAGTTGTTCCAACCCCTTTACACAGTGAAAATAACGTGATTGGTCAATTCATCAAGTTAAATAAATCATGAACCATGCCATCAATGAATATCATTTCATACCAACAATGAAATATAATTCTTGGTTTCTTGGAAATATACTTATCTCAAAATCAACGGGAAAATGAGTCTAGGACTATGACTCTCCACCTAACCATATACAACTACAACCAATCTCACTTGTAGCTATCATCCAAAATCCAGATTCTAGGGTTAAGGTGACTTTTTCTTTAGGGATAAAACACTTGCATCAAATGATACAAGGACTCCAAAGATTCAACACCTCTACCCACCAGCTAATTGAAACCAATAAAACACACAAGGATTCTAGAGACTAGTACTCTCCACCCTTCAACAGACAACATAGTGGTTCCACCCAATGCAGGGATTCTAGAACCCATATTAAAACCAAAAGACAAAAAATTATCTTCCAAAGATCCTCTAGGAATTTTCCCAGATCAATTCCTCCACCCCATCCCTTTGGGATTTCCTGAGGAACACAATCTCCACCCTCTAGGCCATCGGGGATTCGAGAGGAAATTAATTCCTCTTCTGGTAATTTTTTCTAGCTCCGTTTCCAACTGAAAACTTTATTTCCTTCTCTGTTCAAACTTTCTTGGTAATTCAAATTTTTGTATCTTTATTTTTGTCCCTTGCGTTCTCTCTTTTTCCAAATTAAAATATTCAGGCCAAAAGACCCTCTAATGTTTTCAAATGCCTTTTATTTTTATTTTTTTCTCTCTTCATGTTCCTCATGGAACATTCTTGTGTATCTCTTCATATTCCTCATGAATTTTCTGCATATTAATACTATTTCTAGCAAACAATCACCCCATCCCTTGGGAATTTGTATCCCATTACTCAACCCATTTTCTTTTTATTAAAAATTTTAGATTGCATACATAAATGTAACTAATTTGGGATTTCACAACACCTTTTTTTTATAAAATTTATAGATTATTTATTTTTAGTTATATGAAATGAATATTGTAAGTGATTTTTTTTTTTTGGTTTTTTTTTTTTTTTTTTTCTATTTTTGAAGGGTGAGTGTTGAGGTAGGTTACTCAAATTTTATATGTAACATATTTCTAATATAGTATTTGAAGTTGTTGTAGAAGAAAGAATGATAAAGGTAAAAGATTTAGTTGTTTAGATAGGCAGACAATGCATATTGGTCATGTGGTTGATTTATTTCCATGAAAATTTTATAAAATTTTATAATTTTTGTAAGACCCTATTACAAACATTCATTGTTGTGAGATTTTTAATTTGCTTCTTGGTTGTGTAAGAAACCCATATGACTTTGCTTGATCAATGAGCACCAAATCCTATTATACATATATTATTATAGAATTTGGTGCATAGCTAATAATATCACATATTGGTTCAATGAATCAATTAAAAATTTAGTACTAGTGAATTGCGGAAAATACCCACTTAACCATTGGGACGCTATTATATATGCGATGTACCCAATAAAAATATTTTCCACTCTTCCAGTTTTCAGATATGAATGATTATAGTCTCACTTAAAACTCCACCTACCACTTTACCGAACTCCACCCTTCACCAAGTTTCACGTACCAATTTTCGCATTCCTATATATGTATATAGTGCAATATAGAGGCGTACAATGTGCATATGTGTGGAAATCTACTTTGCATCCTTGATTTATTATGTGAATGTTTCTTTGTTGTCTTTTACACACACATCACCAGATATTTTTTTTCCCTTACCCTTCACTCAAACTTTGCCGATGACTCTAAAAACCACACTTCCTTTATATTCATTAATACTAACTATTCTTTATTTTTCTCATTAACATTAGTGCTATAATATTTTGTATCCATTCAAATTACCTTTGATTTCTTTTGGATAATTTTTTAATCACTTCACTTCCAAACCCTTCAATTCATACTTACTTTACATTTGGATTTATGCTCATGTCAAAACTCTTTTCTATCTTTGTTACTAAGTTACACGGGTACCGCTCCCTACCCTTGGAGATGAAGTACCTCAAGCTCTGACGCTCTTGGGAGCTTGGGAGCTGGTACAAAACGTTCCAAAAACAGCAAGAGCTTTGTTGGGTACGGGGGAGCTTTTTGGGAGCTTTTTGGCGACTGAATAGAAGTTTCTGATACTCGTATCCACGGGGAATGCTGATCGGAGCTCCCACAAGCTCCCGATCAGCAAGTACCTAGCATAAATAAATAAAACCCGCGAAAAATTGGGGCGAAGCCTGTGCAGTGTGTTCATTGTTCATCCTATGCCCCCTTCACCGGCAATAAGCACTGGATGCAGACAATCTACCCATTTTGTGAACAACACATCAGACTGGATGCATCGTCGTAGTTCGATTCGCTGATTTGCCATCGATATAAAAATACTTTGATTTGTTTGTTGTCGACGGTGGCTTTACAGAATGGATAACACTCTCAACAGATTTATGAAAAAGCAGTAACAAAGTCAACAAAATAGTGTGGAAATGGTGGGCATAATGTTACAGCAGCCGCTGCCACTGCCGCCTGAATTAAAAAGGAGATGCGAAATTTGAATTAAAATTATATTAAAAGATATGTTAGTGTTAATGTTGCTTTATAATGCTTTATTGTAAAGTAAATGGTAAGAAAGTATATTTATAATGTTTAATATGGTTGGTAAAATTTTACGAGCTTACGGCTTCTGGTAACCTTGTGTCGTGGGAGTACCATGAGATTTTTTTGTGTATGGTTTGTGGATTCATGGTGAGTTTGTGTTCTCCGTTCATTTTTTAACCTTACTGACGCTTACTTTAGTTTTGGATGGAATAGTTAAGGGTTTGGGAATGAGTATTCGCTTTATGGGCGAAAATCGATCCTCGCAATAACGCAACGCATTACAAATCTCACGCTACACTTCATAGGATATGCCGGAAAGATTTTGTTTTTAAATTTATATGGTTTTAACTTTATATGGTTGTCCTTTGAGTTTTGAATAATGAATCATTTAAAAATTCATTTAAAATTTTAATTTGGAATGTACATTAAAACATTTAATCTTTACACTATTTAAAAAAAAATCATATATATTAAATTTTATTTTTTAATATATTATATTATTGCTGCTCCCAATTTGACGTTTCGTGTAAATTTGGGCAAAGCTTCTAGCCGTACCAGATACTCGTTCCCACATACCCAAAGTACCCGTGTACTGGAAACTCGTGCAACATAGCTTTGTTATGCTTTTGGAAGGTTGTGTATTTTGTTCCTATAAGGCTTGTTTTTTTCCATGTCATTTTTGTTTTTTTTGTGGATATTATAAGGTATATTTTGTGGGATAATCCTTAACATTGGGCATATTATTTTATCTAAGTCCATCTTTCAGCCATAACTTAAGGAGAATATTCAACAAAATAGAGTCAAAGAGAATATATTCTTCATATTAGAGGTGGCAACAAAAAGACCAAAAAAATATCGATGCTAATACCTTTACTTGTTGTGTGATGCATATATAATATTCTCATTCTATAAGTACAATAACCATTTTATATCATCACTTCTTGTTGATTAGAATGTTGTTTCAGATTTTTATGGTGTCAAACCTTCCCAACATTCCATGTGATTATCAGTGGTTTAGTAAATGTATTACCTAAATAGTGGGGTTGTAACAAATTGGAAACCAAGACCTTTTAGGAAACTAGCTTATAAACATAACCATACCATAAGTTTTTGAGTATCTATTCATGTGCTAAATCAAAGTTAGTAACCTAACACTCCAATTCAATTTTGGAATAAGAAATGTAATAGTGGTATAAAATCCATGTTGTATAACCTAAACCTTTGAGTTGTAACAAATTGGACATAGAGCCCTTTTCGACAACTGGCTTAGGAACATAGCCATACCATATATATTTGAGGATCTATTCATGTGCTAAATTCAAGTTAAGAAACTGAAACTCCATTTCAATTTGGTAATGAGAAATATAATTGTGGGATAAAAGGCGGGTTGATCCTTTTGAAGTAAATAGTAGTTGTTGATTAATATAGATTTATGTTACACAACAATTTTTCACTGTACCTGTACTCCCAATTCCTGATCCTGGAGACCCCTAACAGTGACCCCGTGTCTATTTTCCATCATGAAAATATGCCTTCATGTCCTTTTTATCACAATGAATAAACTCTCTGTTGACCATTGCCGAAGCAGCCCCTTGAAAACCAAATTATCTGGAGCGACACGCCCTCTCCATGTCTTGCTCGGGCCAATGGCCTCTTTTTGGTCTAGGACTGTGTCGATCAGCGCTGGAATGAGGATCATACTTGCGCTGATCCTCTTCTGTAATTTAAAAAAAAAATGGAAGTGGAGCTTCGAGATCTGGAAGCTTCGTGGCATAGAGTTGGTTGTTTGTTCCTGAGGATAGAGCCGAGCTTATCCCTTTGGGCTCTTTGTTCCTACAAAAGTGGAACCACCCAAAGGGATAACCCATTTCCCCACCTTAAGTGGATCCATGCTCCCTCCTCCTTTTCTATATAATTTACAATATCCCATAGCTCTGCTAGTTAGAACAGAGATAGAAGAACAATAAAGAGATATTTTGTTGCTATAGGTATCGAGCAAGAGTTGAGACCTTTTTCCCTCCACATCAAGTTGAAAGAGCGCTTTGGAGATGTGTCTAGATCAGGACCCATCGAAGGAGAGATGCAACATCAAGGTGCAAGTTGTAACTCCCCCTCCCTATTTTAATATAATACGATTGGTTCGTGCTTTATATTATTGTCTTTAATGTGTGATTGGACTCTTAGTTTTCCTGGATCAACTAAGTAGGTTGCATATGAAAAATATATGTTATGCTTTCACATTTTCTGTTATTTGATCCTTTGTGTAGGTAAACAAGCATAGGTAGCGGTGAAGATCTGACCATGAAATTCAAAGGACCAAAGGATTCAAACGGGAATTAGCATCAGATTGAGGTAGGTGATCTATTCAAGTTCTGCATGCATTTACAATCTAGGAAAGTAGGTTTCTAATTGTTCCCTATTTTTACTAGACCCATCATAGGGGTAGAGGGATCATCTCTGTCTACAGGGAGGATTTTCCTGCACAAAAAATCGACAACTCCACTGGGGATTGCTAGCCTTTCAGTTTCCTATTTTTGATTTTTGATTTCATGTCTTGACTTAGATTTTCATCGAGTGTCCATCTCCTTGTCTCTATAGCTCATGTAATTTCTTACAGAATTTTATCTCTCTGTTGAAGTGATTAGCCCGGTGTCATTTTAGAAAACCCTTTTATTTTTTGATCTTTTCCTCGATAGTCACTAGTATTTCTCTGATAGTCATGCTGATCAGCACTGTATGTGTTTTACACAGTCGCACTTTTACCCTTCCAATGCGGGTTACGGCCTAACAGTCGTGCCAATTCCTATGTGTGACTTTTTTAGGGTTTCCTTCATTTGGTTAGCCAGTGGGTCTTATCCTTCTGAGTGTTCTTGTTTGTTTGAGTAGCTTTTTTTCTTCTCTCTTCAGTGACATTTCTAGTTTGAGTTTTGCACCTTTGGTTGTCTCTTTTTCAAAGATATTGCATCCTTGTATTCCTATGGTTTCTAGGTGTCCTCGGGCCATCCGAGTGGTTGCTTAATGTTTTAACTTCCATACTTCTTATTGAATCAAGTCTTGTCATCCCTTTCAGGCTTAGTGTTTGATTGGGTTTCGTCTTTTGGTAGGTTCTCATAAATAGCATTTTTCAAGTGTTAACTCTGAATGCATTTGAGTTTCTATTCGCCATCAAGCATAGATTACAATTGTTTGTCCTCTGACTAAAGTTTGTTTTCTTTGAGTGATTAATCAGTGTGTGAATGAAGAGTGCTTTGTTTTGAAGAAAACGATTTATGTCTCCCTTTGATTTTTGAAATCTTTGCCTCTTATATGCATTCTTGAGAGATTTCATTAGTACTCAAAGCATTGTTGATTAATTTACATTCTAAATTTCACATTGTGCTTATAAGAAAAATACAAAAATATTATTTGTTTCATTTTTCTTTAGAAAATGAAAATTTCATTTCGATTCGCTTCTTAGTGCATTTAGTGAAAGGAAGAAAAGTGTAAAATTTGTGTTTTGCTTTAAAAATTCCGCACTTGAAGAGAAAATTGAATGTTGTTTTATGCATTTATTTTGTTTCTGCATTGATTATGTGAGTTTCTCTCTCCCTCATTAAAGTAGGATTCATCGAAATGAATGGTTCTTTTCTCATTTAGCTGCATTTTAGGTATTCATATGACATCGGTAGGGCTTTGAAACCGAGACATAATTCAATATCAACCTTAAAGTTTATTCAATCAATCTAAGGAGCATTTGGAACCTAACGAATCGCATTTAGAGGTCTAGGCTAGAGACATGTTCCAGCATCATTAAGCGTAGGAGCTATCACTAATAGTCTGCGTTACAACCCGAGGGTGATATCTTGTCCCACGTATTGAAGTATATTGATGTATGAAACTATATTTTGGGACGCTCTAATCGAACGATTACACATCATACAACACTACTACGGATTTGGACTCCCACGTACCGCTGCGTATATTTTGGGAGACACCACTAGGATGTAAAATTGCCATAGGTAACTAAGTCCACTGCCTTGTAGACGTGATACACTGAACATAACATTCGAGGAGATTGGCTATCGTATGTTAAGTCCTTGGTCATTTCTCTTTAATTTGATCACTAAGGTGCATATTGCAGTTCACAGCTACCTAGTAATCCTTTTTTCCTAGCTTACCCCTTTTTTGATTTTTTTTTCTTTTCTAAAATTAAATGCCCACGATCACATGGCTTATCTATTAGAATATTTCTAGGCCTCATCATGAGTAACTCCTTATAAAGATATTGTTTAAAGCCTTGAATTAATCATCTTTCTCCTTTTTTGTTTTTTGAGATAAGATCATCGTGGTTGAACCACCAAGTTCAGTTTCCTCTCCATCCACTCTTTTCGAAGAGACATTCTCACCTGTCTCTTTTGATTCTCCACCTTCGACTAGGACTCAAATTAATGCGTTCTCTCTCGTTCTGAGTATTCAACCTCTCGCCTCTCTATCTCCTCCTGATTTTCTAGTAGGCTATGTTGCCTACTCTCCGAATCCATTATTTGGTCCCATTGAAATATCCCCTCAACAACCCTATAGTCCATATGATACACCTGGTGTAGTATTTGTGAATTCACCGTGTCCATCTCGAAGCGCTTCCCATCAGTTATTCCCGATGGATTCTGAGGGACAAGTTTCATCCCCTCTAGAGATTTCAAGCAACAACAGTGGTGTAGATGAGACTATATATGAGGGAACCCAATTCCACCCCGAGGGTTTTCATTATGTGACGACTCAACCTTCCTCCCAATTGTGTATTCCGTAGAATTACACCTCATTGGGACACTTGATCTCGAGTATGTCAAGTGGTGTGCCTTTGTATTACAATGCTATTTGGCATAATACTGGAGTATCTGCCCCTGGTTTGAGTATTTCCAACGTAACTGTTTCCATCCCTGCTTGAACTATAGTCATGCATATTTCTGCACAACCAACTTCTTGCGCAGGTGTTTCAACACCTCCTGTCACTATTCCTATGTAGATCCCATTGACTTCGGTTTCTAGAGGAGGTCCTACCTTGTCAAATGTTTCCCAACCTGTCGTTGGACCATCTCTAAGTGGATCTTCAACTTACATTCTTGGTTCCTCTCAAACCGCTAACATTCTTATTCTTGTTGGATCGTCTAGTGCAACAGGGTCCGGATATGATCAATATCAATAATTTTTGCAGAGTCTCAACCAACAACATTATCTCCCATATGGTTCCCAACAATTTCAAACTCGACCGATAAATCCTTAGGGATTTCAAGGGAAACTTGGCGTCCAGCCAAGGGGTTACATCTATCAGCAAGGTTTTAACTATGGTCAAAATTGGCATTATGGGCCACAAGGGAAACCTTTCGTATAACAGGCAATGCCTTATGTACAACCTAATCAACCTTTTTTTCATCAAGGCCAATTTTCCTATTTTCATCAAGGACAACCTTTTGCTCAACCAGGTCAACCCCAATTTTAGCAAGGTCAGCCTTTTGTCCAGCAAGGACAACCCTCCATTCAACCGAATATGGTCTTTTTTCTGCCAGGTCCTAAGGTACAACCTGGCCCTTAGGGACAACCTAGACCTTGGGTACAATGTGGCCCATAGGTACAACCTGGCCCTCAAGTACAACCTAGCCCATAGGTAAAACTTGGTCCTTAGGCACAATCTGGTCCTCAAGTACAACCTAGCCCATAGGTAAAACTTGGTCGGGTACAACATGGCCCATAGGTACAACCTGGCCCTCAAGTACAACCTATCCCATAGGTAAAACTTGGTCCTTAGGCACAATCTGGTCCTCAGGTACAACCTGGTCCTCAGGCGCAACCTAGTCCTCAGGTACAACCTAGTCCTTAGGCACAACCTGGTCAACTTCAGGAACCTTAGGGTATGGTCTAGCAACCCCGGGGAAATCCATACCAAACCTTCCAGTAGCCACAAAATCTGTATGCTATGAACTATGGTCAACATGGACCTCAGTGGTCTGATGTAGGTCAGAATCCGTTTTTGGCTTATCAACCGAGATATGGTCAGAATCCACAAGGTTTCAACCCTTATGGACAATATCAAGGTTTCAATCCTCATGGGGAAAACCCTTCAGGGCAGAACCCTTGGGGGCAGAGTTTATCCCAACTCGGTTGGCATCCATAAATGGGCTTAAAGACCAAACACCATGTCTTTCAATCCAAAATTTCCATTTCTCGCGACGTTGGAACTTCCTGATGTGTTAATATTGACCAATGATCCAATTCTTCACAATCTGTATTGGTTCCCAATTCCAACCAAAATTCCAAGTGATTGTCCAAAGCTTGAAGGAAAATCTAGGGAAGACCCCCAAGCGCATGTTATGATGTACCATCTTTTGTGCTCCTCCAATTCTTCGGTCGACGAATCCATCCGTTTATGTCTCTTTCAAAGAAAATTGACTGGTGTCTTTACAAAGTGTACATTGAACTTCCACACGAGACTTTTCAGGATTTCAATTCCTTTTCCATGGACTTCGTTACGCATTTTAGTTTCATGTTCGTTATGAAATAGGAACCCACCTCCTGAAATCCTTAAAGAAAAATACTACCACACATATCTATGATCATATCCATGAATGGAGAAGGTGTCGCCATTTGATCAAATTTGACATTCTTGATCAACTGTTGACGGAATGGTTTACCAAATCATTCATCAATCAGATTTCTATGGGGGAAGTTATCACAGAAGAGCAAGCCATATCTCGTGCCCAGTATCTCGATCTTGTTTACTCTCATTACGACACATTATACGATATATTTCCTAATGCTCTATGCCCGAGTTCTTAGTCTACAGCTCAAAAGCTCTGGTGACACCATCGGTAGACGAAATCATTGGTTCTGTTTCCCAGACTTCATGGAAGTATTATTTTGCTTCTAAGAAAAAATCATTTTATTTCTCTAATTTTGTTCCTCATAATCCCCTAAATCCTGGAAAAACATCAGAGGTTAACGTCGTTAAGTCTTCTACAAACAATAAATCCTCTAAAGGAAAAAATAAGGGCAAAGGAAAATCTAAATCTGATGCCCCAAAATAGGATTCCTCCAAACCTCACACTAATGATGGAGCTAAATGTAAACTGAAGTATCATGGCCTGATATGTGATGATGAGCATTACACCAAGGACTGTCCACAACAGGCCAAGGTAAGTCAATTGCTGAAGGGCACCTAAGGGACTCTAGCTGTTCTTAAGGAACCATTTCCATCACAATAGACTCAAATGCTGGAACAACCCCAGTCTTCCACCCCTTTTGGTTCTCAATTTTTCATGATGAATGGTACTACACCCATATCTATCGCTACCAGATCTAAAGATTATGTGGAACTGCATCATCTGGCGGGGAAAGAAATCACCGATGCTCCTACTCCTTCTCCCCCGCCCACTTCTGGCCATCTTGATATTGAAAGGCCTAGTTCTAATGTTGTTGTATGACCACCTTCTAAAGGTGTGCTCCGCAAGTCCTCCTATAATCTGAACACCCACGCCGCTCAAAATTACAATATTGTTGAAGATTTGGCTCAGGAGCTGTTGAGGAGGTAAATCCCCTCTGCGGACAGAGGCGATCCCTACTAGCCCAGCAGGGGTCTAGCAACAAACAAACAATGCTATGACGCAAGCTCCTAATTACGAATGAAAGGTTTGGGATAGGAACCTACCTGGATTCCAACGCTACAATCTGAAGAAGAAGTGTCCCCGTCCTTCAGTCCTGGCAGATCACAATCCTTCCACGATCTCTGTGGATGAACACCTGCACATAGAAGAAACGAACAGATACAAGCATAGGAACCAGCATGCGTAACTAAACATCGGTCAGAAAAGATATTACTCGCATTAACACAATGGAAAACGGAGTGGAACCATAATCATAGTCATCTATTAAAATGATAAACGAATAGAAGTTACAACCGATTCTCACGTCGCAGCTTCCTTCGAACGGGTCTCCGGTCGTCCACGTCTCGCAATGCTCGCCAAGGAAAGGGAAAACCTCTCCAGAGTCTCGTAACAATGGTCTCCTCGCTTGAATGGGCCTTACGGGAAAGAAGGGATTCTTTACAGCACAAAGGCACTTGGGAATAGGGAGATGCAAAGCTTCAGCACTTCAAGACTAGCTTGCCTTGGATTTGAGCAAGCTTATATAGATGGGGAAGGAGGGAGTTGGGATTCCTATTATTATGGGATTGGCCCTATCAACAAGGAAGGTTCCATGGGAGGTGGCAAAACCAATTCCCTTCCATAGAACTCCCGCAGCCAAACCTCCCAACTCAAGATAGGCAGTGGTTGTGAGTTTGTTTGAACTCAACTTCCGCCATCCTTTTTTAAAAAACAGTCCCTAAAATGGGTGGCGCGATTGCTGCTCTATGACAGAGCGCCAAGTGGCGCGACCTCTGTGTAGGATTTTCCTCAGTGGCGCGAGTCCTGAACTGACTGCCCGCGCCAATGCAAAAAGGGATGTTTTTTGTGATTTTCGCAAGGAGATGTCTCAAGGGAAAATATAGCTCACATTCAGAGGGATGCATTGATGGTGATTTCAAAGCATGACAATGTTCACAGGTCACGGAATGGGTCCTCCATTGTGCGGGATGGGGAATGGTTAGGACGGTGACAAATTACTGTGTAACAGATGCCCCCTAAAGTATGAGGCCCGAGAGTGAGAGGGGTGAAATGCTTTACGAGAACATGTCCAACCGAAGGCCCGCCGTCGGAAAACCTGCGCAGAAAGATACAACTGATATCTCAAGTACATGATGTATACATATGGTATGGACGCAGCCATCCGAAAAAGAGTATGCTATAATCCGGATCTAGGGTATGGGCGCAGCCATCCAACTAAGACCAAACAAATGAACTCAGGTATGGTCGCAGCCATCCAATCAATGAGTCATGTACATAGTGATAATAATCCACCATCGCAGCCTGGATTACAACAGACACAATCCAGGGTCTTGCGCTCCATCTCGACCCAACAAAGTACAAGTTCAAGCATGTGAATATGTGATCTGATGTCGAACATGCAAGAACATCGTCCGATTACCAGCCAATGATGGAAGCTGTTAACAGACGCGAGAGTAACCACCAATAATGACAATGGTCCTCAAGGTACTACAGGTACAATCTACGGCGTGTGAATAAATGAGCTGACGTCGAACACCCGCAGAATCATTCGATCGGAAGTCAATGATGTAAACTTCACGTCGAATGCGACGAACCTGCCATTGAGGCATGCAGGCTCCAAGGTACCATCAGGAGTCTCTAGACCAACTTCCCGGATAATGAGTTGAAGTCGACAGGAAGTGACCTTGATTGAAGGTGGGCCATAATGATTCCCACATCATCGACACGAGACAGAGGAACATAATGTTTTGTTGTGAATCAGGACCATATGAGAAACAGAGGAAGGTTGATATTTGCAGAGGCCAACTTCTCTTGAACACATGAACGACACGACAATGGACTTGGCAGTATTTGACATCAACGGATCAGAGGTCATGGCGACGAGGCAGTGAACAAATGAGAGGTCAAAAGAGATTACCCAAACCCATGGAGGCAAAGTGAAGCAGCGAGATGAGATGTCCCCAACCCGACACGAATGCAGACAAGTGCCATGTTCAAGAGCGACATACTGCCGACGTCAACGACGATGGTTCCATTTTTCCCCCACCATTTCTGGCGAGTACCCCAATTATTTTTTATAACAAGCTTGAAGGGGATAGCATATGATTGTGATATAAGTCCGCCCTTCGGGCGAATCCATCCCAGTGCATTTAACGAGTCCTAGGAAGGAGAAACTCGGAGAACGTCATTTCGACGGAATCCAATGTCATCAGGGTTTAACGAGTCTGACAAAGGAAGAACTCGGCGTCTTTTCATGTTTAGAGAGTTTGAAAAGACAACGGAAAAGAAAAATCCACAGGTCCCTTTTCGTAAATAGTTCCCCAGATCCGAAAAGGTAGAAAACAATATCCGGGAAAACCTCCTAGTCGCAATAGGCTAGGGTATTCCTTTTTCGTAATCAATCCATCCCAGCCCGAAAAAGGGTTAAACTTATACTGGTTGAATGTCGATTCGTGTCCATTTTAACGAGATCGAAACGACAAGGGCCTCGGCGATCTTTTCATATTTAGAGAGTCAGAAAAGAGCTGAAAGATGACTCCAGAGTGACTTTTTCGTGTATTTACCGAGTCCGAAAAAGTATAAAACACAACTCGTTTCCATCTTTTAAGTCGCAAATACCTGCCACTGCACATACCCAACAAGCGTAAAATCCATTTTCGACATAATGCATGCAAATATTTGATAAGAAATAACTTTTTAAAGCTCATTTAACGACGAAAAGTTATAAATATGTCCAATGGTAAAAAATGAAATTACTTTTTACTATTTACCTTGTGGGGAGCAACAGTGGTCCATTTGGAGCAGAATCTTTTGACGGTGATTGCGACCAATCCAGGCAACCATTCAGCGTCTCGTCTGTGACAGGTAAGAGGCGCTCCTTTTCTCTTTCTTTCCATACATTTTTTAATGAATTTCCCTTAGAAATCAGCTCTGTGAGGGCACTCTTGAAATTTTAGGGCCGGGCCCAGTGGCGCGGGTATCGGGCACGGACCCGTGCCACTGAGCTCTTTTTACCAAAGGGCCCGCGCCACCTGGCGCGACTGTTAGCAAAACAGTCGCGCCAGCGGCGGAACCCAAATTTTCGCCTAAAATTCCGATATTTATGCCAAATTTCTTGAATTTTGAAACTCACAAAAGATCTAATCAAGGGCTTTGGACCATGTAAATGCAGATAAACAGTCAAAATGGCAATTGAATGGAAGGAACGAGAACACGGAGATGAGGACGAAGAGGCCATGCAAAGCCAAGCATGTATGAATGCTCTGAGAGACTGTGGCTTAAAAAAGTTCTTCCTCACGCCATGCTTACGAGCTCAGCCTGAGCTCCTCCAATATCTGATCAACATCTGGGATGAAAATGACCAAGTATTCAGAATACGAGACCAGGTGCTGGAATTGGAGGTTACTGACATTTATTTCATAACTGGATTGTCCCGCAGGGGTCCAATCCCTGTACTGACTGGGAGCAGACCATCAGGGGAAAAGATGGAAGAGGTAATGGCGCGGGTGTGCCGAGGGGCACAGACAGGATCAGGAAGTAAAAAAGTCTATATTTCCACCATCCCTGACCTAGCACTGAGAGTTGTACTCCACACCATTACGCGGGCTGCTGGATCACAGGCACCGCATGAGGCTACAAAAACTCAACTCTTACTGGCCTCAGAATGCATGGGTCCCCGACTGTATGACTGGGCAACAGCCGTCACGATCAACATGAAAAGGCAGCTCACCAAGTGTAAACAGGGGAAACTGAAGCAGTTCCGGCTATGGTTCCATCTTGGTGTCGTTCATTCTGGAACGCATACCAATCTTCCAGGGCCAAGGGGCTGCAGTGGCGAGTCCGATACCACGAGAGCCGAGAATGGTTCGCTGGGCAGCACTGATGCCCAGATCTGGAGGAGGCCAACAGATATCCTGGAGGCCAGAGTTCTTTCAGTGGCTACGGCGCCAACTGATCGTCGTGGAAGACTGGCCCTACTCGGGAATTGACTTTACAGGGGACCCAGATCTCCCACTACCAGAAGGAGACGACTGGGATGAAGAGCTGGGTAAGACCTCATATTTTTGATTTTATGTTTATATGTTTTATTTGTAAATACATATTCGTCTTAACACAATTATCTATGCATGCAGATGTAGGACCTGAGAGACCAGCCGGGATGTCTCCTATCTCCCGGAGGACACAACTCGCCCCTGAGATCCAGGGGGAAGGTACCGGAGGAGAGGCACTGGTCCAGAACCTCGAGGGGATTGCCCATGGGATCCCAGACTATGCCCGGCTATCAGACGTGCCGATGGACTACCAGCGCCATACGGTGGGGGTCCCGAATCGGATCCACCGGATCTTGAGGTGCCTAGTGCGTGCAGTGACGTGCTATCATGAGCACCATGCAGACTAGTCTCTAGGATTTATGCTACTCCTATTTTTGAGAGACACAGTGTCTCCGGATGTATTAAGACAATTATTTATATTTTTTGAGTTTTATGATGCACACTGTGCAAACATTTCGACACACATATATATATATATATATACATATGACTATTTGGATGGATCTTTCTTTACATGCAAATGTCTAATACAGATGTAATCTAATGTATCAGTTACATAACAAACGACCCAATGCGAAATGTATTCACACAATGTATCTAATCACACATTTCATTTTTACGCAAGCTTAAAAGCACACATGAACACACACATATGCAAACTATGCTTGGAATGAGGAAGACGGGCATGCCCTCCAGCATGATGTCTCAATTCGAGGTGCATGCCCCCCAAGCTTCAGTCCATTGAAAATGGAGTGAAGGTTCAAAACAAAAAGTCGAATTGAACATGCTCGTGTTTCATTATTTTAACGAGGTTGACACACTTAAAAGAACTATCCTCAAACAACTTGTTTCATTGTTTTTAGGAGCTCGACACAAGTGGAGGAACTATGCTCCAATGACCTTGTTTCATTTTTTAAGGAGCTTGACACAAGACAATGAACTGTGCTCCGAGATCCTAGTTTCATTTTTTAAAGAGCTTGACCCAGGGAGGAAACCATGCTCTAACCGACTTACATCAAAATGAACAAGAAGGCGGTGCTTCCAAGAGTTCCACTCCTGATGGAAGGGAAACATCCTGGAAGTTAGGACCCAATGCCCCCAGCACATCATGCACTATGGTATCATCACTGAGCACAGGCACGGGGTAAGTAGCCACATAGTTGACCTGCGGTGGGGCAGGGACAACAGGTGGAAAAAAACCCGGAGGGGGTGATGGCGGACCAGTTGCCACAGTAGGACCAAAGAACGACAGTTGATCAATGGTCACGATCCTTCCTTCATGCGGAAAACAGGCCACACGAAAGAGGGAGGAGGCAGCTCCCCTTCTTTCTTGTGGTGCTTGTCGCGCCCGATGGCAGATTGAAATCAAGGCTTTGTTTTGCTATCCATATATCAGACAGTTGTCACCAAATGTCGGTAACATGGAAGGATCCCCCGCTTGGTTGTGACTCATCTTGTTAAAAGTGGCAGAATTACCATGTAGGCCTCGTAATGTGAACAGCTTTCGGTGGTGGTAGAAAACTAGAAGGCTTTAAATTATCAATGGTGTGCAGTGACAGAGACCAAAGAGCATGCTTTGTGATCTGAAAGGCACATAGGCAGAGAAAGGCGAAATCTTACCGTCGATTCCAGTCAAAGGAAGCGACCAAACTACTTGGAGGGGCTACCATCGACAGGCGAAGGTCTTCCCCTGATGTTACGGAAGAAGCACCCTCCATGACCTCCATCTCGAAGGCGGGAGGGATGTCCTCTGGAGCCTCCATCATGGGAGGGAGAGGAGCAACTTCTTGAAGCACAGGGACAGGAGAATCTTTCTCCAAGTTTGAAGAATCTGAAGAGACTAGAAGGACATGAGGGGTGTGAGATCCACTCTCAACAGAAAAGACCTGGTGTACCGCGGACGGGGCCAGTCCAACCGATCCTACGACCAATGGTTGGTCAGGGATGGATTCGTGAATTTGAATTTCTGGGGGAGTGGGATTGACCAAGGATGACTCTTGACCAATCGTAAGATCAACTGGCGAAGGACTCAAAGAAAGCCGATTATAACCAGGTGGAAGGCGTGGTGTAGAATCGGTCGAGTTGTTCAAAACTTGCTTGGCTTCATCCATATAAGGACAAAGGTGAATGGCATGGTGCCCTTCACACAACTTACAGGGATTGGTGATCTTACCCTGCTTCTTAGAGTTCTTATCAGTAGCAGCTGAAGACGTGCCCCCAACTTGACTCCGGGAAGCCAAAGGCAACGGTGGGCGGCCGTTGGACCATATTTCGAGCACCTTGGGAATGCCAGGGCAGTCTCGAAGCAAATGGTCTCCCGTGCACAACATGCACGGAAACTTGACTTTCCGAGGAGGGTTGGAAGGACTATCAAGAGGAGATATCTCGGAGGCAGTAGCTGTACATTTAGTCTCTCGCTTATCAGACTTCCTCTTCTTCGTCTTCTTCTTCTTCTTCTTAGCCACCTGGTTACTCGAATCCAGGCTTTCACCAGGCAAAGTAGAAGATGAGGACGCAGAAATAGGTGAAGAAGGGGAGAGGTCCACCTTGGAATCAACATGATGTTGTTCCGGTGGAGGAACTGACTGAACAGTAGTGGAGACATTCGGGACCACAGAGGTTGAGAACAACCAAACAGGCAACCCAACAGTTAGCCCAGGGAGGGACAACGTCGCCATGTAAGGAGCGCCAACATTTCCAAAAGGAGGAAAATGACCGGGATTCCCTTCTGAGGGGATTCCTTGGTTGGTGAACTCTGAAAAAGTTGCCATCAAAACTCAAAAGCACACACGGGCTGAAAACGAGTTAAGACACACGATCAAACGGTCGACAAGCAATATCTAAGCAGGCGTGTAATCGTGGGCGATTAATTTTACCACACTGGAAAGTAAGAAATCCTACCGTTTCATATTTTAAGAGTCGAGAAACGATAAAAAGATGACTCTATCTCTTTCAGAGTTGACACAAGCGTGAAAGGACAAGCGCTTGACGGTCTTTTCAAGTTTAAGGAGTCAGAAAAGACCAAATGACTGCTCAGGAAAAAACTAGGCACAAAGGGTGTACCAAATATCCGTGAACTGCAATATACACCTTGTTTCAAAAATGAAACAGAAATCGACAAAGGACTTTCCGTACGTGCAGGTAGTCTCCCCGAATGCTGTGTTCGGTGTATCACGGGTATAGGGCGGCAGACTCGGCTTCCTGTGGATAAAGGATTGAAAACCTGGAGGGGTCTCCCTTTATATACGCGACGGTACGGGGAGCGCAAGTCCGTACTAGCGCTGTCTAAAGCCAACAGGCGAACGACAGCTGCTAGGTTTAACGACGCCGGAACACGTCTCTAGCCTAGACCTTCTAAATATGTTTCGTTAAGTTCCACTGTTGCCTTAGGTTAATTGAATAAATTTTACAGTTGATCTTCAATTAAGTTTCAATTTCCAGGCCCTATCGTATGTAGTGTCTCGAAAGACTCCTAAATGCAAGCTATATGCCACGGTGCAACATTTCGTTCGATGAAAACTAGTTAAATAAGAGTTGAGAGCTTTTATGCAAACGAAATGAACGGAATACAAACAAGAATGTCTCTAATGCAACTAATGCAATTGCACACTTTTCATTCAAACACTAATCACTAGCGATATGGAAAAGATCACAATTTGCACTAATTAATCAAAACAAAAGAGATTTTTTTTGTTTGATTTTCAATGTTTAATGGCTAATGCGTACTGAAAACAAAAGGAACAATTTGAGAAATGATATCCAAGAGAGCGAAACAAACAAAATTCACTCGACAAAGCAAGCAACCAAATCTCCAAATCGACCCAAAGTCTCTCAAAGCAAAGAAAGACTCAAAAGCTTCCGATGGACTGTGTGATCTAGGTCCAAAGCAAGACAAACGAATTCTGAATGAAGGAATGGACAATCACCCAAAAAACGCAACAAAACAATCAAAGACTGTCAAGAGAGCGTGGAGAATCAATCAACAAGTTGATAGGACAATCAAGACACCAAAACTCCCAAGGAGGGCTCGATACACTAAGCCACTAGATGCCCTAGGGCTCAAAACGTGAAATCGGTAGATAGAGGCAAACAACCAAAGGATAGAGGTGAATTCCAGCCAAACAAGACTCCAACACACTCAGACAGTCAGGAAATCAAGAAGAAAAGTACTGGTCAAGTTCAGAAAGCCCAAAAATGAAGAAACTCAAAAAAGTCACAGGGGTGGCGCGACTGTGGACTTGAAACTGGCGCCAGAGGCCGATTGGCGCGAGACAGACAAATGCAACAAGCGCCAAGTGGCGCGACTGTCGAGTTAAAAACCGCGCCAATCGAGTTCTTCAATAAAATTAAAAAACAAGCTATTCTGAAAGTAGACCAATACAAGCTAAGCAAACCAAGAAGCTAAAATAATGAAAGAATCCAACCCAGAAGGTTCATCAAGCAAGGAGAAACAATCAAGGCGAAACAATCATAAACAAGACAAGGAAGACCGGACGATCCCCAGTGGAGTCGCCAATTTGTTGAGGAGGTAAATCCCCTCTGCGGACAGAGGCGATCCCTACTAGCCCAGCAGGGGTCTAGCAACAAAAAAACAATGCTATGACGCAAGCTCCTAATTACGAATGAAAGGTTTGGGATAGGAACCTACCTGGATTCCAACGCTACAATCTGAAGAAGAAGTGTCCCCGTCCTTCAGCCCTGGCAGATCACAATCCTTCCACGATCTCCGCGGATGAACACCTGCACATAGAAGAAACGAACAGATACAAGCATAGGAACCAGCATGCGTAACTAAACATCGGTCAGAAAAGATATTACTCGCATTAACACAATGGAAAACGGAGTGGAACCATAATCATAGTCATCTATTAAAATGATAAACGAATAGAAGTTACAACCAAGTTCTGACGTTGCAGCCTCCTTCGAGCGGGTCTCCGGTCATCCACGTCTCGCAAAGCTCGCCAAGGGAAAGGGAAACCTCTCCAGAGTCTCGTAACAATGTTCTCCTCGCTTGAATGGGCCTTAAGGGAAAGAAGGGATTCTTTACAACACAAAGGCACTTGGGAATAGGGAGATGCAAAGCTTCAGCACTTCAAGACTAGCTTGCCATGGATTTGAGCAAGCTTATATAGATAGGGAAGGAGGGAGTTGGGATCCCTATTATTATGGGATTGGCCCTATCAACAAGGAAGGTTCCATGGGAGGTGGCAAAACCAATTCCCTTCCATAGAACTCCCGCAGCCAAACCTCCCAACTCAAGATAGGCAGTGGTTTGTGAGTTTGTTTGAACTCAACTTCCGCCATCCATATTTAAAAAAAAGTCCTTAAAATGGGTGGCGCGATTGCTGCTCTATGACAGAGCGCCAAGTGGCGCGACCTCTGTGTAGGATTTTCCTCAGTGGCGCGAGTCTTGAACTGACTGCCCGCGCCAATGCAAAAAGGGATGTTTTTTATGATTTCTGCAAGGAGATGTCTCAAGGGAAAATATAGCTCACATTCAGAGGGATGCGTTGATGGTGATTTCAAAGCATGACAATGTTTACAGGTCACGGAATGGGTCCTCCATTGTGCGGGATGGGAAATGGTTAGGACGGTGACAAATTACTGTGTAACAGGAGCCATCTGCTATGTCCACGCTATAGGTACTTCAAAGCTGTCTGTCACAACGGAAGGCATTGTTATCCACTATCGGAGGAGTTGATATGACCGATTCAAACCTTATTACTTTTGATCTAGAGAATTTCATCTCGTGTATCCCTTATCAAATTGATTCGATTATCCAGGTTGGTATTAATGGAAAGAATATCCATTGGGCAGTTGTGGACGAAGGTGCATCTACATGCATTATGTCTGCTTCATGTTGGAAAGCCATTGGTTCTCCAACACTCAATCAGTCCCCAAATAATTTGCAGGCCTTTGACGAGAGATATTCTCGTCCTTTTGGTATTCTTCCCAATTTTCCTATCACTGGAAGGAAAAAAGTTCAACGTTGAGGTTGAAGTTGTTGATGCCAAACTCAATTTTAATATTCTTCTCAGTCGTAGTTGGACTCATGCTATGCTTTGAGTGCCATCCACCCTCTTTCGTGTTCTTCGTTTCCCGCACGAAGGAAAGATTATCACTGTTGATCAATTGTCCTTTTTTGCTTCCACTTCTTCTGAAGGAAATTTTCTATATGTAGACCATACCACCACGCCATATGAGAGTGTGAGGTAGGTATTTTCAAAGATTTTTCCTTTATGGGTCTATTCTCTCTTCCTCCACTAACCGCTTCTCAGGTCAATATGATTTCCACTTCTTCTGATCCCCTGATCATCCCTTTGCCTGATTAGGTCATTTCGTTTGGTGATGTGATGCCGTTAAGCCCGGTAGAGTTCAATTATTTTTAAATCATCTCGGCTTCAGCGAATGATTCCGAACATGCTACTTCTAGCATGCCTTTTGATGTGTACTCCAACCTCCTTGGCTCGGTTCCTTAGATTCATCTAATCCCATGAATGAGACATTTCCATATGACGAGAGTATTGTGGAAACTATGTCTCTCGAGGAAACCTGCTGCTTCGCCCCACCTGCACCCTTACACCTAGTTGTTACCATCAACCCGTTTTCCAAATGGGGCATTGACTTCATGACACGTAACACTCACTCAGTCGGGGGGCATGCTTATATCATTTTCTCTATGGAATATTTCACTAAATGGGCGGAGGTGATGCCTCCATTTGCTGCTGACGGTAAAACTACGACTTAGTTTCCCTTCAATAATGTTATCACATGATTCGGTGTTCCTCAGCCATTGTCACCGACCATGGCTCTCCTTTTTGATATTATATGATGGCTGAGCTGACTTCTCAGTTGGGCTTGCGTCACGATAGCTCAACTCCATATTAGCCTCAGGCCAACCGCCAAGTTGAAACAATAAATAAAGTTTTAGTTATTATGCTTCAACACACTATTAGGACGCACAAGTCAAATCGACATCTCATGTTGTTTTCAGCTCTCAGCATACTGAACCTCGGCCAAGAACACTACTGGATTCACTCCATTTCAGTTAGTGTATGGCCTCAAAGAAACCTTTCCAATTGAATGTGAAATTCCTTCGCTCAAGTTAGCTGTCGAATTTCTTCCCAATACATCTCTAGAACTTGGAACAACTTGATGAAACCCAACACTTCATCACTTTGGTTACTGAAGCATAGAAGAAATGGGTCAAAGGCCATTTTGTTCAAAAAGTTTCTCCACGTGCCTTCTCTGAAGGAGACTTGGTCCTTCTCTATGATCAAGCACACGACAAGTTGGGGGCAGGAAAATTTGAACCTATGTGGCATGGGTCGTATATTGTAAAACATGTTTTGTAGAAAGGGGCCTATGAGACGATTGATTATGAAGGTTATCCATTGGATAAAACCAGAAATGGGCGTTATCTAAAGAGATATTATGCATGATTTTCTCGTGTAGCTACTCTTGTACATTAGTGTGATTTTCATTTTTGTACATTTTTGGTTTGGTGTGCATTTGCAAGAGGTTTTCCTACTGATCTTGTTTTACTTGATTTGCAGATATCTTTGGCTCCTTATGTCAGTTCACTGTTGGTGCTTGCCGTAGTACCCGAAATCTATCTTCTGCGGTCTGGGTTATCTATGACCCTAATGGTGAGTTAGTAGATCTGCAAGGTATATGTTTAGGTCGTAAAACCAATAATATTGCTGAATACAGTGCATTTATTGAGATTTTGTCCGAAGCAATCTCTCTCGGCATCCAAGAACTTGTTGTTAACTTGGATTCACAACTTTTTGTCCTACAACTCAATGGGAAATATTCCATCAGACACCCTCAAATATTGAGAATGCATATGCATGTTCGTTTGTTAGAAATAAATTCTGATTACATTACATATCGTCACATTCCACAACACATGAATACATTAACAGGTGCATTGGATAATCATGTTCTAGATAGAAATTTGTAGAATTTAGAATCATTATAACATGCAAGAAACAAGAAAATAGCGTATATATATATAAATATCTATTGGCTTGCAAATAGTGTTCAAAAGTACATCATAACCCGAACAAAAAATAATATATGTTCTGGTATATAGCATGACTCGCTTGTCTCAGAAAAATTACAGAAAATGAAAATCTAATCTAATCTACGTGATGATTAGGATAGCAGGCTACTGCTCGAATGACTCGAGTTAGCAGTAGATGAATACGATCGGATACCCTGATAGTATGTCATTGGTACTGGTAGGGAATTTCTTTCATCTGCGCATACTCTAGAATCATGGTGGTCAAGGCATCCACGTTTCACGCAATCTCTTCTTCAGGGTTCACTCCCTCCACTAATGGGCACTCTCGAAGTCTCTCGCCACCCTCTTGGCGATTGGTGACATCTCCACCGGCCTCTGTGGTCTAACATCTGTGACACATAAATTTTCACATCAATTCATATATCTATATATATATATATATATATATATATATATATAACATGCAAAATAACAAAAACATGGTTTTACCACTATCATCCCAAAGCTCACCCACTAGAAGTGGAAAATCAGCGTCACCCTGGAAATCTGTCCTGGAGTATGGCCAGTATTCAACCATGATCAATTGATGCCTCAACCATTTAAATAAGGCAGGTTTGAAGGACATCCATTATCTTTCTCCTCCAATAGGCATCAACGTTTCCCACCTCGCCAGTCGTGGCTATCGTGGTACTGGTGCCTCTATCTCTATCCCCTATTACTAGAATAGGGGTACTCACTCTAAGAAGAAGGCTGTCAAAATGGACCCATACCCGAACTTCTTCAGTTTGCTGTTTTTGTGCTTTATGAGTTATTTATTCATATTTTCCAATATGGCCTCACACCAGTTGAATATGGTGGGTTCCATGCAATCCATCGTCGTCTGCAGCTGAGCCTTGGTGGCCTCATGCGGCACTTATGCCTCAGCCACACGTGTGATAGTGTATAGCACTACCTTGAGTGCTAGATCATCCACTGTGCTTATGGCTATCTTGCCACTCGAGGATATTGTTGCCTCAGATCATGCTCTCCCAGTTAACATGTCCATTCTCTCGCCCATGATTCAGGATCTAGAAAACCATGCTCTTTCCCCTCTACGTGAGAGGCCAGTGATGAAGTAGATATCCACCACTTCCATTTCTAGTTCTTGGTCACCCAGAATAAATCTCTCTCGGTCCGTGTCCTAGATACTAATCAGATAGTGTAGTAAATATGGTTGGGCTCCTATGCCTGAGGTCATAAATAATTTGAGGAGCCCATAGTTCCTCAGTTTATCAGTACAAGCTCTATTTTACATAGCTTCCTGATCAACTTCATCACGATCTCTTTATTTCCACTCAATCACCATGATTGATGGCTCTTCTTCCCAGCAAAAAAATTAAACAAGTCCCTTGTCAATGTTTAGGCTCAAAAAATTGGCTAAAAATGATTTTTCTTGAGAGTTTCTATGCATTTTTCCACTTCACATTCGGCGCGGTTGTTTTAAAAATAGCAACGCCGATCAGTGACCTGCCCGTTGTAAAAATGGTAGGTCGACACGGTCCCTATATGGGATACCCTCATTGATCTATGATGTTAAAAAATTTAAAATCCTATCACCAAAATGAAAATATGCCTTACAATACAGTAAAATGGGTATTGAAATGCAGGAAAGGAAAGCGCCTCTTACCTAGCACAGACGGTTTGCTTATTGGCCTCCCGGATCTGCCACAATGTGCTCCTGAAGATTTGAGGTAACCAAGGGTGAAAACTCATTCTCAATAATGTGAAAGTGAAAATGAATTTTCTTCTTACTTTCTCCATATTTTATAATCGCTCAATGTCATTTTAGGGTTTTTACCATTATTATAATAATATTTTAATGCTCTTACCTCGAAAACAGTTTATGGTTTGTTCTTGTGCAGTGAGGGGGTTCAATTTTTTTGTGGATGACACATTTAGGAGTTTTAGTTTACTAATTTTTCAAACTCAATGAAAAATAAATGAAAAAGTAACCCCCTTGGAGTCATCTTTCAACTCTTTTCTGACTCTCTAGACACGAAAATATTGTCGAGTTCTTGTTATTTTGAGCTTGTTAAAGTGCATGAAACATCATTCAACCAGTATGCATTTACCCCTTTTTTTAGGCTGGGATATATTATTTACGAAAAAGGAATACCTTAGTCAGTTGTGACTAAGAGGTTCTCTCACACTTTATTTTCTGCCTTTTTGGGTATGAGGGACTATTCACAATGTTAGGTCTTCGTAGTTTGCAATATTAGCAAGAACAAATGCTGCAGAGCCTACATCAAAACCACTTTGGAATCCTAGGATCTAGCCCTCCTAGATTCAGAGAGGGATCTCTCTATATAAGTGTTTTCTAAGATATTTATTTAAGGCTTACGATATGATATTAGGCTAGTTATGAAGTACAAGGGTTTTGTTTGTTTTGGTTGGGATGAATATCATCAAAATGAAGGAAGTATTTTGAAGGGTAAAGTTGTGAGCAGATTAACAGAATGGTTCAGTTGATAGGATAAGTAAGAAAAAATATCAATCCATTGGGCTATGGAGTCACAAAAGGATTTAATTGCACAACAAGTTTCAGGAGTGGTCCATGGGGCAAGTCATCTATGTCAAAGGATCTCTTTAAGTTGATTTTTTGATATGGGACATTAAGAGGTGTGGTGAAATAAGAAAACATATAAGAAAAAAAAGGGCAGCTTAAGATCAAGTAAGGGCTTTTAACCCAGCCTGATTTTAGCATACTCTTAAAGGAAAACAATTAACATCAACAAAGAATACCCTAAGATCAAGTAAGAACTTTTAATCTAGCCTTCTTTCAGCATATTGTTAAGGAAAACATTCAAGGTAAACATAAAAAGTAGCCTAAGATCAGGTAAGGACTTTTAACCTATCTTGCTTTTGACATACTCTTAAGGGGAACTTTTAAAACAGTTGTTGGAGAAAACACTAGAGGACAGGGCTAACCATAGACTTCCCTATTTTTAACTTTACTTAGCATGCAATGAAAATATCATTCAAAAATAATATCTCAAGTTTTACTCAGCAAGACATGGGCTCACCAACATTCCTTGACTGGTTACACTCTATTGAAATCATCCCCAAACACACATTTAGAAGAAAACATAAAGATAAAGCTTATCAATGAGATTTAGGGTACTTTAAAAAGTAAATCCTAATCTATATTTGCCGTTATTTATCAGATAAAATGGAAAGTATGGAAAACATGAGAAAAATTACAATTACAGTAAGAAAAACATCACCATTGACATAGACCAGGATCCCATAAATTAGTTTGTATATTTGATGTTCAAACCAGTTACAATCTTCAAGTCCAGTGGGTCTTTTACATTTTCAAACTTATCTTCTCAGCCTAACTTTCTTCAATTACAAAACAGAGCTTCAAGATGCCTCAATAGCTATTTACATTCAATGAGTATTCAACCAACAACAATACTAGACTCCGCATGTGATATATATAGATAACCCTGAGGAGGTGGAGTGGAAAGAAGGTTCAACTAATCAATTAATACAGAGTAAATGATTCTCGACCTTTGGGAGGCCTTATGGAGAAGTTTTCAGATGTTTTAACTTTGTTAATTGATTTTTACATTAGTTTTCATCAACTTTAGTCACTTTTGTTGACTTTTGAGGCTTTTGGTAGGCTAGCAATTGATTTTGAGCTGTCTTTGGAAAATATCTCTAACTGTGCATTCAATTTGTATTCTTTTGAGGAAAATGAACTTGTAGGCGGCATTTTGAGGATTAATTGCCTCACTGATGTGGCATTTGGAGGCTTTCTTTGTTGATTTGTGTTGATTTGGCACTTTAAACTTAAATTAGGCCTTTGATTTGGCTTTTAGGCATTTATAATCATCTTCGGGCTTTAAACTACGTCTTTAACCCTTAAACTGTGGATTAATCTTTAAATCTTTATACTTTTCTTTAATCCTTTAATCTTCAATCGCTACTGTCTTTTCCTTTTGCTGTTGTGGATAGGTGGCTTTAGTGCACGGGGGGTCTGATTTGAATAACCAATGTTTATGCAACATTGATTAAAAACCCATATTTTACACCCCGGAAACTCCTTTTCTGCATTGATTAGGCTTCAGAGATGGTTATCTTCGGCCCTGTCCCTTTATGGACTAGGGGAAGGGTTTTCGCCCTTAGAATCGCCATCAGATCCTGCATAAAACAAAAAAATGTTATACAAAAGCTTACGATGGAAGGGCTAAACTACTATTAGAGATCAAGTGGAGGAGGAGCGGAGCAATATACAGAAGAGTGGGATATGCAGTCAGAGGAGGAAAATGCATGTAGGAGGAAGTTTTATGGACAAAAAAAATGAAAACAAGGTTTAAATATGAATTTTGGCGTGAAAATAGAACAGTGGTTTTACGAAAAAACATTGGCGGTTTTCACGCACGATTTAGGCGGTAAATGGTTTACGCCTAAATGAACGTGATATCATCCTTTGATCGCCACGTGTCCACACTGAAACTGCCTATTTCGCGTGAATTTGGGTTGTTAAACCCTGACGACAAAAGTTATGCGAAATTTGATGTGGGCCGTTGGATCTAGGGGTGTAGATCCAACGACCATAGGAGAGCACGACAGGTGGAAAGGTGCTCAGGTGAGGAAGTAGTGGAGGCCAGGTGTCAAGAAAGGATTGGGGGATAGTTTCATGGGTGGAAGGTAGGGCTCAACTGACGTCATCTTTTTTGTTTAGTAGCGGGTTTGGTTGAAAGCGTTAAAGGAGAACCGTTGGATGAGATGAATCAATGGTAGAAATGCATTTGCGAGGACGGATGAGAAGGGACGCTCGGGAAATCGGAGGATGGGAGGGGAGGTGCGATGACCATCAGATCGATGAGATCGACGGTCATGATCGCCTAAGGGAGAAATATAGCGCAGAGGAAAAGAATGAAGGAATGTGGCTTTAGGGAAAAAGGGAAGGTTTTATGGGAGAATAAGGACCGTGAGCCAAGAAAACCGGGGCTAGGGATAGCGAGAATCCATGATGGAAAGGGGCTAAGGATAACCGTTGGATCTCCCAGATTGACGGTGGAGATCTGTTGTCGGGGGAGGTAAAGAGGATGGGAACAATGGGAAGCGGGTAAGATGGGGAGTGCTGACAACCGTCAATCTTGGTAGATCGATGGTGGAGATCTTATCGGGGGTTGAAACATTGGCAGGGGAAAGGAGAATCGTAACGGAGAAAAAAAATGTGTTTTGCCAATGCAATGGGCACTTAAAGATAGGTGATGGGGTAGTGGTCCCGTGGGGAGATAAGGTGATCGGGGCGGAGGAAAAAGGGGCTAGAGGGCTAGCGCCTGGTCATGGGTGCAGGTCATATGAAGAAAAAGGAGCAGAAGTTTTAAGTCCTCAGGGGCTTAATTCCTGTGTATAAAAGGGTGCATTTTTAGGCCAAAAGAGGGGTTTTTTAAGCCTAAAAAAGGTTCCGATAGGTAAAATAGGGTAATTCAAACCATAAAAGGTGTTTTTTATAGGTTTTTAAAGTATTTTTTGAAGGTTTTTCAGGATAATGAAGGGTAAATGAGAAGGAAAAAAAGGGGTTTTTCAGAGGAAAATGGAGGATAAAACAAAATGAAATATGCTTAGAAAATGATGGAAAATGACCATAAAACAGTCTCTTTTGATATCAGCAGGGTTACTTGGTGGATTTTTTGAATGAAACAGCAGTGAAGATTACTCTTTGAGTTTAGAAAGCATCAGAAGGCTTCAAGAATGAGTAATTTTCTATGAAAATAATCTCTTGAAGGCTCAAGACCTGCTTTAGCCATCATTTTCTATGACAAAAATTTACTAATGGCTAATAGTGGCTCCACTTGGGGATGACAGCTCCTTGGAGGTTTCAAGAACTTCAGAAATTGATCTTTGGAAAGTAGGCATGTGCCTTATCCATTGAAAATATTTTCTTCCTTGATCATGCTGCTTAAAAAGATGATCAGTACTTTGTATCAGCAAACAAATTTCTCCCAAACATTCTACCTACACAGCCTACTTTTCCTAACATTTTTTTCTTCATAAGATGCACTTGGACTTGCAAACCTTTGACATCACATTTTATTCCTTTATTGAAAGTAGGAAACTAATCTAAATGTACCCTTATTTATTCCATGAGTTCAAATTATACAAATGAACTCATTAATTCCTAAGCTACTATCTGCCAGGATTAAACTGTCTAGCAGATTTTATCCTATATATTCTAAAACAGAAATTTAAATACAAACAAACTAGGATTAAGATGTCTGATTTGTTGTAAGACTATGGCATAAAAAAAAGCTGCACATAGACTAAAATTTTTAGGAATCTAAAACAAAATTGTGAAGGCTTAAGATCTGAAAATTGAAAAAATCCTTCATTCTTCTTATGACTCAGATTTTGATCTGTTTAGAGTTATCTTTTTCCTCTACTTGGTTCAAGTTTTTAGCAATGTTAGAACCAATTATTTTTCTACTCTTTGGCTCAGGTTTTTATCTAATTAGAGCCACTCTTCACCAAACTTACAGGTTTAGGATTTAAGCTTGTTTGAACCTCTATTTTTCTATCCTAATCTACTCTACTGATAAGCCAAGATTTCATTGCTTGGAAAATATTCTTCACTAACCTATCAGCAGTAAATTGAAATCTATCTAGTCATGATTAGGCTGTATGACTAAATAGCAGTGCTCTTTTTAGGTAGTGGCATTTAAGCTTGCACACTTTCAGAACTTTCTTTTTTTGGTATGGGGTTGTACCTTTCTTCTTTTATTTCTGCCCTCTTTTTCTCTTTTTCTATTGTTTTTGTATTTTTTCTTTTTTCAAACTCAAAAGCAGTGTAATGAAAATGAAAAGCTCTGAAATTAAAATAACAGTTTAATAGAAGTAATGTTTGAGCATCCTGCCATTGACAGGACCTCCAAAATGTTCAGCTCCATCCAACTCTTGCAAAAATAATGCATTTTTTCCAACAACAGATTGAATAAGATAAGGGCCTTGTCATAAATTATCAAACTTTCCATGTTTTCCCTTATCTTCTCTCCTTGCATCCCATTTTAAAACTTTATCACCAATTTTAAAATCACTTGCCTTGGTTCTTTTGTCAAACAACTTCTTGATGTTTTCCTGTAGTTGTTGTGCTCTGATGTATACTTCCTCTCTGGTTTGTTGTAGATGTATAGTCTGGTTTATTTTTCTTGTCATATCATCATCTTCAGATTGTACTTCTTGGATCAGCTTCATGACTGGCACTCCTAAACTGGTTGGAAATATTGCATCTGTTCCATAAACTAGCTGGTAAGGAGACATTCCAATTGACTTTTTAACTGTCAATCTGTCTGCCCATAATGCATGTACTAGCTTATTGTGCCATGATTTATTATTATCTTCCAAAAACTTCTTGATAATGTTTACTAAACTTTTATTTGAGGATTCTGCCAACCCATTACCTTGAGGGTAATAAGCTATAGAATGACCCAACATAATATGATATTTATGACAGAATTCTATCATATTTTTAGATCCAAATGCAACAGCATTTTCAATTATGATCTTTCTAGGACAGCCAAATCTAGACAGTATTTGGTTTTCAAGGAATGAAATGATTACTGAGTCTGTGGCATTCCTAGATGGTATGGCTTCTATCCATTTGGTAAAATAGCCTGTTGTTGTGAGAATCCATCTATGTTGGGCAGATGAGGCAGGATGGATTTCCCCAATGAAGTCTAGACCCCATTGCTGAAAAGGAGCTTCAACAGTGATTGGTTGCAGAGGTAAGGGAAGCAGTTTTCTTTTGCCTTCAAAATTTGGCATTTGTGACAGGCAATAATCATTTTGTTGATATCTTGAAGGAGGGTGGGCCAGTAATAGATAGCTCTAAGGATTTTGTTAGCAGTTGACTTCCAGTAGAGGTGACCTCCACATACTCCTTCATGAAACTCATGCTTGATCTTGTCTGCATCATTCTCAGGCAAACATTTAAGCAATAATCCACTAGCATTTTTCCAATATAAAAATTTATCCAAAATGCAATAATTTACAGCTTTCAACTTTAAAAATCTTGTCTTCATTTTAGACAAACCAGGAGGGGCATTAAGATTGAGAAAAACATACAAAATATCAGCATACCAAGATGAATTCAGAAAATGATCTTCAATAATTGGAGTTGTCAACTCCTCCTGTTCATCTAATGCATTAAGCATGTTTATATTAAGAGCTTGAAAGTTGGATTCAGCCATAAGTTTTGCTAGTCCCTAACCTTTAATGATCTCAATGGGTTTTATTTCTAAGTCATATTCTAAAATTACAACAATCCACTTTCCTCTTTTTCCATCTGGATCTTGGGTCAATATGTCTTTTACAACTGAATGAGGCACAAATGCTATGATGTGAGAATGTAAAATATAAACTCTGAAGTCTTTTAAGGCTTTAGCTAAGGCAAAGAATTTTTTTTTCCATTATATTGTACTTCAAAGGTGCATCTCTTAATGCCTTACTGAAAAATGCAATTGGTTACTCTTGTCCATTCAAGTTTTTTTGTAATAGGACAACAGCTACTGTGTGTTCTGATGCAAATGAAAAAAATGAAGAAATCCTTTGTAAAATCAGGACTGATAAGAACTGGTGTTTTGGTGAGTTCTTGTTTTACTAGCTCAAATGATTTCTTTGCTTCTAAGGTCCATTTAACTCATTTTTCTCTTTTAAGCATATTTGTCATGTTTCTAAGGAGTTCAGCTAGATTGGGTATGAACCTTCTCAAGAAATTAATCTTCCCAATGAAAGATTGAAGTTCCTTGATGTTTCTAGGATGGTTGATTTGCAATATACCATCAATACTCTTTGGGTCTATCCTTATCCCTCTTCAGATATGATATGTCAATAATTTTACCTTCTTGGAGACCAAACAATGTTTTCTTTGGATTTCAGGACAACCCATATTTTCTGCATTTCTCAAAGACTTTTATCAAGTGTATTATGTGTTCTTCATCTGTTTTAGAATAGACACTACTGTCATCTAAATAAATCACTATGAAGTAACCTATTTCTTCTGAGAATGCTATATCCATGGCTCTCTGAAATGTGGCACTAACATTCATTAAACCAAAAGTTATTTTCAAATACATGAAAGTACCCCAAGGAGTAGTAAAAGCTATTTTAAGTTGATCATCAGGATGTACCAATATTTGATTGTAACCTAAGAAGCCATCTAGCAAAGAAATTCTTTTAGAACCAACTACCCTTTGTAAGATATGATCCATTTTGGGCAAGGGATAGTTGTCCTTCAATGAGGCTTTGTTTAAGTTTCTAAAGTCAATGCAAAGCCTTATTTCTCCTGTTTTCTTTCTAACTAATACAAGATTAGACACCCACTCTGAGTATCTAACAGAGACAATAATTCCAGCATCATACATTTTTCTAATTTCTTTCTCTACCAAAGGTAATTGAACAGGGTTGATTCTGCGCAATTTTTGTTTAAAAGGCTTTTGGTTTTCTTTGAGGGGTGTCTTATGCAGGATTATTTCTGTATCATATGATTTTAGATCTTCATAGCTCCATGCAAAAACATCGGAAAACTCTTTAAAAATTTCAATGTATTTCAGTTTAATGTGAGCTGGCAGTGTCTTAGATAGTTTGATCATTTTGGGCTTTTCCTCACTGCCTATGTTGCATTCTTCCACTTCAATTTCAATAGGTTCCAGTTTTGGCTAGTTGGCAACATCATCCAAGTCAAACAATTCTTTTAATGGGACCAGTCCTTTTGGCAAGCTTTGATTTTTAGATTGCAGCACTTCTAAGTCTTATTTTTCTAAATCTGTGCTATTTTATGTTTTATGTTTGGGTTCAGCAATCTCATAAGACTTTTCTTCTTCAAAAAGTGGGTTTTCTTCAATAGGAAAGTCTTATTCATAGTCTGAATCTGAGTTTGGTATTTCAAATTCATTTTTGGACTGTAGGAAATCTTCTATTTGTTTATCTCCATCAAAGACTTGCCAGTATTTTTCATTCTTCCAGTATGAAAAATATTGGCAAGAATGAAAAATACTGGCAAGTCTTTTAATGGGACCAGTCCTTTTGGAAAGCTTTGATTTTTAGATTGCAGCACTTCTAAGTCTTATTTTTCTAAATATGTGCTATTTTATGTTTTATGTTTGGGTTCAGCAATCTCATGAGACTTTTCTTCTTCAAAAAGTGGGTTTTCTTCAATAGGAAAGTCTTATTCATAATCTGAATCTGAGTTTGGTATTTCAAATTCATTTTTGGACTGTAGGAAATCTTCTATTTGTTTATCTCCATCAAAGACTTGCCAGTATTTTTCATTATCTGGGACAACTGGTCTATATTTGACTTGGGTGGTGCATTGCTTTGTTTCATAAGGTGTTAGACAAATTATAGCAGCAAAGGCTAATCCATTAGCAATAATGTTTTGGTTCCTTGGGACAAAGGTAGGTTGGAATTCAGCAAATTCTTTTAACAAGTCCATGGCATCATCTCTATAGGCTCTAATTCTGGGATGTTTAGCAACATATTCTCCATTTACTTGCCTAATTATCAATTCTGAATCTCCATGAACTATTATTCTTTTGGCCCCTAATTTCAATAAATGCAGGCCTAAAAGAAGAGCTTCATACTCTGCTATGTTGTTTGTACATTGGAATTTTAATCTATAGGAATGACCCTCAGCATGATTTTTTTCAGTGTCGTGCACCCATATGCCTGCTCCTGCACCATTTTTAGAGCAAGATCCATCAAAACTCATACTCCAAAGAGGACTGTTTTCAGTTTTTTCATTTATTTCATTGTTGTCCTCTCTGTTTTGTTTTCCTAATCTATCACTGTGTTGTTCCTGCAGGTCTGCATTATGTTGAATCTTGTTTTGTTCCTCAAGAGTTTCAATGTTTTGAGGATTTATACTTTGATTTTCATGATCTGTACTACTTTTATGACTGTTCTGAACCTCAAGACCTGTGATCTGTGTGCTACGATTTTCTGAATTAGCAAACTGTCATTTATTTTTCTCCTTGTTTTCCTCTTCATCTATAGTTGCCCCTATGTTTGGATGTGGAGGGAACAATATATTGGGTAATGTTTCATTGACTAACTCTTGCTCATTACGAATCTCATCATTGTAAAGAATGAATGAGTCAAGGTTAGTGTGTATGGAATAGAGAGGATAGTTTTCCAATCTTTCTTGGTTACTCACCATGTATTTCATGTGTGTTTCCCTATAGAGTCTTCTAGGTTGACTGAAGACATGGATGGTGGCATAAGTCATATCCATTTGCATAGTACCTTGCAACTTATCACCCCATGATCTTGAAAGAAGCATGCAATATTTGGGGGGTATATCAGCCACTAAAATGTACATTACTAAGCTTTTGGCTAGAATTTGAGCTAAGTTAACACATAGATCTTTTATTAGGCCTAAGCATCTCACTCTGCTTGAATCAAAGGAATATAAATATTTATAAGGTCTAGTTACCTAGAGGCATAATTTTTCCATTATTACTTTGTGCATGAGGTTATGTGATGCTCCTGAATCAAGCATGGCATTGTGAAAAATATTATCATGGATGTTCAAACTGATGTAGAATGGAGGTGTAGTTCCTTCTTGAAATTTTCCTTCAATCTTAGGACTAAACAGAAGCTCTGGTGTATCATCATTTAAGTTAACAGTATCATGAATTTCTTCTATGTTCAGAGCTTTCAAAACCTGACATCTATATACATTTTGAGTGACTAACCGAGTGAGTGGGACAAAGATTTTGATTTTGGAAATTTGATTCTCTAGGCTAAAAGGAATCTGATTTTTCAAAGTGTTTGATTCAGCCTTCTTAGTCATGGATTCATCAGAAAAATCAGCTTGCTGATTTTTACTATTTACAACAGTTAAAATGGTTTTTTTAGGAGCATTAGCTGAAATGCTAGTGCTGCTAGGGTCACCACTCTGTTTTTCATTGATTTGAGCATTTTTTCCATTGTTTGGATCAGAACTTTCAACCACTATTTTATGATTTTCTGCTGTCTTTTTTGAAGTAGTTACAGGGCTGTTTTTGGCAGAATTTTCAGAGTTTTTCTTCTTGGGATATTCTTGATTCTTTTTACTTCTTAGGTCATATTTTTTAGGGGATCCTATGATGGAATTTTCAAATTTTGGTTCATAGTATTCAGTTTCTGGTCTTCCATCATCATAGGGTGTATATAGACCTTGTTTTATTTCATGGAGGAAATCAGAATCCTCATTTCTTACTCCCAACATGTTTATGTGATCATCCTCTATTTGCTCATTTGTTTCTTCATCATCATTGACATAATTTTCTTGAAAATGAGGTCTAATCTATTGATCAACATCCCTTTGTCTGTTCTGAGGTTGATTTCTCCTAAATTTCTGATTTTGGTTTTGGGACTGATTTTTGTTTTGAGGAGCTGATTGATTTTTTCTTGATTGGGCTCTCTCATATATGCTCATTCTTTCCATCATCTTCTACATCATCCTTTCCAGTTTTGAGTTAGATGTGGAAGGTGCAGCTTCATCTCTATATGAGACCCTCCTCTCAGTCTTCATTCTAGCTCTTTTCTCAATCAGATTTGTTTCCACACTAAGAGATCCCTTTTGTATTTCTTCTAAAGTAAAGGGATCACTTTCTCTTAGCTAATAGGCCATTTTGGGATCAAATCCTTCAGGTAATTTGGCCAGAGTTGAGCCTTGAGGAGGTTTCAAATTTGGGGGTAGTGCGTTATAGACCCTATTAAATATAGTGCAATAATCTTGAACACTTTCCCCAATATTTCTCTTGAGGTTGTTGTAATCTGAAAGTATTTGGAAAGGGTTATTCCTAACTTTCCACTTGTTTATGAATGTTTGATGGAAAGCTTGGAGATCATTAATACTATTAGGGGTCAAGCTCTTGAACCATTTTCTTACTTCTCCCCCTAAAATTTGAGCAAACAATCTGAGTTTAATGGTTTCATAATCTATCTCATTACTATAAAAATAGTCATCCATCTTGTCCACATGTATTTGAGCAGTAATGGAACCACTAGCATCATATAATGGGATCTTGGACTGATAGGCCTGTGGCAAATTAACTAAAGGTAAAGGAAGGACCAGAGGAGCATACCATGCTGCCATGATAGGAGGTTGTGGAAAAAATGGGCGGTTTACAAGTGGAGGGTTTATGAAAGGAGGAGGAGGATGGAATAGAGTAGTTTGAACAGTGGGTGTATGGATATCAGAAGTGCTTGGACCAACAAGAGACTATTGAGAAGATCTAGGATGAGAGAAACTAAAGTTATGAATGAAATGAAGGTCAAGTGGAGTGGCTTCTCTATTATCAGTATGTTCACCACTATGTTGGGGTGAGTGTGGAGACTCAAAGTCTATCTAATCTATATCACTAAGTGACTTAGTTCTGAATGGGTTTCTTAAGTCAACTTGTGTATCTTATAGAGCTGAGATGTTTTTAGGGATAGAATTAGCTCTATGAATTGGTCTGACAATAGTTGAAGTCTTGGATTTAGGAGATTTCCTAAGGATACTTTATGGATTATCAACTATCTCAGGAGGATTTGGGTCAGGATAGGCTCTAGTATAAATTATTCTAGAAGCCAGTATGTGGTGTTTTTAGACCCTAAAGATGAGAAAAGTTCAGCCAAGTATGACGGTATTTTAAAGGCTAACTAATCTTTTTCAAAAATAAAAAACTCAATCCTCAAAGTCTTCTTAACCAGGTTTGAATGATGTTTGAAGGCTAAAATGGTTTCCCAGTGGACTCTTAGGAAAAACCAGTGGGATCAGCAGGCCTACTAAATACCAATGGAGTCACCAGGTGAAGGATTTTTACTTGTTTTCAAGGTTTGTTTGTTATTCACCATCAACAATCAATAATAACTAATCTTGGTGACACTTTTTTCATTTAAAAATAGGGGTTCTTTGTGTTGTGAGGTTATCTATTATTCAATACTGTTTTTTCCCCAATATTGTCACCAGTATGTTAGGTCTACTTAGTTTTCAATATTGGCAAGAACAAACGCTATAGAGCCTACATCAAAACCACTTTGGAGTCCTAGGATCTAGCCTTCCTGGATTCAGAGAGGGATATATCTATATAAGTGTTTTCTAAGATATTTCTTTAAGGCTTATGATATGATATTAGGCTAGTTATGAATTACAAGGGTTTTTCTTGTTTTGGTTGGGATGAATATTATCAAAATGAAGGAAGTATTTTGAAGGGTAAAGTTGTGAGTAGGTTGACAAAATGGTTCAGTTGATAGGATAAGTAAGAAACAGTATCAATCCATTGGGCTATGGAGTTACAAAAGGATTTAATTGCACAACAAGTTTCAAGAGTGGTCCATGGGGCAAGTTATCTATGTCAAAGGATCTCTTTAAGTTGATTTTGTGATATGGGACATTAAGAGGTGTGGTGAAAGAATCAAACATATAAGAAAACAAAGGACATCTTAAGATCAAGTAAGGACTTTTAACCCAGCTTGCTTTTAGCATACTCTTAAAGGAAAACAGTTAAGATCAACAAAGAATAGCCTAAGATCAAGTAAGAACTTTTAATCTAGCCTGCTTTTAGCATATTCTTAAGGAAAAAATTCAAGATAGACATAAAAAGTAGCCTAAGATCAGGTATGGACTTTTAACCTATCCTGCTTTTGACATACTCTTAAGGGAAACTTTCAAAACAGTTGTTGGAGAAAACACTAGAGGAAAAGGCTAACCATAGACTCCCCTAGTTTTAACTTTAGTTAGCATGCAATGAAAATA
Organism: Pinus albicaulis; assembly: GCA_034641835.2. Classification (NCBI taxonomy): domain Eukaryota; kingdom Viridiplantae; phylum Streptophyta; class Pinopsida; order Pinales; family Pinaceae; genus Pinus; species Pinus albicaulis. The sequence continues at coordinate 476,408,921 of CM076574.1, read as the reverse complement.
TCATTCAAAAACAATATCTCAAGTTTTACTCAGCAAGACATGGGCTCACCAACATTACTTGACTAGTTACAGTCTATTGAAATCATTCCCAAACACACATTTAGAAGAAAACATAAAGATAAATCTTATCAATGAGATTTAGGGTACTCTAAAATTAAATCCTAATCCATATTTACTGTTCTTTATAAGAGAAAATGGACAGTATGGAAAACATGAGAAAAATGACAATTACAGTAAGAAAAGAATCACCATTGACATAGACCAGGATCCCATAAATCAGCTTGTATATTTGATGTTCAAACCAGTTACAATCTTCAAGTCCAGTGGGTCTTTTACAGCTTCAAACTTCTCTTCTTAGCCTAACTTTTTCAATTAAAAAACAGAGCTTCAACATGCCTCAATAGGTATCTACATTCAATAAGTATTCAACCAACAACAATACTAGACTCCTCATATGATATATATAGATAAACTTGAGGAGTTGGAGTGGAAAGAAGGTCCAACTAATCAATTAATATAGAGTAAATGCTTCTCGACCTTTGGGAGGCCTTATGGAGAAGTTTTCAGATGTTTTGACTCTGTTAATTGATTTTTACATTAATTTTCATCAACTTTAGTCACTTTTGTTGAATTTTGAGGCTTTTGGTAGGCTGGTAATTACTTCTGAGCTATCTTTGGCAAATATCTCTGATTGTGCATTCAATTTGTATTCTTTTGAGGAAAATGAACTTGTAGGTGGCATTTTCAAGATTAATTACCTCATTGATGTGGCATTTGGAGGCTTTCTTTGTTGATCTGTGTTGATTTGGCACTTTAAACTTCAATTAGGCCTTTGATTTGGATTTTAGGCATTTATAATCATCTTCGGGCTTTAAACTGTGTCTTTAACCCTTAAATTGTGGATTAATCTTTAAATCTTCATACTTTTCCTTAATCCTTTAATCTTCAATCTCTATTGTCTTTTCGTTTTGTTGTTGTGGATAGGTGGCTTTAGTGCTCGAGGGGCTTGATTTGAATAACCAATGTTTATGCAACATTGATTAAAAACCTAGATTTTACACCTGGGAAGCTCCTTTTATGCATTGATTATGCTTCAAAGATGGTGATCTTCGGCCCTATCCCTTTATGTACTGGGGGAAGGGTTTTCGCCCTTAAAACCGCCATCAAAACCTGCATTAAAAAAAAAAAAACGTTATAGAAAAACCTGCGAAGGAAGGGCTAAATTGCTATCAGAGATCAGGCAGAGGAGGAGCGGAGCAATATACAGAAGAGCAGGATATGCAGGTGGAGGAGGAAAATGCACGTAGGAGGAGGTTTTATGGACAAAAAAATGTGAAAACAAGGTTTAAATATGAATTTTGGCGCGAAAATAGAACAGTGGTTTTGCGACAAGCCATCGGTGGTTTTCACGCACGATTTAGGCGGTAAATGGTTTACGCCTGAACGAACGCAATATCGTACTTTGATTGCCACATGTCCACCCCAAAATCACCTATTTCACATGAATTTGTGCTGTTAAACCCTGAGAGAAAAAGTTATGCGAAATTTAATGTGGGCCATTGGATCTAGGTATGTATATCCAACGACCATAGGAGAGCACGACAGGTGGAAAGGTGCTCGGGCAAGGAAGTAGTGGAAGCCAGGTGTTGAGAAAGGATTGGGGGATAGTTTCATGGGTGGAATGTAGGGCTCGTCTGACATCAAATTTTTAGTTTGGTAGTGGTTTGGTTGATCAGGTTAAAGGAGAACTGTTGGATGAGATGAATCAACGGTAGAAATGCATTTGCGAGGATGGATGAGAAGGGACGCTCGGGCGATCGGAGGATGGGAGGGGAGGTGCGATGACAGTCAGATCGATGAGATCGACAGTCATGATTGCCCAAGGGAGAAATATATTGGGGAGGAAAAGAATGAAGGAATGCAGCTTAAGGGAAAAAGGGAAGGTTTTATGGGAGAATAAGGATCGCGAGCCAAGAAAACCGGGGCTGGGGATAGCGAGAATCCATGTCGGAAAGGGGCTAAGGATAACCATTGGATCTCCCAGATCGACGGTGGAGATTTTTTGTCGGGGGAGGTAAAGAGGATGGGAACAACAGGAGGCAGGTAAGATGGGGAGTGCCGAAAACTGTCGATCTTGGTAGATCGATGATTGAGATCTTATTGGGGGTTGAAACATCGGCAGGGGAAAGGAGAATTGTAACGGAGAAAAACAATGCGTTTTTCCGATGCGATGGGGGCTTAAAGATAGGTGCTGGGCAGTGCTTCTGTGGGGAGATAAGGTGACAGGGGCAGAGGAAAAAGGGGCTAGAGGGCTAGCGCCTGGTCGCGGGTGCAGGTCATATGAAGAAAAAGGAGCAAACGATTTAAGCCCTCAGGGGCTTAAAGCATGTATATAAAAGGGCACATTTTTAGGCCAAAAGAGGGGTTTTTTAAGCCTAAAAAAGGTTTTGATAAGTAAAATAGGGTAATTCAAACCATAAAAAGGTGTTTTTTATAGGTTTTTAAAGGATTTTTTGAAGGTTTTTCAGAATAATGAAGGGTAAATGAGAAGGAAAAAAGGGGTTTTTCAGAGGAAAATGGAGGATAAAACAAAAGGGAAAAATGAATGAGATAGGCTTAGAAAATGATGGAAAATGGCCTAAAAAATGTCTCTTTTGATATCAGTAGGGTTACTTGGTGGATTTTTTGAATGAAACAGTAGTGAAGATTACTCTCTGAGTTTAGAAAGCATCAGAAGGCTTCAAGAATGGGTAATTTTCTATGAAAATAATCTCTTGAAGGCTAAACACCTGCTTTAGCCATCATTTTCTATGACAAAAATTAACTGATGGCTAACACATGAAAAGGGCCATCTGGAGTTTTTCTTTTTGCCTCTTTTCAAACTCTATAAACATGAAAAGATGCCGAGTTTCACCTTTTTTTGACTCGTTAAAATTTAACAACATTGGATCCGTCATCATGACGATACCGAGTTCCTCCTTCCTAGGGCTCGTAAAATGTACTAGGATGGATTTGTCTGAAGGAAAAAATTATATCACAAGCATATTCCCCTTCAAGCTTTTATACAAAAATAATTGGGGTACTCATAAAAAATGGTGGGGAAAAATCGAAAGCATTAATCAGTTGTGTTGGTAGTATGTCACTCTTGAACATGACACATCCTCTATTTCGTGTCAGGATGGGGATGTCCTTTATTCATAAATTTTCCTCCATGGGCTTGGGAAATCTGTTTTTCCTCTTATGCCATCACCATTCTTTTCAAACATGACCTCTAATTCCATTTGAGTAAAATACTGCCAAATCTAGAGTAGTGTAAGTTCCTTCTGCATCTCATTCATTGCTTGCTTCTCTAATCACTCTCATTATTATATTATTGCCTTTATCTCGTGTCGATGATGTGGGATACATTATGGCCCTCCTTCGACGCATCACTTCTTGTCGACTTCAGCACATTATCTGAGAATTTGATCTAGAGATCCCCTTTTCAATACCTTAGAGCTTGCATGCCGTAATGGCACTTTATTCGCATCCGACGATAGGCTTACATCCTCGGCCTTCGATCGACTGATTCTGTGAGTGTTCGACGACAGATCCTTATTTGCATCTTGTGATTTGTACTGTTACTACCTTGAGAACCATTGTCACCATTCGTGTTTTCTCTCGCGCGTGTTAACTGTTTACATCATTGGCTGGTAATCAGGTGATTTTATTGCATGTTCGACTTCAACTCATTTATTAACATGATTGAATTTGTAGTTGATTTTCATGATCTGTACTACTTTATGACTGTTATGAACCTCAACACCTATGATCTGTTTGCTATGATTTTCTGAATTATCAAAGTGTCCTTTAGTTTTCTCCTTGTTTTTTTCTTCATCTATAGTTGCCGCTATGTTTGGATGTGGAGGGAACACTATATTGGGTAATGTTTCATTGACTAACTCTTGCTCATTACGAATCTTATCATTGTAAAGAATGAATGAGTCAAGGTTAGTGTATATGGAATAAAGAGGAGAGTTTTCCAGTCTTTATTGGTTACTCACCATGTATTTCATGTGTGTTTCCCTATAGAGTCTTCTAGGTTGACTGAAGATAGGGATGGTGGCATAAGTCATATCCATTTGCATAGTAGCTTGCAACTTAGCACCCCATGATCTTGAAAGAAGCATGCCATATTTGGGGGGTATATCAGCCACTACAATGTCCATTACTAAGCTTTTGGCTGGAATTTGAGCTAAGTTAACACATAGATCTTTTATTAGGCCTAAGCATCTCACTCTGCTTGAATCAAAGGAATATAAATCTTTAGAAGGTCTAGTTACCTCAAGGCCTAATTTTTTAATTATTACTTTGGGCATGAGGTTATGTGATGCTCTTGAATCAAGCATGGCATTGTGCAGAATATTATCATGGATGTTCAAACTGATGTAGAATGGAGGTGTAGTTCCTTCTTGAAATTTTCCTTCAATCTTAGGACCAAACAGAAGCTTTGGTGTATCATCATTTAAGTTAACAATATCATGAATTTCTTCTATGTTCAGAGCTTTCAAAACCTGACACCTATTTACATTTTGAGTGAATAACCCAGTGAGTGGGACAGAGATTTTGATTTTGGAAATTTGATTCTCGAGGCTAAAAGGAATCTGATTTTTCAAAATGTTTGATTCAGCCTTCTTAGTCACTGATTCATCAGAAAAATCAGCTTACTGATTTTTACTATTTACAACAGTTAAAATAGTTTTTTTAGGAGCATTAGCTGAAATGCTAGTGCTGCTAGGGTCACCACTCTGTTTTTCATTGATTTGGGCATTTTTTCCCTTGTTTGGATCAGAAATTTCAGCCACTGTTTTATGATTTTCTGCTATCAGAACTTTCAGCCATTTTTTCTTTTTACTTCTTAGGTCATATTGTTTAGGGGATCCTATGATGGAATTTTCAAAGTTTGGTTCATAGTATTCAGTTTCCGGTCTTCCATCATCATAGGGTGTATATAGACCTTGTTTTCTTTCATGGAGGAAATCAGAATCCTCATTGCTTACTCCCAACATGTTTATGTGATCATCCTCTATTTTCTCATTTGTTTCTCCATCATCATTGACATAATTTTCTTGAAAAGGAGGTCTGATCTGTTGATTAGCATCCCTTTGTCTATTCTGAGGTTGATTTCTCCTAAAGTTCTGATTTTGGTTTTGGGACTGATTTCTGTTTTGAGGAGCTGATTGATTTTCTCTTGATTGGGCTCTCTCATATATGCTCATTCTTTCGATCATATTCTCAATCATCCTTTCTAGTTTTGAGTCAGATGCGGAAGGTGCAGCTTCATCTCTATATGAGACCCTCCTCTTAGTCTTCATTCTAGCTCTTTTCTCAATTAGATTTGTTTCCACACTAAGAGATCCCTTCTGCATGTCTTCTAAAGTAAAGGGATCCCTTTCTCTTCGTTGATAGGCCATTTCAGGATCAACTCCTTCAGGGAATTTGGCCAGAGCTGAGCCTTGCAGAGGTTTCAAATCTGGGGGTAGTGCGTTATAAACACTATTAAATATAGTGCAATAATCTTGAACACTTTCCCCATTATTTCTCTTGAGGTTGTTTTAATTTGAAAGTATTTGGAGAGGGTTCTTCCTAACTTGCCATTTGTTTATGAATGTTTGATGGAAAGCTTGGATATCATTAATACTATTAGGGGTGAAGCTCTTGAACCATTTTCTTGCTTCTCCCCCTAAACTTTGAGCAAACAATCCGAGTTTAATGGTTTCATCATCTATCTCATTTCTATCAAAATAGTCATCCATCTTGTCCAAATGTATTTGAGCAGTAATGGAACCACTAACATCATATAATGGGATCTTGGACTGATAGTCCTATGTCAAATTGGCTAAAGGTAAAGGAAGGACTAGAGGAGCATACCATGCTGCCATGATAGGAGGTTGTGGAAAAAATGGGGGGTTTACAAGTGGAGGGTTTATGAAAGGAGGAGGAGGATGGAATGGAGTAGTTTGAACAGTGAGTGTATGGATAACATAAGTTCTTGGACCAACAAGAGACTATTGAGAAGATCTGGGATGGGAGAAACCAAAGTTATGAATGAAATGAAGGTCAAGTGGAGTGGCTTCTCTATTATCAGTATGTTCACCATTATGTTGGGGTGGCTTCTCTGTAGCTCATGTAATTTCTTATAGAATTTTATCTCTCTGTTGAAGTGATAAGCCCAGTGTCATTTTAGAAAACCCTTTTATTTTTTCATCTTTTCCTCGATAGTCACTAGTATTTCTCTGATAGTCATGTTGATCAACGCTGTATGTGTTTTACAAAGTCGCGCTTTTACCCTTCCAACGTGGGTTACGGCCTAACAGTCGTGCCAATTCCTATGTGTGACTTTTTTAGGGTTTACTTCATTTGGTTAGCCAGTGAGTCTTATCCTTCTGAGTGTTCTTGCTTGTTTGAGTAGCTTTTTTTCTTCTCTGTTCAGTGACATTTCTAGTTTGAGTTTTGCACCTGTGGTTGTCTCTTTTTCAAAGATATTGCATCCTTGTCTTCCTATGGTTTCTAGGTGTCCTCGGGCCATCCGAGTGGTTGCTTACTTTTTTTACTTCCATACTTCTTATTGAATCAAGTCTTGTCATCCCTTTCAGGCTTAGTGTTTGATTGGGTTTCGTCTTTCGGTAGGTTCTCATAAATAGCATTTTTCAAGTGTTAACTCTGAATGCGTTTGAGTTTCTATTCGCCATCAAGCATAGATTACAATTGTTTGTCCTCCGACTAAATTTTGTTTTATTTGAGTGATTAATCAGTGTGTGAATGAAGAGTGATTTGTTTTGAAGAAAATGATTTTTGTCTCCCTTTGATTTTTGAAATATTTGCCTCTTATATGCATTCTTGAGAGATTTCATTAGTACTCAAAGCATTGTTGATTAATTCACATTCTAAATTTCACATTGTTCTTATAAGAAAAATACAAAAATATTATTTGTTTCATTTTTCTTTAGAAAATGAAAATTTCATTTCGATTCGCTTCTTAGTGCATTTAGTGAAAGGAAGAAAATTGTAAAATTTGTGTTTTGCTTTAAAAATTCCGCACTTGAAGAGAAAAGTGAATGTCGTTTTATGCATTTATTTTGTTTCTGCATTGATTATGTGAGTTTCTCTCTCCCTCATTAAAGTAGGATTCATCGAAATGAATGGTTCTTTTCTCATTTAGCTGCATTTTAGGTATTCATATGACATCGGTAGGGCTTTGAAACTGAGACATAATTCAATATCAACCTTAAAGTTTATTCAATCAATCTAAGGAGCATTTGGAACCTAACGAATCACATTTAGAGGTCTAGGCTAGAGACATGTTCCAGCATCATTAAGCATAGGAGCTATCACTAACAGTCTGCGTTACAACTCGAGGGTGATATCCTGTCCCACGTATTAAAGTATATTGATGTATGAAACTATATTTTGGGACGCTCTGATCGAACGATTACACATCATAAAACACTACTACGGATTTTGAATCCCACATACCACTACGTATATTTTGGGAGACACCACTAGGATGCAAAACTACCATAGGTAACTAAGTCCACCGCCTTGTAGATGTTATACACCGAACATAGCATTCGAGGAGATTGGCTATCGTACATTAAGTCCTTGGTCAATTATCTTTCATTTGATCACTAAGGTGCATATTGCAGTTCAAAGCTACCTAGTAATCCTTTTTTCCTAGCTTACCCCTTTTTTGATTTTTTTTTTTTCTACAATTAAATGCCCACGATCACATGGCTTATCTACTAGAATATTTCTAGGCCTCATCATGAGTAACTCCTTATAAAGATATTATTTAAAGCCTTGAATTAATCATCTTTCTCCTTTTTTGTTTTTTGAGATAAGATCATCGTGGCTGAACCACCAAGTTCAGTTTCCTCTCCATCCACTCTTTCCGAAGAGACATTCTCACCTATCTCTTTTGATTCTCCACCTTCAACTAGGACTCAAATTAATGCGTTCCGTCTCGTTTTAAGTATTCAACCTCTCGCATCTCTATCTCCTCCCGATATTCTAGTAGGCTATGTTTCCTACTCTCCGAATCCATTATTTGGTCCCATTGAAATAGCCCCTCAACAACCCTATAGTCCATATGATACACCTGGTGTAGTATTTGTGAATTCACCGTGTTCATCTTGAAGCGCTTCCCATAAGTTATTCCTGATGGCTTCTGAGGGAAAAGTTTCATCCCCTTTGGATATTTCAAGCAACAACAGTGGTGTAGATGAGACTATATATGAGGGACCCCAATTCAATCCCAAGGGTTTTCATTATTTGATGACTCAACCTTCCTCCCAGTTGTGTATTCCATAGAATTACACCTCATTGGGACACTTGATCTCGAGTATGTCAAGTGGTATGCCTTTGTATTACAATGCTATTTGGCATAATACTGGAGTATCTACCCCTGGTTTGAGTATTTCCAACGTAACTATTTCCATCCCTGCTTGAACTATAGTCATGCATACTGCCGCACAACCAACTGCTTGCGCAGGTGTTTCAACACCTCCTATCAGTATTCCTATGTAGATCCCATTGAATTCGGTTTCTAGAGGAGGTCCTACCTTGTCAAATGTTTCCCAACCTGCTGTTGGACCATCTCTGAGTGGATCTTCAGCTTACATTCTTGGTTCCTCTCAAACCGCTGGTAGCATTATTATTCTTGTTGGATCGTCTGGTCCAACAGGGGCCGGATATGATTAATATCAATAATTTTTGCAGAGTCTCAACCAACAACATTATCTCCCATATGGTTCCCAAAAATTTCAAACTCGACCGATAAATCCTCAGGGATTTCAAGGGAAACTTGGCGTCCAGCCAGGGGGTTACATCTATCAGCAAGGTTTTAACTATGGTCAAAATTGGCCTTATGGGCCACAAGGGAAACCTTTTGTATAACAAGAAATACCTTATGTACAACCTAATCAACCTTTTTTTCATCAAGGTCAATTTTCCTATTTTCATCAGGGACAACCTTTTGGTCAACCACGTCAACCCCAATTTTAGCAAGGTGAGCCTTTTGTCCAGCAAGGACAACCCTCCATTCAACCGAATCTGGTCTTTGTTCTGCCAGGTCCTAATGTACAACCTGGCCCTTAGGGACAACCTAGACCTCAGGTACAACGTGGCCCATAGGTACAACCTGGCCCTCAAGTACAACCTATCCCATAGGTAAAACTTGGTCCTTAGGCACAATCTAGTCCTGAGGTACAACTTGGTCCTCAGGCGCAACCTAGTCCTCAGGTACAAACTAGTCCTCAGGTACAACCTAGTCCTTAGGCACAGCCTGGTCAACTTCAGGAACCTTAGGGTATGGTCTAGCAACCCCAGGGAAATCCATACCAAACCTTCCGGTAGCCACAAAATATGTATGCTATGAACTATGGTCAACATGGACCTCAGTGGTTTGCTGTAGGTCAGAATCTGTTTTTTGCTTAGCAACCGAGATATGGTCAGAATCCACAAGGTTTCAACCCTTATGGACAATATCAAGGTTTCAATCCTTATGGGGAAAACCCTTTAGGGCATAACCCTTGGGGGCAGAGTTTCTCCCAACTCGGTTGGCATCCATAAATGTTCTTAAAGACCGAACACCATGTCTTTCAATCCAAAATTTCCATTTCTCGCGACGTTGGAACTTCCTGATGTGTTAATATTGACCAATGATCCAATTCTTCACAATCTATATTGTTTCCCAATTCCAACCAAAATTCCGAGTGATTGTCCGAAGCTTGAAGGCAAATCTAGGGAAGACCCCCAAGCGCATGTTATGACGTACCATCTTTCGTGCTCCTCCAATTCCTCGGTCGACGATTCCATCCGTTTACGTCTCTTCCAAAGAAAATTGATTGGTGTCTTTACAAAGTGGTACATTGAACTTCCACACAGGACTTTTCAGGATTTCAATTCCTTTGCCATAGACTTCGTTACGCATTTTTGTTTCATGTTCATTATGAAATAGGAACCCACCTCCTGAAATCCTTAAAGAAAAATACTACCACACATATCTATGATCATATCCATGAATGGAGAAGGTGTCGGCATTTGATCAAATTTGACATTCTTGATCAACTGCTGATAGAATGGTTTACCAAATCATTCATCAATCAGATTGTTTACTCTCATTATGGCACGTTATACGATATATTTCCTAATGCTCTGCGCCTGAGTTCTTATTCTACAGCTCAAAAGCTCTGGTGACACCATCGGTAGATGACATCATTTGTTCTGTTTCCCAGACTTCATGGAAGTCTTATTCTGCTTCTAAGAAAAAATCATTTTATTTCTCCAATTTTGTTCCTCAGAATCCCCTAAATCCTGGAAAAACATCAGAGGTTAACGTCGTTAAGTCTTCTAAGGCCAATAAATCCTCTTAAGGAAAAAATAAGGGCAAAGGAAAATCTAAATCTGATGCCCCAAAATAGGATTCCTCCAAACCTCACACTAATGATGGAGCTAAATGTAAACTGAAGTATCATGGCCTGATATGTGATGATGAGCATTACACCAAGGACTGTCCACAACAGGCCGAGGTAAGTCGATTGTTGAAGGGCACCTAAGGGACTCTAGCTGTTCTTAAGGAACCATTTCCATCACAATAGACTCAAATGGTGGAACAACCCCAGTCTTCCACCCCTTTTGGTTCTCAAGTTTTCATGATGAATGGTACTACACACATATCTATCGCTACCAGATCTAAAGATTATGTGGAACTACATCAGATGGCGGGGAAAGAAATCACCGATGCTCCTACTCCTTCTCCCCCGCCCACTTCTGGCCGTCTTGATATTGAAAGGACTAGTTCTGATGCCGTTGTATGACCACCTTATAAAGGTGTGCTCCGCAAGTCCTCCTATAATCTAAACACCCACGCCACTCAACATTACAATATTGTTGAAGATTTGGCTTAGGAGCCATCTGCTATGTCCGCGCTATAGGTACTTCAGAGTTTTCCGTCACAATGGAAGGCATTGTTATCCACTATCGGAGGAGTTGATATGACCGATTCAAGCCTTATTACTTTTGATTTGGAGAATTTCATCTCGCGTATCCCTTATCAAATTGATTTGATTATCCAGGTTGGTATTAATGGAAAGAATATCCATTGGGCAGTTGTGGACGAAGGTGCATCTACATGCATTATGTTTGTTTCATGTTGGAAATCCATTGGTTCTCCAACACTCAATCAGTCCCCAAATAATTTGGAGGCCTTCGACGAGAGATATTCTCGTCCTTTTGGTATTCTTCCCAATTTTCCTATCACTGGAAGGAAAAAAGTTCAACGTTGAGGTTGAAGTTGTTGATGCCAAGCTCAATTTTAATATTGTCCTCGGTCGCAGTTGGACTCATGCTATGCTTTGAGTGCCATCCACCCTCTTTCGTGTTCTTCGTTTCCCGCACGAAGGAAATATTATCACTGTTGATCAATTGTCATTTTTTGCTTCCACTTCTTCTGAAGGAAATTTTCTATATGTAGACCATACCACCACACCATATGAGAGTGTGAGGTAGGTATTTTCAAAGATTTTTCCCTTATGGGTCTATTCTCTCTTCCTCCACTAACCACTTCTTAGGTCAATATGATTTCCACTTCTTCTGATCCCTTGATCATCCCTTTTCCTGATTAGGTCATTTAGTTTGGTGATGTGATGTCGTTAAGCCCGGTAGAGTTCAATTATTTTTAAATCGTCTCGGCTTGAGCGAATGATTCCAAACATGCTACTTCTAGCATGCCTTTTGATGTGTACTCCATCCTCCTTGGCTTGGTTCCTCAGATTCATCTTATCCCATGAATGAGACATTTCCATATGACGAGAGTATTGTGGAAACTATGTCTCTCGAGGAAAGTTGATGCTTCGCCCCACCTGCACCCTTACACCTAGTTGTTACCATCAACCTGTTTTCCAAATGGGGCGTTGACTTCATGACATGTAACCCTCACTTAGTCGGGGGGCATTCTATATCATTTTCTCTATGGACTATTTCACTAAATGGGCGAAGGTGATGCCTCCATTTGTTGCTGACGGTAAAACTGCGACTCAATTTCCGTTCAATAATGTTATCACACGATTCGGTGTTCCTCAGCCATTGTCACCGACCATGGCTCTCCTTTTTGATATTATATGATGGCTGAGCTGACTTCTTAGTTAGGCTTGCATCATGATAGCTCAACTCCATATTACCCTCAAGCCAACCGCCAAGTTGAAACAATAAATAAAGTTTTAGTTATTATGCTTCAACGCACTATTAGGATGCACAAGTCAAATCGACATCTCATGTTGTTTTCAGCTCTCTCAGCATACCGAACCTCGGCCAAGAACACTACTGGATTCAATCCATTTCAGTTAGTGTATGGCCTCAAAGAAACCTTTCCAATTGAATGTGAAATTCCTTCGCTCAAGTTAGCTGTCGAATTTCTTCCCAATACATCTCTAGAACTTGGAACGACTTGATGAAACCCGACACTTCATCACTTTGGTTACTAAAGCATAGAAGAAATGGGTCAAAGTCTGTTTTGTTCAGAAAGTTTCTCCACGTGCCTTCTCTGAAGGAGACTTGGTCCTTCTCTATGATCAAGCACATGACAAGTTGGGGGCAGGAAAATTTGAACCTATGTGGCATGGGTCGTATATTGTAAAACATGTTTTGTAGAAAGGGGCCTATGAGACGATTGATTATGAAGGTTATCCATTGGATAGAACCAGAAATAGGCGTTATCTAAAGAGATATTATGCATGATTTTCTCATGTATCTGCTCTTGTACATTAGTGTGATTTTCATTTTTGTACATTTTTGGTTTGGTGTGCATTTGCAAGAGGTTTTCCTACTGATCTTGTTTTACTTGATTTGCAGATATCTTTGGCTCCTTATGTCAGTTCACTGTTGGTGCCTGCCGTAGTACCCGAAATCTATCTTCTGTGGTCTGGGTTATCTATGACCCTAATGGTGAGTTAGTAGATCTACAAGGTATATGTTTAGGTCGTACAACCAATAATATTGCTGAATACAGTGCAGTTATTGAGCTTTTGTCCGAAGCAATCTCTCTCGGCATCCAAGAACTTGTTGTTAACTTGGATTCACAACTTGTTTTCCTACAACTCAATGGGAAATATTCTGTTAGACACCCTCAAATATTGAGAATGCATATACATGTTCATTTGTTAGAAATAAATTCTGATTACATTACATATCGTCACATTCCACAACACATGAATACATTAACAGGTGCATTGGATAATCATGTTCTAGATAGAAATTTGTAGAATTTATAATCATTATAACATGCAAGAAACAAGAAAATAGCGTGTATATATATATATTGGCTTGCAAATAGTGTTCAAAAGTACATCATAACCCGAACAAAGAATAATATATGTTCTGGTATATAGCGAGACTCGCCTGTCTCGGAAAAATTGCAAAAAAGGAAAATATAATCTAATCTGCATGATGATTAGGATAGCAGGCTACTGCTCGAATGACTTGAGTTAGCAGTCGATGAATACGATCGGATACCCTGATAGTATGTCATTGGTACTGGCAGGGAATGTCTTTCATCTGCGCATATTCTAGAATCCTGGTGGTCAAGGCATCCACGTTTCACGCAATCTCTTCTTCAGGGTCCGCTCCCTCCACTAATGGGCACCCTCGAAGTCTCTTGGCACCCTCTTGGCGATTGGTGACATCTCCACCGGCCTCTGTGGTCTAACATCTGTGACACATAAAGTTTCACATCAATTCATATATATATATATATATATATATATAACATGCAAAATAACAAAAACATGTTTTTACCACTGTCGTCCCAAAGCTCACCCGATGGAAGTGGAAAATCAGTGTCACCCCGGAAATTTGTCCTAGAGTATGGCCAGTATTCGACCATGATCAATTGATGCCTCAACCATTTAAATAAGGCAGGTTTGAAAGACATCCATTGTCTTCCTCCTCCAATAGGCATCAAAGTTTCCCACCTCGCCAGTCGTGGCTATCGTGGTACTGGTGCCTCTATCTCTATCCCCTATTACTAGAATAGGGGTACTCGCTCTAAGAAGAAGTCTGTCAAAATGGACCCATACCCGAACTGCTTCAGTTTTCTGTTTTTGTGCTTTATGAGTTATTTATTCATATTTTCCACTACGGCCTCACACCAGTTGAATATGGTGGGTTCCATGCAATCCACCGTCATCTGCAGCTGAGCCTTCATGGCCTCATGCGGCGCTTGCACCCCAGCCATACGTGTGATAGTGTATAGCACTACCTTGAGTGCTAGATCATCCACTGTGCTTATGGCTATCTTGCCACTCGAGGATCTTGTTGCCTTGGATCATTCTCTCCCAATTAGCATTTCCATTCTCTCGCCCATGATTCAGGATCTAGAAAACCATGCTCTTTCCCCTCTACGTGAGAGGCTAGTGACGAAGTAGATATCCACCACTTTCATTTCTAGTTCTTGGTTACCCAGAATAAATCTCTCTCGGTTCGTGTCCTATATACTAATCAGATAGTGTAGTAAATATGGTTGGGCTCCTATGCCTGAGGTCATAAATAATTTGAGGAGCCCATAGTTCCTCAGTGTATCAGTGCAAGCTCTATTCTGCATAGTTGCCTGATCAAATTTATCACGATCTCTTTATTTCCACTCAATAACCATGATTGATGGCTCTTCTTCCCAACAAAAAAATTAAACAAGTCCCTTGTCAACGTTTAGGCTCAAAAAATTGGCTTAAAATTATTTTTCTTGAGAGTTTCTATGCATTTTTCCGCTTCAAATTTAGCGCGGTTGTTTTAAAAATAGCAATGCCGATCAGTGACCCGCCTGTTGTAAAAGGGTAGGTCGACACGGTCCCTATATGGGATACCCTCATCGATCTACGATGTTAAACAATTTAAAATCCTATCACCAAAATGAAAATATGCCTTACAACACAGTAAAATGGGTATTGAAATGCAGGAAAGGAAAGCGCCTGTTACCTAGCACAGACGGTTTGCTGATTGGCCTCCTGGATCTACCACAATGTGCTCCTAAAGATTTGAGGTAACCAAGGGTGAAAACTCCTTCTCAATAATGTGAAAGTGAAAAGTTATTTGCTTCTTACTTTCTCCATATTTTATAATTGCTCAATGTCATTTTAGGGTTTTTACCATTATTATAATAATATTTTAATGCTCTTACCTTGAAAACAGTTTATGGTTTGTTCTTGTGCAGTGAGGGGTTCAATTTTTTTGCGGATGACACATTTAGGAGTTTTAGTTTACTAATTTTTCAAACTCAATGAAAAATAAATGAAAAAGTAACCCCCTTGGAGTCATCTTTCAACTCTTTTCTGACTCTCTAAACATGAAAAGATTGTCAAGTTCTTGTTATTTTGAGCTCGTTAAAGTGCGCGAAACATCATTTAACCAGTATGCATTTACCCCTTTTTTAGGCTGGGATATATTATTTACGAAAAAGGAATACCTTAGTCATTTGTGACTAAGAGGTTCTCTCACACTTTGTTTTCTTCCTTTTTGGGTATGAGGGACTATTCACAATGTTAGGTCTTCGTAGTTTGCAAGATTGGCAAGAACAAACGTTGCAGAGCCTACATCAAAACCACTTTGGAATCCTAGGATCTAGCCCTCCTGGATTCAGAGAGGGATCTCTCTATGTAAGTGTTTTCTAAGATATTTCTTTAAGGCTTATGATATGATATTAGGCTAGTTATGAAGTACAAGGGTTTTGAATCTGAATCTGAATCTGAGTTTGGTATTTCAAATTCATTTTTGGACTGTAGGAAATCTTCTATTTGTTTATCTCCATCAAATACTTGCCAGTATTTTTCATTATCCGGGACAGCTGGTCTATATTTGACTTGGGTGGTGCATTGCTTGGTTTCATAAGGTGTTAGACAAATTCTAGCAGCAAAGGCTAATCCATTAGCAATAATGTTTTGGTTCCTTGGGACAAAGGTAAGTTGGAATTCAGGAATTTTTTTTAACAGGTCCATGGCATCATCTCTATAGGCTCTAAGTATGGGATGTTTAGCAGCGTATTCTCCATTTACTTGCCTAATTATCAATTCTGAATCTCCATGAACTGTTATTCTTTTGGCCCCTAATTTCTTCAATAAATGCAGGCCTAAAAGAAGAGCTTCATACTCTGCTATGTTGTTTGTACATTGGAATTTTAATCTATAGGAATGACCCTCAGCATGATTGTTTTCAGTTTTGTGCACCCATATGCTTGCTCCTGCACCAGTTTTAGAGAAAGATCCATCAAAACTCATACTCGAAAGACGACTGTTTTCAGATTTGTCATTTATTTCATTGTTTTCCTCTCTGTTTTGTTTTCCTAATCTATCACTGTGTTGTTCCTGCAGGTCTGCATTATGTTGATTCTTGTTTTGTTCCTCAAGAGTTTCAATGTTTTGAGGATTTATTCTTTGATTTTCATGATCTGTACTACTTTTATGACTGTTCTGAACCTCAAGACCTGTGATCTATTTGCTGTGATTTTCTGAATTAGCAAACTGTCCTTTATTTTTCTCCTTGTTTTCCTCTTCATCTATAGTTTCCCCTATGTTTGGATGTGGAGGGAACAATATATTGGGTAATGGTTCATTGACTAACTCTTGCTCATTACGAATCTCATCATTGTAAAGAATGAATGAGTCAAGGTTAGTGTGTATGGAATAAAGAGGAGAGTTTTCCAATATTTCTTGGTTACTCACCATGTATTTCATGTGTGTTTCCCTATAGATTCTTCTAGGTTGACTGGAGATATGGATGGTGGCATAAGTCATATCCATTTGCATAGTACCTTGCAACTTAGCACCCCATGATCTTGAAAGAAGCATGCCATATTTGGGGGGTATATCAGCCACTACAATGTCCAGTACTAAGCTTTTGGCTGGAATTTGAGCTAAATTAACACATAGATCTTTTATTAGGCCTAAGCATCTCACTCTGCTTGAATCAAAGGAATATAATTCTTTATAAGGTCTAGTTACCTCAAGGTGTAATTTTTCCATTATTACTTTTGGCATGAGGTTATGTGATGCTCCTGAATCAAGCATGGCATTGTGCAGAATATTATCATGGATGTTCAAATTGATGTAGAATGGAGGTGTAGTTCCTTGAAATTTTCCTTCAATCTTAGGACCAAATAGAAGCTCTGGTGTATCATCATTTAAGTTAACAGTATCATGAACTTCTTCTATGTTTAGAGCTTTCAAAACCTGACATCTATATACATTTTGAGTGACTAACCCAGTGAGTGGGACAGAGATTTTGATTTTGGAAATTTGATTCTCTAGGCTAAAAGGAATCTGATTTTTCAAAGTGTTTGATTCAGCCTTCTTAGTCACTGATTCATCAGAAAAATCAGCTTGCTGATTTTTACTATTTACAACAGTTAAAATGGTTTTTTCAGGAGCATTAGCTGAAATGCTAGTGCTGCTAGGATCACCACTCTGTTTTTCATTGATTTGAGCATTTTTTCCCTTGTTTGGATCAGAACTTTCAGCCACTGTTTTATGATTTTCTGTTGTCTTTTTGGAAGTAGTTACAGGGTTGTTTTTGGTAGAATTTTCAGAGGTTTTCTTCTTGGGATATTCTTGATTCTTTTTACTTCTTAGGTCATATTTTTTAGGGGATCCTATGATGGAATTTTCAAAGTTTGGTTCATAGTATTCAGTTCCTGGTCTTCCATCATCATAGGGTGTATATAGACCTTGTTTTCTTTCATGGAGGAAATCAGAATCCTCATTTCTTACACCCAACATGTTTATGTGATCATCCTCTATTTTCTCATTTGTTTCTTCATCATCATTGACATAATTTTCTTGAAAAGGAGGTTTGATCTGTTGATCAACATCCCTTGGTTGATTTCTCCTAAAGTTCTGATTTTGGTTTTGGGATTGATTTATGTTTTGAGGAGCTGATTGATTTTCTCTTGATTGGGCTCTCTCATATATGCTCATTCTTTCCATCATCTTCTCCATCATCCTTTCCAGTTTTGAGTTAGATGTGGAAGGTGTAGCTTCATCTTTATATGAGACCCTCCTCTCAGTCTTCATTCTAGCTCTTTTCTCAATCAGATTTGTTTCCACACTAAGAGATCCCTTCTGTATGTCTTCTAAAGTAAAGGGATCCCTTTCTCTTAGCTGATAGGCCATTTTAGGATCAAATCCTTCAGGTAATTTGGCCAGAGTTGAGCCTTGTGGAGGTTTCAAATCTGGGGGTAGTGCGTTATAGACACTATTAAATATAATGCAATAATCTTGATCACTTTCCCCAGTATTTCTCTTGAGGTTGTTGTAATCTGAAAGTATTTGGAAAGGGTTATTCCTAACTTGCCACTTGTTTATGAATGTTTGATGGAAATCTTGGAGATCATTAATACTATTAGGGATCAAGTTCTTGAACCATTTTCTTGCTTATCCCCCTAAAATTTGAGCAAACAATCTGAGTTTAATGGTTTCATAATCTATCTCATTTCTATCAAAATAGTCATCCATCTTGTCCACATGTATTTGAGCAGTAATGGAACCACTAGCATCATATAATGGGATCTTGGAATGATTGGCCTGTGGAAAATTGACTAAAGGTAAAGGAAGGACTATAGGAGCATACCATGCTGCCATGATAGGAGGTTGTGGGAAAAATGGGGGGTTTACAAGTGGAGGGTTTATGAAAGGAGGAGGAGGATGGAATGGAGTAGTTTGAATAGTGGGTGTATGGATAACAGAAGTGCTTGGACCAACAAGAGACTATTGAGAAGATCTAGGTTGAGAGAAACCAAAGTTATGAATGAAATGAAGGTCAAGTGGAGTGGCTTCTCTATTATCAATATGTTCACCACTATGTTGGGGTGAATGTGGAGGCTGAAAGTCTTTCTGAGCTATATCACTAAGTGACTTAGTTCTGAATGGGTTTCTTAAGTCAACTTGTGTATCTTGCAGAGCTGAGATGTTTTTAGGGAAAAAATTAGCTCTATGAATTGGTCTAACAATAGTTGAAGTCTTGGATTTGGGAGATTTCCTAAGGATACTTTATGGATTATCAACTATCTCAGGAGGATTTGGGTCAGGATAGGCTCTAGTATAAATTCTTCTAAAAGCCACTATGTGATGTTTTTAGACCCTAAAGATGAGAAAAGTTCATCCAAGTATGGCAATATTTTAAAGGCTAACTAATCTTTTTCAAAAAAAAAAAAATCAATCCTCAAAGTCTTCTTAACCAGGTTTGAATGATGTTTGAAGGATAAAATGGTTTCCCAGTGGACTCTTAGGAAAAACCAATGGGATCAGCAGGCCTACTGAATACCAATGGAGTCGCTAGGTGAAGGATTTTTACTTGTTTTCAAGGTTTGGTTGTTATTCACCATCAACAATCAATAATAACCAGTCTTGGTGACACTTGTTTCATTTAAAAATAGGGGTTCTTTGTGTTGTGAGGTTATCTATTATTCAATAATGTTTATTCCCCAGTATTGTCACCAGTATGTTAGGTCTACGTAGTTTTCAATATTGGCAAGAACAAACGCTGTAGAGCCTACATCAAAACCACTTTGGAGTCCTAGGATCTAGCCCTCCTAGATTCAGAGAGGGATATCTCTATATAAGTGTTTTCCAAGATATTTCTTTAAGGCTTATGATATGATATTAGGCTAGTTATGAAGTACAAGGGTTTTTCTTGTTTTGGTTGGGATGAATATCATCAAAATGAAGGAAGTCTTTTGAAGGGTAAAGTTGTGAGCAGGTTGACAAAATGGTTCAGTTGATAGGATAAGTAAGAAATAGTATCAATCCATTGGGCTATGGAGTCACAAAAGGATTTAACTGCACAACAAGTTTCAAGAGTGGTCCATGGGGCAAGTTATCTATGTCAAAGGATCTCTTTAAGTTGATTTTGTAATATGGGACATTAAGAGGTGTGGTGCAAGAATCAAACATATAAGAAAACAAAGGGCAGCTTAAGATCAAGTAAGGACTTTTAACCCAGCCTGCTTTTAGCATACTCTTAAAGGAAGAAAATTAAGATCAACAAAGAATAGCCTAAGATCAAGTAAGAACTTTTAATCTAGCCTGCTTTCAGCATATTCTTAAGGAAAACATTCAAGATAGACATAAAAAGTAGCCTAAGATCAGGTAAGGACTTTTAACCTATCCTGCTTTTGACATACTCTTAAGGGAAAATTTCAAAAAAGCTGTTGGAGAAAACACTAGAGGAAAAGGCTAACCATAGACTTCCCTAGTTTTAACTTTAGTTAGCATGCAATGAAAATATCATTCAAAAATAATATCTCAAGTTTTACTCAGCAAGACATGGGCTCACCAACATTCCTTGACTGGTTACACTCTATTGAAATCATTCCCAAACACACATTTAGAAGAAAACATAAAGATAAATCTTATCAATGAGATTTAGGGTACTTTAAAATTAAATCCTAATCTATATTTGCTGTTCTTTATCAGAGAAAATGGACAGTATGGAAAAAATGAGAAAAATGACAAATACAGTAAGAAAAGAATCACCATTGACATAGATCAGGATCCCATAAATCAGCTTGTATATTTGATGTTCAAACCAGTTACAATTTTCAAGTCCAATGGGTCTTTTACAGCTTCAAACTTCTCTTCTCAGCCTAACTTTTTTCAATTACAAAACAGAGCTTCAACATGCCTCAATAGGTATTTACATTCAATGAGTACTCAACCAATAACAATACTAGACTCCTCATATGATATATATAGATAAACTTGAGGAGGTGGAGTGGAAAGAAGGTCTAACTAATCAATTAATACAGAATAAATGCTTCTCGACCTTTGGGAGGCCTTATGGAGAAGTTTTCAGATGTTTTAACTCTATTAATTTATTTTTACATTAATTTTCATCAGCTTTAGTCACTTTTTTTGAATTTTGAGGCTTTTGGTAGGCTGGTAATTACTTCTGAGCTGTCTTTGGAAAATATCTCTGACTGTGCATTCAATTTGTATTCTTTTGAGGAAAATGAACTTGTAGGTGGAATTTTCAAGATTAATTGCCTCACTGATGTGGCATTTGGAGGCTTTCTTTGTTGATCTATGTTGATTTGGAACTTTAAACTTCAATTAGGCCTTTGATTTGGCTTTTAGGCATTTATAATCATCTTCAAGCTTTAAACTGCGTATTTAACCCTTAAATTGTGGATTAATATTTAAAGCTTCATACTTTTATTTAATCCTTTAATCTTCAATCTCTATTGTATTTTCCTTTTGCTGTTGTGGACAGGTGGCTTTAGCGCTCGAGGGGTTTGATTTGAATAACCAATGTTTATGCAACATTGATTAAAAACCAATATTTTACACTCGGGAAGCTCCTTTTCTGCATTTATTACGCTTCAAAGATGGTGATCTTTGGCCCTATCCATTTATGGACTAGGGGAAGGGTTTTCGCCCTTAGAACTGCCAACAAAACCTACATAAAAAAAAAAAAAACGTTATAGAAAAACCTGCGAAGGAAGGGCTAAACTGCTATCAGAGATCAGGCAGAGGAGGAGAGGAGCAATATACAGAAGAGCGGGATATGCAGGTGGAGGAGGAAAATGCATGTAGGAGGAGGTTTTATGGACAAAAAATGTGAAAACAAGGTTTAAATATGAATTTTGGCGCGAAAATAGAACAGTGGTTTTGCGAAAAATCATCGGTGGTTTTCGCGCACGATTTAGGTGGTAAATGGTTTACGCCTAAACGAACGCAATGTCATCCTTTGATTGCCACGTGTCCACCCCGAAATCACCTGTTTCGCGTGAATTTGGGTTGTTAAACCCTGAGGGAAAAAGTTATACGAAATTGAATGTGGGCCATTAGATCTGGGGGTGTAGATCCAACGTCCATAGGAGAGCGCGACAGGTGGAAAGGTGCTCGGGCGAGGAAGTAGTGGAAGCCAGGTGTCGAGTAAGGATTGGGGGATAGTTTCATGGGTGGAACGCAGGGCTCGGCTGACATCAGCTTTTTAGTTTGGTAGCGGTTTGGTTGATCGGGTTAAAGGAGAACCGTTGGATGAGATGAATCAACGGTAGAAATGCATTTGCGAGGATGGATGAGAAGGGACGCTCGGGCGATCGGAGGATGGGAGGGGAGGTGCGATGATAGTCGGATCGATGAGATCGACACTCATGATCGCCCAAGGGAGAAATATATTGGGGAGGAAAAGAATGAAGGAATGCGGCATAAGGGAAAAAGGGAAGGTTTTATGGGAGAATAAGGACCGCGAGCCAAGATAACTGAGGCTGGGGATATCGAGAACCCATGTCGGAAAGGGGCTAAGGATAACCATTGGATCTCCCAGATCGACGGTGGATATTTTTTGTCGGGGGAGGTAAAGAGGATGGGAACAACGGGAGGAAGGTAAGATGGGGAGTGCCGACAACCGTCGATCTTGGTAGATTGATGGTTGAGATCTTATCGGGGGTTGAAACATCAGCAGGGGAAAGGAGAATTGTAACGGAGAAAAACAATGCGTTTTTCCGATGCGATGGGGGCTTAAAGATAGGTGCTGGGGCAGTGCTTCCGTGGGGAGATAAAGTGACCGGGGCAGAGGAAAAAGGGGCTAGAGGGTTAGTGCCTGGTTGCGGGTGCAGGTCATATGAAGAAAAAGGAGCAGACGATTTAAGCCCTCAGGGGCTTAAAGAATGTATATAAAAGGGCACATTTTTAGGCCAAAAGAGGGGTTTTTTAAGCCTAAAAAAGGTTTCGATAAGTAAAATAGGGTAATTCAAACCATAAAAAGGTGTTTTTTATAGGTTTTTAAAGGACCTTTTGAAGGTTTTTCAGGATAATGAAGGGTAAATGAGAAGGAAAAAAGGGGTTTTTCAGAGGAAAATGGAGGATAAAACAAAATGGAAAAATGAATGAAATAGGCTTAGAAAATGATGGAAAATGGCCTAAAAAAAGTCTCTTATGATATCAACAGGGTTACTTGGTGGATTTTTTGAATGAAACAGTAGTGAAGATTACTCTTTGAGTTTAGAAAGCATCAGAAGGCTTCAAGAATGGGTAATTTTCTATGAAAATAATCTCTTGAAGGGTAAAGACCTGCTTTAGCCATCATTAACTATGACAAAAATTAACTGATGGCTAACACATGAAAGGGCCATTTGGAGTTTTTATTTTTGCCTCTTTTCAAACTCTCTAAACATGAAAATATGCTGAGTTTCACCTTTTTCTGACTCGTTAAAATTTAACAACATTGGATCCGTCATCATGACGATACCGAGTTCCTCCTTCCTAGGGCTCGTAAAATGTACTAGGATGGATTTTTCTGAAGGAAAAAATTATATCACAAGCATATGTTATCGCCTTCAAGCTTGTATACAAAAATAATTGGGGTACTCATAAAAAATGGTGGGGAAGAATCGTAAGCATTAATTAGTTGTGTTGGCAGTATGTCACTCTTGAACATGACACATCCTCTATTTCATGTCAGGTTGGGGATATCCTTCATTCATCAATTTTCCTCCATGGGCTTGGGAAATCTGTTTTTCCTCTTATGCCATCACCATTCTTGTCAAACATGACCTCTAATTCCATTTGAGTCAAATATTGCCAAATCCAGAGTAGTGTAAGTTCCTTCTGCATCTCATTCATTGCTTGGTTCTCTAATCGCTCTCATTATTATATTATTGCCTTTATCTTTTGTCGATGATGTGGGATACATTATGGCCCTCCTTCGATGGATCACTTCTTGTCGACTTCAACACATTATCTGAGAATTTGATCTAGAGATCCCCTTTTCAGTACCTTAGAGCTTGCATGCCGTAATGGCACTTTGTTCGCATCCGACGATAGGCTTACATCCTTGGCCTTCGATCGGCTGATTCTGTGAGTGTTCGACGACAGATCCTTATTTGCATCTTGTGATTTGTACTGTTACTACCTTGAGAACCATTGTCACCATTGGTGGTTTCTCTCGCACCTGTTAACGGTTTACATCATTGGCTGGTAATCAGGTGATTTTATTGCATGTTCGACTTCAACTCATTTATTAACATGCTTGAATTTGTAGTTGATTTTCATGATCTGTACTACTTTTATGACTATTATGAACCTCAAGACCTATGATCTATTTGCTGTGATTTTCTGAATTAGCAAATTGTCCTTTAGTTTTCTCCTTGTTTTCCTCTTCATCTATAGTTGCCGCTATGTTTGGATGTGGAGGGAACACTATATTGGGTAATGTTTCATTGACTAACTCTTGCTCATTACGAATCTCATAATTGTAAAGAATGAATGAGTCAAGGTTAGTGTGTATGGAATAAAGAGGACAGTTTTCCAGTCTTTCTTGGTTACTCACCATGTATTTCATGTGTGTTTCCCTATAGATTCTTCTAGGTTGACTGAAGACAGAGATGGTGGCATAAGTCATATCCATTTGCATAGTACCTTGCAACTTAGCACCCCATGATCTTGAAAGAAGCATGCCATATTTGGGGGGTATATCAGCTACTACAATGTCTATTACTAAGATTTTGGCTGGAATTTGGGCTAAGTTAACACATAGATCTTTTATTAGGCCTAAGCATCTCACTCTGCTTGAATCAAAGGAATATAAATCTTTATAAGGTCTAGTTACCTCAAGGCCTAATTTTTCAATTACTTTGGGCATGAGGTTATGTGATGCTCCTGAATCAAGCATGGCATTGTGCAGAATATTATCATGGATGTTCAAACTGATGTAGAATGGAGGTGTAGTTCCTTCTTGAAATTTTCCTTCAATCTTAGGACCAAACAGAAGCTCTGGTGTATCATCATTTAAGTTAACAGTATAATGAATTTCTTCTATGTTCAGAGCTTTCAAAACTTGACATCTATATACATTTTGAGTGAATAACCTAGTGAGTGGGACAAAGATTTTGATTTTGGAAATTTGATTCTCTAGGCTAAAAGGAATCTGATTTTTCAAAATGTTTGATTCAGCCTTCTTAGTCACTGATTCATCAGAAAAATCAGCTTACTGATTTTTACTATTTACAGCAGTTAAAATAGTTTTTTTAGGAACATTAGCTAAAATTCTAGTGCTGCTAGGGTCACCACTCTATTTTTCATTGATTTGAGCATTTTTTCCCTTGTTTGGATCAGAACTTTCAGCCACTGTTTTATGATTTTCTGCTATCTTTTTGGAAGTAGTTATAGGGTTGTTTTTGGTATAATTTTCAAAGGTTTTCTTGTTGGGAGATTCTTGATTTTTTTACTTCTTAGGTCATATTTTTTAGGGGATCCTATGATGGAATTTTCAAAGTTTGGTTCATAGTATTCAGTTTCTAGTCTTCCATCATCATACGGTGTATATAGACCTTGTTTTCTTTCATGGAGGAAATCTGAATCCTCATTGCTTACTCCCAAATTGTTTATGTGCTCATCCTCTATTTGCTCATTTGTTTCTTCATCATCATTGACATAATTTTCTTGAAAAGGAGGTCTGATCTGTTGATCAGCATCCCTTTGTCTGTTCTGAGGTTGATTTCTCCGAAAGTTCTGATTTTGGTTTTGGGACTGATTTCTGTTTTGAGGAGCTGATTGATTTTCTCTTGATTGGGATCTCTCATATATGCTCATTATTTCGATCATATTCTCAATCATCCTTTCCATTTTTGATTCAGATGTGGAAGGTGCAGCTTCATCTCTATATGAGACCCTCCTCCCAGTCTTCATTCTAGCTCTTTTCTCAATTAGATTTGTTTCCACACAAAGAGATCCCTTCTGCATGTCTTCTAAAGTAAAGGGATCCCTTTCTCTTAGCTGATAGGCCATTTCAGGATCAAATCCTTCAGGGAATTTGGCCAGAGCTGAGCCTTGTGGAGGTTTCAAATCTGGGGGTAGTGCGTTATAGAAACTATTAAATATAGTGCAATAATCTTGAACACTTTCCCCAGTATTTCTCTTGAGGTTGTTGTAATCTGAAAGTATTTGCAGAGGGTTCTTCCTAACTTGCCATTTGTTTATGAATGTTTGATGGAAATCTTGGAGATCATTAATACTATTAGGGGTCAAGCTCTTGAACCATTTTCTTGCTTCTCCCCCTAAACTTTGAGCAAACAATCTGAGTTTAATGGTTTCATCATCTATCTCATTTATATCAAAATAGTCATCCATCTTGTCCACATGTATTTGAGTAGTAATGGAACCACTAGCATCATATAATGGGATCTTGGACTGATAGTCCTGTGTCAAATTGGATAAAGGTAAAGGAAGGACTAGAGGAGCATACCATGCTGCCATGATAGGAGGTTGTGGAAAAAATGGGGGTTTTACAAGTGGAGGGTTTATGAAAGGAGGAGGAGGATGGAATGGAGTAGTTTGAATAGAGGGTGTATGGATAACAGAAGTTCTTGGACCAACAAGAGACTGTTGAGAAGATCTGGGATGAGAGAAACCAAAGTTATGAATGAAATGAAGGTCAAATGGAGTGGCTTCTCTATTATCAGTATGTTCACCACTACGTTGGAGTGAGTGTGGAGGCTCAAAGTCTATCTGATCTATATCACTAAGTGACTAATTTATAAATGGGTTTCTTAAGTCAACTTGTGTATCTTGCAGAGCTGAGATGTTTTCAGGGATAGAATTAGCTCTATGAATTAGTCTGACAATAGTTGAAATCTTGGATTTAGGAGATTTCCTAAGCATAATTTCTGAATTATCAACTATCTCAGGACAATTTGGGTCAGGATAGGCTCTAGTATAAATTCTTCTAGAAGCCACTATGTGATGTTTTTAGACCCTAAAGATGAGAAAATTTCAGCCAAGTATGACAGTATTTTAAAGGCTAAGTAATATTTTTCAAAAAAAAAATTCAATCCTCAAAGTCTTCTTAACTGGGTTTGAATGATGTTTGAAGGATAAAATGGTTTCCCAGTGGAGTCTTAGGAAAAACAGGGGGATCAACAGGCCTACTGAATATCAATGGAGTCACCAGGTGAAGGATTTTTACTTTTTTTCAAGGTTTGGTTGTTATTCACCATCAAAAATCAATAATAACCAGTCTTGGTGACACTTGTTTCATTTAAAAATAGGGGTTCTTTGAGTTGTGAGGTTATCTATTACTCAATACTGTTTGTTCCATAGTATTGTTTCCAGTATGTTAGGTCTCCTTAGTTTTCAATATTGGCAAGAACAAATGTTGCAAAGCCTAAATCAAAACCACTTTGGAGTCCTATGATCTAGCCCTCCTGGATTCAGAGATGGATCTCTCTATATAAGTGTTTTCTAAGATATTTATTTAAGGCTTATGATATGATATTAGGCTAGTTATGAAGTACAAGGGTTTTGCTTGTTTTGGTTGGGATGAATATCATCAAAATGAAGGAAGTCTTTTGAAGGGAAACGTTGTGAGCAATTTGACAGAATGGTTCAACTGATAGGATAAGTAAGAAACAATATCAATCCATATGGAGTCACAAAAGGATTTAATTGCACAACAAGTTTCAAGAGTGGTCCATGGGGCGAGTTATCCATGTCAAAGGATCTCTTTAAGTTGATTTTGTGATATGGGACATTAAGAGGTGTGGTGAAAGAATCAAACATATAAGAAAACAAAGGGCAGCTTAAGATCAAGTAAGGAATTTTAACTCAGCCTGATTTTAGCATACTCTTAAAGGAAAAAAGTTAAGATCAACAAAGAATAGCCTAAGATCAAGTAAGAACTTTAATCTAGCCTACTTTCAGCATATTCTTAAGGAAAACATTCAAGATAGACATAAAAAGTAGCCTAAGATCAGGTAAGGACTTTTAACCTATCCTGCTTTTGACATACTCTTAAGGGAAACTTTCAAAACCGTTGTTAGAGAAAACACTAGAGGACAGGGCTAACCATATACTTCCCTAGTTTTAACTTTACTTAGAATGCAATGAAAATATCATTCAAAAACAATATCTCAAGTTTTACTCAGCAAGACATGGGCTCACCAACATTCCTTGACTAGCTACACTCTATTGAAATCATTCCCAAACACACATTTAGAAGAAAACATAAAGATAAAGCTTATCAATGAGATTTAGGGTACTTTAAAATTAAATCCTAATCTATATTTGTTGTTCTTTATCAGAGAAAATGGGAAGTATGGAAAACATGAGAAAAATGACAATTACAGTAAGAAAAACATTACCATTGACATAGACCAGGATCCCATAAATCAACTTGTATATTTGATGTTCAAACCAATTATAATATTCAAGTCCAGTGGGTCTTTTATAGCTTCAAACTTCTCTTCTCAGCATAACTTTCTTCAATTACAAAACAGAGCTTCAACATGCCTCAATAGCTATTTACATTCAATGAGTATTCAACCAACAACAATACTAGACTCCTCATACGATATATATAGATGAAATTGAGGAGGTGGAGTGGAAAGAAGTTCCAACTAATCAATTAATACATAGTAAATGCTTCTCGACCTTTGGGAGGCCTTACAGAGATGTTCTTAGATGTTTTAACTCTGTTAATTGATTTTTACATTAATTTTCATCAAATTTAGTCACTTTTGTTGAATTTTGAGGCTTTTGGTAGGCTGGAAATTACTTCTGAGATGTCTTTGGCAAATATCTTTTACTGTGCATTCAATTTGTATTCTTTCGAGGAAAATGAACTTGTAGGTGGCATTTTGAGGATTAATTGCCTCACTGATGTGGCATTTGGAGGCTTTCTTTGTTAATTTGTGTTTATTTGGCACTTTAAACTTTAATTAGGCCTTTGATTTGGCTTTTAGGCATTTATAATCATCTTCGGGCTTTAAACTGCATATTTAACCCTTAG
Organism: Pinus albicaulis; assembly: GCA_034641835.2. NCBI lineage: Eukaryota > Viridiplantae > Streptophyta > Pinopsida > Pinales > Pinaceae > Pinus > Pinus albicaulis. The sequence continues at coordinate 476,380,115 of CM076574.1, read as the reverse complement.
ATTGTGGATTAGTCTTTAAATATTCATACTTTGCTTTAATCCTTTAATCTTCAATCTCTATTGTCTTTTCCTTTTGCTATTGTGGACAGGTGGCTTTATCGCGCGGGGGGTTTGATTTGAATAACCAATTTTTATGCAACATTGATTAAAAACCCAGATTTTACACCCGGGAAGCTCCTTTTCTGCATTGATTATGCTTCAAAGATGGTGATCTTCGGCCCTGTCCCTTTATGGACTAGGGGAAGGGTTTTCACCCTTAGAACCACCATCAAACCCTGCATAAAACAAAAAAACGTTATAGAAAAACTTGCGAAGGAAGGGCTAAACTGCTATCAGAGATCAGGCGGAGGAGGAGTAGAACAATATACAGAAGAGCGAGATATGCAGGTGGAGGAGGAAAATGCACACAGGAGGAGGTTTTATGGAAAAAAAATGTTAAAACAAGGTTTAAATATGAATTTTGGTGTGAAAATAGAACAATGGTTTTGCGAAAAACCATCGGCGGTTTTCACACACGATTTAGGAGGTAAATGGTTTATGCCTGAATGAACGCGATATCGTCCTTTGATTGCGATGTGTCCACCCTGAAATCACCTGTTTCACGTGAATTTGGGTTGTTAAACCCTGACAACAAAAGTTATGTGAAATTGAATGTGGGCCAATGGATCTGGGGGTGTAGATCCAACAACCATAGGAGAGCGCGACAGGTGGAAAGGTGCTCGGGCGAGGAAGTAGTGGAAGCCAGGTGTCGAGAAAGGATTGGGGGATAGTTTCATGGGTGGAAGGTAGGGCCTGGCTGACATCAGCTTTTTTTTTTGATAACGAGTTTGGTTGATCGGGTTAAAGGAGAACTATTGGATGAGATGAATCAACGGTAGAAATGCATTTGCGAGGATGGATGAGAAGGGACGCATCGATGAGAAGGGACGCTCGGGTGATCGGAGGATGGGAGGGGAGGTGCGATGACTGTCATATCGATGAGATCGACGGTCATGATCGCCCAAGGGAGAAATATAGCATGGAGGAAAAGAATGAAGGAATGCGGCTTAAGGGAAAAAGGGAAGGTTTTATGGGAGAATAAGGACCACGAGCCAAGAAAACCAGGGCTGGGGATAGCGAGAATCCATGTCGGAAAGGGGATAAGGATAACCATTGGATCTCCCAGATCAACGGTGGAGATTTGTTGTCGGGGGAGGTAAAGAGGACGGGAACAACGGGAGGCGGGTAAGATGGGGAGTGCCAATAACCATCGATCTTGGTAGATCGATGGTGGAGATCTTATCGGGGGTTGAAACATCGGCAGGGGAAAGGAGAATTGTAACGGAGAAAAACAATGCGTTTTACCGATGCGATGGGGGCTTAAAGATAGGTGTTGGGGCAGTGCTTTCGTGGGGAGATAAGGTGACCGGGGCAGAGGAAAAAGGGGCTAGAGGGCTAGCGCCTGGTCCTGGATGCAGGTCATATGAAGAAAAAGGAGCAGATGATTTAAGCCCTCAGGGGCTTAAAGAATGTATATAAAAGGGTACATTTTTAGGCCAAAAGAGGGGTTTTTTAAGCCTAAAAAAGGTTCTGATAAGTAAAATAGGGTAATTCAAACCATAAAAAGGTGTTTTTTTATAGGTTTTTAAAGGATTTTTTGAAGGTTTTTCAGGATAAAGAAGGGTAAATGAGAAGGAAAAAAGGGGTTTTTTAGAGGAAAATGGAGGATAAAGCAAAAGGGAAAAATGAATGAGATAGGCTTAGAAAATGATGGAAAATGGGCTAAAAACAGTCTATCAGCAGGGTTACTTGGTGGATTTTTTGAATGAAACAGTAGTGAAGATTACTCTTTGAGTTTAGAAAGGATCAAAAGGCTTCAAGAATGAGTAATTTTCTATGAAAATAATCTCTTGAAGGCTCAAGGCCTGCTTTAGCCATCATTTGCTATGACAAAAATTTACTGATGGCTAACACATGAAAAGGGCCATCTGGAGTTTTTCTTTTCGCCTCTTTTCAAACTCTCTAAACATGAAAAGATGTTGAGTTTCACCTTTTTCTGACTCGTTAAAATTTAACAACATTGGATCCGTCATCATGACGATACCGAGTTCCTCCTTCCAGGGCTCGTAAAATGTACTAGGATGGATTTGTCTGAAGGAAAAAATTATATCACAAGCATATGCTATCCTCTTCAAGCTTGTATACAAAAATAATTGGGGTACTCATAAAAAATGGTGGGGAAAAATCGAAAGCATTAATCATTTGTGTTGGCAGTATGTCACTCTTGAACATGACACATCCTCTATTTCGTGTCGGGTTGGGGATATCCTTCATTCATTAATTTTCCTCCATGGGCTTAGGAAATCTGCTTTTCCTCTTATTCCATCACCATTCTTGTCAAACATGACCTCTAATTCCATTTGAGTCAAATACTGCCAAATCTAGAGTCGTGTAAGTTCCTTCTGCATCTCATTCATTTCCTGGTTCTCTAATCACTCTCATTATTATCTTATTGCCTTTATCTCGTGTCGATGATGTGGGATACATTATGGCCCTCCTTTGTTGGATCACTTCTTGTCGGCTTCAGCACATTATCTGAGAATTTGATCTAGAGATCCCCTTTTCAGTACCTTAGAGCCCGCATGCCCTAATGGCACTTTGTTTGCATTCGACGATAGGCTTACATCCTTGGCCTTTGATCAGCTGATTCTGTGAGTTTTCGACGACAGATCCTTATTTTCATCTTGTGATTTTTACTATTACTACCTTGAGAACCATTTTCACCATTGGTGGTTTCTTTCGCGCATGTTAACGGTTTACATCATTGGCTGGTAATCAGGTGATTTTATTACATGTTCGACTTCAACTCATTTATTAGCATGCTTGAATTTGTACTTGATTTTCATGATCTGTACTACTTTTATGACTGTTCTGAACCTCAAGACCTGTGATATGTTTGTTGTGATTTTCTGAATTAGCAAACTGTCCTTTAGTTTTCTCCTTGTTTTCCTCTTCTTCTATAATTTCCGCTATCTTTGGATGTGGAGGGAACAATATATTGGGTAATGTTTCATTGACTAACTCTTGCTCATTACGAATCTCATCATTGTAAAGAATGAATGAGTCAAGGTTAGTGTGTATGGAATAAAGAGGAGAGTTTTCCAATCTTTCTTGGTTACTCACCATGTATTTCATGTGTGTTTCCCTATAGAGTCTTCTAGGTTGATTGAAGACAGGGATGGTCTCATAAGTCATATCCATTTGCATAGTACCTTGCAACTTAGCACCCCATGATCTTGAAAGAAGCATGCCATATTTGGGGGGTATATCAGCCACTACAATGTCCATTACTAAACTTTTGGCTGGAATTTGAGCCAAGTTAACACATAGATCTTTTATTAGGGCTAAGCATCTCACTCTGCTTGAATCAAAGGAATATAAATCTTAATAAGGTCTAGTTACCTCAAGGCCTAATTTTTCCATTTTTACTTTGGGCATGAGGTTACGTGATGCTCCTAAATCAAGCATGGAATTGTGTAGAATATTATCATGGATGTTCAAACTGATGTAGAATGGAGGTGTAGTTCCTTCCTGAAATTATCCTTCAATCTTAGGACCAAACAAAAGCTCTGGTGTATCATCATTTAAGTTAATAGTATCATGAATTTCTTCTATTTTCAGAGCTTTCAAAACCTGACATCTATATACATTTTGAGTGACTAACCCAGTGAGTGGGACAAAGATTTTGATTTTGGAAATTTGATTATCTACGCTAAAAGAAATCTGATTTTTCAAAATGTTTGGTTCAGCCTTCTTAGTCACCGATTCATCAGCAAAATCAGCTTGCTGATTTTTACTATTTACAACAGTTAAAATAGTTTTTTAAGGAGCATTAGCTGAAATGCTAGTGCTGCTAGGATCACCACTCTATTTTTCATTGATTTGGGCATTTTTTTCCTTGTTTGGATTAGAAATTTCAGCCACTGTTTTATGATTTTCTGCTGTCTTTTTGGAAGTAGTTACAGGGTTGTTTTTGGAAGAATTTTCAGAGGTTTTCTCCTTGGGAGATTCTGGATTCTTTTTACTTCTTAGGTCATATTTTTTATGGGATCCCATGATGGAATTTTCAAATTTTGGTTCATAGTATTCAGTTTCTGGTCTTCCATCATCCTAGGGTGTATATAGACCTTGTTTCCTTTCGTGGAGGAAATCAGAATCCTCATTGCTTACTCCCAACATGTTTATGTGATCATCCTCTATTTGCTCATTTTTTTCTTCATCATCATTGAAATAATTTTCTTGAAAAGGAGGTCTGATCTGTTGATCAACATCCCTTTGTCTGTTCTGAGGTTGATTTCTCCTAAAGTTCTGATTTTGGTTTTGGGACTGATTTTTGTTTTGAGGAGCTGATTGATTTTCTCTTGATTGGGCTCTCTCATATATGCTCATTCTTTCCATCATCTTCTCCATCATACTTTCCAATTTTGAGTCAGATGTGGAAGGTGCAGCTTCATCTCTATATGAGACCCTCCTCTCAGTCTTAATTCTAGCTCTTTCTCAATCAGATTTGTTTCCACACTAAGAGATCCCTTCTACATGTCTTCTAAAGTAAAGGGATCCCTTTCTCTTAGATGATAGGCCATTTCAGGATGAAATCCTTTAGGGAATTTTGCTAGAGCTGAGCCTTGCGGAGGTTTCAAATCTGGGGGTAGTGCGTTATAGACACTATTAAATATAGTGCAATAATCTTGAACACTTTCCCCAGTATTTCTCTTGAGGTTTTTGTAATCTGAAAGTATTTGGAGAGGGTTCTTCCTAACTTTCCATTTGTTTATGAATGTTTGATGGAAAGCTTGGAGATCATTAATACTATTAGGGGTCAAACTCTTGAACCATTTTCTTGCTTCTCCCCCTAAACTTTGAGCAAACAATTTGAGTTTAATGGTTTCATCATCTATCTCATTTCTTTCAAAATAGTCATCCATATTGTCCACATGTATTTGAACAGTAATGGAACCACTAACATCATATAATGGGATCTTGGACTGATAGTCCTGTGGAAAATTGGCTAAAGGTAAAGGAAGGACTAGAGAAGCATACCATGTTGCCATGATAGGAGGTTGTGGAAAAAATGGGGGGTTTACAAGTGGAGGGTTTATGAAAGGAGGAGGAGGATGGAATGGATTAGTTTGAACAGTGGGTGTATGGATAACAGAAGTTCTTGGACCAACAAGAGACTATTGAGAATATCTGGGATGAGAGAAACCAAAGTTATGAATGAAATGAAGGTCAGGTGGAGTGGCTTCTCTATTATCAGTATGTTCACCACTATGTTGGTGTGAGTGTGGAGGCTCAAAGTCTATCCGATCTATATCACTAAGTGGCTTAGTTATGAATGGGTTTCTTAAGTCAACTTGTGTATCTTGTAGAGCTGAGATGTTTTTAGGGACATAATTAGCTCTATGAATTAGTTTGACAATAGTTGAAGTCTTGGATTCAGGAGATTTCCTAAGGATACTTTCTGGATTATCAAATATCTCAGGAGGATTTGGGTCAGGATAGGCTATAGTATAGATTCTTCTAGAAGCCACTATGTGGTGTTTTTAGACCCTAAAGATGAGAAAATTTCAGCCAAGTATGACAGTATTTTAAAGGCTAACTAATATTTAAAAAAAAAAAGGACTCAATCCTCAGAGTCTTCTTAACCGGGTTTGAATGATGTTTGAAGGATAACATGGTTTCCCAGTGGAGTCTTAGGAAAAACCAGTGGGATCAGCAGGCCTACTGAATACCAATGGAGTCGCCAAGTGAATGATTTCTACTTGTTTTCAAGGTTTGGTTGTTATTCACCATCAAAAATCAATAATAACCAGTCTTGGTGACACTTGTTTCATTTAAAAATAGGGGTTCTTTGAGTTGTGAGGTTATCTATTACTCAATACTGTTTGTTCCCCAGTATTGTCGCCAATATGTTAGGTCTCCGTAGTTTTCAATATTAGCAAGAACAAACGCTGCAGAGCCTACATCAAAACCACTTTGGAGTCCTAGGATCTAGCCCTCCTGGATTCAGAGAGGGATCTCTGTATATAAGTGTTTTCTAAGATATTTCTTTAAGGCTTATGATATGATATTAGGCTAGTTATGAAGTACAAGGGTTTTGTTTGTTTTTGTTGGGATGAATATCATCAAAATGAAGGAAGTATTTTGAAGGGTAAAGTTGTGAGCAGGTTGACAGAATGATTTAGCTGATAGGATAAGTAAGAAACAGTATCAATCCATTGGGCTATGGAGTCACAAAAGGATTTAATTGCACAACAAGTTTCAAGAGTGGTCCATGGGGAAATTTATCTATGTCAAAGGATATCTTTAAGTTGATTTTGTGATATGGGACATTAAGAGGTGTGGTGAAAGAAGAAAACATATAAGAAAACAAGGGGCAACTTAAGATCAAGTAAGGACTTTTATCCCAACCTGCTTTTAGCATACTCTTAAAGGAAAACAGTTAATATCAACAAATAATAGCCTAATATCAAGTAAGAACTTTTAATCTAGCCTGCTTTCAGCATATTCTTAAGGAAAAAATTTAAGATAGACATAAAAAGTAGCCTAATATCAGGTAATGACTTTTAACCTATCCTGCTTTTGACATACTCTTAAGGGAAAATTTCAAAACAGTTGTTGGAGAAAACACTAGAGGATAGGGCTAACCATAGACTTCCCTAGTTTTAACTTTACTTAGCATGCAATGAAAATATCATTCAAAAACAATATCTCAAGTTTTACTCAGCAAGACATGGGCTCACCAACATTCCTTTACTGGTTACACTCTATTGAAATCATTCCCAAACACACATTTAGAAGAAAACATAAAGCTTATCAATGGGATTTAGGGTACTTTAAAAGTAAATCCTAATCTATATTTTCTGTTCTTTATCAGAGAAAATGGACAGTATGGAAAACATCAGAAAAATGAAAATTACAGTAAGAAAAACATCACCATTGACATAGACCAGGATCCCATAAATCAGCTTGTATATTTGATGTTCAAACCAGTTACAATCTTCAAGTCCAGTGGGTCTTTTACAACTTCAAGATTCTCTTCTCGGCCTAACTTTCTTCAATTACAAAACAGAGCTTCAGCATGCCTCAACAGCTATTTACATTCAATGAGGATTCAACCAACAATAATACTAGACTCCTCATATGATATATATAGATAAACTTGAGGGGGTGGAGTGGAAAGAAGGTCCAACTAATCAATTAATACAGAGTAAATGCTTCTTGACCTTTGGGAGGCCTTATGGAGAAGCTTTCAGATGTTTTAACTCTGTTAATTGATTTTTACATTAATTTTCATCAACTTTAGTCACTTTTGTTGACTTTTGAGGCTTTTGGTAGGCTGGCAATTACTTTTGAGTTGTCTTTGGCAAATATCTCTGATTGTGCATTCAATTTGTATTCTTTTAAGGAAAATGAACTTGTACGTGGCATTTTCAGGATTAATTTCCTCACTGATGTGGCATTTGGAGGCTTTCTTTGTTGATTTGTGTTGATTTGGCACTTTAAACTTCAATTAGGCCTTTGATTTGGATTTTAGGAATTTATAATCATCTTCGAGCTTTAAATTGCGTCTTTAACCCTTAAACTGTGGATTAATATTTAAATCTTCATACTTTGCTTAAATCCTTTAATCTTTAATATCTACTATCTTTTCCTTTTGTTGTTGTGGAAAGGTGGCTTTAGCGCGTGGGGGGTTTGATTTGAATAACCAATGTTTATGCAACATTGATTAAAAACCCAGATTTTACACACGGGAAGCTCCTTTTCTGCATTGATTAGGCTTCAAAGATGGTGATCTTCGGCCCTGTCCCTTTATGGACTGGGGGAAGGGTTTTCGCCCTTAGAACCACCATCAAACCCTGCATAAAAAAAAAAACATTATAGAAAAACCTAAGAAGGAAGGGCTAAACTGCTATCAGAGATCAGGGGGGGGAGGAGCGGAGCAATATACAAAAGAGCGAGATATGCAGGCGAAGGAGGAAAATGCACGCAGGAGAAGGTTTTATGGACAAAAAACACAAAAACAAGGTTTAATATGAATTTTGGCGTGAAAATAGAACAGTGGTTTTGGAAAAAACAATCGGCGATTTTCACGCACGATTTAGGCGGTAAATGGTTTATGCCTGAACGAACACGATATCTTCCTTTGATTGCCATGTGTCCACCCTGAAATCACCTGTTTCACATGAATTTGGGTTGTTAAACCTTGACAGCAAAAGTTATTTGAAATTGAATGTGGGCCATTGGATCTGGGGATGTAGATCCAACGGCCATAGGAGAACGCGACAGGTGGAAAGGTGCTTGGGCGAGGAAGTAGTGGAAGCCAGGTGTCGAGAAAGGATTGGGGGATAGTTTCATGGGTGGAAGGTAGGGTTCGGCTGACATCAACTTTTTTGTTTGGTAGTGGGTTTGGTTGATCGGGTTAAAGGAGAACCGTTGGATGAGATGAATCAATAGTAGAAATTCATTTGCAAGGATGGATGAGAAGGGACGCTCAGGCGATCGGAGGATGGGAGGAGAGGTGCGATGATCGTCAGATCGACGGTCATGATCGCCCAAGGGATAAATATAGCGCAGAGGAAAAGAATGAAGGAATGCAGCTTAAGGGAAAAAGGGAAGGTTTTATGGGAGAATAAGGACCGCGAGCCAAGAAAACTGAGGCTGGGGATAGTGAGAATCCATGTTGGAAAGGGGCTAAGGATAACCATTGGATGTCCCAGATCGACAGTGGACATTTGTTGTCGGGGGAGGTAAAGAGGATGGGAACAATGGTAGGCGGGTAAGATGGGGAGTGCCAACAACCATCGATCTTGGGAGATCAATGGTGGAGATCTTATCAGGGGTTGAAACATCAGCAGGGGAAAGGAGAATTGTAACGGAGAAAAACAATGATTTTTGCCGATGCGATGGGGGCTTAAAGATAGGTGCTGGGGCAGTGCTTCTGTGGGGAGATAAGGTGATCGGGGTGGAGGAAAAAGGGGCTTAAGGGATAGCGCCTGGTTGCAGGTGCAGGTCATATGAAGAAAAAGGAGCAAATGATTTAAGCCCTCAGGGGCTTAAAGCATGTATATAAAAGGGCACATTTTTAGGCCAAAAGAGGGGTTTTTTAAGCCTAAAAAAGGTTTCGATAAGTAAAATAGGGTAATTCAAACCATAAAAAGGTGTTTTTTATAGGTTTTTAAAGGATTTTTTGAAGGTTTTTCAGGATAATGAAGGGTAAATGAGAAGGAAAAAATGGGTTTTTCAGAGGAAAATGGAGGATAAAACAAAAGGGAAAAATGAATGAAATAGGCTTAGAAAATGATGGAAAATGGCCTAAAAATAGTTTCTTTTGATATCAGCAGGGTTACTTGGTGGATTTTTTGAATGAAATAGTAGTGAAGATTACTCTTTGAGTTTAGAAAGCATCAAAAGGCTTCAATAATGAGTAATTTTCTATGAAAATAATCTCTTGAAGGCTCAAGACCTGCTTTAGCCATCATTTGCTATGAAAAAAATTTACTAATGGCTAACACATGAAAAGGGCCATCTGGAGTTTTTATTTTCACCTCTTTTCAATTTTCTCTAAACATGAAAAGATGCTGAGTTTCACCTTTTTCCGACTCGTTAAAATTTAACAACATTGGATCCGTCATCATGACGATACCGAGTTCCTCCTTCCTAGGGCTCGTAAAATGTACTAGGATGGATTTGTCTGAAGGAAAAAATTATATCACAAGCATATGCTATCCCCTTAAAGCTTGTATACAAAAATAATTGGGGTAATCATTAAAAATGGTGGGGAAAAATCAAAAGCATTAATCAGTTGTGTTGGCAGTATGTCACTCTTGAACATGACACATCCTTTATTTCTTGTCGGGTTGGGGATATCCTTCATTCATCAATTTTACTCCATGGGCTTGGAAAATATGTTTTTCCTCTTATGCCATCACCATTCTTGTCAAACATGACCTCTAATTCCATTTGAGTCAAATACTGCCAAATCCAGAGTCGTGTAAGTTCCTTCTGTGTCTCATTCATTGCCTGGTTCTCTAATCACTCTCATTATTATCTTATTGCCTTTATCTCATGTCGATGATGTGGGATACATTATTTATCTCCTTTGATGGATCACTTCTTGTCGACTTCAGAACATTATCCAAGAATTTGATCTAGAGATCCCCTTTTCAGTACCTTAGAGCCTGCATCCCCTAATGGCACTTTGTTCGCATCCAACGATAGGCTTACATCCTTGGCCTTCGATCGACTAATTCTGTGAGTGTTCGACGACAGATCCTTATTTGAATCTCGTGATTTGTACTGTTACTACCTCGAGAACCATTGTCACCATTGGTGGTTTCTCTCGTGCTTGTTAACGGTTTACATCATTGGCTGGTAATCAGGTGACTTTATTGCATGTTCGACTTCAACTTAGTTATTAACATGCTTGAATTTGTACTTGATTGGGACGTGACAGAGCGCGAGACCCTAGGTTTTTTCTGATAAAGCCTAGGCTGCGAGGAAATATGTATTATTCATGATTGTACTCATGACTCCTTCATTCAGATGGATGCGACCATACCTTGAGTCTATATTCTTGATCCTTTTTATTTGGATGGCAGCGACCATACCTCGAATCATGTTTTATGTTCACTTCTATGGATGGCTATATCCATACCTTATTTCATGTGATTATTTCAAAGATATCAGTTTATGTATATGTATGCTTGTTTGTGCAGGGTTTCCGACGACGAAGTTTTGGTCCTCGCACTTATTCGTAAAGAATCTCACTCTCACTCTCGTTCGACCTTCATGCTTTAGGGGGCATATGTTACACAACAATTTTTCACTATACTTGTACTCCCCGTTCTTGATCTCGGAGACCCCTAACAGTGACTCTTGTGTCTATTTTCCATCATGAAAATATGCCTTCATGTCCTTTTCAGCACAATGAATAAACTCTCTGTTGACCATTCCTAAAGAATCTCCTTGAAAAACTAATTATCTGGAGTGACGCGCCCTCTCCGTGTCTTGCTTGCACTGATGGCATATTTTTGGTATAGGGCTGTGCCGATTGGCGTTGGAATGAGGACCATACCCGTGTCGATTATCTTTTGGAATTTTTTTTAAAAACAGAATTGAAGCTTCGAGATCTGGAAGCTTTATGGCAGAGAGCTGGTTGTTTGATCCTGAGGATAGAGCCAAGCTTCTCCCTTTGGGCTCTTTATTCCTACAAAAGTGGAACCATCCAAATTGATAACCCATTTCCCCACCTTAAGTGGATCCATGCTCCCTCATCCTTTGCTATATAATGGAAAATCTCTCATAGATTTTCTAGTTAGAACATAGATAGAAGAAAAACAGAGAGATATGTTGTTACTATAGGTATCGAATGAGAGTTAAGACCTTTTCCCCTCCACATCAAGTTGAAAGAGCACTTTGGAGACGTGCCTGGATCAGAACCTATCGAAGGAGAGCTGCGACATGAAGGTGCATGTTGTAACTCCCCCTCTCTATTTTAATATAATACTATTATTTTTTTCTTTCCATTCTTGTCTTTAATGTGTGATTGGAATCTTAGTTTTCCTTGATCAACTAAGTAGGTTGTATATGAAAAATATATGTTATTCTTTCATGTTTTTTGTTGTTTGATCTTTTGTGCAGGTAACCAAGCACCGATAGCCACAAAGATCTGACCACAGAATGCAAAGGACTAAAGGATTCAAACGAGAATTATCATTAGATATAGGTAGGTGATCTATTCACGATTTGCATGCATTTACAATCTAGGAAAATAGGTTTCTAACTATTCCCTATTGTTACTAGACACATTCTAGGGCTAGAGGGATCGTCTCTGACTGCAAAGAGGATTTTCTTGCACAAAAATTTAAGAAACATATTTTAAATGAATGATAAATATCATATGACATTGGTACTAAATTTGAAGCAAATAGAGAAGATAATTAAGTCTACATTCTAGAGGGTGGTTGATTTAATTGAATTTTAGAAGTGCAGATTATAGGATGATGAAAATAATTTAGGTGATAACTTGAACATGATGATGATATTTCCTATCAACATAGGCATGGATATAACTCAATTTTTTACTGAACCCCTAGTCAAAGAGGCATAAATATAAAAAATGAAGCATAAATTCCCAAAGGGTGATACAAACATGCATAAGTCTTCCATTAGAAAATCCCAATGCAAAATACCTTTAAGTTTAAAAAATCCATTAGACCTTGATAATGACTTCATGCTACTTCATAAGTGATAAATTTATGGAACCTTTAGATACAAGAAGATGGGATAAATCTAAACTACAATGATAAAAAAATTCTAAGGAGATACTTTGAACCTTCCATGCCACAGTTAGCATGGGTTTCTTAAAAATCATGGTGTTATGGTTGAACATAATTGGGGTTTACTTCACTCACATAATTGAATTGGAGTTTCAATGATTTTTTGCATTGAAATTAATTTATTTAGAGTCTGTGATTAAAACAATTCTCGTACATACAACATAAATCCTAAAATTTCAACTTCCACAACAAAAAATAAATTAAAAGAGACCACCTCTATTTATATATGCTTACAAGAGTCCTAGTGGATTAAGTTATCTTAGTTTAATAGCCAAATCCTTGTGGTGTTATATCAATGATTTGAAATATGGGGAAAATATATATATATATATATATATATATATATATATATATATATTTTTACACAAAAGTATTTTTTAGTGAGTATAAATACTCAAAAGGTTAATGAGACATACTGACTAATTGAGAAGAGAATCTGAACCCAAATAAGGTCATGGGGATTTTTGGTCAGTTTTTAAGTATTAATCCAATTTTTGGTCATCAAAGCAGCATGGGCATGAGAAATTTGGGTGAACATCCTCATCAACCTTAAAATCATCAATAATCAGTCATTGTAATTGGGCTTGAGAATGATGTAAGGAATGTTTCCTCTTTTTAGCCACCAATTTCTCAACATCCATCCTTCTTAACCCTCATTCCTCAATGATCTTGTGGTTTACAACAATAACACTCAAAATCCAATCCTATATTTGTCCATTTTCACTTTTTTAAACTCTCAAAATATAAATTAGTAAGCGAGAGCAAAAAAAAAATATGAGCCTTTTTGTCCAAAGACAGGACGATTCACTAGCGAATGCAAGGAATATTACATATTTGGAGTTGCGAGGCTTGGAAAAATTTAATGGAAGAATTGTTTCCCTTCATCTTCTTGATCGATAAATACTGTGAATTTCACCAATATGTGGAGTCAAACAAGGAATGTTTTTGTAGTTAGTGACGATATGACTTAGAGGTAATTTGATGAATGTCGGGATTTAAGGTTTTTATGGCTTACATTGTTATATGCATTGCAAACACTGACAATAAAACAAATTTTATTTTGAAGGAGAACTATTCTATGATTACTATACAAATAGCCTATTCTCAAAATAAATTGAGCACACAACCTATGGAAGTTAAAATATTCATATTGATTTCCCTCCTATTGATGAAAGATGAGAAAGAAAGATATGGGTAGTAAGTGCTCAAATGCAGAAAACCTATACATATTTTTGAATAAAAGTTTACAAAAAATGATTATATTACTTTTACCTGGTATATATATGAGATCAATCTAGATATACACATCCTACACTTATCTTCTAGATCTAAAATTGTTCTGCCTATGTTGGCACCACTACCATGTTACAAATGACTATAAATTGAAAATTATAGATTATTATACAAATCTATTGATAAAAGGTGATCATATTTACACTCAGAGTAAGGATGTTTTTAAATATTCCTTTTTTTCATAATGCTAAGGCCCATAGGTATGAAGCATTGAATAATTATTTGATACCACATGTAACAAAATAAAATAATATTGCTAAGGTGCATACCTTTATGTGAAGAATTCCATTTTTAGATCCTTCCTACCACTCCAACAAATCTACAATGAAAGTATGGGAGAAAAATGCCCTCCCAACCATAGGATTAACTCAAAAAATGAACACCCTAAGCCTCAATAATTTATTTCCAGATGTAACAAAGTATTTCCTCTCTCCACCCATAATATTCCCTCTTCTTGCTTCCCCCTTTCTTATATAGACTACTTCCATCATAAAGCACTCCATAAAAAAACTCCACTTGTTATAATTATCTTTTATCTTAGGTTTTATTTCTCTCTGTCCTATTTTAAAGTGTATTTTGTTAATTTAATTAATTTGGGGCATGATATATTGTTAGGATTCATCCTATCCAAGTACAAGATCATGGTTGATACTCTCAAGGTTGAGTTGATCATCAATTTTCCTCCTCATAGAAATTTTCATCAACTTCAAAGTTTGTAAGTAAAAGTGATATTCTTATGTTGATTCATTTCTATCTATGCTAAGATAAAAAGGGGTTTCATGCACCTTATAAAAAAAGATACATATTTTTTATGGGATGAACAAGAACGATAATATTTTGATGCTTTTAAACATGCCTTGAAGTCAAACCCACTACTCATCCCTTCTGACTAGAGTTGGGATTTTATTATATATCTCATAGCCTTTGATTTGACCCTTGGAATTGTTCTTGTCCACAAGGACGAGGACTACAATTATCACACCATATACTACTCAACAAAGTGTTAACGGGGGTAGAACTTCACTATCCATATTGAAAAGTTGGATCTAGTTATTTTACTCATTGCTAAATAACTTAGACATTACATTCACCATCACACTCACTAACTCCAACCCCATGCATAATTTTCTCAACAGAAAATTTATTTGGAGAAAGTACTCTAAAAGAATAGTTATATTGCATGAATTTTATTTGGAGTTTGTGGCTATGAAATCCAATAAATCATTAGTCTTTGCAAATATATTATTCGACCTTTCCCTTGCTTTTTATGGAATAATAATTACTAATTCATCTCTTGATGAGTCTTTATTCCTTATTAGCAATTCTGATCCTTGGTATGGGGATATCCTGCTTTATCTCCGGACTCAAATTTTTTTTTCTTGATTTGTCCTATGATGACCATTGGGGCATACACCACAATGCCAAACATTACCTCATTGTAAATGATATATTTTATTCCCATGGGGTTAACTTGGTATTACGTCAACACTTAAATCATGAATAGGTAAAAAAGGTTTTAAATGAATACCATATGGGGGAATGTGGTGATCATATATCCAAGTTAATAACTACCCATAAAATATCACACACTACGTACTTTTGTCCATCTATATTAAAGGATTGTATGAATTTAGTAAAAAGGTGCCATTCCTGTCAAAATATCTCTCTTAAATTGTGCACCCATCCTGCTCTCATTCATCAAATGGTTTCTGTTAGCACTATTTCAAAATGGGGCATTGATTTTATGTAGTGTAATCCTACCTCATCCAACTGTCATAATTATGTCACCGTGTTTCATAGATTACTTTACTAAATGGGATGAGGCTATTCCTACCTACTCAAAGAGATCATGACTAATCATGGATCTAAAATTTTTAACCATATGATGACTAAATTGGTAGACAAGTTGGGGTTCCTCCATGATAAATCCTCTCCCTACTATCCTCAAGCTAACAATAAAATCAAGGCCATCAATCACATCTTGAAGACTGTGATCCAACACATAGTCAGGAATCATAAACATAATTGGTATTTAATTCTCTTTTGATCCCTTTGGGCTTATCAAACCTTGACCAAGACCTCCACATGATTCACTCGTTTCCAACTCCTATATGGAATGGAAGCGATGCTACCCATTGAATGTAAGATAACAATTGAAAATTTCCATTGAACTTCTTTCTCACACTTCAACTGAGGAAGAATGCCTCCTTTATTTCGCTCATCTCAATGAATAATTTTGTGATTCTCTTTTATCTAGGGAGAAAATAAAAAATGTGTCAAAATTCAATATGAAAATTATGTTCGACCTCACGTCTATCTTGAAGGTGACTTGGTCCTCATATAGGATCAAAATCATCATCAACTTAGTGTGGGAAAGATACAACCACTTTTTTTTGGTACATACATTGTTAAAAATGTGTTAAAGAAGGGGGCATGTGTGCTCATTGACTATTATGGGAACACTCTCAAGGCTCCCCACAACATGATCTATCTGAAAATTCATTATGCCTAGACCAATGGGTGTGGTTCAATGTACATATGTATTTAGTGTATGATATTACTCTTTTATGCATGTACGTCATGTTTTGGTTCACTACTTATCATGTTTGGTACTTGGTTTGCAAATGTATGCATCCCCTTCGATATACATAGGATATGCTTGATGTGCCTTTCAAGCAATTTTAATTATCCTAATGAGAAATTGATCAACTTTTCTTTTAAATTGTCAATTTGAGGTTCATTTAGAACTTGCAAACTGTCATTCACAATTTATGTTAGTGGAATTTTTCATGTGTCAGGAGGTTGTAGTAATGTAATAGTGTCACAATTCAAGATTTAGATGATTTAATAGGTCACTAATCTAGCACACCAAATTCGCAAGAAATAAAGCACACTTTATAAGAAACTAATTTTCTAAGGAGGGGACCCTACCTCTTTATACGAGATACTAGATAACATTAAATCATGTGATCACAAGACAATCATGAAAATATCATATTTGCAAAGTCTTTTCTATTAGAATAACATAGAATTGTACAACAAATGGCAATAATGTATCCTTCTATGATTTTAAGGAAGCCAAATATTTATGCAAAGATGCAAATGCCTAAACTAAGTGATATCATGGGTGGATAGATGAGTGAATCAAGCAACGCATCCATTATAATAGTACATATGGAATTGGTATGATTTACGGAAAAAATTA
Source organism: Pinus albicaulis (assembly GCA_034641835.2). Taxonomy (NCBI): domain Eukaryota; kingdom Viridiplantae; phylum Streptophyta; class Pinopsida; order Pinales; family Pinaceae; genus Pinus; species Pinus albicaulis. The sequence continues at coordinate 476,363,237 of CM076574.1, read as the reverse complement.
ACTCATATTAGTTGAGTGTTATTGGCAGTTGGAATTCCTTTCTTGATTGGTCCCCCACTTTCCTTCATCCCTTTCCACCATGAAAAACACATGTTGTTTATGTATTTATACCATTTAACCATTTAACTATCATGATGTGTTGTAGTTGAAACAATGGATGTTGTGGAGATAAGAGTTGCAGTGACAGGAGTTTCAACAACAGGAGACATAACAACCCAAAGTCAGGGAACTTATGAGTTGCAACAACATCGTTGGTCCTTACAAGTTGTAGCACCCCTTCTAGTGGTCAAGTCAGAGTTGTGGCACTATGGAGAAATTGTAGTGGAAAAAATGAAGAGAGTTGAAACACTCTATTGATCAAATCATGTTGAGTTGCAACTTCTTTTGTGAAGTCTCGGTTGAATTGCAACATCATGGAGGAGTTTCAGCCACACAAAGGAGTTGTACTCCCTTTTGATCTTGTCTATAAATATTAGTATGAAGGATAACATTTTCACAAAAAAATACATAAGAACAAGAATAAAATTGTAAGAAAAAGAGAATAGTCATACCTACCCCAGGAATGGGATGATAGGGGATAAGTAGTACCTAAAGAGAATAATGAAATTTGAAGAATGATATAAAAAAGGTTATAGATGGGCATTGGAAACATGCCAATTTGGACCCCCGTCATCTCCCCCTTTCCAAAACTATTGCATGTACCTTATTAAACCATTGTTCAGTTGGATTTAGAGAGAACATGGCTCCCATAAAGGGTTCTAATACTAAAATTTTATTTCCCTTCTTCGTTTTCAAGGAGATATCCTCCTTTATCCCGTATGGTCTTCTAGTAGTCGACCTTCATTTTCTTAACCAATTTTAATTCCCTCTCTTAGGTTCTATAAAAAAACCATATCATATAGTGATAGTTCAAGCCAATCCAATTATTGCCACATTCCCCCATGCATCTGACATAATCTTGTACTCTTTCCATGAAATTTGCAAGTTTATAGGGTTAAATGGGTCCCTTTCCTTGATGTCTCCTCTGTCCTATTCCCACCTTATTTTAGATCCTTCCTTGATAGGATATACATGTATATTTATTTGATCCAAGAATTTGGTGAAAAATTCCTTTTATTCCTCAATGAAAAGGATGCATGTGGGGGAGAGGAGATCTAGCTCTTATGAATTTGAATAAATTGTAAGGGCATAAAGTGTTCTCCCATTTTCAAAAAATTATTGTAAAAATTGTTCTCTGCAACTTTGTGAGATGTAACTCAATCCACTTGGTTGGCTAGAAAATAAACAAAATCTCTTAATTGTACATGCCCCACAAAAATGAGCGGGGTTTGTGATAATGCCATATTATAATAAAATATTATGTTGATACATCTAAAAAAGGATGTTATTCTCCTTGGGAGCACATTGAGAGTAAGTTTTAAGAAAAGTGAGATGATTAGTGATTTCAAAAGACTTTCCAGTCATTAATGAATTTCTCTGAAATAATAAATTTCTATGGTGTCAAAACTTCCCAACATTCTATGTGATTATCAATGTTTTAGTAAATGTATAACCTAAACATTGGAGTTGTGAAAAATTGGAATCCAGGCCCTTTTAGGAAACTGGATTATAAACATAGCCATACCATAAGTGTTCGATTATATGTTCATGTGATAAATCCAAGTTAATAATTTGACACTCAAATTCAAATTTGGAATGAGGAATATAATAGTGGTATAAAATCCAGGTTGTATAACCAAAGAATTTCAGTTGTAAAAAAATGGACATAGATCCCTTTTCGACAATTGGATTAGGAACATAACCATACCATACATGTTTGAGGATCTATTCATGTGCTAAATCCATGTTAAGAATCTGGAACTCCATTTCAAATAGGAAACGAGAAATATAAATGTGGGATAAAATCCATGTTGATCGTTTTGAAGTAAATCGTAGTTGTTGATAAATATAGATTTAAGAAATATATTTTAAATGAATGATAAATAACATATGATATTGGTACTATCATTCAAGAAAATAGAGAAGATAATTAAATCTACATTCTAGAAGGTGGTTGATTTAACAGAATTTTAGAATTGCAAATTATAGGATGATGAAAATTATTTAGGTGATACCCTGAACATGATGATGAATTTTCCAATTAAGATAGTCATGGATATAACTCAAAATTTTAGTGGAACCCCTAATCTGAGAGGCACAAATATAAAAAATTAATAATACATTCCCAAATGGTGATACAAACCTATATAAGCCTGCTACTAGAAAATCCCAATACAAAAGATATTTAAGTTTAAAACATCCATTAGACCTTGATAATGACTTCATGATACTTCATAAGTGATAAATTTATGGAACCTTTAGCTACAATAATATTAGCTAAATATAAACTACAATGATAAAAAAATTCTAAGGAGTTGTTGTGGACCTTCCTTGCCACAATTAGCATGGGTTTCTTAAAAATCATGGTGCTATGGTTGAACATAATTTGGGTTTAATTCACTCATATAATCTAATTAGAGTACACTTCAATGATATTTTTCATTGAAATCAATTGATTTAAAGTTTTTTATTAAAAAAATTCTTGTTCATATAACATAAATCCCAAAATTCCAACATCCACAACCCAAAAAAAATTAAAAGAGGCCCACCTATATGTATATACACTTACAAGAGTCCTAGTGGATTAAGTTATGTTAGTTTAATTAGAAAATACGTGTGGTGTTCTATCAATGATATTAAATATGGGGATGAACAAACCAAATTAGATTTATAAACAAAATTAGTCTGTAGTGAGTATAAATCCTCAAAAGGTTAATGAGACATACCGACCAATTGAGAAGAGAATTTGAACCCAAATTAGGTCATGGGGAGGTATAGTATTTAGTCCAATTTTCAATGATAAAATAAATATGGGCATGAGAAATTTGGGTGAACATCATCATCAACCTCAAAATCATCAATAATCAACTGTCCTAATTAGGCTTGAGAATGATGTCAGGAATGTTGCCTCTTTTTAGCCACCAATTTCTCAACATCCATCCTTCATAACCCTCACCCTTCAATGATCCTGTGATTTACAACAATAACACTCAAAATCCAAGCCCAAATTCCTCCAAATAGGAATTAGTAAGCAAGAACAAAACGAAAAATGAGCCTTTTTCATATTTTAACCAAATATAGGACGATTCGCCAGTGAATGTAAGGAAAATTACATATTTGGAATTGTGAGGCTTTGTAAAATTTAGTGGAAGAATTGTTTCCCTTCATCTTCTTGATCGATAAACACTGTGAAATTCACCAAGATGTGGAGTCAAACAAGGAAGGTTTTTGTATTTAGTGACTAGATTAGCTAGAGGTAATTTGACAAATGTTAGTATTTAAGGTGTTTAGGGCTTACATTGTTACATGCATTGCAAACACAAAAAACAAAACAAAAAAAATTTGAAGGAGCACTACTCTACGTGTACTATAAAAATAACCTATTCTCAAAATAAATGGAGCACACAATCTATGGAAGTTACAATCATCATACAATGTATCTCCTTCCGACGAGAGATGACGAACAAAGATATGGGTAGGAAGTGCTCAAATGCAAAAAACCTATACATATTTTTGAATAAAAATTTACAAAAATTGCTTATATTACTTTTACCTGATATATATCTGAGCTCAATATAGATCTACACATCCTACACTTATCTACTATATCTACAATTGTTCCTATGCTCGAACCACTGCCATGTTAAAAATGACTATAAATTGAAAATTATAGATTATTATACAAATATATTGCTAAAAGGTGATCATATTTACACTGAGAGTTAGGATATTTTCAAATCTTCATTTTTTTTCCATAATGCTAAGGTCCATAGGTCTGAAGCATTGAATAATGATCTGATACCACATGTAACACCATAAAATTAGAAGTCTAAGGTTTGTAACTTTATGTGAAGAATTGGAATTTTAGCTCCTTCCTACCGCTCCAACAAATATGCAACGAAACTATGGGAGACAAATGTCCTTCCAACCTTAATATTAACTCAACAACCGAACACCTTGAGCCTCAATCTTTTATTTCCAGATGTAATAAAGTATTTCCTATCACTCCACATAATATTCCATCTTCTTACTGACCCCTTTTATTATATAGAGTCATTCCATCATAAAGGACTCTATCCCAAATTCCACTTGTTATAATTATATTTTATCTTAAGTTTTCTTTCTCTATGTCTTTATTTGTCTTTCACTATGCCCTATTTTATTGAGTAATTTGTTAATTTAATTTATTTGGGGCATGATATATTGTTAGGATTCATCCTATCCAAGTACGGGAACATGATTGATCCTGTCAAGGTTGAGTTTATCATCAATTTTCCTCCTCATATCACTTTTAGTCAACTTCAAAGTTTGTAAGGAAAAAATATTATTTTGATTCATTGCTATCTATGCTAAGATAAAAATGGGTTTCATGCACCTTCTAAAAAATGATACAACTTTTGTATGGGATGACAAAGCACAATAATATTTTGATGCCTTCAAACATGCCTTGATGTCAACCCCACTACTTATCCCTTTTGACTAGAGTTGGGATTTAATTTTATATCTCGCAGCCTTTGATTTTTACCTCGGAATTGTTCTTATCCACAAGGATGAGGACCTAAATTATCACACCGTATATTACCTCGAAAAAGTGTTAGCAGGGGTACAACTTCACTATCCATACATTGAAAAGTTGGCTCTAGATGTTGTATTCATTTTTCAATAACTTAGACATTACATTCACCATCGTATTCACTGACTCCAATCCCATGCATCATTTTCTGAACAACAAAGTCATTTGGGGCAAGTACTCTAAATGGATAGTTATATTGCATGAATCTTATTTGGAGTTTGTGGCCATGAAATCCAACAAATCATTAGTATTTACAGAGATATTATTTGACCTTTCCCCTGATTTTGATGGAAAAATAATTATTAATTCATTTATTGATGAGTCTTTATTCCTTATTAACAATTCCAATCCTTGGTATGGGGATATTCTACGTTATCTGTAGACTCAAAATTTTTGGCTTGAGTTGTCCTATGATGACCATCAAATCACACACCACAATGCCAAACAATACCTCATTGTAGATGACACACTTTATTGCCATGGGGTTGACTTGGTCTTACGTAAACACTTACTCATTAATAGGCAAAAAATGTTTTAAATGACTATCATATGGGGGAATGTGGTGGTCATCTCTCCAAATTGTCACTGCCCAGAAAATATTATGCACTACATGCTTTTAGCTATCGATCTTCAAAGATTGTATGACTTTAGTCCAAATGTCTCATTCCCATCAAATCTATCTCTAATTTTGTTCACCCATCATGCTATTCTTCATTAAATGGTTTTTGTTATCCCTTTTGCAAAATAAGGTATTGATTTTATGTAGTGTAATCCTACCTCATCCAACATTCATAATTATGTCATTGTGTTTCATAGATTACTTTACTAAATGGGTTGGGGCTATGCATACCTACTCAAATAAATTGTAAATGATCATGGATATAAAATTTGTAACCATATGATCAATGAATTGGTAGCCAAGTTGGGGTTCCTCCATGAGAACTTATCTCCCTACTATCCTCAAGCTAATGGTCACGTCAAGGCCATCAATCACATCTTGAATACTATTATCCAACACACATTCATGAATCATAAAAAAAATTGGTACTTAGTTTTCTTTTTAGCCCTTTGGGATTATTAAAACTTGACTAATACCTCCACAGGATTGTCTCCTTTCCAAATCGCATATGGCATGGAAGCTATGTTACCCATTGAATGCAAAATAGCATCATTGAAAATTTCTATCGAACTTATTTATCACACTTCAACCGAGGAGTAATGCTTCCTTTATTTGGATCATCTCAATGAAAAATGTCATGATGCTATTTTAGCTAGGGAGGAAAATAAATAAAAAATGTGTCAAAACTCAATGTGACAATTCTGTTTGACCTCACGTCTTTCTTGAAGGTGACTTGGTCCTCATCTAGGATCAAAATCATCATCAAATTAGTGTGGGAAAGCTACAACCACTTTGGCCTAGTACATAAATTATTAAAATTGTGTTAAAAAAGGGGGAATGCATACTCATTGACTATTATGGGAACACTATAAAGGATCCCCACAACATGATCTATATGAAAAAACACTATGCCTATACCAATGGGTGTGGTGCGATGTACATATGTAATTAGTGTATTCTCTTGTTTATGCATGTATGTCACGTTTTGGTTCACTACTTATCATGTGTGGTACTTGGTTTTCATATGTATGCATCCCCTTTGATATACGTAGGATATGCTTGATGTTCCTTTCAATTAATTTAATTATCCTAATGAGAAATTGATAAAATTTTCATTTAAATTGTAATTTTGAGGTTCATTTGGAACTGGAAAACTATAATGCACAATTTATGTTAGTGAAATTTTAGTTCTTGCATCCTTCCACTAGTGATCACATAGACTCTTATCATGTCCTTTTAGGGTCCCATTTTCAATTTTTTATCATTCCATTAGGCCATCATGCAAAAATTTGGTCACTGGATGCAAACCTAGGTCTGATTTCACTCCTTCCAAAATTTTACTACTTGTTGGCTCATTCCACCTCTCAGCTAAGTGTACCATCATTCATGAGTTTTCATCATCATTACATTCATTTTCATCATTCAGTAGAGAGTCTCCATTAAGTATTATGGTTCCAAGGTCATTAAATCACCATTTCATGCATAAAGTCCAGCAAGTGAAGGAGTGATAATAAAGAAATTTCATCAGTAAATTTGATTTCAAAGAAAAATGTAATTTTATGTTCATAATTTGTTATAAGCACTTCAGAGTTCCAAGTAGCTGCAGATACTCAAAGTTCCATTAAAAAATGATCAAGGTTCCAAAAATCCATTTAGTGTTCCTAAGCTATCAAAAGATAAAGTTCAAAGGTTAAAGGTAAAAAGAAATGTAAACTTTATTTTGAGAAAAGGAAATGTGGGTCCAAGTCTATTTATGATATTTCTCTAAGTATAAAAGGCCCTCAAAGACCAAAATTAATTCATTTTCGTTCTCCAACATCGGGCTCTCAATGTTTCCCATGAAAAAAAAAAAAATTCCTTCAAAAAACTAAGTTCAGGGTCCATCGCTACGCTTTTTCCACATGCATTGCACTTTTTGCAATGGCCACACTATGCTTATCTAAAGCACGCTGCACTTTTTGCAGTGTTCGATGGGCCTTTCTCAAGCTCACTGCGCTTTTTTTAGTGAAGGAGCTACCACCTCAAAGCTTGTCTCCAAAGGTTCTAAATAGAAATTAAGGGTTTATTCACTCATTTCCAAGTAAGTTACATCTTCTAAGCTCCTCCTTTCAGCTCATGGTCATAATTTTATGGTGTAAACCCCTCATTGCTATCCATAGAGTGTTCTAATTATTAAACCCTATTTTTCACAGTTTACAAGCTTAATTTGTTTTCCCTAGACACATTCACCTCCTTCACACTCTAATTCACTCCCCACTACCTTCACATCCCCTCATTTCCCACTCTTAAGCTATATTCCCTAAAACCCTACCCCCAAGCTGCACTTTTCTAGGCAACGAGACAACATCCTTGTATTTGAATTCTCTACCCCATCCCCATTATCATTTCAACTTCCCATCACTTTCCTAAGCTTCCTAAATTCCTTAAACCCTTCCCCAAATTTTCCCTCACCTTTCCCAACTCCCTGACCCTATAATCATACTCCTATTTCCTTCCCCTTCTCCCCTAAGGTTTCTAAAAAAACTGAACATAAAGGAGGAGGAGAGAAACATCATGGAGGAGGAAAGAAACACCATAGAATAAGAGAAGAAAACCTACAATAAAGGAGGGAAAATATTGAGGTTAGAGCCATCAAACACTAGGGAATTGATGTCATCTCCCTTAGCAGTCAAATTTTTCCAGCATGTAGGTTGTTTTGAGTTTTGTGAGATGGTCCAAAGAGTGCAAAGCCATCCTAATTTGACCAAGGTTTTCATCAAAAACCTACAAAAAGACCAAGTGACCATTTCAGGAGTGGCATTCAATATTTCTACAAACATCATTGTAGCAACAACAGTGATACCTAATGTAGGTGAAAATTAGTTCAAAACTCAAGATTTGGATGCCTAGCTATATGAACCTTACCAAGCACCATACTAATATAAGATTAAGAAACTATTTCCTTTTGGTTAGTTGCTTAACAAGTTTTCTCCCATGATGAATATCATCATAAAATATTTCACTTGTGAGGGTAGATTCTCTAGCTATAAAGCTATCACATCAGGTTACTCATGCATTTCACTGGGGTGAAATTGATCAACCTTCCCTATTATTTGTATAGGAGCATTGATAAGATGGCCTACATGGTGCAGAAAATAGAGTATGAGCTTCAAATGGATAACCTCTTTCATTATTCACTCATTAAAATAATTGTTCCTCATCACGTCAAATAGTTGAACATTGCATGGGAGACTTTCATTGAGGCATATGTCTTCACAACACCATATCAACCTTCTAGACCTATTCTCACAAGCAAACTAGGTTATCTAAAAGGGCTACAGTGAAGAAGACTAAAAAGGACAAAGAGGCCAAAACCTATCAGAGAGGACATAGGCAAGTGTTTGCTCCACAAATTGTGGAAGGGGCCTTGCCTTCTACATCAACAAAACAGGGATATCATAAGCAACAGGAGGTATTTGTCCAAGAGAAAGAAACCCTTCACCATGAGGAAGAAAAGGAGTTTGACCTGGTGGACTTGGATGTCCAAGATGAAAATGAAACCTTAAACCTGGTCATCAAAGAGAAATATTCCAAAATTAGAGAGCTGCAAGATAATTTGGCAAGAGCACAATTTGTCATTTTCTTCCTTCAGCAAGAAAACAAACAATTGAGTGAAAAACAACTACTCTTGGAAATTGATTTGTTGAAGGCCAAGAGGCAATATTTCAAAGGCAAAGAAGTGATGGAAAATGATGAATCTGATGAGGATGAGGCCCAAATCACCAAGAAGAGACCAAAAACAAGGGGCCTTAAAAGAGCATTGGAGCAGGAAAAACAACAAGAAGAATTCACCTTTGAGAAAATAATTGCAAGAGAAATCAATGATGACAGAGAAGTTTGGCTTGACAGAGTTAACAAACACCTGGAGAAGCTCCTTCATAAGGCTAACAAGGACAATCATATGTTTAGGAATATGGATTACCACTACAATACCAGAAATAAGATTTGCAATATTAAGATCAAGCAAGTGAAGGACAAGCTCAAGGAAACCCTAATAAGCTGAAAAGAGAAGGGTAAACTTGACTTGCTTGCTGATGCCTGCTTGGTATTTTGACAAACTTCATCAAGATTTCATCCATAATTTTGAAGGTTTTTGAGCAATTTTTTTGTTTTTTTTAGCATTTTGGTCAAATATTTCAAGATTTTTGCATAGTCACCCTATAAAAAAGCGCAACGTGGGCCATGTTTCACTTTTTATGGAGGTCTCTAAATGAATAAAAATCTACATGGATGGATAGAGAATGGTATCTACATCAAATTTTGACTATTGGAACTACAAAAACTGAGCTTTTGACAGGTGGAAAGAACCAAAAACCTCCTAAAAACACCTTTTTGCCACCTTTTTCAGCCTCATGCTGCACATTTTGACCAGTCTTGGGAGATTTCATTTTTTAGGAGCTTCACTCCATAATTTTCAGTGCTTTAGAACATTTTTGACAACTAGATAGGAAGATTTTTACAATGAGCTATCTTGGGATCAATTTGGACTTCAGGAAGGAAGTAAAAATTTGATTTGAAGGCCCACGCTGTGCTTTTTCCTAGACATGCTGTGCTTTTTACAAGGATGCTGGAATTTTTCCAGTCTGTCGTTTTCTTCATAATTTTCACTTTTTCTCAGTTGATTGATGGATTCCAAGGAGTTTTACTGATATAAATGTAAAAAATAAATGTAATTATGTCTTCAATAGTTACTAGAGGTAGATACATCAAGTAAATATGTACTTTTGGGTCAAGTGAATCAGTTTCATCAAAGATAGGGATGATTTTGTTGACCTCCCTAGTCATTAGGATTCTAGTTGAGGACTTTGGGGAACAACTCCACAAGTCATGAATTCGACCCTTGAGAGTGGGAGAAGATGTTTTTGGTCTATATCTTTCATTTCCTTTGTCATTGCAAGGGTTGGATGTTGTAGAATTGAACTTTGAACACTAGTGTATTAAGTCATTTTGGCAGGAAGTAATAGATAGACTTGCAGCTATTTTGGTGGGATTCGTGTGGTATGTGTTTTAGAAATGTTTCCTCTTATGTTTTCATATGTTTGAATTTATTATGCTTTCCATAGTCATGTCCATCTCTCAATGTGATTTATTCCTAAGTTAGATGATCATAATTCATTATTTGATGCTCTGTTTTGGAGGAATTATCATAGTCGTGTTTCAATTTATTATGATAGAAAATAATTCATTATTTCCATGTTATTTTTGAAACCCTACCAATCTAAATCACACTCATCAAGATACCTAAATGTGTTAAAATGTGTGCCTACCTTGCCCCATAAGATCTCTACAAGTCTAATTTTCAATGCCTGACCTAGTTCTTCCTAAACCTAATTCACCATCCAGCACCCAAAATAAATCAATTAAGCTCTAGAGCCTGCTATACCTAGCCTAAAATATTCATTATCCAGTCAATTTTCCTGTGATCTCACGAAGAGAACCCTCTCCTACCTAGTAGGGCTAGCTACTAAGCCAAAGTGGTCTATGATTACCTTTGTTGGTCTCCTTCTCAACCTTTGGAGATCCAATGGAGTGATAACATCTTAGAGACCATAATGGGGAATGAAGTGATATATCTTCCTCGGGAAAGAATGAAAAGGATCAGATCTAATTTCTGATGGTGAAAAATGATCAGACACAAGAAGGCTATGCATATTTCACCTCGCGAATCTAGTGTCAAAGAATCCAAAGGTTCAAAATTTTCATGGCAACTCCACTGTTCAAGAATCGGTAGTTTGAAGGTATTATTGGTGACCTCACTATTTTCAAAATGGATTCAATTGCTCGAAGGTATGCTCCTATGAATTGAGCTCATATTCCTGGTTTTATAAACTGTATTCCTTGTATAGATTGGCAATTAGGACTGTCAAAGTTTAAGGGTTAGGATGGTGAAGATGCTAGTTTTCATTTGGTAAAATTTCATTTTCATATTCACAGACTAAAGATTGAGTGATGCAGGGGCATTAGACACTAGCTAGTAATGTAGGAGGTTTTGTCCACATGTTGTGGCTAGGAGGGTTCGAAATCATCGAATTGTAACAGCTAGGTGTCAATACCTCAGCTGACTGTTTTATTTAGATTTGTTAGAATTGTAGAAGTCGAATAGCTAGATTCGATCCATCAGTCATGTTTTAGTTAGTTGAATTATTGTAATTAGGCTTTTGATTTTCTGAAACGGTCCTCACAGAGGAACCAAAGAGACCAATGTTGATCTATAAATGTAATCCCTCGGATGTATTGAGAAGAGGAGGACGAGAGACGAGATATTTCTGTAATAAAATCTCTGTGTGTTAACAATTGTTTCCAGTTAAATAAATTCAGTGCTCGCTGGCCATTGAATTGTCTCAAACTGTTAATTGTGAAGAATTATTTAACTGTGAGGTGATTGTGTACTGGTAATTCCGTTTCTCTGTCTATTTTTCCTATGAATTGGTTGGATAAACTCTGCGAATGGAATTCCAATGCAGTCCCCTGTCTGTATTACTATGAAACTCCCCACCGAATGACCGGCCGAACTTTATCAAAATAATCCCGAGTTGTGAACTTGAGTTAAGGCATACAAAGAATAGCGTAACCGACTTAACTGTTGGTTGGTCACTATTCCAAAACCACGAGTGGATTTACAAGGCCGGATTGCCCATATCGCACTGCCTTTCGCGGATAAGCGGTATTTCCTAGTTGGGGAGCGATTCCATAGAGTGCTCGACACGTGGTGAGGTGGACCCCCGAAAAACCGCCGTTGTTGCGTGCCATCACACATTATCGTTTGACCAAGGAAGCCGAGTGATATCGTGGTACGCCGTTGATATGGGAAGGAGCCATCAGACGATGATCGTTGGATAGAGATGCGCGAACGATAGCCAAGGTACGGTGTGCATTTGATTGGCCGCCGATTATGCATGTGGGGCCGGAACCGAAGGTTTATTATAAAAATAATTTATTCAAAAGGCGCTGGTTATTAATATAAAGTTCAATTATATAATTTAATTTCCAAAGGCTGTGGATAATGTCTATTTATTAAATTCCACGAATTTGATAAATAGAATCCCGGGAAAAGGAAGAAGACCACATGGAGCAAGGAACGAGGTTTCAAAAGGAAAATGGACAGAGTCACGATTACAGTAGACCAAACTCTCCTCAGGGGCGACTTTCGGCTTCGTTGCCGTCATTTGTGGTATCAGAGCCTTTTTGAGTTGTTTTTGCAGAGAATTGACATGGCAATCCGAGTTGGTAGAGGTGCTGGCAGAAGGAGACCCGTTGCCAACGCAAAGGTGTTGGGGATGTTGCAGAGGGTCGAGGCCATAATGGATGTCATAGAGCGAAGATAGCCCAAAGATCCTGAAGACACCAATGAACCTGAGATAGAGGAAGCGGAAGAAAATGTTGAGATTCCTCCTGACATGAGGCTCCTCAGAACTGTTCTGGGGTCTGCAGTTAATCCCAGGATTGAAGTATCAGATTTTGCAGGAGGATTGAATCCAGAGGAAATGGTGGAATGGATTAATGAAATGAACAAGTGCTTCGATTTTGAAGAAATAAGCGAAGATAAAAAGGTCAAGTTTGCAGTAACAAAGCTGAAAGGACATGCTGCACTTTGGTGGGATGGAGTGCAGGCAAAAAGGAGGAGATTTGGCAAGCAACCTATCAAGAGTTGGACCAGAATGATGGCTAAATTAAAAGGTAAATTCTTGCCTAGTGATTACCAGCTGACATTGTATAGGAAAATGCAGAACCCGAGACAGAGGTTGCTAACAGTAAAGGAATACACAGAGGAATTCTACAGAGTGAGCATAAGAGCTGGGAAATTTCAAGACACACCAGAGAAGACTGCCAGATATGTGAATGGTCTCAAGATGGAGATCCAAGATGAGATTGGTATTCTGTCTCCTAAGACAGTGGAAGAGGCCTATCAGATGGCCTTGAAAGCAGAGGAGAAACTCCTGAGGAAAAAATCTACCAAGAAGAGAGGTACTTTCCATGGAAAGGGAAGTCAGGGGGGTAGAGGAAAGCCTACTACACCTAGGGATGGAGCTAACAGTAGCTCACCTCAGAATGCATCTACAGAGGATGATGAAAGGTGCAGAAGGAGTTCTTACAGAGGAAAAGGAAGAGGAGGCAGAGATAGAGGAAGAGGTAGAGAATTGAGGTGCTATAGATGTTGGGAAGTGGGACATAAGCACTATGAGTGTCCAAAGAATGTGGGTGCTGGTCCAAGAAATGTTTTTGTTACCCAGGCTAGAGAGGAGGCAGAAATTGAAGAAGAAATTCTACCAGAGAGGGGAGAATCCTTGGTGGTAAATAAGGTCCTGTTGAAGCAAGCCAAAGAGGTCACTGAGTCTGCACAAAGGAAGACTTTGTTTAGGAGCATATACAAAGTCCAAGGGAAGTGTTGCCAGCTATTCATTGATAGTGGCAGCACAGACAATCTGGTTTCCACTGAGGTGATAGAAAAGTTGAAGTTGAAGACAAGGGAGCATCCAACTCTCTACAGGGTGTCCTGGCTACATAAAGGGCATCAGCTGGTTGTAAAAGAGCAATGTGAGATAGAGCTGCAAATGGGAAAATATAAAGATAAGGTCCTGTGTGATGTAATTACCATGGATGTGTGTCATATACTGCTGGGTAGACCTTGGCAGTTTGACAGAGCAACAGTGCATGATGGCAAGAAGAACACTTACAAGTTCTTCAAAGATGGGGTACACCATACATTGATATCCATGGAAGAAGGAGAGCCATCCAGCAGAGTGATTGATCCAAAGACCTTGTTACTGAGTGAGAAGGAATATCTACAAAAAATAGAAGAAGAAGAGGTAATTTTTTCTTTATTTTGCAAACCTAAAGTAGTTCTTACTTCTACAAAGATTTCTGATTTGCCAGTAGAAATCCAAGAGATGTTAGATGATTATTGTGACATTATTGTGGATGATTTACCAGATGAGCTGCCACCTGTGAGAAAGATCAACCATCAGATATATTTTATCCCTGGTTCAAATTTGCCAAATAAGGAAGCCTACAGAATGACTCCCATGGAAAATGAGGAAATCAGGAGACAAGTATAGGAGTTGGTGGACAAGGGGCTGATCAGAGAAAGTTTGAGTCCATGTGCAGTACCAGCAGTATTGAGCCCAAAGAAAGATGGAGGCTGGAGGATGTGTACTGATTCCAAAGAAATTAATAAGATCACAATCAGGTACAGATTCCCTTTGCCCAGAATTGAGGATTTAATGGATTGTTTGAGTGGTGCTAAATATTTCTCAAAGATAGATTTAAAAATTGGATACCATCAGATTAGAATAAGAGAGGGTGATGAGTGGAAGACTGCCTTTAAAATGAATGAAGGACTGTATGAATGGATGGTAATGCCTTTTGGGTTGTCAAATGCACCTAGAACTTTTATGAGACTTATGAATGAAGTATTGAAAGAATTCATTGGTAAATTTGTGATAGTGTATCTGGATGATATATTAGTTTTCAGCAGAACTAAAGAAGAACATTTAAGGCATCTTAACCATGTCTTGAAGAAGCTGCACCAAGAGAAACTGCTGATAAAATTAAAGAAATGCTCATTCATGAAGGAAGAGTTGGTTTATTTGGGTTTTTTTGTCTCTGCAGAAGGATTGAAGATGGACCCAGAAAAGGCTAAGGCAATTGTGGAGTGGCCTTCACCCAGGAATGTTTTTGAGGTAAGAGGTTTCCATGGACTTGCCCGTTTTTACAGAAAGTTTATAAGAAACTTCGGTAAGATTAATGCACCCATAATTGAGACAATAAAGAAGAGAAAAAAACCATTTAAGTGGACTTATGAAGCAGAGATAAACTTTAAAGTTTTGAAGCAAAAGATAACGAAGAAGCCTGTTTTGATCCTGCCTAATTTTGCTAAACCATTTCAAGTAAAGTGTGATGCCAGTGTAGAGGCCATTAGAGCTATGTTGAGTCAGGATGATAGGCCTATAGCCTATTACAGTGAAAATATGAATGACACCAGAAGAAAGTATTCCTCTTATGAGAAGGAATTGTGTGCAATTGTTCAAGCACTGAAAAAGTGGAGACATTATTTGATGTTCAGGGAATTTGTATTGTATTCTGAAAATCATGCTTTGCAGTATATTGTACAGCAACCCAAGTTGAAGCATAAGCATGCCAAATGGGTTGAGTATCTCCAAGGTTTTAATTTTGTTTTGAAACATATAAGTGGCCAAGCAAATAAAGTAGCTGATGCTTTGAGTAGGAGGCACATGCTTGTTCAAGAAACTAATTTTGAAGTTGTAGGGTTTGATTTTCTCAAAGAATTGTATAAAATAGATCCAGATTTTAAGGAAGCATTTGAGGCATGTAGAAACCCTATTTTAACGGATAGAATCCAGTGGCTGGATTATTTCTTGCAGGAGGACTTGTTATTCCGAAGAAACCAACTCTGTGTACCAAAATGTTCCATGAGAGAAAATTTGATCAAAGAGAAGCATAGTGGTGGACTTGCTGGACACTTTGGTACTGATAAGACTTATGAGCAGCTGATTCACTTCTATTACTGGCCCAAGATGATATCAGAAGTGGATAAGTTTGTGAAGAATTGAAAAATATGTCAATATGCTAAAGGAAGGAGCCAGAATGCAGGATTGTACACTCCCTTGCCTATTCCAGACAGGCCTTGGGACATGGTGAGTATGGATTTTGTTCTAGGATTTCCCAAGACTTAGAGAGGGAATGATGCAGTATTTGTTGTAGTGGATAGATTCTCCAAAATGGCACATTTTATTCCATGCTATAAAAATAGTGATGCCACCCATGTTGCTAACTTGTTTTTCAAGGAAGTTGTTAGATTGCATGGGTTGCCCAAGAGTATTGTTTCAGATAGAGACACCAGATTTGTGGGTCATTTTTGGAGGACATTGTGGAAGAAAGTTGGTACCAAACTGAGTTTCAGCTCAACTTATCATCCTCAGACTGATGGAAAAACTGAGGTAGTGAATAGAAGTCTGGGAAATTTGTTGAGAAGTCTTGCAGGAGAGCATCCCAAGCAGTGGGATCATATTTTTCCCCAGGCAGAATATGCATATAATGACTCACCAAATAGAAGCACAGGGCAGAGTCCATTCCACATTGTTTATGGAATGCATCCCAAAGGAATATCAGAGTTAAGAAATCTGGGAAAGGCAAAGCTAAGGAGTGCAGATGGTGAGGAATTTGCTTCAGAGATCCAGGCCATACATGAACAAGTGAAACAAAAACTACAAGGCAGCAACATCAGATACAAAAGCAGAGCAAACTTGAGCAGAAAAGAAGTTCATTTTGAAGTAGGAGATTTGGTTTTGGCACACTTGAGAAAGGAGAGATTCCCAAGGAAGCAGTACAACAAACTGAAGTTCAAAAAGATTGGGCCATGCAAGATACTTAGAAAGTTTTCTACAAATGATTATGAGATTGAATTACCTCCTGATGTTGGAATATCTCCCATTTTTAATGTTTCATATTTGTACAAGTATGAAGATGATGGTGCAGAAGAAAGATCAGCAGACAATGGACAGATTGAGTGGAAAGAGCAGTTACCTCCAGCACAACCATTGCAACCAGAGAAGATATTGATGATAAAGTGTTCAGGAAGACCAGAGGACAAGAGTACTTTCAGTACTTAATCAAATGGAAGGATAAGCCAGAGGAAGATGCCACTTGGATGACTGAAGGAATGTTGCAGAAGATAGGCAGATCAGTGGAAGAGCTCATGGACAGGAGCCCATGAAGAAGATTTCCCTCGGGAGTCTGATGCAGGGGCATTAGACACTAGCCAGCAATGTAGGAGGTTTTTTCCACATGTTGTGGCTAGGAGGGTTCGAAATCATCAAATTGTAAAAGCTAGGTGTCAATACCTCAGCTGACTGTTTCATTTAGATTTTTTAGAATTGTATAAGTCGAATAGTTAGATTTGATCCATCTGTCATGTTTCAGTTAGTTGAATTATTGTAATTAGGCTTTTGATTTTCTAAAACGGTCCTCACAGAGGAACCAAAGAGACCAATGTTGATGTATAAATGTAATCCCTCGGATGTATTGAGAAGAGGAGGAGGAGATAAGAAAGCTTTCTGTAATAAAATCTCTGTGTGTTAACAATTGTTTCCAGTTAAATAAATTCAGTGCTCATTGACCATTGAATTGTCTCAAACTATTAATTGTGAAGAATTTTTTAACTGTGAGGTGATTGTGTACTGGTAATTCCATTTCTCTATCTATTTTTCCCGTGAATTGGTTGGATAAACTCTACGAATGGAATTCCAACGCAGTCCGCTGTCTATATTACTATGAAACTCCCCATCGAATGACCGGTCGAACTCTATCGAAATAAACCCGAGTTGTGAACTTGAGTTAAGGCATACGAATAATAGCGTAACCAACTTAACCATTGGTTGGTCACTGTTCCAAAACCACGAGCGGATTTATGAGGCTGGATTGCCCATATCGCACTGCCTTTCATGGATAAGCAGTATTTCCTGGTTGGGGAGAGATTCCATAGAGTGCTCGACACATGGCGAGGTGGAACCTCAGAAAACCGTCGTTGTTGTGCACCATCGCACGTTATCGTTCAACCAAGGAAGCCGAGCGATATCGTGGTACACCGTTGATCTGTGAAGGAGCCATCAGACGGTGATTGTTGGATAGAGATGCACGGACGATAGCCAAGGTACGGTGTGCATTTGATTGGCCGCCGATTATGTATGTGGGGCTGGAACTGAAGGTTTATTATAAAAATAATTTATTCAAAAGGCGTTGGTTATTAATATAAAGTTCAATTATATAATTTAATTGCCAAAGGCTGTGGATAATGTTTTTTTATCAAATTCCATGAATTTGATAAATAGAATCCCAGGAAAAGGAAGAAGACCACGTGGAGCAAGGAACGGGGTTTCAGAAGGAAAATGGTGACAGAGTCACGATTACAGTAGACCAAACTCTCCTCAGGGGCGACTTTCGGCTTCGTTGTCGTCATTGAGTTTCCTAAATATTGTCTGATGAAGATGTTTATGGCTACCTTAGAGGAAAAAGCGAGATCATGGTATGAGAGTCTACCATCTGCTAGTTTATATTCTCTAAAGGACTTTCATTCAGTTTTCTTTCAACATTACAAAAGCTCTAATTCTTCCTTATTGATGTTTAATATTTTTTGTGAGGTCTCTGATAATTTCATTGAGTTTCTTGAAAATTTGTATGGGGATGAAGAGTGTCTAGATGATGAGACCATAGAAGCCCTATATGATTTTTCCTCCCAACAAGAATCAATATCTTCCTCCTTGGATGAAAAATACCAGGACCAAGAAAGAGAAATTCCTATTCCTGATATTGAAAATGAAAATCATCAAGCCAACGTTAATTGCTATAAAACTCAAGTTTATCCTTTGTCTGAAGATGAGATAGATCAACTCCTGAAAAATCATGTTAAAACCCAAGCTAATGCGGGTTTGTAGTGTTCACATAGTCAAGAATGTGTTAGTGAAACTTCTTCCATGATTGAAAATAAAATATGAGTTTAAATGATGAAAATCATGAAACTGATGAAACTATACATGGAGTTGTTGTGAGTAAAAAAAATTGTGATGATGATTTCCTGGAAGGAGATCATATAACAGAGACTATTGTCTTCCATGAAGAGGATAGGGCTATCATGTTTGACAATCTTGAAGAATTTTTTATGTTGAAGGATGATTTAGACTATGAATTTGAGGATTATGAGCCTAATATAGACAATGTGAAAGACATAGAGCTATATTTTCCCATGCTTGAGGAATTTACAGCCAATACTCAGATAACAGAAAGTCATACTTCCCTATGCCTTCATATGGATCAATAATCAAGTGTTCTTTCAGGTCAGAATGAAGGGTTTGCTTGTGTTTTTTCTGAATCTCAAGACAAGGTAACATTTAAATTTATTGAAGATCCTTATATTTATTTTCTACAGTAAAAAAGGGAGATGAATTTTCTTGTATTTCTGGATCATGAACACATTTTCAGTGGACACTCGATTTTTCCTATCTTTCATTTTTTTATGCCTACTCGAGGAAAGTGAGAGCAGAATTCAATTAAGTAGCCATATGTTGGATTGGTTAGACTAGAAGGATCACTTCACATGATTGTACATATGTCTTCATCAGTCATGTGGTTGTCATTAGGATTTGAAACCATCAAGTCTCGGTGATATGCTACCATCAATAAGTTTTGTAAGTTTTTATTTCAGTCAGTTCAGTTTTGATTCAGTTTATCAACTCAAGTTTTCAATATTCATTTTGGTTTTTAACTTTTGACTCCATGACCAATGGTTAGGCTACTTGGCCTACGGTGTTCTTGACACCTCCAAGGAGCTTCCATCCTCAACTGGAGCTAATGTTAGTATCAGTTTTTTCATCCTGCCACCAGTGATCAAATAAAATCTTATCATGTCTTGTTAGGGTCCCATTTTCAAATTTTTATCATTCCATTAGGTCATCATGCAAAAATTTGGTCACTGGATGTAGATCTAGGTCTGATTTCACTCCTTTCAAAATTTTACTACTTGTTGGCTCATTCCATCTCTCAGCTGAGTGTACCATCATTCATGTGTTTTCATCATCATTACATTCATTTTCATCATGGTTTCATTCAGTCTAGAGTATCCATTAAGTATTAGGGTTCCAAATTCATTAAATCACCATTTCGTGAATAAATTCCAGCAAGTGAAGGAGTGACAATAAAGAAATTTCATGAGTAAAATTGATTTCAAAGAAAAATGTAATTTTATGTTCCTAATTTGTAATAAGTACTTCATATTTCCAAGTAGCTGCAAATACTCAAAGTTCCATCAACAAATGATCAAGGTTCCAAAAATCCATTTATTTTTCCTAAGCCATCAAAAGATAAAGTTAAAAAATCAAGTTCAAAGGTTAAAGGTAAAAAGAAATGTAAAGTTGATTTTGAGAAAAGGAAATGTGGGTCCAAGTCTATTTAATGATATTTCTCCAAGTATAAAAGGCCCTCAAAGACAAAAAGTCATTCATTTTCATTCTCCAGAATTGAGCTCTCAAATTTTCCCAAGTAAAAAAACAAATTTTCCTTCAAAAAAATGAGTTCAGGGTCCATCGCTACACTTTTTCCATAGGCGCTACGCTTTCTGCATTGGGAACGTTGTGCTTTTTTTGAAGCACGCTATGCTTTTTGCAGTGTTCACAACGCCTTTCTCAAGCTTGTTGTGCTTTTTGTAGTGAAGGAGTTACCACCTCAAATCTTGTATCCAAAGGTTATAAATATAAATTAAGGGTTTCTTCACTAATTTTCAAGTAAGTTACATCTTCTAAGCTCCTCCTTTTAGCACATGGTCATAATTTTATGGTGTAAACCACTCACTGCTATTTATGCCATGTTCTAGTTATTAAACAATAGTTTTCATAGTTTACAAGATTAATTTGTTTTCCCTAGTCCCATTCACCTCCCTCACAGTATAATTCACTCCCCACTACCCTTACATCCCCTCATTTCCCACTCTTAAGTTATATTCCCTAAAACCCTACCCCTATGCTACGCTTTTCTAGGAAGTTAGACAACACCCCTGTATTTTAATTCCCCGCCCCATCCCCCTTATAATTTCAACTCCCCATCACTTCCCTAAGCTTCCTAACTCCCTTATACCCTTCCCAAAATATTCCCTCACCTTTCCCAACTCCCTGACCCTATAATCCTACACCCTTTTCCTTCCCCTTCTCCCCTATGGTTTCTAAAAAAACTGAACATAATGGAGGAGGAGAGAAACATCATGGAGGATGAAAGAAACACCATAGAAGAAGAGAAGAAAACCTACAATAAAGGAGGGATAATATTTAGGTTCGAGCCATCAAACACTAGGGAATTGATGGCATCTCCCTTAGCAGTCAAATGTTTCCAGCATGTAGGTTGTTTTGAGTTTTGTGAGATGCTCCAAAGAGTGTAGAGCCAACCTAATTTGACCAGGGTTTTAATCACCAACCTATAAAAAGATCAAGTGACCATTGCAGGAGTGACATTCACTATTTCTACAGACATCATTGCAACAACACCAAGGATACCTAATGTAGGTGAAAAGTGGTTCAAAACTAAAGATTTAGATGCCCAACTATATGAACCTTACCTCAAGGCACCATATAAAGATAACATTGAAAATATTTCCTTTTGGTCAGTTGCTTAACATGTTTTCTCCCACGATGAATATCATCATGAAATATTTCACTTGTGAGGGCAGATTCTACAGGCTCTACAACTATCACATCAGGTTACTCATGCATTTCACTAGGGTGAAATTGCTCAACCTTCCCTATTATTTGTACAGGAGCCACTACAAGAAAAAATCACATTGTTAAGGGTCATGCTTGTGACGGACCTTTAAGGTCTGTCACCAATGTCACATATGGTGACGGTCCTTAAAAAACCGTCACTGTAAGTGTATATAGTGATGGTCCTTTATGGTCCGTCACCAAAGACATTTTCAATGACACTTGGTGAGGGTCGTTAAAGGTCCATCACTAATTCTCCCTTTGGTGACACTTCTAGTGACGAACTTTCAATGACCCTCACCAATGCTCTTTTTGTTACTTTTGGTGACGATCAAAAAATGTTCGCCATCATTGATCATTAAAAAACCGTCACTGTAAGTGTATATAGTGATGGTCCTTTATGGTCCGTCACCAAAGACATTTTCAATGAAACTTTTGGTGAGGGTCATTAAAGGCCCATCACTAATTCTCTATTTGGTGACACTTCTAGTGACGAAATTTTAATGACCCTCACCAATGCTCTTTTTTTTACTTTTGGTGACGGTCAAAATATGCCCGTCATCATTGATTCCAATGAGTTTTTGATGATGCTATGTGCTTGTTAATATATTTTTTGTCAAAATATAACCATTTAATACAATTATTGTGGAGTATTTTTTATAATATGTCCAAGGCCATAGTGGTTAGGGTCAATCAATTTTTTTAGAAGTAATTAGTGTGTATAATTTTCCTCAAGTAATGACTAGTCGAATACAGATTTCCTATGAGTCAACACATGATTCATATCTATTAAGTTTATTATCTAGCAAATTCCCTTTAGATAAAGTTCCACTATTGTGTGTAGGAAATATATTATTTAATACATAATCAAGCTTTGACAATTCTATTAATGAGGAAGACCTAACAATCCTCAACAATATGGGCACACCTTAAATTAATGCTTTGGCACACACTAACATTTCTTAGCACCCCACATGTCTTGGAACATATTTGTACCTAGAACATATTGTGATGACACTGACGCCCAAGCATATGGTGGCATGCGCTAGCACAACATGGAAATCTCCTAGCATGTGTTGGCATACTGCATATAGTCCCTAGCATGCCCTGGAACACCTTGGTTGAATGCATTAACATACATTAACACTTGGTACACAATGCCACTTGGCATGTATTGGGACCTATTATTAGTGTGCCTAGCATGCCCCTTTTCAAAAAGATAAAGTCCTGACTTATTAACCCTCTTAATATTGGTTCTTCCTTTTGTTGCCTTGACACATATTGGCATACCCTGGCACCCTGTGCCATAATATCCTTAGCATCTAGCATGTATTGGCATATCTTGGCACTATTAATTGGCACATGATATAATTAGCACACCCTAGAACTCAAAAGCACACTTTGGGAATTCTTTACTTGCCTTGATATTCCCTAGCATGCCTTACCAATTCTTATCATACCTTGTCACTCCCTCCTTGGCATGACAACTAACACTCATTAACACTAGTATCTGGCACGCGTTCCTCATATTCATTAGCTTCCATGAATTTTTACCTAGTGCTCCCTTAATGTTTTTTCCTAGTAATCCTTAACACTCATCAACATGCATTATCACTCTCTAGCACACCTTATCACTCTTCAACATTACCTTCCACTTCATAACATGCATAACACTAGTCCCTGACACATATTGGCACTTGGCATGTGTTGGCACTTGGAAATTATTAGCATGTATGGAATACGTTGAGATGCCTTGGTATGATTTGGCATGGTTTAATGCACCCACACTGGTTAGATTTTCTACATGGTATTAGAGCAGGAATTTTTTGGACGGTGAGTTTGCAGAGAATATATAAAGATTTTGGTGTAAATTTTTCAAAAAAAAAGAATATTTGGATTCCTTGCGAAAATCTACCGAAATGGAAAAAAAAATAAAAAAAAAATTGGTCGAATCAGAGCTCGAATGAGGGAGATATCATCGATTTAAAATCAACTCTTTCTTAGAAACTTTTTGTAACGTTGGGACAATTACATTGTGTGCAAGTCAAGAACCTATATGTACTTGAGGTACCAGATGCATGCAAATCTTTGAGGAGAAAGGCAGAAGTTAGAGACTTGGTGGTTTAGATGGAGCATAAATTACCTCTCAACATGCATTCTCATGAGAAGCAGTCTCATAAGGTTGTGGAGTAGCTGCCACAATTGGAGAAGTAGAGAGGAGACCGAGTGGAAGCATCCACTCAAACAGAGACCTCCATGAGGGGGGAATTTTGAGCCAGATAGGAAGAGGGAGCAACCATACCTTGAGGTGTAAGGTGGGGTGATGTGTAGAAATAATCCCAAGATAAGAAATTTGGGCAAGGTCCATTGAGATGGCGTGTCTCATGGATCGAACCTGGCTACGAGGAGCCCATAGTACAACAGTAGTAGGAACGATCAGTTAGATTGATGTAGTCAGATGTCACCAAGACAGAAATCAGATTGACAGATGTCAAATACTGGAGCACAAATCAGAGTTAGCAACAGTTCAAAGGGCATGGATGTAGATGTTAGCAACATCACAAAGAATCCAGTACTAGACAGGTACAGTAGCTAGCAGAAGTCAAAAGACTTTGTTGACAGATGCATTATATTGTTTTAGTTGTTCGGAGGCTATTCAGTTTCAGGATTTGCAGGTGCAAACAACACTAGAGAATTTTAGCATGCAGAACATTCCAAAGGTATCAGATAGGGATTGATTGAATTCCTTTCTTGTTGAGAGGGAGTGTTGAAATTTGCAACAAGAAACAGTGAAATTGGCAACTAGAAAGGACAAAAAAAATGCACCCACACTGGTGAGGAATTTTGATGTACCAGGAGTGAGGAATGTGAGGTGTCTAATTTATTTTTCCCTTGAATAAATTGGACAATAAATTGCAATTTCGTCTCATAACAACTTGTGTCAGTTAACTAAGTCATGATGATTGAGTTAGCTCAAGAAATTTGATTGAAGGTGATCGAGGTGGATATTGGTGGCCACCCGCCTATTCCACTTGGGCCCTCACCATTGTCTCTTTCATTTTTTCAGTTTTCTTAATTATAGCATAATTTACTATTTTTGTCAATTTTTCGGGTCCTGAACTTCCAGAGCCGTTTTGAGGCCCCAAATAACGTTTTTTGGGCATGAAAAGTTTGGAAATTTCATATAAATCACATTAGCAGTTGTAGTCCTTGAAGAGATCTTTCTAACGAGGTATCATGTGCGTCAAACGAAGATCATATGACCAAGTTACGACCCCGGGAAGTTGGCTGCACAACTAACCCCTACGGGGCCCATAAACTCTTGGTGTTACATCTCCTTGGGTTAGGGTTTTGGTTGTTTAGGGTTTTATCTTATTTTTAAATAATAAAAAGACCCTTCATCCTTATTGTAACACAGTTCAGAGGAACATAACTATCATATGTATTTATAGAAAATTTCCCATGTGCAATTATAAAGTCATTGGGATGCCATGATGGATTGCGCAATCAAGGAAGGTTGATTTTCCTAATTAATATGGAGATAATTCCATAGGAATTGCGTGAGCAAGGCAGGCTGAAGGAAGGTTGAGAATTGGCTAAGTATTAGACCGATTTTGCCTAGATCAACAAGAGACAATTGGCAGAGTGCTGGAGAATCTCAAGAGAGATTAAGCATTGTATTGTTTCATGATTCCTTGAATTAATACACAATAGAGATAGAGGGTTTTTGAGTAGTTGCTTTCTCCAGATACATCTTTTGTTGTGCGATTGATAATTTCTTTCTCTTACTTATATGTGATTGTGCGATCGTGTTTGTAGGAAGGATTCAATATCTTGTTTTAGTACATTACAAGATCAAATTGAATCCCGTTGGTTAGATTTTATACATGAAATATAAGAGAGGATTGATACGATCTTGTCTTGCGGTGGTTATAAATACAAACATAAATGGAGGAGGGCTTGCACTGTAATTTAGAGCCAGAACAAAAGTAGACGCAGGCGTAATATTGACTGAGCTAACCCTAGTTTGAGGGTTGAAATTGAGATCTGAAGTTCAATACAAGATTCAGTCAAAGAAATGCCCAAAATCTATGGATACATATGAGCTAGGTTGAGTCTCTTATGGAGGCAAGAGTCATGGTTTTTCCTATGGGTGGATAGGGTTTGTTCTACAACAATTAGAAGTACATAAGTATAGTGCCCTAGTTAGGATAGTTTCCTAGCATGTTTAGTTCATAAGGTATGCCCTTAAGACTGTGAAAAAATTGCATAGAAGAAGAGAAGTTGTGACCCTTAAAGCGAGGTTTATTTCTGAAATATAGACCGCAGATATGGAAGATGGTTTGCAGATTCAGTATGTGTGGAGATAGCAGATCCAAAGGAGGGTGGAACCTAAGAAGAAGATTGAGCATGGAGAAGAAATGTGCCATGTGAAGAGTAAATTGACATGTAGAGGAGTTGATTTGGTGAAATATCCATGGATTTTTAGAAAAATATCTGAAGAAACGTATAAAAAATTAGTCAATGGACTATTAGTGGTTGATTTGTGACCCTAGTTCAGTCATCTACAGATTGTTAGAAGGATGATAAGAGGAGTAGTTCAGATTTATTCATAGATTGGAAAAAAAAGATCAAATTGTCGATACACAAGAACAATGATTTTGAGAGGACTCAAACTATTGTTATGTGGAAGATTTGAAGAGCCCTAGATGAAGACAATATTGTGAGCCCTAGATCAATAAAAATAATTGATTATGGTTGGGAAGATTGATGGTAGTCCAAGTATAGTTGGAGGGTTGTTAGGTGTCTGTCAAAGAAGAGCCCTAACTCTTGTACT
The DNA here is from genome assembly GCA_034641835.2 of Pinus albicaulis. Taxonomy (NCBI): domain Eukaryota; kingdom Viridiplantae; phylum Streptophyta; class Pinopsida; order Pinales; family Pinaceae; genus Pinus; species Pinus albicaulis. The sequence continues at coordinate 476,336,811 of CM076574.1, read as the reverse complement.
TGTGAAGGACAACAAGATTGGTAGAAGGGCAGGTGTATAGGGCCTAAGGATGTCCATAATTTGAAGGAATAAAGTAGCAGTCAAGTGGGCCAACCAACTAGCCCTATTTCACTATATTGCAGAGGATCAATTCAGTGAGAAGAAGGGAAACCTCCATAGCCCTATACTTCTCATCTTGGAGCCTTAGTATGGAAAAAGTGGGCATACCAAAGAGTTGTTCACAAATGGAGTTGTGAACAACTTGTTACCACTCAAACTAGTAGTGGACCTAAAATGGGTTCCTAAGAGGGAAACAACTAGGACAAGGGAAATGGTGGAGGCTTAGCCCATTGTCACCACAGCTAAGGCTCCTTGCTCTTCACAAAATTTCGCTGATGGGAGGAGTATTGGTAGTTTAGGAAGTCACTCGTATATTATAGGTCAATGAATAGGTTGGAAGTGACCCTAGAATCCCTTTTCCTAAGATAAGATATAGAGTGGGACATGTTTGCCTTTTAAGCAAGGGACTTGATATTATAGGGAGAGAGGAGGGGGATTGAAGGGTTGAGGGAGAAGAATAAGACTTATAAAGGAAGTTACCAATCCCTAAATCCTTTGGGAACTTGGATTCCCAAATGGTCCTTGATGAAAGGCCTTTTACACCAAACAGGACCACATGGGGCCAAGTGGACCCAACCCAGGCTCGGGGATGGAATTTAGCAACCAATGATGTTCCTATCTTGGACAATGTGAGGGGAAAGGATTAGGCAATATTTTTTACTTCGATGGGTCAAATTGATCCTACTAGGTTCTAGCCTTGGGAACACCTATGCAAAACTTGATCCTAGAGCTAGGGCTTGAAGTATCTGAAGATTCCATCGTCATAATTGGCCCAAATTATGAGGAGAGTGAAGGCACCCACCAATGTAGTTGCCTCTAGGAGATCAAAGTTTTCCTCTAGCTATATTCTTGGGAAATTGATGCCCTAGGTTACCTAATGGGGCTAGACCTAGAGAAAAATTGAAAATTGTGAAAAAGGGGGGGGGGGGAATCATCACCCTTTTTGAGGTACTAGTGAATAATTCACTTGGGGATATGGAGTCAGGGGTGATAATAAAAAATAATTCAGTTTCTTGACCATGGAGGCCTAGAAAGTCAACTTCGTCCAATGTTAGAGGAAAACAAAAAGTGACCTTCAAGCATTTATACTTCATACAAGTGGTGAAATTTTATTGAGATAAAATTATCTCTACAGTATTTCATTCGTCCAACAATGGCCCATACATTAATAAGATAAATAGACACATAATTCCACATTTCCATCATGCAGCAATTAACCCTAGTTATAGCGAAATTCAATAGTATGCAACAACAACAAGAATAGCGTTAAATTTTCACTCACAATGTTAGAGAGTATATCCAACCAGCTTCACATTTGCAAAAACAAATCACCAAGATAAAAATAGCCCAAATCCATACATCAAAATGCATCCATCATCCAAAATAGTCCTCCAAGGAAAAATGTGAAGTTCTCTAAAGATAGAGAGATCCCAAATCAAGTGATGATACAAATGAATCCAATTAATTCCGAGAGATCCCAAATCAAGTGATGATACAAATGAATCCAACTAACTCCTATTTATACATTGATTAGGAGTTGATCGAATTAGCTTATGGGCCTACATTAGCCCCTAAACATAAAATAATATGCAAGTAACCCTAAATTTTGGTGACAATCCCACCAAACTATCTCATACATGGAATAATAAGCCTTATAAGAGGTCAATTGATGTCTTAGGGCCTTCTAGGAGGTATACTGGGGTCCATGAGTGCCATAATGATGCATGGGACCCATAAAAGGTGTTGGACAAGGGGGTGGCCCCTTGTTCTCCAAACATTAAACTTGTGGCGCTCTCATTAAACTTGTGGACTGAAAGGGTTGTGTGTGGTCACCATCAGCAAGTAGGTCAAGTGTTGTCTTGTTCATGATAGATTGGTTGTCAAAGGATTAACACCAATCCCTAGTTTTATTCCTTGTATCAGTGTGATTGTAAAGGGTCACAATCCATGGTACAAGAGCTCTAGCCTGTTGTATTGTAGTTTGTAATATAATGAAGAAGGGTTTGCACACTAACACTTCCTGACATGCCCTGGAACTCTAGAATACCTTGGAATTTCCTAACATGTAACCTTGCTACTCCCTCCTTATCACACCTGAAACTCACTGACACTCCCTATTAGACACTCTTATTCATTCATTACAATGCATTTTGAACTAGTTCTCCCTTGTGTTTCCGTGGCACTCCCTAGCACGCATTGACACACCCTAGCATTTGGCACATCCTAGCATGTCACCCTGGCACTCTAGAATTCCTTGGCACTAACTTGCATACCTTTAAACTCCCTCCTCAGCACACCTAGAACTCGTTGATACTCCCTGTCACACACTCTTATTCATTCATTTCCATGCATTTGACACTAGTGCTCCCTTGTTTTTCCTTGGCACTCCCAAACACTCCGCCCTGGCATGCATTGGCACACCCTGGCACCTGGCACATCTTGGCACGTTTCCCTGGCCTCTAACATGCCTTAACACTGACTAGCATACCTTGACATCACTCCCTCCTTAGCACACCTGAAACTCACTGACGCTTCCTGTCACAAACTCTTATTCATTCATTTTTAAATATAGTTTTATCTGTTCTGTTATGATGAATTGTCTAGTGGAATATCCATGATAGTTTACGAATCACCCCAACATATATCCTTTATGCAAGTCATATGATGATATTTCTTCACACTTATTTATCTCTAGTTGTCCCAACACAATGTAGGTCATCACCACCACCCTTGCAAAATTGAACATGATAGGCTCGTGGTCCTATCTAAGCTTGGAAGAAAAATTCAAAACTTAGTTACACAACATGATGGAAGATTATTATTATTAAGGTTTCCCATGCTTTCTAATCAACAATATCTAGTGGGATTGGAACAACAACACATTTTTTTCACGATAAATATCCATGATAGTTTATGAATCATCCCAGCATATATCCTTTATGCAAGTCATATGATGATATTTCTTCACACTTATTTATATCTTGTCCCGACACAGTGCAGGTCATCACCACCACCCTTGCAAAATTGAACATGATAGGCTTGTGGTCCTATCTAAGTTTGAAAGAAAATTTCAAAACTTAGTTACACAACATCATGGAAGATTATTAAAAGGGTTTCCCATGCATTCTGATCAGCAATATCTGGTGGGATTGGAATAACAACACATTTGTTCATGAGAAATATCCATGATAGTTTATGAATCACCCCAACATCTATCCTTTATGCAAGTCATATGATGATATTTCTTCACACTTATTTATCTATTGTCCCAACACACTGCAGGTCATCATCACCACCCTTGCAAAATTGAACATGATAGGCTCATGGTCCTATCTAAGCTTGGAAGAAAATTTCAAAACTTAGTTACACAACATCATGGAAGATTATTAAAAAGGTTTCCCATGCATTCTAATCAACAATATCTAGTGGGATTGGAACAACAACACATTTTGTTCACGAAAAATATCCATGATAGTTTACGAATCAGCCCAACATCTATCCTTTAAGCAAGTCATATGATGATATTTCTTCACACTTATTTATCTCCTCTCCCCACACAGTGTAGGTCATGATCACCACCACCCTTGCAAAATTGAACATGATAGGCTCGTGGTCCTATCTAAAACTTGGAAGAAAATTTCAAAACTTAATTACTCAATATGATGGAAGATTATTATAAAGGTTTCCCATGCATTCTAATCAACAATGTCTAGTGGGATTGGAACAAAAACACATTTTTTCATGAGAAATTCTAACAAATATCACAATTGAATTGATAAAAAATAGTGTTTAGAAGACAAGATTCATCCTAAACCACAAAAATAATGGATTCTGGTAATTTCCCCACTCCCTCTTGGATGCCCTTGTGACTTCTTTGATGGTGTTGCACAAGTTATCCCACCTAGTTGAAAAGTGGGTGTGGTACTCTTCCTCTCCCAGTCTTATAGCGAGAAAGCAAGGTATACCCAAAGTTAAGGCTCCAAAAACTGAGTTGATTCCATTGCTCTTTGTACACTTCTGGAAATTACATCCATCAAAAGAGTCAAATCGCTATAGAACATGGGGGATTAAAAAATCATGATCAATTGGGTCAATAATTCATGATAGAAAACATCTACCTACATCCCATCCTATAGGATATCATAGATCCCCCCAACTATTTGGACTAGCTATCTTTCACACACATTCTCCAGGAGCTAAACACCACAACGCACAAGCTTTCAAAAGAATCTCTCAAACTACCCATCGATACATTTGTGATACTAGATTCCATCGATAGTATGGAGTATGACTAAATGATTATTCATGTCTAAGCTCGAAAAACAACCCAATGTAGATTGATACATGCACATTCCAATCATGACAATCAATTTCTGCATCTTCTCAAAAGAGAAAACAACTAAATTTTTTCTCTGTTCACTTTACAACAAAAACACCAATTTCACCCACATTGTTAAAATAAGTTGAATGATATGACTGAAAAGGTGGGAGGAGTATTTTGTGGTGTATTGAACAGGACTAGGGGACACACATGTAGCATGGATGGGTAGAAGTGGGATGTCCAAGCATGATTTAATAAGATCCATAATCCACACATTAGAGAATGAGAAGGGGGATTATGACCTAATTTCATAGGGGCTAGGGGGCCTGGAGGGAAGGTAACAAGAGGAATTGAAAGAGGAACCCCCGATAGTGGCGATAAGGGGATTAGGGGCCCCATTATCACAACCAATAAGCCATTAACCCATAACCACTAAATTCCCTATCCCTTAACCCCGAAGCCATAATCTCTTAACCCTACACTCATAACTCATAAGCCATCAACCCCTTGATGCATTAAACCTTAAGCCATTAACTCCTAACGTAGAATCCATGAACCCCCTAAGCACTAACCCCTTATTCTCTTAACTTGTGACCCTTAAACCTTAATCCATAACCCCTAAACACCTTAAAACCCAACCCCTTAACCCCTAACACCTAAATCCCTTAATTATTAAGCCCTTAACCCCTAAATCCCTTTCCCCCCAAGCCTTGGCCCTTAACTCTTAACCCTTGAAGCCCTTGACCACTTAGTATCCAAGGCAAAAAACAACACATCAAACCAACAAAATAACCTCTTAGGAGAATCCTTCACCTCTAACTAAGAATATTGGTACTATTTGATTTTTAGAGAACTAGGTGTTGGTCTTGAGGGTGTGTGTTTGTGGGTAATGCCCTTATTAACATGTATACCAAATGTAGAACAACTGGATAATTTTCAAAACCTCAATAAGAATTGCTCACAATATCTACACTTCATGTTGACATGGAGCTTGTAGTGCTCTCCCACATAAGGAGTTGGCAATGAATAGATCACTCACAATGACACAACCTCTTCAACCCTAATGCACAAGGAGCTAACCCTTGATACAAATATTTTGTTTGCTAAAAAAACACAATTGTGTCAATGTATAATACTATACACAAGAGAAAATAAAATGATATTATCCACATCAATGCTTGAAATAGCCTCACATTTGCCATGAGTGGTGAGCCAAGGGGTGAATGTAGGGCACTATTAAAGTTACATCATGTTTAAATTTCTTTTACATCACGATATTGTTCTCCATTAGGGTTGATGCATCATCACAAGGGAGCATAACACCTTTTTGTGGGGGAGTGATTAAAGTTGTAACATGATTCAAGTGACATACACCTCCAATGTAAATGACATCATTATATGTCTGTGTCAAGTTGTTAAAGAGGTTATTTATAAACAATACATTTAGTACTTGAACTTCATATTTTCATGGCCTTGACACTAAGATGGATTTGTACTAGGAACACTTCATGCAAATAAGAGGGGGCCTTATTTTTTAACCCTCATACACACTAGAGCACTATATGTTGCCCTTCAGACCCCCCTTGGTGATTTCAAAGTGGGTTTACATTAGTGTCTAGTTGAAACTAATGACATAATGATATTCCTCTTCTCAATAACATATTCTAGCTTTGCCATATACACAACATTGAGTTAGAGGATCACCTCATATGTAGATGCTCCATTTATTATGGGATTCAAGGGATGTTCTATTTTCTTTTATCAAGATTTAGATGGTCGTTATCTTCTTTCTTTCAATATATGTTTAACTGTTTTTATGAGGGAGGTCCTTGGATTTAGATCTTTATATAAGACCTTATGTGGCCTTCCCCTTTTGAACTTTTCTAAGGGGGTCACCTCCTTCCATGTTGCCTTGCCTACTTAGGGCCAAAATTGACAAGCCAATATTCAAACTTCTTCAACTATCAAATTGGTGGGGCCTCATACCTCTTATTGAACCCCTTAATGAGACATTATTTTTGCAAAGAGACTGTTGAGGATTTCCCATTGCAAATCACAGGTTGGATGTCATAGGACCCGTTACCCCACTTTCTATATGAGTTTTTAGAGGATAATTTTAAATTTTGATTGACATATAAACCCTTGTGATTCTTGTGACATTAATAATTTTCCAATTAAGATATAAAAATGACTCTATAATTGGTTTGACGACACCTTACTTTGGTCATCTAAGACACTAGGTGTAGGAAGATGTTGCTTTAGCAATCACTTTAACTTGATATATATGATCCATGCATATATCTCTAATATGTATTATTTTTATTGTGATCACTTAAAAACTCTATTCTAACTCTTAAATGTTTTAGCCATAATTCCTATGCTAAATTATTCCATATTATTTTATAATTTTACTCATAAAAATGTGTCTGATTTGAGTAATTACTACACATCCTATTTTTTTATACCCTTATTTCCCTTGGTCAAATTTTAATTGCATAATTTCAAAGCATATTCATTCATTTTAATCACGATGTCCCGCCCTATGATTCCCACCAGTAGAAAATCAATTATTTAATTCATAAAACTAACTATGCAAACTACTCTGTTTCAATTTTATCACCGTGCTTTCATGTCGGGTTTTTGATCTATCAGTTGTGCAAGTTCATTGAACGAGCTTCAAGCTCTTTTTCTGCACAAGCTTAACCCAACTCGACCCTGACCTCAAATGACAAGAAAAATAAATGTATGATGAATCACTTAGCAAGTAGATTACATGGTCATGATATGGTGGCCCGCTGTTGATGACGCTCTCAGAATCACCCATCTGGACGATTTTTGAAGGGGGCTCGCAATTCCTTCTATGGGGGATTTTTTATTATTCCATGGATCTGGTTCCTCAATTGCTTTTACTTTTGCCTCTCCTCAGAGATCGCTCTTGTTACCTTAAATTTCGACCACGTATGTACACACTTTCTCTAAATCCTCCTGAATGAAAATGTAATTTGATTTTTTAGGGTATATGAAATTGCAATGATTTCTGTTTGCTACTCTTCGAAAATGAATCTTGATGAATGTTGTATAAACTCAAGATTTTGATCTTTACTATTTATTGAGGCACCTCTGCTGACAGCGGTAGAACTGTTCCAAAGTGCCATGCACTTTTTCTCCAAGCAGTTCTTCAAGATTGAAAGCTTCAAATGTGTTGTAGTTTCTTTTGCCATAGAATCCCTATCGCTTCTTCTTAGACTGACTTGGTATCGTGCATATTGCAAGATGGGAAGGAGACCATAGAAGTGCCATAGAGGAGCTGATATAACCAAGAATCTCTACTGTGCAGACTTATATTTCAGATCTTTCAAACTTCCAATTTCGTTACCTTTGAGAGACGCAAGACTTCTGTGACTGACATGAATCCAGTTGAACCTCTGCTCTGAACGAAGATTAATTTTTTTAAACAAAATGAAAACATCTCCACAGCTTGATGCTAGAAGCTATCTTTCTTACTAATGTAACACAAAAAAATTCTATACTTAGTGTGTACCGGCTGTAACTAAAAGAAACTTTAACAAGTTGGCTAAGAAGTGTATGAGCTGATGTGGATTGAGCAAATCAAGGGTCTCATACAGAGGCATATATTCTGTATAGATGCATTTTTATGGTATTATCCACAATAATTATGAGCCTTGATGATTCATTGTCCTATGACTACTTTTCTAGCCTCCTTTTGTATGGAGAAGATTGTCAACATACAATCTATGGTCATGACTTTTCCACCACTTAGATTGGGAGCAAGCCTTATCATCAAAACTTCCAAAAACTTTGACAGAATGCCATGACTGATTTGAACAACAATGCATATCTCAATTCTTGTTTCAAGGCTGACTGAACATATGTATATTAATAATGGTCTGCCTGAAAATATGATGTCATGCCAATTGAAAATTATATTGAAGAGGGATAGGAGGACACACTTACTGCAGAATATATGATTACTCAGAGTCATAATAGGAGTAAATATAGATCAGCTTACATGCCTGAGATGATGTTTATAATATCCCGAACCTATACCCTGATTGCCATAACTTGTATATATATACGGTGCAGCCATATTTTTCACGTGTTGAGAACTTGAGATTGCAAAGGGAGAACCATACAAGATGGTCACATAGACTGTGGGGCTGTTTCAATTGAGAGTAAACTATTAGGAACCGAGATATAATAGATTGAGCAATGCCTTCTTCAGAGGAACGGAGCTAACTGAGTGATACCATATATGATACTGCACTAGGACAGAGATTTCCCTGTTATAGTGATAATTCTCAGAGGATGAAATCCATTCAAGGATCACAGAGAAACATGGCCTGTTGATGATATGATTTTTCTGAACAATTACTTTAACCCTTCAATCAGGGAACCATAGTGGCAAGACCTTATCACAGAGGATTTCTATCTTCAAAACGAAGTATTCTTAAAGACACACTAAAAGAGTCAAACTAAAGAGAATACGGAACTGCTGATACAAACAGTGATCATAGTGATCATGCTCAGAAGGCCTAGGATTTGGTATCCATGTGTTATGACCAGACTATGATTTTATGGTCAAGAAACTCTTCTTCAAATATAATGAAGATACAGTCTGAATGGGACTGATAAATAATTCTTGGAAAATATATTACTGGAACATACCTTGATGACTTTCAACTTTTTCTCATGATATTTGAGTTGCTCTTGGATTGGAGCCCATGTCCACTGATTAGGGCTAGTAGAAGGCCTTAAGAAAATACCACAAATTTGACATTCTTGATCCCTAACACAGAGGGATAGAGGTACCAATGAAATTCTTCAGATGCTTCTGAGTGATTGCAATCTCTTTGAGCTTGGGATTGTTCTCTCCTGTGCTCTGATTCCATGTTAATTTTGGAAACATGTTCTTTTCTTAGGATAGTTACTTCATTCAATCATGAGCCCAATAATCCATTATCAATTACATTAAACAATATATGACAGTAACTAACGAAAGTGTTGAGAATTAGGTAGGGCAAGGGTTAATGAAAATTCTCATACATGATAGTTGTTTGAGTTACTTGTTACTTATCATCTTCGTTCATTATTATGATTACGTTTAAAACATCAAATAGCCATAAAAAACAATAACATCAGTGACACAATAGTGAAACAATAACATCTCCATCTCTCCCTTGTGACTCCCCTTGTCTCGCCACCTCTATCAATCTATGTATTTATTATTCCTTCTCATATATATCTAGAGTTAATATATATCATGACATATTGGGACCTACAATTGGGTTAATTCCGCCTTGTTGGCAAGGTTAAAATGGTTAATCTTCGATAGACAAAATTGTAGATCAAATATTTCATCAAAAAGGGGGAACCATACCCTATCTTCCAGGCTATGACTATCAGTCGTTTGGCCTCTTCTTTCTCTCACATGAATGTAGTCTTGCTTGACTAGTACAGAAGAAGGTAACATAGACCTTTCTCTTCAGCATGGCAACATTATCACCTGTTGCTTGGGCCATGGTAATACTGGCACCTGCAGTCATCTCTGGATTAGCTGTTGTTTCATGAATGAGAACCTCCTCAGTGAAAATTGCTCTCCCAACCTTATCATTTTGGAAACTCTCCTGCTGACTTTGTTCTTCTTGTATTCATAATTGAATGTTTTCAATACTACTACTGGGTCAGCCATGGTCATGGGGAAAAATTGCTCCTTCTCCATTTATTCAATCTTACATGGTTCAACTGGAGACTGAGGAGTGGGGTTTATCTTCAGAGATGATGGAATTCCAAGGTGTTCAATCCTTTTATCTTTCCACATAGCTTATTCCTTCTTCTTTTGGAGTTCCTCATCTATTTTCCTCCGAAGCTCTTCATCTCTTTTCCTTTTTTTTTCCTGCTGCTTGATTATTTGTTCATTTTCCAAAGCCAATTGTTTCACTAGGTCATCTTGTTCTACTTTCCTTCTCGGTTCTTCTGCCTCCTTCGCTGCTTGCTCTTCTTCAATCCTCCTCTTGAGTCTGTCTGCTTCTTTCTCCAATGCTTCCTTCATCTCCTTCACCTGTTCTAACACCCTCTGGAGCTTTTCAACTTCTTCCTGGAGGTTGACAATAGGTGAAGCATGGGTCTATTCGGCCTTCTTCTGAGGTCCTTGATTTAGCTTTTCTTTAACCTCAATGGATAAATAAGTCTCTTGAATATTTCCTCATTAGTATCCCTCTCATGAGTATAAGACCACATCTGGTTGACAGAAACACAGTGACTAATAACCAAATCTTCAGGATCATGTTTCCTGAATCTTATATCTCCAAAATGATATGATTCAATTTCACTGGCCTCTTTCATGGCTTGGTTGGTGCGATCAAATACATAGTATCTGATCCTGATAGGAAACTTAGGCCATATTGACCACTTTTCCCTCTTAAGAGTACTTGTCACTCGATGAGCAAATGTTTGATATAATATTTCCAATAGAACCACTATGTCTGGAGCATATAAAGTTAGTAGATGAGGAGCTCTCGATGCACCATCTCCATTACACCATTACACCATACACCATGGGGCTCACAAGAGGAGAGATGAAAAAAAAACAATACACCATCAATCTACTCTCAAAAGAGATGAAAATAATGCACCATCAATCTCCTCTTAGGAGAGATTAACATAGTACACCATCAATCTCCTCTGAAGAGATATGAAAATAGTACACCATCAATCTCCTCTTAGGGAGAGATGAAATTTGTACACAATTAATCTCTTCTTAGGGAGAGATGAAATTTGTACACCGTCAATATCCTCTCAAGGAGAGATGAAATTTGTACCTCATGATTGCAAGCCTCAGAACCAAATTCCCTGACCACATATGTCTTACGGTAACCCGATGATGCTATCAAACCAATGTTCCCTCTCAAAGGGATCCTTAGCCATTCTAGGCTTCTTACATAATCTTCAACCTACTCAAAAGAAGAAAGGTAGCCATGGTGGATTTCAATACTTCTTTTATTAGTAACATCTAGCTATTCGTCTAGCTTTAGCCAAAGCTTTGAACAAAAGCGAACACCAACAACCTATCAATTCTATTTCTTTGCTCAACAACATATTCTTGCAACTTTTTCTTCATCAAGGAAGTAGCCATGGACTCACAATCCAGCATGCCACATTCTCAACAAGTATTTTATCAAGCTCATGTAACACTTTCAATCAAATCCCTCTTACACTAAAGAGGTTCTCATCCTTTCTGAGAAATATATCATCAACACAGAGATAATTTCACAAATTCATCTTCAGTAGATCAACTTCCTTCAGGACTTCACCCTCATCAAAACGAAAAGTAGTACGTGGTGAGCCCTTAGGGGGAGGTGGGCTGAGAATGGGGGGGTTGTCAATACGGCGAGAGAAAGAAAGAAGAGCATGGTTAGCTAAGGGGACGGGGGAAACAAAAAAGTGATGAATGAAGGGGAGGAGGTTCTAGCTAGAGAGGACATAATCAACAACGTTTGCTCCTCTACCATGAGGCCTACATGTGAAATAGTTGGAGTTTGGAAAATGCGGGAGGCCATTAAGAATCCATAGCTCCTAAAATTCGACCAAGTATAAAAGATGTCAACCATAGGCGGTAAGGGGCCCCAACGCATCATCATACATCTTGTGAAATCCCATTGACTCTTGATCGATCTCTTGGATGCAGTACACATCCTCAAACCAATTGTGAAGAGGGATCTGGAGGGCTCTAGTCCGGGAGTTGAAGTCACCTAGAAGAATAACCTCCCCAAATGTTGAATACTGGGCTATGTCGACATACAAATCAACAAAGGGGTCCCTGTTAGGTCCATTATGAATGACATATGATAAAGAAGCAGGAGGGAAGTAACAAACAACAATGCAAATGTCCCTGGGGAGAGGAGAGACCCCTCGAACCCATAGTATTAAAAACCAGAACCGGTGACTGGACTGGTGGACCTAATGAACCGGTAATCAGATTGGAACCAATCTAACCGGTACTGGTCAGGTCTAAACAAACTAGTTTTTAAAAAAATACATTAAATAATTATTTTTTAATAAAAACAACTATTTTTAAGATTTGCAACCAGGATTCCAAGCCAATAGAGACAAAATATGCAAAGCTTTCTCATTTATATACCATGTAAAGGTGAATATATCAAAATGGCATTATGGCACTAAGTGAAATACATATCATCGAAAAAATACATAAGCAATGAGGCTCCAAATGACCCATAAAGTCCAAAAACAATGCTACAAGATATGAGCATTGAGGCCATTGGCCTACATAGTACAGTGACAATCTACTACAAATCTACATATATGATATTACTAAATTCTAATTAATGATCAACATTATCACTTGAAGGTTGAAACTTCTAATCATGATCAAAGTTTAAACTCAGTTGGTTGAACTTGAGTCTCCCGATTCTCGATTGCCAAACTTTGCAACTGCTCTAGTCACAAACTTCTCTATTGGATCAGTGACTTGAGTCTCAAACTTCTGAAAGTATTGCCCCTAATATGCCCTATTACTTCATTTGGTGCTCCACATGGCTTTACATGGCCTCCTATCCCAGCCAAGTGTTGCTAAAGTTTGTATTTAGATCTTTGTTAAGCTTATGGTTAGGGCTTGTCTTTAGTAAAGGAGTTAGGGTATGAAAACTCCTTAACAAAGCCCCGTGTGTCTTTACCTGTGGTTGAGTATGAAATTTGTGCATCACTCTGATCTTGGATTGAGATCAAAGTGTCATCAACATTTAAAGAAAGCAACCTACAATAATGTAGACATTTCATCTTGGAACAAGTAGTTTTTCTGACAAAATTATTCATCATTAGTCAATAGAAGGTGGCGTTGTGATTTGTGTGATGTGATAGTGGTGTAACTTGAAGATGGTTTTTTCATACAATTTGGCTGATCTGTATTATTTATGTTTGTCTTTAACACAATGATTCAATTAATTATCGGGCTATACTATAGCTGTAAGCGACATAGAAAGTCTTGTATTGGATATAAGGATTTAGTATAATATTTTCATCTTGTTAATCTTATATAGTAAAACATCCTTGGACTTGTCAGATCAGACAAGTTTTAGTATGAATATTCTATTAAGACATATTTTAAATGAGGCATGGTATGCTAATTTCAACTATAGTATATACCTCATCTCGTGAAAGGGTCTCATTGAGCTGATTCATACATACCCTTATTTAGTTATCATACCTTAACCTATAGCCATAACTAACTTATATTGTATTTCTTTGATTCGATTGAACTATGAACAATATCGATTAGAATAGATTTAGATCTCACAGCCAGAATTTGATAAATATCCTTAGTACATCTCAAAATATCCTCAAATGTCACTCTTGTAACTTAGGATGGCACATATTACGATAATTAAATCACTTGTAAATTTAGTAATATGTAAATTAGCTCTTGGACTACTTAGATCAAGATCATCAACCAATTGATGTAGTCCTTTTAAATCTCATCATCTGACAACCTACCTTAGCCAAGAATAATATAAGTTACCTCTTTTGTACAATCACAGTTTAGAAAGCCTTAGAGCGGTGCCATAACATGTCTTCTTAGATTCATCATAGATATTATTTGGATAAGAGTCATCTCAACTTGGATAGGTGACCACAACCTCATTAAAACGAGAGATCTTAACAAGAAGCGCACGATAATAGAGGAGGTCGGCAAATTTCTAATACCCTCTTGAAGGACATCTTCAACGCAAGGTCTGAAATCCTTCTTTCTTTGAGGCTTGATCAAACCAAGGCACCAACTCCCTCTTGGTGAGATGATCCTTCTCAGCATAAGATATGGAATTGTCTGAGAGGATCTACGGTCTCTATATCTGAATGCACTTGTATAAAATTATAGGTTTATACCAACTGTTTCAATACTTGATATGTTATGTCGATGCTCTCATTGTATGATTTCACCACGAGGAATGATCTATAAGGGAATCTTTGGCCTTGTCTCTTGGCAATACCAATCCAAACATTCAAGACCTTTCTTCCAGGCGGCAATAGATCGGCCTATACAACCACCCTTGATGGGTTAGTTTCTTTAGAAGATAGGGATAGGATATATATATGAGACAGTCGTATTTTATCCCTTTTCTACCACATAAATGTATTAGCGGTGGATTCTTCTTCTAATGGTTCTTCATGAATGAGCACTTCAAGAGTGCTATAGCCCTTGTCAAGACGCCAAATTCAAAAGGAGAACAACATTGATAGATCAAACTTTCAAAAGGTTACAGATTATGCTATTCATTGTATATCCTTCTTGCTTTAGAATCTTTCTCGAGATAGGGATTTGATTTTCTCAAACTCAACGATCGGGGCCCAGCCGGTTATTCCCGGAGTAGCTTTTTGTATAGTCCTCGGAAATCACCCTCGTTAAACACTTGAGAGCTGATCATGGTCCTTGGTAGCTTCATTATTTTTACGCTTTGAGGCTTTTCATTTCTATTATTACAATTACCTCGAGCGTCACTTAGGACCCCATGATATAGGGCAGTTCTTCTTGAGATAGGACAACATACATATCAATATATTCTAGGATCTGTTTCTAAAATGATATCTCAACCAAACCTTAAATGTAAGAGATAAAACTTTGAAATGGTGAAAAAGTAATCAAACCTTTTTCTAAGAGCTTAAGTGATGTTTGCAAATCATCCTTCAGTCCATTTCAAAATGCATGTTTCTTGGTTGAAATGGTGCTTCAACTTCTTGGTTGGAGAGGACTTGTTACTTGCTTCTATTGTCACAGCAGAAAATGGCATGGCTAGCATTCTCACGACCGTCTACTTGTTGTAGTATATTTGTCGTATACTAAGGATCTTATGTACAATTTTCTTTGCTATGTGATATTCTCTCGAAACTAGATGGATCTCATTGGTGTTGACTTGTTTCTTCATTGAGCTAAGGATCCAAAACAAAAACCATTGTGATTTATCCATCCCAAAACTTACTCTATAGGCATGAAATTATCTTGAATATTTTAATCTCAAGACCTTTTCTTGTGCTTTCAGGGAAGATTAATGCAGGTCCTGAATTCATTCTTAAGGTAGTAGATGATCTCTGTATGCAGTTGATGCTTGCATTAGCAAGTTGATTCCAAGAGTTTCTTTATTGCCTTAATTAAAAGCTTTGTTAATCTGTTGCCATATTTTTTGTGGGTCTTATCTCTAAATCATATTATCGAATATTAGCAACCCACTTACTCCCCTTGATCCAATATAAAACATGTTGTGACAAGATATCCTTCACTTGTGGATGAACAAATGCTATAATCTTCCCAATAATGTAGGTTCTAAAATGCTTTAGTGATTTTACCAAAACATAAACACCGCTTCTCCATGATAGCATAGTTCAATTTTGCACATCCCTTAACATTTACTCTAAATACAATTGGAAGTTCATTTCCCTGTTCGTATTTTGAAATGAAAACTCACCTCAATAGTATAATTAGAAAGCGAAAAAAAACAAGAAAATCTTTTTCAAAGTTAGGGCTCACCAAAGAAATTTGAATTGACTATAACATTTTTGACATTTATAGATGTTGTATGGCTTGAATCATCCCATATAAGAATTGCATCTTTCTTTATCAACTCTTTAAGGGGTTTTGTGATCTTTGCTACATTCGGAATGAATCTTGAGATGAAGTTTACTTTACTTACAGCTGCTTCTTTCTAATTTCTTGTCATGTCTTTTAGATCATATGTACGATCCAAAGACCCAATCTTCTCATTTCTCTTTGAAGTGGTGCACTTTTCAGTCTTGATCAGATTGGATTGTCTCCTATCCCTACATTGGTATCTTCATACTCATTTGTTTGTATTGTCTCAATTCTGCACATGCTTCATTGTCTGTTGAAGCTTGCTTGAGGTGGATTTGTCCTATCCCTACATTGGTATCTTCATACTCATTTGGTTTTATTTTCTCAATTCTACTGTAAACATGTTGTCTCTGACAGAGAAGCTTTCTTCCAAAAGGAACCATACCTAAAGGGATCTTTTGGTTGGTCGTTGTTCTATTGAATCATCTTCCCTCATGTCGATCTCATACATTTCAAATTCTTTTGTGTTGTTGATAGACCCAACTATTGCATCACCTTAAAAACTTACCAATGCTTGATGTTATGCAGGTGAAGGTGTGTAAAATCGTCTCAATTCGGCCACCTTGGTCTAACTGTAGACAAGGTTGAATAAGGTATTGGAAACTTCTAAAGCTTCAACAGTCATGGCCTTGGGCACCACTTCTAATCAGATATCAAATTGGTACATGGCAATTAGTGCCTTTGTCTATCTTTTCAACCTTTCATTTTTCCAAGCATGCAACCCTTTCATGGCATACAATGAAGTCAAAACTCCCCTATTACTTCTAAGAATTTTATTTCCTAGATCTCTAGATGAAGTTATCCCAAGCAAAGTGCCTCATACTTAGCGATGTTGTTGTGGCAATTCCAATCTATAGCTAAATAAATCAATACCTTATCAAAGAGAGAGTTGGGATTATAATTGCCCCATTACCTTGTTTTGAACTTCAAAATAGAAGTTCATCTTCCACATTCTTCTTGTGTTTTTCCTTGGTGCTAGCTTTCTTTATGATGCAGTGTATGATCCCATGCTTTCCTCGAACAAGTGAAATAGTTCTCGAGTTTCGCTGGGCTTCAACATGGTTTTCTTGAAAGGTTCTTTTTACAATATAATTGTCTCCAACAAAGGAGTTAGGATGGTAGTATATGAGAAATTCATTTGTATGTGTCCATATTTGATGTCCATTTGTGTGACAACAAAATTATATTTACGAATGTCCAACACTACTATGTCTATAATGATAGAGCGTTAGGGTAAGTTTGTTGGATGGACTTGGAGGTTCAACTTGATCAAACCCATTGAAGGTTCTCTTTCGGGAATCAAATTCACACACATTTCGATAGGGTCTTGAAGTCTTCAAATCCATTTTCTTTGGAACTTCAAGTGTCATTACATTCATAAGTCTTCAGATTCTGACTTACGGTTGTACCAAAATCAAGCATTTACCACCAGTAAGAATGAAGAAGGGCTCATCTGAGGAGTTTCATATTTGATCTTCAATGAGTTGTGAGGATAATATGAGGATCCTCTCCCATATAATTTGATCTTTGAGATTTTGTAACTTCAAATCATAATGTCTATCCAATTTGTTTCTTGCATGTTGGAAACTACCAGGAAGTTCAACGAAAGGCATTTGAAATACCATAATCTAGACTTTGAAGTTTATGTTTACGTAGTACTCTTTGAATTCTCTTAGGAACTTCACTTTGACTTTTCTCAGAGGAGGAGATGGTTCTTCTTGACCTTAATTGTGCAACTTCTTGGATTACTTGGTATCTAGGATTTCTTTCACATCCTTTAATGTTTTGTTCAAGTGGTAAACATATTACTCCCGGACACACATTCTTGAATGGTCTCCTTTTCATCGCGGAAATCTTTGCATGGGTAGGCCGTTTCGTCATTATCCCAATGACATTACCAATGGAGCATAGACCTATCTTTCTCTCTGTCTGATTTTCCCTATCTCCATGAATTGATTCTTGTTGTCTGGCTTGTAGGGCTCCCAACTTTGACATCATACTGCCAATTGCTCTGGAAACTAGCGAAATACGATTTGTAGAAATAAACCCTTAATACTTGTACAAATCAAATAGTTAAATAAAGCTACAATCTCTTCTGTGAAATCACTCCCAACTTGATTTTCCAAACAATGCATTTATCGTTTACACGGAAATTCACTAAGCAGGAGAGTACATATTTTTCGTTCACACAAAATAGCCGATACATCAAATATTTTAAAACTCTTAAGATATACAAACTCAATATTTACAATCTTTAGGTGCAGTTAATTTGGCGGCAGTTGGTAAAATTAAAACCAAGATAGTTAGCGTGAAATCGTGGTGATAACTAAAAGCTAAAAAATAAACATGGTCATTTGTGTTTGCCTGTATGGGTAGAGAAGTAGATGTTAAAAATAGGTAAATTCATTTTGTCCACTTTGAAATTATGGAGTCAAAGCTGAATGCTAGTGCATGCTAATCCTGATACAAAAAAGCCAAAATCAGAAAGATGCTATTCTTGCAATTGAAACAACCCTTGAAAAATCACTCACAACAATTTTCAAACAATGCATTTATAAATTTACCTAGCACCAAATTGACATGGCTCAAATTTTACATTGAGTTCCACTCATTGCTCATTCATAAAGCAGGTGCCATGAAAAATAATGAGTTGAGGCTTGCCTAAAATATGTCTACTTGTACCTCTTTTAGGAGCTGTCAAAAACAATATTTTCTCAACGGCTTTATAGCGCATCTTATTCTTATGCTTCTTGAACATAGATATTGCCCTAGTTCAAAGTGATCTCCCTAGTTTTGACATTATACCTAAAGCCTGATAGAAAAATTACCTTGGGCCAAATACTTTCAGTGATGTGATTAATTAAGAAGATTTACATGATAAAGTCAGCAAAATGGATTGCTAAGCTTAAGATGCATATTTTCACGTTCACACCTGAATAGCCATTACATCAAATATTTTAAAAATCTTAAGATATACAAACTCAAGCTTTACAATCTTGAGATTACCTGAGGTTAAATTTGGTTTGATTGGTCACCAAACCGGATAGTTGGCAGTGAAATTTGATGTCGGGATCTAATCACGATTTCTGTAAATGTTAAAATGTCATGAGGGGAGTGCCAAGTAATGACAATGGAATCAACTGATAATACAGGCCCGTTAGAATGAATATGAAACTGACAACAAGTACGTGAATATCTATGCCTTGGTTTGTTTCATTAATGTGCCTAAATATCTAGCTCATTTGCTAAAGCTGACTTGTTTAGATAGAAACTTTGCCCAGGTTACCATTTACATGGTCTGTTTTTGATTATAAGTTTTTTGAATCATATCATCGTATTTAATTGCAGTTTGTTTAGATGGAAGCCCTCAGGAAACACCATTTGATTTGGTATTTGCAAATAAGCGGCTTGTTCATATGGAGACAAGTCATTTCTCTTGAATACATGTCCATGAAGTCCTCGAGGTTGTCTTTGTTATTAGACCTATACTCTCTTGTTGGACTCCTTGTTTGCTTGTTCTTACCTATTCACACACTACATTTCATGATTTGATTCCGAATAATGAGACGATTAATGTGCTCGAGTGTTAGCTCATCCATCTTATTGGGATTGATATTTTATTTACTTGTAAAATTTACGTAGGTGGAGGATGGTGTTCTGATATCCTCTATTTATGGAAATTATAATCACAGTTCCTATACCCTCCTGATCCTTATGAAGAGATATAATCTTTCCTGGCTATATTCTAGTGTCACGGAGATGGGCCTTATATCATCATAACAAATTAAATCGCAGTAGCATCCACCAGGTTTTTACGCTACGGATGCCACTGACTCTAATTCTTGATGATTCAAAAGTTTTGTATGTCTTTGTATAGTTCGGATCACAAATATACATGTTCTACTTGTCATAGAGATGCTCGAATTTTCACAAATGTAAATTCGTAAATTTTGTCCTTGGTGCTGGCTTTCTGCTTTTACCCGAAGTACGATTAGTATGATGTATGATCCCATGCTTTCCTCCAAACAAGTGAAATAGTTCTCAAGTTTCCTTGGAAGCTGACATGGTTTTCACTGAGTTCTTTGTACAATATAATTGTCTCAATAAAAGGAGTTAGGATGGTAGTATATGAGAAATTCATTTGTATGTGTCCATATTTGATGTCCATTTGCGTGACAAGCATTCCCTTGTTGCCGAATGTCAACACTACTATATGCATAATGATGAAGACATTAGGGTAAGGCTGTTGGATGGACTTGGAGGTTCTTGATCAAACTATTTGAAGGAATCTCTGCGGAATCAAATTACACATTTCGATAGGGTCTTGAAGTCTTAGATCCATTTTCTTTGGAACTTAAGTGCCATTACATTCATGGCGTCTTCGAGTCTAGCTTCTGATTGTGCAAAATCCAAATTGTTACCACTGATGAAATGAAGAGAGCTCATGCAAAGGAGTTCATATTTGATCTTCAATAGGTTGTCGAGGATAATATGAGGATCCTCTTTCCCATATAATTTCGATCTTTGAGATTTTGTAACTTCAAATCATAATGTCTGTCAATTTGTTTCTTGCATGTTGGAAACTTCACAAGTTCAACCAAAGGCATTGGAACGTTCACAATTGTTGTCTAGCATGAAATACCATAATCGAACTTTTTCAAAGTTGATTTTTACGTAGTACTCTGAATTCTCTTAGGAACTTCACTTTGACTTTTCTCGGGGAGGAGGAGATGATTCTTCTTGACCTTAGTGGATGTGCCTTTTTCCTCCTACTATAAAATTATAAATTCTGATTCCACATACCCTCACGAGTCCTTATGAAGAGATATAATCACTTCCTGGCTACATATTATAGTGTCAGAGATGGGCCTTATATCATCATAATAGAATTAAATCACTAAGTAGCATCCCTCGGGTTTTAAAATTACGAGTGCTACGAAACTCGATTCTTGATGATTCAAAGTTTTGTATGTCTTTGCTAGTTGGATCACAAATATGCATATTACACTTGTCGCAAGTCTTCGAATTTTCACAAATGTAAATTATTTTGTCATTAGAATCTTTTAACCGGACTTGGAATTGATCAAAATCTTAGCTTTTATTCCGCGAGTATTGATTTTGGTCCCTTCTATAGACTATGTACCTTAGTCTATTGAGTACAGCTAGCATAGATTAAATATGAGACTTTTGATTCATTTTACTTGCAATTATAGGAATCCTCGGAGTCCTTTATATCCTGAGATAAGACTTGTTTTGCATGTCTTTAAGTTCATCATTTAGCCATTTAAATGCACACCGAGTAGTCCACATGGTTTGGTTTCTTTTAACCCAGTCCTGATGCACTTCTATCAGCACGTCTCACGGTGCCACAGAATTTGCATTGATTACGAAAATGATGGTATTTTTAGATGTCAAAGATAGGATAGTCTCCCAAATGAGTCGGGCGCCTTATATAGTGTTAGATATACCTTGTATCGTTTCATGTTGGTGTCATCATTGATGCCTTGAATCTTCAAATATTTGTTGCTATAGTAAGCTTTAGATACGTCACTTAAAGTGTCACGGAACCTTTTTGTATTGATCGAAAGTAGGTACCTCGGATATTCGTTTTCCCAAACAAACTTGCTTCAATCATTATGGCAATTTTGGACTTGTTCATACTCTCGGACCTTTGAACCGGCGGTAATAGATGTATTTCACAGAGTATTTTGGTTACTCAAACTATACAAATATCATGAATACACTTGGTCTTTTGATTCGAGGAAAGGAGCGCCTTTGATCATGCTCGAATTTCAGAAAGTATTGTCACAATAGGTTGTCTTCTTTTCTTGATTTCATATAAGCCACATTTACTTTTCTTTGAAATTACTGTAGATTATAAAAATAGTGAATTGGCCATGCTTATCATAGGAAAATTGCCTCGAAATTCACATTAGTAAAACTTACTTCATAATCAACATAGAGACAAATATGTACCTATGCCAAATATTTTGTCGACAACGAGAGATATGAATTTCATCCTTGATTTACGAGAGATAATGCCATAGAGTCTTTGCATGTATTATAGGTCTCTTTTTCTATCCCTTAAGTATTTCGGTCCTTCCTTTATTGATGAGCTCGGTTCTGACAATATTGATGTCTTTCTTGACTTGAATCCATGATGCGGCCTCTTTCAATTTGTATTTTAAGGAAAGGATGTCACGAGAATTTGTATGATACTTTGCTTAAGGTGCCACGGGGATAAACGAATAAGCCAACAAAATATTATCTCCAATCTGCCTTTCCTTCAGCCTAGCTCAGATACCATGTTGAGAAATCAAGTGCTTGTAGATTAGGGTAGATTTCTCTTAACTTGATAATTAATTGTGAATGTTTGTTGGCTTCTTGTTACTTATATTTATCTTAGCTAGCTCATGAAATGTTTGAAGGAATGCCTAAATCCAATATGAATTGTCAATTGATGCGGGTGGAATGACATGCGAAGAAGATCAAATGAGGAGATTATAGGCAACCTCCTTGAAGGAGAGGAGTTGGGAAAAGCGGGACAAAGAGGAAAGAAAAGTAAACTATATAAATGGGTGAAGTAAAATTAGGAAGAAATACTATGCCTTTTCTTCTGATATATTTATTCCGAAGCTTGTCTTCGATTCATTTCTACCTCTGGAATTGATACCCACAAGTTGTTCTCAGGGTGAGAGCCATGATTAGGAGAAAGGATCAGGGAATAAATATCATTTTGTTACGAAACTTGTATAAGATAAAGATGTCTATTCTCCTCTTGGTTCTTCAATTGGCTTCTCCAAGGTGTCTCCTAAACCATTTTACGCTTGAGGATGGTCGGTCTTATCGGAGTTCTCCCCGGCCACTGCCATACTGTCTTGGTTATAATTTTGGCCTTTGGAAATTAAGGCATGAGTGAGTACCCTCGATACATTCTTGAGTACACTTTCTTCTCAAGACTATTTTCCGATTAGCTAGCCATTGTTTCTCTTCACTACAACTTCTAAATTTTCAATTTCGACCATTGAATAGATTTTATCTTAATTTATGACTGGAAAACCCGGAGCTCAACTTAACTCCATGCTTAATAACCACCCATGGCTTAAAGAAGTCCACACGGTCACTTAGAAATTCGAGGAACATCACAATCTATCTACTTACAATTTCACCCTGCGGCCAGTGCCTTGGTATATCTTTTACTCTTAAAATGTAGAGCCAGAAGATTATAACTTAACGGGGAGGTAGCACCTTCATTGCAGAGCCAGTTATTTTATTATTATCATTAAGGAGTGGAAAGATGGAACCTTAAAAAGTTTCCTTTAGATGTTTCTTCCCACGTCATTCTTGTTGTCTAGTGTGAACTTCATCCATGCTTTTTGTTGAAGTTTTATCAGATTTTATCTCTTTATGATCATTTTTTATCCATGTCAGTTGACATCAGAACAGTTTTTGGCATGCAAGTAAACTTTGACAAAGCAACCCCTGAGTCATCCTGAAGTCAAAGTCTTCCTGCATATACATCAAAAAATGTTAGGAAATGCTAGTGAAAAGTTGGAAACTACTAATTAACTATTGTCTGTTTTCTTTTCATTTTTATTTTTTTTAAATTTTATTATCATGAGAATCAGTAATTAACTACTTTCATTTTTCTTTCTATTTCTTTCTTTTTCCTTTTTTTTTTCAGTATTAGGAGAATTTATTTCTTTTTCCTTTATTTTTTATTTTTTGGGTATTAGGAGAATTCCTAAATTTACTTCTTGTCTTCGAGGAGGCCCAGGGTCATGTCTGAGGGACTGGCCCTATACTCCTGAACCTAATGCATTATGCAACATCCCATAAACATGCTATATGTGTTAACTGAGTTTCAAACCTGGGTGGGGCCTCAATATTGCTCAGCAAAAACTTTCTTCCTTGGACTAATCTGGGGGAGGTCCAGGATCAACCTTTGTGGCTGCCTTATCACACCAAGAGTATATACAGCAACCTGTAAGCCAGATATAAGCCAGATATACCAGATCTTATGATTTGGCAAGAGCGGAGACTCTAGGAAATGGGGAGTCTACTCCTTGAGGCGAGATCATAGCAGGCCATATACTCAATGGGATTTGAATTGCGGTCTCGTTAGTTTCACCCAGTGAGGCCATATACTCAATGGGATTTGAACTGCGGTCTCGTTAGTTTCACCCAGTGAATCTTACTGTTAAACCACATATCACTGTATAATTAACTATTTTCTATTACTTGAAACATTTCTAAAACTTTAAAGTCCCTGGCTGATTGGATTGCTCTAACACTGAGTCGCTTGCCCTTTCATGAGGTGGGTTAACTGAGTTTCGAACTTGGGTGGGGCTTCAATATTGGTTAGCAAACACTTTCCAATGCAAGTCGTCCACCGTTTGGCCTAGCACAATAGGCTAATTAACAATTTTCTGTTACTTGAAACATTTCCGAAACTTTTAAGTCCTTGGTTGGTTGGATTACTCAAACAATGAACCACTTGGCCCATGCAAACACTTTCTAATGCAGGTCATCCACCATTTGGTCTAGCACAATAGGCTAATTAACAATGTCTGTTACTTGAAACATTTCTGAAACTTTTAAGTCCTTGGCTGGTGGGATTGCTCTAACACTGAGCCACTTGCCCCTTCATGAGGGATGCTCTTAAGGGTTCAACATAGATGTGTGTATTCCTATTTCCAACACCCTCATCAGGCCACACTTTGGCTAAGGTCCCCTGGCTAACCTTAAGAAAAGCTAGCTCTATCCCCGTTTTGAAAATTATACATACTAAGATTTACCCCAGATTTTCCCTTGGCCAGTGTGCTTCTATACTACTGAGCTACATGCCCCTTCATTTTGGGCATCATTAATGGTTCAACCTAGATGTACAGATTGCTATCTCCAACAAAGAAAACACCTAAATTGGAAGTAAAGCATAAAAACTGAACGAAAGAGAATGTATAATGAACAAAGTTTTTATGCCAACATTCTACCATATTCCAAAGTTGTCATGTTTGACTTCTAAGTAATTTATATAGATTTTAATAATTGCTTTATGTTTAATTGAGTATATTTGCAACCCAATTCGTTTCATATTTAATCATCCCTAAATTAGGTGTTCTCATGCTCCTTAGTCATGAATTTTGGACCTGTGTGTGGAAGTGTTCAGGGTTTGAAAGTGGTCATTTCAAAGTCATCGACGTTTCCAAATGTTGTCCTTACCCTGTTTCAGGCAACTAAGACTTCAAAATATTGTGCTCTTTGGTTGAATCAAAAATTTTATTTGCATATGAAAGACTGGGAATCCAAAAGGAAAAAGTGGTTCCATTTAAAGATATGGCAACCTAAATTATCCAAATTCTTTTTATTACACTCCATCCATCTATTTCGTTGCAGCATTCCTAGTCCTTTAGTATTCAATTATAACTCTATAAAATCAAGATGGTCATCCATATTCAAAGGCTTCTGATTTTCTTTGCGTTATCTTCTAATAAGGATTTTTATTTCCAAGTAATTCAACTACCAAAGGTAGTACATGCGAGTAGAGAAGTAATTCAACTACCAGTTATTCTCCTACATAGTACATGCTTTGATAGATTATAACAAAAGTCTTACCAATACAATAACATTGATTGTTGTATATGGACATTTTTGTTCAGGATGGTCCATTACATAATCAAGATGAGGAGCTGGATCATGTAATTGCACTTTCTCTTTCTGAAGAACTAACCAAACTAGATGGTATATGATAGCAATTTCATTTTTTTACAGTTACTTTTAGTTTAATTATATCATTTAGCTCGATGCTTTTCATATATTCAACTAAAATTTTGTTGCTTAACAAGACTTTGTCATTTCCATGTTTTAGTGAAACTTTTTATGGTTTGATACTCTCATACAACCTTTATCAAGTTACATTCACCCTCATTAGAAAAAAACAAGAGAATTTTTCTTGCCATGACTATCTTTCTTTGTCATTGTTGACTTAAGAAAGTCTTTTAGCTAAGAAACTAGTTTCAAGGTTATGGCATAACTTGTCATATAAATTGAATAGAATTTATATCCAAAATGTTAACTTGTAAACTACTTAGTTGGTTTTAGGCTTTCCATTTAAAATCTACTTTAGTTTGAACTTTGAATGAGTTGTTCCATAGACTTGAATATTAAGAGATTTTGGTGTAAGGATTAAAAATTAGCCCGTAAGGCCTCTCAGTTATTCATTTATTTTATCTGAATATAAAATTTACTATTAAATTAGAACCACTCGACACAAATACGTCATAGATCAAGATCATACTTTGTAGAGTGTCGTAGAATAAAAATAGGAGCAAGGACACTGAATTCTTTCAGTTTTCCTGGTTCTTATTCCTTTGGTGTATTTTTGCACCTTTAGGGGCAATTGCTAGTTTAAAGTCTAATTCTTTAAAGGGTGCTAGCTCAATGGAAGAGCACCTGCTTTACAAGCAGGAGGTTGGTGGTTCGATTCCATCGTGCCCTGATATTCATATATAGGGAATGACAAAGATTAGTTTTTGGTGACGGATGCTCTTTTGACCATCACCAATGAGCTTATGGTGACATTTTTCGACCCTCACCAAAATATGAAATGGTGACGGTCAATGAACGCCACCATATATACGCATCAATAGTGACGACCATTAAAGGTCCGTCACCATAAATCGTTGTTGTTGATGAAATGGTGAGGGTCAATGTTTGTCATTATAATCATTATTCGTGACAGACCTTGATGTCACCAATGAGTTTATGGTGACGGTCAATGAATGTCACCATATATATGCACCAATAGTGACGGCCATGAAATGTCCATCACAAAAAGTCGTTGCTATTCATATGAAATGGTGACGGTCACTATCCGTCATTATAATCAATATTCGTGACGAACCTTGAATGTCACCACAACACATACTTTCGGTGACGCCACCTTTGGTGACGTTCAATTTTTTGGTAACGGAGGCTATTGTCCGTCACCATTGCTCATATGAAATGGTGACGGTCGCTATCCGTCACTATAAATAATTATTGGTGACGGACCTTGAATGTCACCACAACACCTATACTTTTGGCGACGCCACCTTTGGTGACGTTCAATTTTTTGGTGACGGAAGCTATTGTCCGTCACCATTGCTCATATGAAATGGTGACGGTCGCTATTCGTCACTATAAATCATTATTGGTGACGGACCTTGAATGTCACCAAAACACCTATACTTTCGGTGACGCCACCTTTGGTGACGTTCAGTTTTTGGTGACGAAGGCTCTTTTGACCCTCACCAATGAGCTTATGGTGACCATTTTCGCCCCTCACCAATGTGCTTTTTTCTTGTAGTGAGCATTGACAATATGGCCTACATAGTGGAGAATAGAGAGTATGAGCTTCAAATGAACAACCTCTTTCATCATTCACTAATTAAAATCATTGTTCTTCATCACCTCAAACATTTGAACATTGCATGGGAGACTTTAATTGAGGCAGAGGTCTTCACAACACCATGAAATCAACCTACTAGACCTATTCCACCATCATCATCAGTTTCTCCCAAGAAAACTAGGTTATCTAGAAAGGCTATACTAAAGAAGACTAAAAAGGAAAAAGAGGTGAGAACATATTAGAGAGGACATAGGCAAGTTTTTTCTCCACAGATTGTGGAAGGGGCCTTGCCTTCTACTTCAGCAAAATAGGGTTATCATAAGCAGTAGGAGGCATTTGTTCGAGTGAAAGAAAACCTTCACCATGAGGAAGAAAATGAGTTTGACCTGGTGGACTTGGATGTCCAAGATGAACATGAAACCTCAAAATTGGTCATCAAAGAGAAATATTCCAAAATCAGAGAGCTGCAAGATAATTTGGCAAGGGCACAATTTGTCATTTCCTTGCTTGAGCAAGAAAAAAAACAGTTGAGTAACAAACAAGTACTCTTGGAAATGGATTTGTTGAAGGCCAAGAGGAAAGATGCCAAAGGAAAAGAAGTGATGGAAAATGATGAATCTGATGAGGATGAGGCCTATATCACCAAGAAGAGACTGAAAACAAGGTGCCTTAAAAGAGCATTGGAGCAGGAAAAACAACAAGAATATCTTACCTTTGAGGAAAGAATGCCAAGAGAAATAAATGATGACAGAGAAGTTTGGCTTGAAATAGTTAACATACACCCAGAGAAGCTCCTTCATAAGGCCAAAAATGACAATCAGATCTCGTGGCATATGTTGAGATTCAACAAGATGATGAGCTTAGTGAAAATTAAGCACCTTCACTAAGTGGGGCCTGCATTCTATTTTTAGGTGTATGTCTATTTTTATAATGGTGAGCATATTCTAAAGTTAGCAGGATGATGATCTAGATGGTTGAGAAAATTCTATCTTTGGATGAATTTCTATTTTTAGAAGATTGGGCGAAGTCTATTTATAGATTGCTAATCTAAAAATATATGCATGTCGATTATTATTAGCCTTTAATAATAATCAGACTCTAAATATCAACTTATTCTCTTGGAGCACTTTATTTCAGTGAACAGGTGTGGCACATCAATGGGCTGAAGGAATTATAAAATTCCTAGGGTGGTTGGTGACTCATGCATGGAGGACTCAATT
Source organism: Pinus albicaulis (assembly GCA_034641835.2). Classification (NCBI taxonomy): domain Eukaryota; kingdom Viridiplantae; phylum Streptophyta; class Pinopsida; order Pinales; family Pinaceae; genus Pinus; species Pinus albicaulis. The sequence continues at coordinate 476,308,126 of CM076574.1, read as the reverse complement.
ATAACTGATAGTGGAAAGTTGTGACAGAGTTGGAAGAGTAGTTATGTGAGTTGTTATTTAGTTTAACTCAGTTAAGTGAGTTAAACTCAGTTGTGCTAGTTGTATCTAGTTGTAACTAAAGATACACTAGTGAGAGTTCAATGAATTAATTATTTAATTAATTCACAACTAGAGACTCACTTGAAACTGAAAAAATACAACAGTTAACTACTTGCATGTCAGTTCCAGTGGAGACTCAGTGGAGAGATAGGTGAAAGGGTGAGATGGACTATATGTTGTGACTATAGTGATGCATTCAATGCATCTACATAGACATTGGAGTTGCCAATGAGGATTTTCCAATCAAGACAAGGCAATATCAAATTCATTCAGGGATCTTCTTTAGCAGGGATTTCACAGTGCAAGCAGGCTGCCAGGAGGCAAGAAATTGGTGCATAGATATGCAAATTTATGCATGACAGTGTGTGACGATTGTTGATTGTACTGAGAGATCTATGCTATGAGCTTTGTATGATATTTTTAAATGTTCCATTGATATACATAATATATGATAGTTGGTTTTTTTAGCTTTAATATTTCCCGGTAGAACATTCTTGTTATGTGTGATTGATTTGCTTCATGTGTTTTGCAATTGGCGATTTAATTTCCGCAAAGAATTAAGTGGAAGGATTCTGTATTTAACATAAGATTAATTTGTTAGATCAAGAGAGTATGGTAATATAAATGCATCTTGTATAATTTCTACATGGTATCATAGCAGTGTTGATTACTGGAGATTGCAATATTGAAGCGGTGTTGAGTCTTGTGCTAGTGGACAATTCAAATTTTCTGCAAGAATTTCTTGGCACGACAGTTGAGTAAACATTGAAATGGCTCTCAATGGGTTGCGGTTTGAGTATGCAATCTAGGGTAGCTCCAACTACATAGCCTGGAAGGATAGGATGGAGGTGGTTCTTGAAGATAATGTTCTAAAGGAGTCCATCGATAGCGATGTTCCTAAGCCCACTTCGACGAATGTTGCATTACTTGACGCCTGGCAAAATAAAGTAGCGAAGACAAGAAGAATTATGTTGGAAGGTGTGAAAGACCATATTGTGTCAAGCCTTTACGAGCAAGCCAATCCATTTGCAATGTGGAAGGATTTGAAATATCTTTTCCAAAGTAGAAGTGACCATAGGAATTTGGCGCTGAAAGATAAGCTCGGAAAAATCGAAATGGAGAAGGGCGAAAGTATTCCAAAGTATCTCATGAAGTTTTCCCAATGTAGGGATGAGATGGGGAGTGTGGGAATTATAGTTGCTGATGATGACTCAGTGAGCTTGGCTCTCCTTGGGCTTCCTAAGAGTTGGCACAGTTATCAAGACTCTGTCAATGGGTGGGAGAAACTATCAGATTGGGAGCGACTTTGGTTGGATCTAGTGCAGGAGGAGATAAGGAAGAGTACCAGGGATGGCCCTTCATCAAAGAATGATGATGAAGAGAATTTCGCTTTGGCTTCCAAAGAAAGGAAAGGGAAGGGCAATAAATCCCATCCAAAATATGAGGCTAAAGGCAAGAAGTTGGATTTGTCCAAAGTGAAGTGTTTTCACTTTCATGAAGATGGGCATCTCGCCACTAACTGCCCACAGAAAAAGAAGAGCAAGAAGGTTGTTGGAGCTGCAGCTGGTGAGGCCCTTGCCTTGAAATTTGAACTTGATTTCTCCTTGATCACATGCTTGGTTTCAAGCGCAATGGGATCAGTGTGGTATCTTGATAGTGGTGCTTCCTTCCACATGATGGGAGACAAGGATTTTTTAGTGACTTTGAGGAGAAAGATGTCCAAATGCATATAGAGATGGAAGACGATGGTAGATACAGTGTGACTGGAATTGGAACCATTACCTTTGAGAGGGAGTCAAGTAAACCATTTCTGTTGAAATATGCTATGCATGTTCCAGGTTTGAAGAAGAACTTGGTCTCGGTCGCAATGTTGGAGGATAGAGGTTATGACGTTGTTTTCAGCGAGGGAAAATATTTTCTGCGACATAAAACAATGGGTCAAACCAAGAGGATAGGGATTTGATTCAAGAATATCTAAAATTTGAAGGTAGATGGCTGCACTACAATGATGGGCAAATCAGAAGAAGTGGTGAGTCGAGATGAGGGTGAATTATGGAACAAGAGAGTGGGCCATCTTCACCATGGTGCCTTGAAGATTTTACAGCAGATTTCTACTGGACTTCCCAAGGGTACTCTTGCGCAGTCAGATCAGTGAAAGGGATGTACTATGGGTATGTTTTTGAAGACCACCTTTCATGAGAAGGAGAACCGTGCTTCGGTGATCCTGGAGAGAATTCACACAGTCATGTGTGGACCATTCTCGATTGCTTCAACAAAAAAACACATGTATTATGTTATATTTTTTTATGACTATTCTCGTAGATGTTGGATCTTCTTCATGCAGAAGAAGGATCAAACATTCTCAAAGTTGTGTGAGTTTAAAGCATTGGCGGAGAAGGAGTCGGGGAAGCAAGTGAAGGCTCTGCGGAGTGATAATGGTGGTGACTATATCTCGAACGAATTCAAAGACTTACGTAGAAAAGAAAGAATTCGAAGAGAACTCATAGCACCTCATAACCCATAGAAGAATAGGGTCGTGAAGAGGAAGAACAGAACAATCGTGGGTGCTGTATGAGCTATGCTGCATGACCAGGGCGTACTGAGGCACTTGTGGGCGGAAGCATGCAACACTGCGGTTTATGTGAAAAACCATTGTCCTCATAAAGTACTTTGAATGAGTACACCTGAAGAAGCTTTTACTGGTAAGAAGCCATATATTTCTCATTTAAATATTTTTGGCTCATCTATTTAGATTCATGTGACCAAGGACACCGGGAAGAAGCTGAAGCCGACTACAAAAGTTGGGATATTTGTGGGGTACACAGAAACATCCCATAATTATCATGTGTATTTTCCAAACAGTCAGATGATTGTGGTGCGATGGGATATAAAATTCAATGAGGAGAAAGCCATGAATTTGTCACTTGAGAGGGAGCTAAACTTGCATGCAGAGGAGGAACTTCTGGTTCCCAAAGATGAGCCTCAATATGTGGATCAGCCATAGGATGAGGATCATGGATTGGAGGAGTCCACTCATGCAGAGCCAAACATCAAAACTGGTTGAAGGCGTACCACAGAAGCTGAGAGGCTGAAGCTTGATGCGGCATAGAATGTAGGAGTCCCTACTTCGTAGCGCAGATAGAGATAGTCACCTGACCAATTCAATGGATACATGGCTCTCATGAGCAAGTGTATCATGACAGAGCCATCTTCCTTTGAGGAAGCAACGCAGGAGCCCACATGGCTAGATGCCATGGTTTAGGAGTATGACTCCATTGTTAGGAACAATGCTTGGGAGATTGTTCCAAGGCTGGTTGATAAATCAGTGGTAGGTTCAAGATGGATCTACAAGGTAAAGCAAGCTATTGATGGGGGCGTCGATAAGTATAAGGAAATATTTGTTGCTCGGAGCTTCTCACAGATCAAGGGGATTGATTATGAATAAACCTTTGCACCTGTCGCACAGTATTCTTCCATAAGGACCATCCTTTCTCTCTCAGCGCAGATGGGTTGGCACATTCATCAGATGGATGTGGAGACTACATTCCTTAATGGGTTCATTGAGGAAGAAGTGTACATTGAGAAGCCTGAAGGATTTGAGATCTTTTGCAGCAAGTCTCATATGCGCAGACTCAAAGGAGTGCTCTATGGGCTGATGCAAGCACCTTGTGCTTGGTACACATGGATCAAAAACTATTTCATTAGACTTGGATTCACCAAGAGTGAGGCGGATGCAAACCTTTACCAAATTGTGGTGGAGGGTAAGCCTTTAATCCTTGTTCTTTATGTTGATGATTTAATACTAATGGGTGATGAGCAGTTGATAGAATCATGCAAGGAGGATCTTGCAAAGGAGTTTGTGATGAAGGATTTGGGCCTCCTTAATTATTTCCTTGGATTGGAAATATGGCAGTGAGAAGGTGAACTATTTGTGTCTCAAGGCAAGTATGCTGGAGAGATACTTAGTAAGTTTCACATGCAGGACTGCAAGCCCATGGATACTCCTCTTCCAGGAAATTAGAGGAAAGAGGATGCTACATTGGCAAAGGTAGTGGATTCTACTGTCTATCGATAGTTGGTGGGTTTGCTCATGTATTTATTTAATACAAGACCAGACATATGCTATGTCGTGAACTAGCTTAGTCAAGCAATGGTTAAGCCTACCAAGCTCTTTTGGAAGGCAGGTAAGCATGTCCTGAGATATCTCAAGGGCACATCTGAGTATGGCTTATGGTATAGACAGAAGTATGAGGTGAAGTTGCATGGCTTCACGGATGTAGATTGGGTAGGCAGCCCAACGGATAGAAAGAGCACATCAGGAGGGATTTTCAGTATCAGATCTACAAAAGTTCTTGGTACAATAAGAAACAAATATCCGTGGCACTCAGTTTAGTGGAAGCAAAATACATGGCATCAAGTCAAGCTTCATGTGAGGCTCTCTAGATGAGGAAGATCTTGGTTGGTTTTTTTGGTTCTCATTTAGATCCTACAGTAATTCATTGTGATAATCAGAGTTGCATTAAAATCTCGATTAATCCTGTGTTTCATGATAGATCTAAGAAGATAGATTATCGGTATCATGATATCAGAGATTGTGTGCAGCAGAAGATCATGTTGCTTCAGTACATTCCTACGGAAGATCGGGATGCAGATATTCTGGCGAAGGTGCTCACCAGGAGAAAATTCAAATACCATAGAAACCAGATTGGGGTGAAGGATAATCTCTATCTTGTTGAGAGGGAGTGTTGAGATTCAACAAGATGATGAGCTTAGTGAAAATCAAGCACCTTCGCTAAGTGGGGCCTGTAGGCTATTTTTAGGTGTATGTCTATTTTTAGAATGGTGAGCATATTCTAAAGTTAGCAGGATGGCGATTCGATGGTTGAGAAAATTCTATCTTTGGATGAATTTCTATTTTTAGAAGATTGGGTGAAGTCTATTTATAGATCGCTAATCTAAACATAGATGCATGTAGATTATTATTAGCCCTTAATAATATTCAAACTCTAAATATCAACTTATTCTCTTGGAGCACTTTATTTCAGTGAACAGGTGTGGCACATCATTAGGCTGAAGGAATTACGCAATTCTAAGGGTGGTTGGTGACTCATGCATGGAGGACTCAGTTATAACTGATAGTGGCAAGTTGTGACAGAGTTGGCAAAGTAGTTATGTGAGTTGTTATTTAGTTTAACTCAGTTAAGTGAGTTAAACTCATTTTTTCTATTTGTAACTAAATATAAACTAGTGAGAGTTTAGTGAATTAATTATTTAATTAATTCACAACAAGAGACTCACTTGCAACTGAACAAATACAACAGTTAATTGCTTGCATGTTAGTTCCAGTGGAGACTCAGTGGAGAGATAGGTGAAAGGGTGAGATGGAGTATCTGTTGTGACTATAGTGATGAATTCAATGCATATACACAAACATTGGAGTTTCCAGTGAGGATTGCATAGTCAAGGCAAAGAAATATCAAATTCATTCAGGGATCTTCTTCAGCAGGGATTGCGCAGTGGAGGCAGGCTGTCAGGAGGCAAGAAATTGGTGCATAGATATGCAAATTTCTGCATGAGTGTGTGACAATTGTTGATTTTACTGAGAGCTATATGCTATGAACTTTGTCTGACATTGTTAAATGTTACATTGATATACATAATATATGATAGTTGGGGTTTTTAGCTTTAAGATTTCACGGTAAAAAATTCTTGTTATGTGCGATTGATTTGCTTCATATGTGTTTTGAAATTGGCGATTTAATTTCTGCAAAGAATTAAGTGGAAGGATTATGTATTTAACATAAGATTAATTTTTTAGATCAGGAGAGTATGGTAATATAAATGCATCTTGTATAATTTCTACAGCATATGGTTGACCACTACAATACTAGATTTTTTTTTGCCATATTAATATCAAGCAATTGAAGGAGAAGCTCAAGGAAACCCTAATCGGCCAAAAATAGAAGGGTAAACTTGACTTTATTGCTGATGTATATTTGGTATCTTGGCATACTTCATCAAGACTTCATCTAACAATTTTGAAGGTTTTTGGGCAAGTTTTTGGGTTTTTGAGCATTTTGGTCAAAATTTTCAATCTTTTTGCATAATCACCCTGCAAAAAGCGCAACGTGGCCCACTCTGCACTTTTTTTGGAGGCCTCTAATGTTGGGAAAAATACTGAGAGGGGGGGTGAATCAGTATTTAGAGCTGACAGACAATTTTTTATTTCCTTTCTCTTAAAACCATATGTTACATTACTGCATCCAACTTGTATGTCCAGAGATTTTATTATGACTTTACTTAGATCATTACATCATTTATTTATCAGATGAGAAATAAACATGAACAGAAATAACAGACCAAACCATCAAAAATAAGCAACACATATGAACACCAGGATTTAAGGTGGAAACCCAATTCGGGAGAAAACCACCGCTGCTGTTATCTCAGTCTTCAATATATATTACAAAGAAAACTTCTACAATTTTATGTTGGCGCAAACTTATACCAGCATGCAGGTACCCACTTGCAGAAGGCTAAAACCTTCTCTCGTTTACCAGCCTCTCCTGGAAGGGAGCTACAACCCCCTGCTCTCATTTACCAGTTACCACTGGAAGGGAGCTTCAACCCCTCACTGAAGACTTCGATCCTCAGTACTACTGCAGTCCACGTTTCATCCACTTCCACACAACATACCTTGCAGGCCACCAGATTTATTCATTTTCTTTAGAGGTGCATCCTTAATTTAGATCTCTCAGCAATCTGTTAGCCATTCCATACAGATATACTTCAGAGTGAAGTATTCATTCACAACTCTTAATCATTCATACGTTCTTCATGATTTCATCAGTCAATTAAACCAGGAATTAATCATCATCTTATCTAGAGATATTGATCAATCATCATATTCACAGGTGCACCATAGACTCAGATATATCAGATTTTATTCATACAGATATCTCTGAAAGAGATTCGTTTATTACCAACCCTTTCGCATGCACGCACTTCTTCATCATTCTCATCACCTTATATAGTTTTTGCCTTTAATAAAACCTTGGGTCAAAACCATTCAATTGCTAATGGTATTCGTGGATGGCGTCAAAATATATAATCCAGTGGGGTCTCCATAACTCTCACTGTTGCATTGATCTTGGTAATTAAATAATTAATTTAATACTTTAGAACTTAACTTTAGGATTAAGGTTAACCTTTCACATTTTAACGCTTTCAAATAATATGATAAACCTTTGACCCCGGGCCCACAAATATAGTCAATAGCCAATCAAATACACGCACGATACCATAAGTAAATTTCGTGCAAGTCCAGCGTCCGATCACCGTTAGATTAGCCAACTTCCAGATCAACGACGTATATGCATATCGCTCGACCTCTGATGCCGAACGTTAACGTGCGATGGCCCGCCGTACCTGTGTAATCGTCGCGCACCTTCAACAAATGATGACCATCCGATGACCCCTTCCCAGATCAACGGCACTCAACGATATCGCTGGGCATCCTGGGTTGAACTATAACGCGTGATGGCGCATAGTGACAAGAGGTTTTCCATGGGTCCTCCTTGCCATGTGTCAAGTGATTTATGGAATCGCTCCCAACTCCTCAAATACCGCTTACTCCACATAGGTGGTGCGATGAAAACCATAAACCATCTTTACTGTTCACTCATCGTGGTTCTACCCTTATACTCCAGGTTTCGATGCGCTTCCTTTTGTTATGATTCATAATTGTCCACAGGGACTGTATTCGTCTGATTAGATCTGTGGAAGATCAATGGTACTGCGGGGGTAAAAAAAGTCTGATAATTAACCCAAGTGGTGCCTCCGCAGTTGACCCGCCCATCGGGTGCTGACCACAGATCAACGGTCATGATTTATTGCGGGAGCACACCCCGACAGTTTTGAACCAACGAAGGGGTGCCTCCACAACCACCAGAAGAGAGTGTCGCCACCGAAGCGCCACCACTGCTACCACCAAGGTTCCGCTACTCCATTAATCTGCTCCATCTTCTTTGCAAACTATATTAAAACCCCTGATTCAACTCCACTGCTCTGTCTCTAATTCCTATGTTGCTACTGCATCAATTCCTCTATTTCATCTGCTGCCTCTGCTACCTCTCTGTCTCTTTTTCCTTATGGATAGTTTAGGTGCCAATTCCTTTGCCATCAATGACAACATTTCCAACAATATCCCCCTTTGGCATTGATGGCAATAGTTATCTTCTGTTTGTCTTATAGAAGCCGCCCCTTTTTTCTTTTCCTCCCCCTTTGACATCAATGGCAAAGGGTTGATCAAGATCCTTTGGACCAACAAAACTGTGCTCCCCCTAAGATCATGCTGCATCTTTAAACATAATATTCAATGAAAGAACAAGAATTAGAATTCTCAAGATCTCAAACGTGAGATCAAACTGCAACAAATAATTAGAATGCCAACAATGCATCCTGACCAATGCTCCCCCTTGACCTGTGCATCCTTTTCATATGACCAATGCTCCCCCTTAGCCTGTGCATTCAGAGATGCCCAACTGCACCTCACAACCAATTTAATCTTCTATATTTAAGTAGATCTGATCTTCTGCATGGCAGAGACTACTCCCAGTTTCTGTCTTAGATACTCGAACGCTTCCCTGGGTAGAGGTTTGGTAAATATATCAACAACTTGTTCTTTGGAGGGAACATACTCCAATTTCACCTTTTTTTCAAGCACTTGTTCACGTAAGAAGTGATATTTGATGGGAATGTGCTTGGTCTTGGAGTGCATAACAGGATTCTTTGAGATACTGATGGCACTTGTATTGTCACACATAATGGAGATAGGAGGTGAACATTTGATTTGAAAGTCTTGTAAGGTTTTCATCATCCAGAGAAGTTGAGTGCAACATGATGCGGCAGCCACATATTCTGCTTCTACTGTAGATAAGGAAATAGAGCTTTTCTTCTTTCTGAACCAAGATACTAACCAGGGCCCCATAAAGAATGCACCACCACTAGTGCTTTTCCGATCATCAACATTTCCAGCCCAATCTGCATCATTGTAAGCATGAAGAGTGAGATCAACATTCTTTCGATACCATAGTCCAAAGTCTTGAGTTCCTTGCAGATATTTGAATATTATTTTGACAGCCTGAAGGTGAGACTCTTTTGGATTAGCTTGGAATCGCCCCACAATTCAACTGCATGCATAATGTCTGGTCTTGTCACAGTGAGATAAAGTAGACTTCCTATCATAGATCTGTATTCTAGTTGATTCACCGTGGGGGAATCATCATTAGAACTGAGATTACATCCGGTTATCATTGGTGTACTTACAGGTTTGCAATCTTCTATGCCATACTTCTTCAAGATTTGCTTAAGGTATTTTGCTTGTGATAAGAATATGCCATCTATTGCTTGTTGCACTTGCAAGCCAAGAAAGAATGTTAGTTCCCCAAGTAAAGACATTTCAAATTCTTGCTGCATATCAGAAGAAAATTTCTGACTCATAGATTCTTCATTACTTCCAAAAATGATATCATCAACATATACAACCACAATTAATAGTTTATCATTTTCAGTTTTTGTGTATAAGTTGCTATCAGCAGACCCCTTTGAAAATCCTTGTTGATGAAGATATTTGTCAAGACGATAATACCATGCCCTTGGAGCTTGTTTGAGACCATATAGAGCCTTTTTAAGTCTACAAACAAGTTTTTCATCATTTCCCAAAATGAATCCTTCTAGTTGTTCTATATAAACTTCTTCTTCTAGGTCACCATTGAGAAAAGCATATTTAACATCCATTTGATAAACTTTGATTTGTTGGAAGCTTGAAAAAGCAAGAAACATTCTTATGGCTTCAATTCTAGTTACAGGAGAAAAAGTTTCTTCAAAGTCTATACCTTCTTGTTGAGCATACCCCTTGCAAACAAGTCTAGCTTTATTTCTTATAACATCCCCATTCTCATTTAACTTGTTTTTGAATATCCATTTAGTTGCAATGACATTTTTGTCATGAGGTCTTGGTACTAGTTCCCAAGTGTGATTCTTTTCAATTTGATCAAGTTCTTCATTCATGGCTTGAATCCAACATTCATCTTTGCTAGCTTGATCGACATTGTGTGGTTCAATAGTGGATAGAAATGCCAGATAGCTAGAAGATCCCACAAGAGTCCTTCTTGTTTGTACACCTGATCCCTTTTCTCCCAAAATTTGAGATTTTGGATGATTCTTTTGAACATATCTGGATGGAGCCTTTTCAGAAAAATCATCTTCGGGTTCTTCATTGGGTTCATTGTTTGTATCATTACTATTTGATGTAGAAGGATATATGTCATCATCATCGTCTTCATTTGTTGTTTGTTTTTCTTCTTTTGGAGCTGCTGGAGACTCATCAATAACAACATCTATACATTCAAAAATCTTCCGAAGTCTTTTATTGTAACATTTATATGCCCTACTCCTAGAGGAGTAACCAAGAAATATTCCTTCATCTGCTCTGGGTTCAAACTTGCCAAGTTTTTCATCATTATTCTTGATAAAGCATTTGCTCCCAAAAATTCTAAAATGCTTTATAGTAGGAGGATTACCATACCAGAGTTCATATGGAGTTTTATCACTATTTACACGAACATGTGCTTTGTTGAGAATGTTTGCTACTGTATGTGCTGCTTCTCCCCAAAACGTGTCAGGTGTTCCGGAATCATCAAGCATAGCTCTAGCCATTTGTTGAATTGTTCTGTTCATTCTTTCTGCAACACCATTCTGTTGTGGAGTGCCAGCTACAGAGAACTGTCTTTTTATGCCATGTTGTTCACAGAATTCAAGAAATTCATTGGATGTATATTCTCCTCCTCGATCAGATCTGAGACACTTGATTTTTAGATCTAATTCATTCTCAACTAGTGCTTTGAAGATCTGAAATTTCTCAAATGCTTCATCTTTGTGTTTAAGCAGCCCAATCCAACACATTCTAGAAAAATCATCAATGAATAAGATATAGTATTCTTCACCACGGGGTGAATTTTTCCTCATAGGTCCACATATGTCAGTATGAATGAGTTCAAGAGGCTTACTTGATGATCCTTCCTTGGCATTAAATTGTACCCTGGTTTGCTTACCGAATTGGCAAGATTTTCATATGATATTTTCAGGTAGAGTAATATTGGGAAGATCACGAACAACTTTAAGTCTGCTTGATTTGTTGATTTGAGAGAAGCTCAGATGCCCCAACCTTCTATGCCATAGCCAGTTTTCTGAAGATTTACTCAAGTAAAATTTTTCTTTGCAGTTCTTCAATACATACAGGTTGCTTGGAGTTATTTTTCCTTTTATAATTTCTTTACCTGTATCAAGATCACGTACCACACATTCTTTTGAACTAAATACAACTTCAGTTCCTTGATCACACATTTGACTTACACTTAATAGGTTATGATTTAATCCATCCACATACATAACTTCATTAGCTTTCACCTTTTCTTTTAGAAAAACAGACCCTTTTCCCTTAATGACCGCAGGGGTATCATTTCCAAATGTAACATTCTTTTCCTTTTCTAAAGCACTATATGCTAGAATTTTGTCTTTGTCACCTGTCATGTGTCTTGAGCATCCACTATCAATGTACCATTGCTTTTCTTCATCTTCTGCAAATAATGCTATGCCACAATTTTCAACCTGTAATTCCTTCTTTTTCCATACTTTGGATCTTGAAGGAACATGTTCTTTTGGTTGAACTTTGCTCCTGCATTCAAATCCTTCATGGCCAAAGTTATTACAATAAGCACATTCAAATTCATTTTGAAGAGGTGAAAAGTTGTTATAAGTATTCTTCTTTATTTCAATATCAATCCTTTTCTTTCTTGCTTCTCTTGTCATGATGGTTTTATATGCTACACATTGAACAACTTTATGACCAAAATTGTGACATGAGAAACATTGTCCATTGAAGAAGAAATTTATACGATCATAAAATATCCTTCTTGAATTTACCTGTTGATTGGTGTTTCTTTGAAAGATATTCCTGTTAGTGTTCTTTGAATTGAGATGATCATGCTTTACCTGCAAATATTCTTTATTCCCTTGCTGAGTGGCAGCATGTTGTATACCAGCAGTAGCTACTTTTAGATAATTTGGTGCTGAAGCCTGAGAAGATTCTCCGATATATCCAAGACTTGTCTTTATTAGGGGAGAACGTTGTACCTTGATAATCTCATCCAAGGTTTCAGATCCTTTAGCAAATCTAAGATTCAGAGTCTTTACTTTCTCAAGTTATTTTCTTAGACTTACTAATTCACACTCTAATTTCTCATTGTGTTTCTCCTTTTCTTCAAGCTGATTTTTCAGAGTTTCTATGATTATTTTACTCTCTTCTAGGCCAATTTTGAGTTGATTGTTTTCATCAAGAAAATATTTGTCTTCTAGAGCATCCACAAAAGTATCCTTTTCTTCTCTAGATTCTTTTTCAAATGCCATGAGAAGTCTAAGATCTTGTTCACATTCTTCCTCACTACCAGATAACCCATCACTGTCTTCATGAGTATAGTAACTTTTTCTAGTGCTATAACGATTCTTATTCCTTCTTACTACTTCCTTCCCCTTTTTATGTGTTTCTTTATGAGGACACTTAGCAGCATAATGACCAACTCTTCCACAATCAAAAAATTTGAAAGGAAGCTTACCTCTGAACTGTCCTGTGCCAAGTTGAAGTTTCTTTACAAAGTTTATCTCATCTTCTTCTGAGATATATCCTGATCCTTCTGTTTTTTGTACTTCCTTCCCTTTTGTAGAAGTTCTAAAGACTGCTTCTTTGACTTCATATGGTCCTCCTCTTCTCATTTCATATGCAGTTAGTATGCCATGAAGTTGCACCACAGTAAGATTTTGAAGATCCTGCTTTTCTTCAAGAGCAGAAACTTTTGACTCAAATTTTGTTGATAGTGATCTTAAGACTTTCTCAACCAAAGTAGATTCAGTTATTGTTTCTCCCAGATTTCTCATACGATTTACAATATCATCAAGACGTAAGAATAAATTGGCAATTCTCTCCTCATTATCCATTTTTAGATTCTCATATTGAATTTTGAGAGTTTGGAGTTTAGCACTTTTTACCTTTGCATCACATTCATAACTCAAAATGATTTTGTCCCATATTTCCTTTGCAGTATTCAGCTACATGACTTTGACAAATTCTGATTCAGTTAGACTTCCCAATAGAGAATTGACCGCCTTTGCATTTGTTTCATAATTCTTTCTTTCCGTCGGATCTGTTGGTACTGCAGCTCGATATTGATATCCTTGTTCAACAATTTCCCATACATCTACTCCCAGATACTGAATATAGGATCTCATCCTTGTTTTCTAGAAGATTAAATTGTTTCCGTTAAAGAGCGGAGGCCTGATAGATGTTGTTCCATCTTGATTGCTCATCTTGCTTGATCTTCCTTCTAGCAGCTAAGATTTTTCAGAAGGACCTGCTCTGATACCAATTGTTGGGAAAAATACTGAGAGGGGGGGTGAATCAGTATTTAGAGCTGACAGACAATTTTTGTTTTCCTTTCTATTAAAACCATATGTTACATTACTGCATCCAACTTGTATGTCCAGAGATTTTATTATGACTTTACATAGATCATTACATCATTTATTTATCATATGAGCAGTAAGCATGAACAGAAATAACAGACCAAACCATAAAAAATAAGCAACACATATGAATACTAGGATTTAAGGTGGAAACCCAATTCGGGAGAAAACCACCGCTGCTTTTATCTCAGTCTTCAATATATATTACAAAGAAAACTTCTACAATTTTATGCTGACACAGACTTATACCAGCATGCAGGTACCCACCTGTAGAAGGCTACAACCTTCTCTCATTTACCAACCTCTCCTGGAAGGGAGCTACAACCCCTTGCTCTCATTTACCAGTTACCACTGGAAGGGAGCTTCAACCCCCTCACTGAAGACTTCGATCCTCAGTACTACTGCAGTCCACGTTTCATCCACTTCCACACAACATGCCTTGTAGGCCACCAGATTTATTCATTTTCTTCAGAGGTGCATCCTTAATTCATATCTCTCAGTAATCTGTTACCCATTCCATACAGATATACTTCAGAGTGAAGTATTCATTCACAACCCTTACTCATGCATACGTTCTTCATGATTTCATCAGTCAATTAAACCAGGAATTAATCATCATCTTATCTAGAGATATTGATCAATCATCATATTCACAGGTGCACCATAGACTCAGATATATCAGATTTTATTCATACAAATATCTCTGAAAGAGATTCGTTTATTACCAACCCTTTCGCATGCACGCACTTCTTCATAATTCTCATCACCTTATATAGTTTTTGCCTTTAATAAAACCTTGGGTCAAAACCATTCAATTGCTAATGGTATTCGTGGATGGCGTCAAAATATATAATCCAGCGGGGTCTCCATAACTCTCACTGTTGCATTGATCTTGGTAATTAAATAATTAATTTAATACTTTAGAACTTAACTTTAGGATTAAGGTTAACCTTTCACATTTTAACACTTTCAAATAATATGATAAACCTTTGACCCCGGGCCCACAAATATAGTCAATAGCCAATCAAATACACGCACGGTACCATAAGTAAATTTCATGCAAGTCCAGCGTCCGATCACCGTTAGATTAGCCAACTTCCAGATCAACGACGTATATGCATATCGCTCGACCTCTGATGCCGAACGTTAACGTGCGATGGCCCGCTGTACCTGTGTTAATATTCGTGCACCTTCAACAAATGATGACCGTCCGATGACCCCTTCCCAGATCAACGGTGCTCAACGATATCGCTGGGCATCCTGGGTCAAACTATAACGCGCGATGGCGCACAGTGACAAGTGGTTTTCCATGGGTCCTCCTTGCCATGTGTCGAGTGATTTATGGAATCGCTCCCAACGCCTCAAATACCGCTTACTCCACATAGGTGGTGCGATGAAAACCATAAACCACCTTTACTGTTCACTCATCGTGGTTCCGCCCTTCTACTCCAGGTTCCGACGCGCTTCCTTTTGCTATGATTCATAATTGTCCACAGGGACTGTATTCATCCGATTAGATCTGTGGAAGATCAATGGTACTACGAGGGTATAAACAGTCCGATAATTAACCCAAGTGGTGCCTCCGCAGTTCACCCACCCATCGGGCGCTGAAGACAGATCAACAGTCACAATTTATTACGGGAGCACACCCCGACAGTTTTGAACCAGCGGAGGGGTGCCTCCGCAACCACCAGAAGAGAGTGTCGCCACCGAAGCGCCACCACTGCCTCCACCAAGGTTCCGCTACTCCATTAATCTGCGCCATCTTCTTTGCAAACTGTATTAAAACCCCTGATTCAACTCCACTGCTCTGCCTCTAATTCCTCTGTTTCATCTGCTGCCTCTGTTATCTCTCTGTCTCTTTTTCCGTATGGATAGTTTAGGTGCCAATTCCTTTTCCATCAAGGACAACATTTCCAACATCTAAATGAATACAAATTTGCATGGATGGATATATAATAGTCTCTACATAAATTTTGATTATTGGCACTCCAAAAATTGAGCTTTTGAAAAGTGGAAAAGCCCAAAAACCTCCTAAAAAACACCTTTTTGCCGCCTTTTCCAGCCTCACGCTGTGCTTTTTGACCAGTCGTGGAAAATTTAATTTTTGAGGAGATTCAATCAATCATTTTAAATGTTTGAGGACATTTTTGACAACAAGACATGAAGATATTTCCAATGAGCTATCATGGGCTCAATTTGGACTTTAGGAAAGCAATCAAAATTTGATTTGAAGGCCCACATTACGCTTTTTTCTAGGCACGTTGCACTTTTTACAAGGACTCTGTGCTTTTCCCAGCCTGCTGATTTCTTCAGAATTTTCACTTTTTCTCTATTGATTAATTGATTCCAAGGATTTTTAATGATGTAAATGTAAAAACCGAATGTAATTATGTCTTGAATAGTTACTAGATGTAGATACATCAAGTAAATATGTAATTTTGGGTCAAGTAAATTAGTTTCGTCAAAGATAGGGATGAGTTTGTTGACCTCCCTAGTCATTAGGATTCTAGTTTAGGACTTTGGGGAAAAGCTCCAAAAGTCATGGATTCAACCCTGAGAGTGGGAGAAGTTGTTTTTGGTATATATATTTCATTTCCTTTGTCATTGCAAGGGTTGGAGGTTGTAGAATTTATCTTTGAACACTAGTGTATTCAATTATTCAGTCATTTTGGCAGGAACTAATAACAAAGTTGCAACTATTTTAGTGGGATTCCTATGGTATGTGTTTTAACAGTGTTTCCTCTTGTGTTTTCATATGTTTCAAGGTATTATGCTTTCCATATTCATGTCCATCTCTTAATGTGATTTATTAATAAGTTAGATAATCAAAATTCATTATTTGATGCTCTATTTTGGAGTTATTATCATAGTTGTGTTTCACTTTCTTTTGATAATAAAAAAATCATGATTTGCATGCTCTTTTTGAAACCCTACCAGTCTAAACCACACTCATCAAGATAACTAAATGTGCTAAAGTGTGTGCCTACCTTACCCCATCAGATCTCTGCAAGTCTGATTTTCATTTCCCTGACTTAGTTCTTCCTAAACCTAATTCACCATCCAGCACCCAAAATCAATCAATTAAGCCCTAGAGCCTTCTATACCTAGCCTAAAATCTTCCTTATCCAGTCAACTTGGTTGTCATCTCATGGAGAGAACCCTCTCCTACCTAGTAGGGCTAGCTACTAGGTCAAAGAGGTTTGTGGTCACCTTTGCTGGTCTCCTTCTCAGCCTTCAGAGATTTAGTGTAGTGATAACAATAGTAATGAATAGTGTCACAATTCAAGATTTAGATGATTGCATAGGTCACTAATCTATCACACCACACTTGCAAGAAATAAATCACACTTTGTAACAAAGTAAATTGCAATAATGTAAATCACACTAGTAGAAAATTAAACACATGAATTACTAAGAGTGGCATATTCCAGTCTAATGATATTATTTATTGATTGTAACAAGGATGCAATAGAATGTGTCTAGAATGAAAATTATGATGGAAAAATGAATTAGAAATAACAATTAATCATAAGACAGTTGTTATTTCTTGAAGCATAGTAAAAGTATGCTACATATGAGTTGCAACAACATCAAGTTCAACTAAAAATAAGCAATTATGTTATCTATTGGTTAATCCCATAATTAATACATAGAATAATGTAACTTTGAGTCACAAAAACTAGTGAGTAATATGATTACTTGAGTATAAATACTGAAGTTGTAATTAAATAACATTAACAATGTTGTAGCAAAGGAAATTTACGAGTTGCAACAAAGGAAAACTAAAATATTGAAGAAAATAAAAATGAAATAATAACAATATGGACTAGTTGCAAATGAACAAAATAAGCTACCTTCTAATGATACCTATCAATATTAGACTAAGGAGGGGGCACTGCCTCCTTATATTATGTACTAGATAATATTAAATCATGTGATCACAAGACAAGCATGAAAATATCATAACTGCAAAGTCTTTTCTATTAGAATAACATAGAATTGTACAACAAATGGAAATAATGTCTCCTTCCGGGATTTGAAGGAAGCCAAATATTTATGTAAAGATGAAAATGTATAAAATAAGTGATATCATGGGTGGATAGATGAGTGAATCAATCAACACATTTGTTACGACAATTCCTTTGGAATTGGTATGATTTTAGGAAAAAACTAACTCACATTAGTTGAGTTTTGTTGGCAGTTGAATTCCTTTCATGATTGGTCCTCCACTTTCCATCGTCACTTTCCACCATGAGAAAAACCTATTGGATATGCATTTGGACCATTTTACCATTGAAATATCATAATATTTGGAATTTTAGCAATGGAGGTTGTGGCAGCGTGAGTTTCAGTGACTAGTGTTTCAGTAATAGGAGACACAACAACCCAAAGTTAGGGCACTTATGATTTGCGACAAAATCTTCGGTCCTCACAAGTTGTAACACCCCTTCTAGTGGTCAAGCCAAAGTTGTAGCATGGTGGAAAATTTGCAGTGGAAGAATGGAAGAGAGTTACAACACTTTATTTATCAAAGTGTGTTTAGTTGCAACTTATTTTGTGAAGTCTCGTTTGAATTTCAACATCATGGAGGAGTTTAAACCACACAAAGGAGTTGTATTCCATTTTGATCTTGTTTGTCAATATTAGTATGAATCATAACATTGTCACAACACAATACATAAAAACAAGCTTAAAAGTGTAAGTAAAAGAGAATAGTCATACCTACTCCAGGAATGGGGTGATAGGGGATAAAGAATACATAAAGAGATGTTTGAAAGTAGACTAACGGTATCAAAAAGGTTATAGATGTGTGTTGAAAACATGCCAATTTGGACAACCATCATCCTCCCCTTTCAAAAAATATTGCATGTCCCTTATGAAACCATCAGTAAGTTTGAGTTAGAGAGAACATGGCTCCCATAAAGGGTCCTAATACGAAAATTTTATTTCCCTTCTTCGTTTGGAAGGAGATATCCTCCTTTGTACTGTATGGTCTTCTAGCAGGTGAACTCCATTTTCTTATCCAATTTGAATTTCCTCTTGTAGGGCCTATCAATAAACCATATCATCATATAGTGATAGTTCAACCCAATCCAATTATCTCTGCATTCTCCCATGCATCTGACATAATTTTGTACTCTTTCTAGGAAATTTTCAAGTTTCTAGGGTTAAATGGGTCACTCCTTGATGTCTCCCCTAGCTTATTCCCACCTTATTTTAGATCCTTCCTCAATAGGCTACCCATTTAGATTTATCTGATCCAGTTTTTTGGTGAAAACCTCCTATTTATTCCCCAATGAAAAGGATGCATGTGGGGGAGAGGAGATCTAGCTCTTATGAATTTGAATAAATTGTAAGGGATGGAGTGTTCTCCCCTTTTCCACAAACTCTTGTCAAAATTATTCTCTGTGACTTTGTGAGATGCAACCCAATCCACTTGGTTGGCTAGAAAAGAAACAAAAGCTCTTAATTGTACATCCACCATGTTATCACTAAGTTGGTACAGATGGGATTCTCCACCAGATAGCCTAGAGTAACTCTTTCAAACCTACTTCTAGCTAAAAATGAGCCTTTTCAGCCTGAGAGGGATCTCTCACAGATAAAAATGATTTGTATTTAAATGAAGTTCAAAATATGGCTAACTCTAAGATATTGTTTTAATTTTGTTTGTAAGCAGGTGAAATATGTATAGAAATCACTACCATTGGGCATATGGAGTCAGTGTTAATAAATTCAGTGACATGGGAGCTCTTATTATGGAAGCTGAGGCATATATATGTTTTAATGAAAGGAAAACATACACAGATACACATTAGTCTAATTCTTGAAGGAATTTATAGCATGATATACATTAATTATAAGTAATCAAGCATCAAAGTACTGAATACAAAATATTAGGATACATAAGACAAATTCTCATGAAAACATCAAATAATATCAGGTGAAGAAAAGAGCTAATAGCCACGATATATTATTGATAAGAACTTTTTTACAATAGTAGTTATGTAATCAACATCATTCAACCTTCTATTCTTCGTTAATATACCTATTAATAGGCTTAAGCATATTTACATTGGGTTTGCCAACAAGGCTAGACCATCAAGTCTCTTTGTTGACACCTAATCTAACCATAAATAGAATATATGGTGACAAAAATGAAAACTACTAATTTTGAGACCTAGAGACCTAATAGGAATCTATAACCTATTTATTAGATCAAAAAAAATAAATACTGCATGTTTACATCAAGAAGACGCATGTGAATGGGTGGCACTGACCATGACCAAAACATAATTTCCTCCACCAAGTTAGAAGACTTGTCTTCCTACTTTTAATGAGGTGGTGTCATTATGAACAATGAGTGTCTTTATGATGAGAAGGTGAGCTGAACAACTTTTTTGAAGACCATGCACTCACCAAAACATTCCTCTGATATCCTTTAAGATTTCCACATGGTTGGCTTATCATAAATAGACCATCAAAACTTGAAAATGCTACAAAAACTTCTTAGCTACAGAAACATGGGAGTTAAGGCAAGTTCGTAGCGAAAGTATGTAGCACTTTGATTTTAGCCATCACTACCACCTGTTTACTCCCTTTGCTGATTTGAAATTTTTTATCAAGTCAAAATAGCTAAATAAAAACTTTTACCCACCTTCATTATGACCATACCCGTGATTTATAACAAAAGTACACCTACAACAAGTTCGTAGCGAATTTTGGGCTTCAAGCCTGAGATACGCTACGAACTTTCCTAATTGGAAGTAAAATTAAAAATTGTGCTTCATTCTTCAAAAATTTTCGTATGGCTCTGTAAATAATTAATTTGAATGGTGAAAAAAATATAAAAAGGTAATTTGTCCACTCTTCAAGCTTTAGAAGCTTCATCTTTGGCAGTAGGAGCTTGAGTCTCTTCAGGTTCATTTACGACTGTAATTTTTAGACCTTTCTTTTTTAACTTTGACTGTATAATCTGCATTTGATCTTCTATCTCTTTGACTTTGATTTCAAGTTTCTTTCTCTCAGCTTGCAACCATATATTCCTCTTTCTTGTGTGCTTCATTACCATGTGTAGAGGAAGTGTCATTTTCAACAGTTTCTTGGCATTGCTCAATGACTCATCACATTGATTAATTTGCTTATTTACCTTCTCTTTGAATTCTTCTATCATTTTCTTGTCTAGCTTGGCTTTCTGTAATTCCAATTTGGTTTCAATAACATATGCACTTCAGTTTTCTCAACAACTTTCTCTTTACCCTTCCTCTACACAATGATCTCTTCTTTTGTTGGAGACAAATCAATGATATCCTATGCCATAGGTTTCTTTCCTTTTTCTATAAATTCTGTCCTTTTACTTGCCATGACACCTTTTGCAAGGTGCGGCCTAGTGAGTGGTTTTCTTGGTTGAAACAAAAACCCTGCATCTTCCCCTAAGAAATCAAGTTTTTTAGCAGTTATGCCCTTATTTTTCTTCTTGCTTCCTTTAATATCTACAACTTTGACCACTGTAGTCTCCTCTATGTATATGGCTTGAAGAATATCTTCAAGGTTTCCTTTCCCAATTGTTTGGCTTCTTGTTATCCTTCCATGATTCTTCTTTCTGATCTTTGGTTTGCTACTTGTAGGTGTAGGTTGTGGAACTTCTGTTTCTTGTGAAAACTCTACTTCAACATCCATGGGCTCTACAATGGGATCCATTTCCTCCTCATTCACACCCTATGTTTCAGGTATAGATTTGTCACTCTTGATTGAAGGAGTGAATTTTGGTTTTGGAGTCTTATTGGGTGTTAATGTATCTACCTCATAACCATTGAGAAAAAGGAATGTGGCCTAGTCTCTGTTCAATTTTTTCAACTCCTCCAACACTAGAATTTTAATCAACCCATGATGGAAAATTGAAGTCCCATTACCTTTTGGCCTAGCTTGGAATTTGCCAGACATCTTTCCTAGGCTCCCAAACAAGAAAAATGGAAGGTCTGTATATTGCTTACTAGTGAAATGAAACAATAGCCTAAAATGGTACTAATAGACCATATGGAACCTCCCCTCACATGTGAAGTATTTTCGAATTACAAACAATAGTTTAGAGTAGTTCTCTTTAAGGCAGGTCCTTGGGATTCCAGAGGTCATATCTACTCCAATATTTCCAGGTTTCATAAAATCATCACAATTCTTTAATTTAAACTTAGTGGCTTTGAACCACTCTTCTCCCATCCTCAAAATTTCTGTGGCTTGGAAAATTATCTCCGGTGACACTACAAAAATCAACACCCCCACCTTTGATGTTGTACCTACGAAATTCACTGCAAAATATTTTGAAACCTAGGCATGAAAACCTTGTAACTTTTGGCAGAATCTCATGCATCCAACATTGCCAAAAAATTCTACAAAACTAGGGTCCTCGTTGAGTAACTTTAGATCCATTGGCTCATACCTTACACATGAGCCCCCTTTATTGGTCTTCTTCTACATGGCCATCTCCCTTTACACTGCCCTGCCCTCTTGATACCATGACACCTGAAAAGAAAGGAACTTAACAACAAGCTTCTTGAAACAAAGTTGGACTTCTCAAGGATGACAGAGAGCATCTTTGAAGGTGAATTTAAAAGGTGAAATTCGAATATGGGAGGGATAATGACAAAATGGAGAGGTTAAGTGAAATGATGAGTGACCAATTATGATTACGCATGCTGCATGACTCCTCTAACTGATCACATGACATTTGATTGACCTTGAATCTATAAAGACTCGACACCTCACCATTCCCTTTATTGGTGCAAAAAAACATGTTTTCGTAGCCCTTTCCGTTATAATTATGGCAGATTCGCTATAGACTGGTCAGGTGAGTCTGTAGTGAAAACAACCTGTTTTCTGTTATATTTGCTGCTGACTCATAAAAATACAAACAATTGGCCACTACTGATTTTTAAACCAATGCATGTAGACCTCTGGTGGATTTTGATGGATTTGACTATGATGACATGACAATTGGGACTTTCTAAAGTTAGGATAATAACCCCTTCATAAACTTTCATCAATTTCATGAACCAATTTTGATGAGACAAGTGAAACCTATACTAAATGAATCTACTACCCAAAATGAAACTTAATCTGTGATAACACACCAAAAAAATGATTAGGGTTCCAGATAATATCATAGTGTAATCAAATATTATGTTGATACATATCTAAAAGGAGGTTATTATCCTTGGGGGTAAATTGAGAGTAAGTTGTGAGAAAAGTGATAGGATTAGTGATTTCAAAATACTTTCCAGTCATTAATGAATTTCTCCGAAATAATAAATACTTCTCTTGTAAGAACATTCTATATTGTGGAGAGGGAGTTCTGCAAATAAGGGAAACCACCCAACTAGACCCTTTTTATCTCCAAATTGTTTGTTTTGTATTCTAATAGGTCCACTTTCTTTCAATCCTCCTCATCTACCTCTGATTTCATATTATATATTTATGTAGTCTTATGACATCTATCTTTCAACTCATTAATAATTTTGTAATGTTATTTTAGATGTATCACCTCCTCCTCCTCGGAAGCTAATAATTGTTTTCACCTCTCCTCTTGTGCTTTTATCCACTACTTGTATTATTCTAATATAGTTTCAATATGAATAGTTTTATTAGTAATGGAATTTTGAGTTTGTATTTCAACATCTCTCTTTTCTCTTACTTCATCAGGGGTTTCCTCATTTTCTTGTTTCGTAGGTTCCATGGAAGCAATGTATTCTAATGAGAGGGTGAGGATTTATAATCCTTGTAGGACGACTCTTCATCTAAGTTTTTCCTCATTACATCAATCATGATTTACAATTATTTATTCTTCATTTTGAGTGATTTTTTTTGTATAATAAGTTGGATATAATGAGGTAAAGAGGGCTATTTCCTTTCCTTTTTGTGCTATGTAGGAAAGGAAACAATTGCTTCTTCAACAATGGTTTCTACAAGGGTGGTAGTAGTTGTGCCCATAGGAGAAAAAATATTTATTCTTCATGGTCAATAGAAGAAGTATCAACAGGAAGGCCTACAAGAGTGGAAAAAACATCTTAAGGAGTGGTAACAACTACATTTACAAGAATGGTAGCAACTATTCTCTCGAGAGTAAGAATGACTGTATCCATGTTCTCATCATCTAAACATGAATCTAACAAAGTTGTAAGCCCTTCCCAAAAGGAATCCTTGATGGTT
The DNA here is from genome assembly GCA_034641835.2 of Pinus albicaulis. Classification (NCBI taxonomy): domain Eukaryota; kingdom Viridiplantae; phylum Streptophyta; class Pinopsida; order Pinales; family Pinaceae; genus Pinus; species Pinus albicaulis. The sequence continues at coordinate 476,284,246 of CM076574.1, read as the reverse complement.
CTTGTGGAGAAGCAAAGTCACCAACCCAAAATTCTTCAAACCTTAGGTCCTTCACCTCTGTTAGTTCTTGTGTGTCAGCAAGGGCAGTGTATTCTTGGTGTTATAGAATTTCTTATGCCCCTGCTAGTTCTTGTGTAGCATCAGGGGTTTAGGTTGTAGTAGGAGTGTACATCATCCTCTTCTCTATAAAAATATGGGGGGCTTATTTTCTTTTTGTACATGGGCCACCATGTATCGTAGGGTCCTGACTAAGAAGTACATTAGATTGACAACGTGGCCATGCTTGAGATAGTCGAGGAGGTGGATGTTTGTAGGTATAAGGTATCATAACATCCCCCATAGGTGAGATCTGAATAAGTGAGGCTACATCTCCCTAGGGGTTTGGTCGAGATCGATAATTGAATATTGTCCCCTTATTTACCAAATTTTCTCCCAAATATAGGAATTGATGCAGGATTTCAGACTTGGAGGTATGTTTGTAGTACCACTACTACCCTTCAAAAGGAAGCCTAATTTATTTAGCTAAAATACCCTTAATCAATTTTATAACAAATCCAACCAATATAGATATTGTGTCCTTGAAATTCAAAGTGAATTCAAATTTTGTTTTAGCATCATAACCATACAACTTGTGCACATATTCCATCCATCCTTCCCATTGAAAAATAGCTTGAATGTGATAATAAGGTCCTAGAATCACTGCCTCAATGGGTTCATTATTAATAAGAAAGCCTCCCATGGTACTTGTAGTGCTATTTATCTTGATTGTCATTGTTTACAAGAAGAAAATGGTATTTGGCAATTTTGTGGTGTAGTTTCCAATTTTGGTGCAGAGTTGAAGATTTTAACAGTTTTTGGTAGACGAGTTATGATTTAGGAATATGATGTAGAGTGATGGTAGTAAGAAATGATATTGAAGTACTATTTCCACTTAAAACACATTAACTATGTAAAATTCCAGAAAGTGTACTTGTGAAATATTACCTTGATTGCTCCTCTTTCATCTAACCATCTGATTTTGCGATTTGTACAAAAATCATGGGTTCTAAATGAATTTGCAACAATAATTCAGAATAAAAACAACCAAATTCATGGAGAGAATATTTGAAACGAATGGAACCACAACAACCAAATTCATAGTGAGAAGAGTTGCAAAAATAAGACTCACAACAATTAACGTTGTGGTAGGAGGAGTTGCAACAAGAAGATTTGCAACAAACAGCATTATGGCTAGAGGTGTCATAGCAAGAGGAGTTACAAAAATCAATGCCATGGAAAGAGAAGTTGAGGTAATTGGAATTGAAACAATGGAAGTATCAACTCAAAATCAGGAATCTTAGTTGAAGGAGTGGTACCAACGAGTATTGCAAACACAAGAGTTACAACCATGGTAGTTACAATAGGAGGAGCTGCAGAAAGGGAGTTGCAAAAATGGGAGTTACAATAGTGGGAGTTGTAGCAACATGAGTTGCAGAAATAATAGTTGCAGAAAAGAGGTTACAACACCAGGAGTTGCAAAACCCATTGATTAGTAGCACTCTTTCCTGCATAAACAACACTGTTACTAAAAAATACTTGACACAATCATTGCAAGGTATTGGTGTTTTCTTTTTTGTCTTGCCATGTGCTGGTGGAAGTTGGGTTTCACATGGAATTTTTCCATATATGCCCCTTGGGGTTTTCATAGATGGGTCTCGTTTTGTAAAGTACCAGAAATAAAATGCATGATTTTCTTAAAAAATCAAACTTTCTTCATAGAATACTTTTGACAAATAGATGGCATGCAAAATTATATCACACACTTATCAATAAATACTTCGGAATTAGAACAAAAATTTTTAGGACAAGCTAGAAAATTTATAACAATATATAAATAGGCTCAACAAATTTTCCCAAAAAAAATCTATCATTTTATTAATTGGAAAATTATTCACACAAGGCCTGGAACGATGGAACCTCGAAGTTTCCAACCAATTTGGCTTGCCCAGAAATGGTCACAATCTTCAGCAATTTGGCCCTTTAAAAGTTAATATGACCCAGCATCTAAGGAAAAATCACTTGGCCCTCTGCAAGGTAAGATTTTGACCCTCTTCAGCAAATCTAGAAGTGGACTTGACCCCCTAGTGAAAGTGAACTCGACCCCTCTAACGGATCTCAACCTTCCCACAAAAAAATGATTTCTTCAAGCAAGAAACTGACCTCCACTATATCTAACAACGATTCATAACTCATCCCCCTGGCTTGACAATGAATTCATCCCAAAAACAAATATTCAACCTCTTTCAAATTTATCCAGCTTGAATGTGGAGAAAACTAGCAACTGGACGTGATAAAGGACGTAATTTGGACCCCTCATTTTCTCACGAAATTTTCCCTCTCTTCTCAAGATGATTTTTTTCCCGCTTGAAGATGAATTTGAATCCTCTAGTATTTTAGCCCTCCTTGTCACACATTTTCTTCCATAAAAAATTTGGCCTCTCTAGAATGTAATTGCTTCCTTCAAGAACAAATTAGCTTCAAAATCCTCCAAGAAGATTACCAAAAATTTGGAAAATAAAATCCAACTAGTTTGGCAAGGAATTCCACTAAAATTGGAGGGATAGCTTGTTGGGAAAAATACTGAGAGGGGGGGGGGCGGGTGAATCAGTATTTAGGACTTTATCAAACTTTTTACTTTTTCACTCTCTAAAACCCATACGCTACTTTTATGACGCCAACTAGCGTATACACGCGGATATCCTTCATAGAACTCGCGTATACACAGAGATCTAATTATACCATTAATTCTTCACTTATATCATCCATCATTCATTCATTAGATGTTCTATAAACAGTAAAAATGTGCAGTAAGAACAGAATAAACCATCACACATAAGCATCACACATGAACACCAGGATTTTAGGTGGAAACTCAAGTAGGGAGAAAACCACCGCTGCAGTTGCTCAGCCTTCAATATTTTATTATAGAGAAAACATCTTACAACATATGTGTTGGCGCAGACTCCTACCAGCACGCAGGCACCCACCTGCGCTCGTTTACCAGCCTCTCCTAGAAGGGAGCTACGACCCCCTGACTCGTTTACCAGCCTCTCCTGGAAGGGAGCTACGACCCCTCGATCTCGTTTACCAGCCTCACCTGGAAGGGAGCTACAACCCCCTGACTGAAGGCTACAACCCTCAGCACCTCTATGGACCACGTTTCATCAATTTTCACACTGGATCCAAAAGCTTCCTTTAGAACACCACTTGCAGGCCACGTTTCATCATATTTTCAGACTGGACCCACTCCATACATTTAAGCTCAATCATACATCAAACTGAAACTTATCAATTCAGACAACCCAGAACTGTAGAATACATCATTCACAGATAGCAGTAACACAGCAGAACAGATCAGACATTTCATACCCCTTGCTTCAGAAAACCCTAGTTTGCATATGCGCTTTCCTTTCACTGATACCACGTATATACGCGCTTCCAATCACATCAACCCGCGTATACTTCTGTACAAATTACAGAGTTGATTTCATTGCGCATACGCACTTTCTCTTCAACAAAGCCGCGTATATACGTGCTTCTTCTGCGGCGAACTAGCGTATGGTTCTTCAGACATTTAGGTCATTGCAATTACTCAGATTTTACCCTTTACTTCAGACAGATGTTCGCCTCTTCTCAGATCTAATCATCCCCTAAATAGATCTAGCAAATACAAGTACATTTTAGATCTAGATACCCTTCTTCATCATTGGTGCATCATGCAATCAGATCTATCATTCAACTGTAACCCTTTCCATTCAGATATACTTCAGAGAGAAGTATTCATTCAAGCTCATACATCTTGCACCCACACTCATGATTTGCACAATGAATTTCTTCTCTTTATATAGGTTTACCCTTTTTCAATACCATGAGCCAAAACCACATTACATCCGATGGTATTCCTAGACGGGGTCATTTAGACGAATCATTACCCCATACAATGGGTCAATACCATGGTGGTTACCCCTGGTTTTGCACTTATTGAGCGCTTTTGCCCATACGTGACTTGGCATGTACTTTACCGCGTGCATACGCGACTTCTCCTAGACAAATCCGCGTATTCCTTGAAACATACTATTTTCATCATGGATCTAGCACATATTGAATTCCTTTCTTCATTACCTTTTGTACTCTCTGTAGATACATCAGATTTACATCTTTAAATAGGTTCATCAAGACATATTATATCAAGCACAACTTCATCAGGTGGGTTGCCATTCAAGGACAACACTCTATCAAGTGGGTACTCAGCATCATATTGTCAACAAACATCATATCACATCAGATTTACATCATTTACCAAGTTCATCAAGTCAAGAATAACTTCATCAGGTGGATTGCCATCAAGGAGAACACAAGTCAACAATCTCATGTCTTCATCTTCATTTAGTGGGTTGCCATCAAGGACAACACTCTGCATCATATTGCCAACAATCTCCCCCTTTGGACTTGATGGCAACCACGATGGTGTTTGGTTACCACAACAGATAGGTACATTAAGAATACAATGACACCATGTCACTTTCTCCATTTTTGACACCATTATTTCTCTTCATTCAAACACCATGTCACTCTCCCCCTTTGACATCAAGGGCAAAGGGCGGATCAAAACCAACACACTCTCCCCCTTTTCTTCTCATGTAGAAGAAGCGTTCTGCAGATCTGATGTATACTGAAGTGACCAAGCTCCCCCTGAGTTCATGCTGAATCTTCAAACATATTTTTCAATGAAGTACATGACTCTATGAACTTCCTATCACCAAAGAATCATACTTACATCAAATATCCAACCAAGTGGATTTACATATGAGACTCACGTACCCAACCAAGTGGGTTTACACATTTCAACTCAGCTACCCAACCAAGTGGGTTTACAAAATTTGACTCAGCTACCCAACCAAGTGGGTTTACAAATTTATCAAGTCCTTACATGACTGAATATTACAATTTTACATCATGGATCTCAACATGACCTTTTCATCAAATTACAAATATGACCATTTATGACCAACACCAGAAAGTCCTCAAGAAAGAGAACATATTTCAGAACCATCATAATGCCAATAATGCATTATACTCAACAAAGCTAATGCTCCCCCTGAATCTGTGCATCCAAGCATCCTTTCCATATGACTAAGGCTCCCCCTTAGTTTGTGCATCCTGAACACTTTCACCAACAAATCATCAAGGCATCTTTATCAAAACATTAGAAATAGAATTATGAGAATTGGAACACCACCAGAGATACCAAACAGTATCAGAGATACCAAACAGCACTGCAGCTGTGCTGAAGAAAGCTGACCCCAAACAGAAATTTGTCAGCAACCAGACATACGCAGTTTTATGTGCATGAACTCGCATATATACGCGACTGTGTTTCAGGAAATCAGCGTATCCAATACCATCTTCTATATTTTAACCAGATCTGATCCTCTGTGAGGAAAAGATAGTGTTCAGCTTCTTTCTGAGATATTTGAATGCTTCCCTGGAATACAGACAGATAGAACAGTGCAGTTGTGTCTTCAAGCTTCATCCAACGGTTGTAGCATGGGCACATTAGAAACCAAGCCTTCAGATTCTTTGCAGCATCAATACATTCTTTCGAAGAGAAATTATCATACCAGAACAACATCTTCAAATATGTGTCAAGAAATCATCCATGTGGTCCAATATCATCAAGATCTTCAAGTTTTAACATGATGGAACATATGTAGGGAAAATATCTCAACCATAGTAACAAACTCTACATGATCTATTCTTATTTCTGAATCAAACGACTTCCAACTCATCCATGTGTGAGCACAAAAGATATTTTTCAGTAAACAGGGCTCAAAATCTCATCATAATAAACCATATATCAAGTCATCATCATTTGAGAATGAGTATCACAATAACCAAAGTATAAGCAGTCATAGTGCCAACAATGCAAACATTAGTATTCAACCTGCTGCTCCCCCTGAACCAGTGCTCCTCCTTAACTTGCGCAATCTGAACACCTTCATCAGCAAGTCATCAGTAACAAAATCTGTATGATCTGTCCTTATCTTTGAATTATAAGACTTTCATCTCAGCAACGAATACTCTTTATCAAAAAGAAAACCGGACTCATCCATAATCTTCAACATAAGAAACCATGTATCATATCATCATTATTTAGAACTGAGAAACTAAGCTGATACAGAGTCAATAATACAGTTATTAACAATCAGACTGATGCTCCCCCTGAACCTCTGTTCCAGATCTTCAGCTATCATAAATTCTCTTATCATTAATGAATACGCGACTGTATCTGCTGTAACTCGCGTGTATACGCGACTTTTGTTCACCGAACCCGCGTATGGAAAGTGAAGCATAGAAATTTTCACATTCCTTCATCTCCCCCTGAACTTGTACCTCCTGTACCTGTATTTTCCACATCAGATGCGCTGTCAGAAATAAACATAACCAGAGTAATCAAATCAACCATGAGAGTCATCATACATTTCTCCCCCTGTGACGATACATTACTAAATCTCATAATGTATCCCACATCATTCCTGCAGTCAATCAGAGAAGTAAGCTTCAGAAGCGGATGACTGCAGTAGGGTCAAAATTCCCTACGTTTCTGATCGGTCCTCCATCTTTTTCCAGATTTGTTTGAACTTTCTATTTGTGTGCTAGAAGTTATCCAATTTCTCATATCTGTTCAACCTACATTCCTTTTCTACATGTCCATACTTGTTACAAGAATAACATCTCATGTGTCCAGAGAAATAAGTATAAGAATCATAATGAGTATTTCTAATCTTCCTCCTTTTACAATCAGCTGCTTTATGTCCATACTTGTTACATGAAAAACAATATCCCTTGAAGAAACCAGAGTACCTTTCTATGTAGGAACTGTTTGTTTGAGGCTGAAATGATCTGCTCCTGCTATTTGCTGCAACATGCCCATAATTATGACATTTAAAGCATTCAACATTATTGATTGATTTCCTTTTAGATTTAATCATTGTTGGTTGACCTTTTGTTTCTTTCAACACTTCAGGTTTTGCATTGACAGCCTCTGAAGTTTTAGCACTTCCTTGTGAGCTAGATTCTCCTTTAATAGTTTCATGGAAACCAAGACCAAGTTTGATAACAGGAGACCTTTGATTACTCAGAATATTGTCCAAAATATTAGTACTATCTTGAAACCTCAAAAGTTTAACCTTTTCTTCTAATTTACCTTTGAGAATGTTTACCTCAACCTCCAAGGCTTGACTTTGCTTTTTCATGCTTTCTTCTTTCCTTCTTCCATCTTCTACTTGATCCTTTAGATTTAGAATCTCTTCTTTCAACCAATTTTCGTTTTCTTCACATGTTTGTTGCAGCTCTTCATTCTTCTTATTTGATTTTTCCAGATCTTCTTTGAGAGAGATGATTTCTGCGTCAAGGCCTTCCTTTTCAAATGGTTTTAGAGGTTCCTCATTCTTCTTACTTGATGCTTCAAGATTTACTTTCAGAGATATGTTTTCTGCTTCAAGTTCTACATTCTTCTTATTTGATTTATCCAGGTCTTCTTTGAGGGAGATAATTTCAGCTTCAAGGCTTTCACTTCGATTGGTTACTTCATCCTGCAGTCTTTGATGTATTTCTATCTGTCCCTTCATTGTTTCTATCTGTCCATTCATTTTAGAGATCATCTCATTGTAGGAAGATTCCTTCTCATTAAATAATCTTTGTTGATCTTCTTCTAGGTCCACAACATTACTTTCACTATCTACACCATTGCTTGCACAAAGAAGATTACAAGGACCCCAATCACTATCTGATTCATCTTCTTCAATTTATGCTATACATGTTTTCTGAGATATCTGCTTGCTTCGAGTAGCCTTCTTCTTTTGCTTCTTTGCCATGAGCACTTTCAGATCATGGTCAGAATCTTCTTCATCTTCACTGGACACTTCATCATCATCTTCATTTGCATAAAAACTCTTCCTCTTTTCAAATTGTTTCCCTTTACCATGTTTTTCTCTATAAGGACATTTAGCAGCATAGTGACCAACTTTTCCACACTCAAAACATTTTAAGGGAAGCTTACCTTTGAATCTTCCAGTTCCTAGTTGGAGTTTTCTCACGAAATTCGCTTCTTCTTCATCAGATATATAGTTGGATTCTTTGACAACTTCCTTTTCTTTTCCTCTTGCAGATACCTTAAAAGAAGCTTCTTTGATTTGAGAAGGACCTCCTTGTCTCATTTCAAAAGCAGTCAGAATACCATGTAATTGAACAATAGTAAGAGTTTGCAGATCTTGCCTTTCTTCAATAGCTAAAACTTTAGAGTCAAATTTTGAAGTCAAGGATCTTAAGACCTTTTCCACCAGAGTAGTATCAGTTATGGTTTCACCCAAATTTCTCATTCGATTTACAATATCATCCAGACGAAGAAAGAAACTGGCAACACTCTCATCACCATGCATCTTCAAATTTTCATATTCAATTCTAAGAGTTTGGAGTTTTGCACTTTTTACCTTTGTGTCTCCTTCATAGCTTAGAATGATTTTGTCCCATATTTCTTTTGCTGAATGTAGCCGCATCACTTTAGAAAATTCTGGTTCAGACATGCTTCCTAATAAGACATTTATTGCTTTGGCATTGGTTTCATACTTCTTCCTTTCTGCTGCATCAGTAGGAATACTTGCCGGGTATTGATAACCTTCTTCCACGATTGCCCATACATCTGCACCTAGACTTTGCAGATATGCTTTTGTTCGTACCTTCCAGAATATCAGATTTCTTCCATTGAATAGAGGTGGCTTTATAGACATCACTCCTTCTTGACTTCCCATTGCGACGGATCTCCTTCAAGCGATCAAGCTTCTGCAGAAGAACCTGCTCTGATACCAATTGTTGGGAAAAATACTGAGAGGGGGGGTGAATCAGTATTTACTGCATATTCAAAACTTTTTACTTTTTCTTACTTCTAAAACCCATACGCTACTTTGCTGAAGCCAACTAGCGTATACACGCGGATATCCTTCATAAAACTCGCGTATACATAGAGATCTAATTATGCCATTAATTCTTCACTTATATCATTCCATCATTCATTCATTAGATGTTCTATAAATAGTAAACATGTGCAGTAAGAACAGAATAAACCATCACACAAAGCATCACACATGAACACCAGGATTTTTAGGTGGAAACCCAAGTCGGGAGAAAACCACCGCTGCAGTTGCTCAACCTTCAATATTTTATTATAGAGAAAACATCTTACAACATATGTGCTGGCGCAGACTTGACCAGCACGCAGGCACCCACCTGCGCTCGTTTACCAGCCTCTCCCGGAAGGGAGCTCCAACCCCCTGACTCGTTTACCAGCCTCTCCTGGAAGGGAGCTACGACCCCCTGATCTCGTTTACCAGCCTCTCCTGGAAGGGAGCTACAACCCCCTGACTGAAGGCTACAACCCTCAACACCTCTATGGACCACGTTTCATCAATTTTCACACTGGATCCAAATCTTCCTTTAGGACACCACTTGCAGACCACATTTCATCATATTTTCAGACTGGACCCACTCCATACATTTAAGCTCAATCATACATCAAACTAAAACTTATCAATTCAGACAACCCAGAACTGTAGAATACATCATTCACAGATAGCAGTAACACAGCAGAAAAGATCAGACATTTCATACCCCTTGCTTCAGCAAACCCTAGTTTGCATACACGCTTTCCTTTCACTGATACCGCGTATATACGCGCTTCCAATCACATCAACCCGCATATACTTCTGTACAAATTACAGAGCTGATTTCACTGCGCATACGCACTTTCTCTTCAGCAAAGCCGCGTATATACGCGCTTCTTCTGCGGTGAACTAGCGTATGGTTATTCAGACATTTAGGTCATTGCAATTACTCAGATTTTACCCTTTACTTCAGACAGATGTTCACCTCTTCTTAGATCTAATCATCCCCTAAACAGATCTAGAAAATACAAGTACATTTCAGATCTAGATACCCTTCTTCATCATTGGTGCATCATGCAATCAGATCTATCATTCAACTGTAACCCTTTCCATTCAGATATACTTCAGAGAGAAGTATTCATTCAAGCTTAGACATCTTGCACCCACACTCATGATTTGCAAAATGAATTTATTCTCTTTATATAGGTTTACCCTTTTTCAATACCATGAGCCAAAACCACATTACATCCGATGGTATTCCTGGACGGGGTCATTTAGATGAATCATTACCCCATACAATGGGTCAATACCATGGTGGTTACCCCTAGTTTTTCACTTTTTTAGCGCTTTTTCCCATACACGACTTGGCACGTACTTTACCGCGTGCATACGTGACTTCTCCTAGACAAATCCGCGTATTCCTTGAAACATACTCTTTTCATCATGGATCTAGCACATATTGAATTCCTTTCTTCATTACCTTTTGTACTCTCTGTAGATACATCATATTTACATCTTTAAATAGGTTCATCAAGACATATTCTATCAAGCACAACTTCATCAAGTGGGTTGCCATTCAAGGACAACACTCTATCAAGTGGGTACTCAGCATAATATTGTCAAAAAACATCATATCACATCAGATTTACATCATTTACCAAGTTCATCAAGTCAAGAATAACTTCATCAGGTGGATTGCCATCAAGGACAACACAAGTCAACAATCTCATGTCTTCATCTTCATTCAGTGGGTTGCCATCAAGTACAACACTCTGCATCATATTGCCAACATAGCTAAGGTGGCAATGAAGTCCACTGAAACTAGGGTGAGGATCTCCCTTGAAACCTCGGTTTGAACTCACTTGAGCTCTACTTCAACAACAATAGAACTGATGAGTTTATATATTCTAGAAATGATCTCCTCCCTCCTTTTATAATTTTCCTTTGAGCAACTTCTAGAAATTCCTTTTTATTTTATCATTGGCTTAACTTTATTGCCACCTTTTTACTAGAATACAAAATACCAAAATTACCCTTTTACTGCCATTTTACTAGAATTTATGAAAATACCAAAATTTGCAAAAATACACTTGCTTCTCAAAGTGATGGGAAAATTATAGTCCCCTTTGCCAAAAATTTCTTTCCCTCAAGAAATTTAAATCCTGGATGTTGTAAAATATGTTGTCCCTCCCAAGTTGCATCCTCTCGAGGTAAATCCTTCCACTGAACAAGATATTCCTTGATAACCCTACTTATCAATTTTCTCTCCCATACCTCCAATATTTCCTCAAGAATTAGTACCAAGTTACCTTCTTAATACAAGGTAGGAAACTCAAATGAAGTAGTAATATGATGTCCCACTATTTTCTTAAGGTAGGACACATGGAAGATATTGTGTATCCTACTTCCTTCTGGAAGCTCTATCTCATATGGCACTTATCCTATCCACCTAATAATACTGTAAGGCCAATAAAATCATGGCTTAATATTATTTGCACCCTTTTTCTTAATGCAATATTTCTTGTACAGATGCAAGCACAAATAGACTACATCCCCCACCTCGAATCTCCTCTCCACCCTATGTCAATCTGCATGAAGTTTTTCATATTATGAGTTGTGCAGAGGTTGTCCTTGAGTTATTTAAGGATATACTAGCACTCCTGGATCCAGTATTTGGCCATTGGGTCCCAAATATCATAAAATACCAAGTTAGTGAAAGATAAGGCATCATAACCATCCAATTCTCTGAATGATTACATCCTAATCGACATGTGATAGGAAGTGTTGCAAAAATAATTTCCTAGATGCAACCACTTCACCAATGCCTTCTAATGCTCTGATACATAATTCCTTAGGTACCCCTCGAGCCACTTATTTACTATCTCTTATGTCCATCCATATTTGGGTGATAGATTGTACCAGGGGTAAATTCTGTGACCACAAATCAAAATAGCTCCTTCCAAAATGCACCCATAAATCTGTTATCTGGATCGCTGACTATGGTCTCAGGAATACTCATACAACCTGAAAATATCCTTGAAGAAAACTAAACTACTTGGGATGTTAAACTCCTAGAATAAATTGCAAAGAAGTGAGCATACTTAGTCAGTATGTCCACTCCTAGATACACACAATCCCTGCCCTGCACTAAATGCAACCCAATGATAAAGTCCACAGAGATACCCTGCCACATCTACTCTATAATAAGGAGTGGATGCAACAACCCCATGAGGTGCATATGCTCCTCTTTGTTCTACCAACATATGCTACACTAGTGGAAATATCTTAAAACATGTAGAAATTATAGAAACATATGTATATCAATGGATTCAATCCGATCTAACAATGTACTAAGGCTATATACTGAATCGCTTCTACAATCATTTGCATAAATAAACATAATTTCCAATCACATAAAGCAAAGAAAGAATCAAATCAAACCACAACACAAATAATTTCCTGGGGAAAGCTTGCTGCTCAAAACCCCTCTATCTTCTATTGTATATTAACCATGGAATCATGAAACAATTACAATGCACTCTTCTCACAAGAGTCTCTTACACTCTGTTAACTGTCTCACACTGTCTTGGACAAAACTGACCAACACTTAGCCAATTCTCAGCCTCTAAACAACCTGCCTTTCTTGCGCAATTCCTGATGAATGCAATCCATATTATTTAGGAATTTTGGCCTTCCTAAACTGTGCAAGGATCATGGGCAATCAAATGGATGTCTGGTTGCATGTGGTCAACCTACTAATAACACAACTGATAGTTAACATCCCTTTAACCTTTGTCTCAACTGGGTCTCCACTAGTGATGCAGGGGCATTAGGTTCCGAAAAATACTTTGTATTTTCATAGACATAGGGGGTCTTATATTTTTACTTGCTTATGTAATTATTAAGTAATTTGAGTATTTTGAATAAATATAGTTAGGAATTGTAAATGCTCTCACATCATTGGAGAACATGAGAGAATTAATTAGCTGGGAATATGAAGAGATAATCAGTTTCAACAAATTTAGGGATTTAAGCTAAATTTATGATTTTGAGGATTTCAAGCATTTTGTTGAGTCACTGTAGGAGCTGAATCGATTCATTACCATCATGTATAAATGTAAGCCTCAAAGGCATTAATCAGAAGATATAGAGAGCTGTAGAGTGTGTGAGTGCTTCAGGTTTTAGGAAACAGGGGTTTGCTCCTGTAAGCCTATGGACATTTGAAAGGGCCATTTGATTTTGAAGATCTGGCCAAAACAAGAAGTTTTGTAAGTGAATGATTTTGTATTTGATCTCATACATCTGAATGAAGAAATTTGTTTTGAAATATGCATGCTTTACTTGACTTAATTCTGCGTGATGAATGTGAGATTTAGTGAACTATGTGTGAATAAACTCTGTAGTAGAAATGAAGTGGGGTCTTGTTTACTGTTGAAAGACTTGGTTATGGAATTGAGAGTGCCTATTCATTTATTCGAGTCCTGTACACATGAGTTTGGTTCTCGTTGAGTGTAGCAATTCCCTGGTTATTGATATCTTTAATTTTAGTATTGAAACTCTGTTTATTTAATTGATATTCAGGGTTGGGGAAACCCTTTGAAAACTAAGTTCACATAAATTAGTATTGCTCTTGTATTCTATTCTGGGCAATCGTAATTATTTTAATGATAAGTCTTTCAATTTTGTTGGGATCGATTTATATAAATAAGGAAATTGGTGTGAGATCGAAACTGGTTCAAAACAGAGCTATTTCTGACATAGAACGGATTTCGTAAGTTTTTGGGCAAGAACCAGTAACCAACAAATAAATCCGTGGGTTCATGGCATAGGTGAATTTTGAAGAGTGGTTTGGGAAACTTCAATGGCTTCCATGCAGTAAACTAAATGATACATATTGAAGTGATGGCGTAGAAGATCAAGACTTCAATATATAAGTAGTGACACTGTGAATCGGCCAAGGGAACAAAACTTCGACGAAATAGCGAATGTCAGAGTCCAGAGATAGCGATGGGATGTTAATCGACTTTCATAACTGGGCATTGAAGAGCCGAAATACACCAGAAATTAAGTATGCACAGGTATGTCATTAAAGAAGGCAAGTGAAGGCATAGTTTGAAAAGGAATGGAACTGGAGTAACGGAATCGTGAGGAGAAAACAGTAATAGCGGTTTTGAAGAAACCAAGAGTGGTCTCACGCGACTTCACAAATGGTAATTTTTTTTGCAAGTTCGAACGCGATAGCATTAGTTGGTGGACGCGTGGTAAAGGGTGGTTTTTAAAAACTATTTTTATTGCATGATTTTGAGAGGTTAAAGAGAGTGCAGTGAAATTGCGCGATATCCATCAGATGTGCGCCCAAATTATTGCTGGAGCACGAGAGTAGATTGACCATGGGATTATAAGTCAAGTTCATGAACAATAAGAAAGGTATGTTAACCAAGCTGTGGGACCGAGTGGACCTCATTGTTTGTTGGGTTTTGTATTAAATCAAAGTCGAGATTTAATAAAGTTTGAAATGCATAAAGTTGGTTGATGAAACTCCGTAAAAGTGTGAAGTAATGTGACCATCGCTAATATGGTCGATATATAGAAGTGTGGGCCCGAATAACTAGTTATGGTTGATTTTTCAAAGGATTTGATATATTAAATATGGATATTAATATGTGTTGGCACCTTGAGTCAAGTCAAAGCGATACTTCATGTAGAGCATGAATTCTAATAGGTCGATATATATATCTTAAGGAAATGTGGGTCCAAATAGTATTCGGATTAATGAGAGCATGTTGACCATTATATTTGAGTATATAATGCGTGGATGAAATGTTGATTTCAATTTCGTGAGGAGGGTTTATTATAAATTTTAAAACCCAAGTGTTGAAAGAGAAGCTTCCACATAAATTTCAATTTTCCCAGTTCAGAAATCAAAATGGGTGTGTGCATTTTATATGCATGAGAGAGAGAATGTGGGTTTGGCGGGGTGACCCCGCTATCAAGTGGTATCAGAGCTGGAATAGCTCATTTAAAAATTAATTGTGGAATGCATATGTACTGAAGTAGTGAAGAAAATTTGAAGTTTTAAATCTATTTAAGAGTGATTGAAGATTGATTAGGTGTGCAGTGAAGGTATTCAAATTGTAGAATCTGAATTTGAAGGAAATGAGCTTTGAAGATTTGCAAGGTGATGTACATACAGGTATAAAGGTGATGACAAGGTGATCAGATCTAAATTTGACAGGACAACATGCAGTGCAATAGAGCATTGGGAGAAATTTCAGAAACAATTGCAATGGATGTTGAACAAACTCCGAAGGTGAGGTATTTTTTATTCTGTTTGAAGAATATTGTTTGCAGAATGCAGATTGCAGACAATTGAGGAACATCTCAACGAGAAGATCACAATTTTGAAAACAGTGATGAAAGAAGCCTGTGAAGGTTTCTAAAGAGAAAGGAAAGTGTGGTAGAACCTTGAGAATTCCAAACAGAGGTTGGATGAAAGGAGAACAGATGTGTTCTTGAAAGGGTGCAGAGAGCGAAGCCTAAAGGATCGGAGAGAATTCTCAATAGGTTACAGAGATAGAGGACCTGTACTTGCCAAAATACTAGATCCAGAGAGAGGATTGGTGAGGTAAGTTGTGACAAGGAGGACTTGTTACTGCAGAGGTTTCAGTGCAGCCCATGATGAATGAGTGAGAACTCATGAAGGAGAAGATGGCTACTTATAGTCATAGTAGAGATGACAGAGGTTCTGAGAGAGGCCACAACAGAATGAAGATGAAGAAAAAAGATACCAAGACAGTTGGCATACAGAGACAGTTAAGAAAGGAAGAGTATGAGAAAGAGGTAGCTCAGATTAGGGATAAATTCAAAAAATTGGAACTGATGATAGAGGAAAGCCAGAGAGTTGGTTGGCTCATGAAGAAGAAAGTAAAGTGGCATAGGTTACATATGAAGAAAGAGAAGATGATACATGCTCAACAAAAAGAGAGATTACTCAGAATTATTGAGTGTTTGGAGAAGGACTTGAAGACTGAAACTTCAAGTGAGAGTAAGAGGTCGAATGACTTTATTTCTGATGATTTTTGTATGTTTGCAGGAAGAACATGTGGAGAAGGACAGACTGCTGATATAGTTACAAAGGAGAAAAATGAAACAGCCAAATATTTTGAAAATGTCCATACACAGTTGGGGAAAGGTTTTGCCTTCCATCATATTGGAAGGAGAGGAGATTTAACTTATGATGATGGCCAAAATTTTGAAATTGAGAAATCGATTGGATAGCTTGAAGAAACTGAAGAGAAGATCATTGAATAATTTCTAAATTGTATAGAAGAATTGGAACAGCAGGAGGATTTGATGATCAAATCATCAAATGAGACCATGGGGTCTTATGGTTTTAAAACTGACAAGTTGTATGTAAATGTAGGTATTAGAGAAGACAGTTCATGTCATGAAATTGTATTAAGTAAAGATGAAAGTTGCCAAGCAATATATGATGATTATCTTTCAAAGGAAGATCAAACTAAATTACTGCAGCAGAAGGAATTCGTAAATTCCTTGTTTTATGAAAGAAATTGTTTCAATGAATATACAATAGTTGTGTTTGAAGATGATGAAATTGTTATTGATAATGACAAACTGATTTTTTCAAATGGCCAAGTAAAAAGTGATGGACAGATAATTGAAACTATTGTAGAGATGGAAGAAGATGAAGAAATAGTGTCAGCAAGAAACTTGACTTGTGATAAAGAGGAAGGTAGTGAATATTGTGAAATTTTTTTCTCAGATGAGATGAAAAATTTGTGGCACGATTCAAGTGTTCTCGAACAGAGGCTAGAAACATAGAGGATAAGTGTTCAGATTGTAAAGGAAGAGATGAATGAGAATGAGAAGGTTCATTTTTATGAACTAGAGCAAGGAAACCTCCTTGAAGAGGATGGTGCAGAAGAGAGACTAGTTGACAGTCTCGAGAAGTATTTGAAGGATTAGAATCAACATACTGATGTGCTGATGAGAGAACAACAGATAGAAGTGTTGCTGGAAGAAATGACAGAGTAGCAGATTGAAGTGTTTCCAGAAGAAATGTCAAAGTAGCAAATTGAAGTGTTGCCAGAGGAGGAGGAGACACAAAGATTTTATAACTTTGATGTTTTTTTTATGATTGCAGGTACTGATGGAAGGATTAAAGGATATTTGGTCCAGGAGAAGAAAAGAGATGATGACAGTGACTGGAAATTTAAATACCAGTTCAAAGAATTGCTGAAGGCGTAGAATGAAGAAATTGTCATGGGTGAC
Organism: Pinus albicaulis; assembly: GCA_034641835.2. Classification (NCBI taxonomy): domain Eukaryota; kingdom Viridiplantae; phylum Streptophyta; class Pinopsida; order Pinales; family Pinaceae; genus Pinus; species Pinus albicaulis. The sequence goes on along the minus strand of CM076574.1, from coordinate 476,266,976 downwards.
AATCAGGAGGAGTTTTTTTGTTGCAAAAAACTAGAGGGTATGGATGATAGGGTGGCAGCAAGAGTAAGGATTGAGAAAGTAAAAGCTCAGCAAGCTAGAGTAAGAACTCAGCAAGCAGAAGAAGAAGTAGAAGTTCAGCAATCAAGATGGAGCAGTATCCAGCAGTCAGAAGACATGTTAGACAGGGAAATTGAATTGATAAGAAGGCTGATGATGAAGGTGTCTCAGAAGGAGACAACAACAAGAAAACAAAGAAGTAGAAACAAAAGAAAGACAGAAAGAGAATGTAAAGGTGCAGCCAGTGGAGCAAGAAAAAATAAGATATGGAAGCCTGGAGAAGTGCAGAAGAAGAATATTGCAGCGGATTATTAGCTGTAGAACAAAGTGTGGGATCCAGGAAGACAAGGACTGAAATCACATGATCAGGAGATCATGAATCATTTTAACCTTGGGAGTCTAATGTAGGGGCATTAGGTATTTTCATAGACATAGGGGGTCTTATATTTTTACTTTCTTACGTAATTATTAAGTAATTTGAGTATTTTTAATAAATATAGTTAGGAAATGTAAATGTTCTCACATCATTGGAGAACATGAGAGAATTAATTAGCTGGAAATATGAAGAGATAATCAGTTTCATAAAATTTATGGATTTAGGATAAATTTAGGATTTTGAGTATTTCAAGCATTTTGTTGAGTCACTGTAGGAGCTGAATCGATTCATTACCATCTTGTATAAATGTAAGCCTCAAAGGCATTAATCAGGAGATCTAGAGAGCTGCAGAGTGTGTGAGTGCTTCAGGTTTTAGGAAATAGGGGTTTGTTCCTGTAAGCCTACGGGCAGTTGAAAGGGCCATTTGATTTTGAAGATATGGCCAAAAAAAGAAGTTTTTTAAGTGAATGATTTTGTATTTGATGTCATACATCTGAATAAAGAATTTTTTTTTGAAATATGCACACTTTACTTGACTTAATTCTGCGTGATGAATGTGAGATTTAGTGAACTATGTGTGAATAAAATCTGTAGTAGAAATGAAGTGGGGTCCTGTTTGCGGTTGAAAGACTCAGTTACGGAATTGAGAGTGCCTATTCATTTATTTGAGTCTTGTACACATGAGTTCGGTTCTCGTTGAGTGTATAAATTCCCTGGTTATTGATATATTTAATTTCGGTATTGAAACTCTGTTTATTTAATTGATATTCAGGGTTGGGGAAACCCTTTGAAAACTAAGTTCACATAATTTGGTATTGCTCTTGTATTCTGTTCCGGGAAATCGTAATTATTTTAATGATAAGTCTTTCAATTTCATTGGGATCGATTTATATAAAGAAGGAAATTGGTGTGACATCGAACCTGGTTCAAAACATAGGTATTTCTGACATAGAATGGATTTCATAAGTTTCTGGGCAAGAACCAGTAACCAGCAAATAAATCCATGGGTTCATGGCGTAGGTGAATTTTGAAGAGTGGTTTTGGAAACTTCAATGGCTTCCACGCAGTAAACTAAATGATATAGATTGAAGTGATGGCGTAGAAGACCAGGACTTCAAGATACAAGTAGTGACGCTGTGAATCGGCCAAGGGAACAGAACTTCGACGAAATAGCGAATGTCAAAGTCCAGAGATAGCGATGGGATGTTAATTGACTTGTATAATTGGGCATTGAAGAGCCGGAATACACCATAAATTAAGTATGCGGAGGTATCTCATTAAAGAAGGCAAGTGAAGGCGCAATTTAAATAGGAATGGAACCGGAGTAATGGAACCATGAGGAGAAAACAGTAATAGCGGTTTTGAAGGAACCAAAATTGGTCTCGCGCGACTTCACAAATGGTAAGTTGTTTTGCAAGTTCGAACATGATAGCATTAGTTGGTGGACGCATGGTAAAGGGTGGTTTTTAAAAACCATTTTTATCGCATGATTTTGAGAGGTTAAAGAGAGTGAAGTGAAATTGCATGATACCCATCGGATGTGCACCCAAAGTATTGTTGGAGCGCGAGAGTAGATTGACCGTGGGATTATAAGTCAAGTGCATGAATGATAAGAAAGGTATGTTAACCAAGCTGTGGGATAGAGCGGACCTCATTGTTTGTTGGGTTTTGTATTAAATCAAAGTCGAGATTTAATAAAGTTTGAAATGCATAAAGTTGGTTGATGAAACTCCGCGAAAGTGTGAAGTAATGTGACCATCGCTAATATGGTCGATATATATAAGTGTGGGCTCGAATAATTAGTTATGGTTGAGTTTTCAAAGGAGTTGATATATTAAATATGGATATTAATATGTGTTGGCACCTTGAGTTAAGTCAAAGCGATACTTCATGTGAATTCTAATGAGGTCGATATATATATCTTAAGGAAATTTGGGTCTGAATAGTATTTGGATTAATGAGAGCATGTTGACCATTATATTTGAGTATATAATGCGTGGATGAAATTTTGATTTCAATTTCGTGAGGAGGGTTTATTATAAATTTTAAACCCCAAGTGTTGAAAGAGAAGCTTCCACATTAATTTAAATTTGCCCAGTTCAGAAAGAAAAATGGGTGTGCGCATTTTATATGCATGAGAGAGAGAATGTGGGTTTGGCGGGGTGACCCCGCTATCAACTAGAACTGACATGCATGTAACTATTAATAGTAAATCATCAGTTGCATTGCAGATCACTGATTGTGAATTAAATAATATTTAATCCACTTGATCTCTCACTAGTATAACAAATGGTTACAACTAGTTCAACTGAGTCTAACTCACCTAATTGAGTTAACTAATTACACATGCATTAAACTAATGCACCAACTACAATTCAAACTCCATAACTAATAGAATTACCTTTCATGCCTCACCAACCACCCTCAACTCAAAATTCATGAGCTAAATGAGTTTATCACACTCAGTTAACTATTACAATTGATTATGAGATAATATTACATTTTATTGTCCAATTTAATTAAGGGAAAATTAAATTAGACATTGCACCAAATTTAGCCCACACTAGTGTAGGTGCTACTAGGACCTATTGGTCCCACACTAGTGTAGGTGCTGCAATTTCTTGTTGGACTTCAACAAAAAATTACCCTTGAGGTCCTTCCAAGTGAACCTCTCTCTGAATTCCTTATAAATTTTAAGATAGCTTGGAAGGTCCACTAGTGGGGAATCATGCACTGCCTGTACCTTTAGTTGTGACTTGGGCACCAAGTAAATCTTGTCCTTTTAGTATATTATGTCTTGTACCACCTTGTATCTATTTTCCTGTAACTTCCATCCAATATTTCACATTCCATATTGTCTTATATTATTCCACCAATAGCTAAGGTTTCTAGTCCAAAGTGGTGCTCATGAAAGAGTATGTTGCGGGCCTCCTAGAAAGTGCATTAGACACTACATTGTCCCCCCCCTTTAACATGCTCGATCTAAAAATCGCAATATTTCATTTTTCTCACCCATTTTTGTTGTTGATCATTCAACTCCTTTTGGTACAGGGAAAAATCAGAGGTTGTTGTTATCAATCCTAACCTTGAACTAGTTGGCCACCAAATATGGCCTAAACTTGGCCAATACATGCATGATAGTGAGCATCTCTTTGTCATGGATAGAGTAGTTATGCTCATAATATCTAATATTCCTTCTCTCGAAAGCTAAGGAGTGACCATTCTGTATCAATACTGCTCCAATATCGCCACCTGAGGCGTCACATTCTAACATAAATGGCTGAGAAAAATTAGGTAAAACCAAAAGAGGACAAGTACTATTTACCTCCTTTAGTCGTATGAAAGCATCCTATACTACATCTAACCACACAAAAGGGTCCTTCTTGTTCAAATATTGAAGTGGGGTCTCTAAGTGAGAAAATCCCTTAGTGAATCGTTTATAGTAAGTGTAGAGACCTAAGAATCCTCTTAGAATCATCTTATTCTTGGGAGTAGGCTAGTCAATCATGGTATGTATCTTCTCCTGGTGCACTTGAACCCATTCTCCACCAATCACATGCCCTAAATAGAGCATCTTTTTCAATCCAAAATTTCACTTGGAAAATTTAGCATATAACTATTTCTCCTCTAAGATACTCAACACCTCTTCCAAGTGTTGCAAGTATTCCTCCCATGTTCTTCTATAAATCAAAATGTCATCGAAAAATACAAGTACATACTTGCATAGCTTCTTGTTGAACACATGGTTCATACAAGACTGGAAGATAGCTAGAGAATTGGTCAGCCAAAAGGGCATAACCAGTAACTCATAGTGGTCATAGAAACATTTGAAGGTTGTTTTGGGATGTCCTGCTCTTTGACTCTAATATGGTGGTAGCTTGATCGAAATTCAATCTTGGAGAAGTAGACGTACCCTTTTAATTTTTCCATCAAATCATCAATCCTAGGGATGGGATATCTATTTTTAATGTATTATTTTTTAGTTCCCTATAATCAATACACATACTAAGGGATCCATCTTTTTTCTTGACTAGTACCACTGATGAGGGAAATGGGCTAGAGCTAGGTGAATGTGGCCTAGCGCAAGCAACTCCTAAACGGTTTTATCTATCTCATATTTGTATTCCCTAGGGTGTATATATGGGGTAGTGACAACTATTTGAACCCCCTCTTCCAATTCTATGATATTCTCAAAACCCATGTAAGGTGGCCTCCTTGGTGGAATGTCCCCAAACACCTTCTGGAACTTTTGCAATAAATATGTTATGTGTGATGGATACTACTGATTATCTTACCTCTTATCTGATATTATACACTCATCTTCCCACTCAATGTCCCCATGTTTAAATATGAACTCCATTTTATTTTATGTTACTATCTTGGGAGGATAAGTGTATGCCCCTCAACACCACAATATTTCCATCCTATCCATCTCCATCTTCTTGTAATCCATCGTGTAACACCCAATAGAGATGAGCCACTGAATCCCCAATTCTAAATTGTTGTCATGCACATTAGTTATAAAGAATTCATATATGATGGTATATTTCCCCATTGTTAATCTCATATTAGGGATCATTTTTTTGCACTGCATGAATTTTTTCCTAGGCTATGGAGAACCTTTCAAAATATGTGGTGGCTAGCCCTCTCCTGGAAATATAGTCAAAATCAATGAAATTACTTGAATGAAGGCTTCTGTGAGAAGAAATATTTAGATAATAATCATCCAAATCCATCACATAATTGAAAAAAATTCCAATGAAATTGTGAGTGGCCCCACCATCAACCAAAAATGTATCTCTTTTCCCCTATATATTCCCTTGTATCATGAGCATGAGGAATAAAGGAATCCCTATGAGGGTAGTAATAAAAATATTATTCTATCCCTCATGGGGTTTATCACCCTCCATGTATCTAAGTTCCTCCTATGTCTACTCCTGTTCATCCTCATCACTCTGACTATTAGATAGAACCTATATATACTGTTCTTTCCACTTAGTTGTACATTGGTGTCCTGGTGCCCAAGGCTCATGGAAGGTGAAGCATAAATTTCTCCTCCTGGGGACTCTCTTGGTATCCTCATTAAACCGATTTCTCCCTGTCCACTCCCTCTGAGGGTGTCTAGTAACCTTTCCCTTGAGAAGGAGGGTAGGTTTAATTGGAGCTTTTTTTTGGAGTCCCGTATTGCAAATCCTAAGTTCTACTATCTGCATCCTAAAGTGAAGTGGGTTTATAATACCTCACTCACCCATGCAGGGGCTCAACTAAAGCCTCCAAAAACAACATTATCCTATTGGAATTTGAAAAATATGGCACCATCAATGAAACCTAAAACATTTTTCTATATAGTGCTTTGGGTTATCGGTCTACCCGAGATGAATTAGTTCCCAAAAATACATCTTAGGGTCTTTCCAATCAAAATTATCCACCACCCTCAACTAAAAATCCTCATAAGAGGTTACAGTGGCATTCCCTAAGGTGGTTAAGCCATGGTACCACCAATAATGTGCTTCTCCTTCCAGATGCAGGGTGGCTGGTTTAATTGTATCAACCTCTATCACTTGGTTCAAATGAAAATAAGTATCTATCTTCTCAAAACACACCCTAGCCTTGCATCTGGTAGAGCCATAAAAACTGGGAAGAGTTAGCTTCCCAACAATGCATTTCATATTTATAATTTGTGTAGGTGCACCTCCTGCCCCTCCTTGTTCCCACCCTTTAACAAGAAGAAATATTTAAAATAGATTCCATCTCAAAAAACTTCCTCCATAGACTAGTATTCCATGTAATATTTCCCCAGTGGCATCTCTTCCTATTTGGATGGTTCCTCGAAGATGATTGGAAGGAAACTAGGCCCTAGTGGGCCATGATATTCCACTATAGATGTAAGGGTGTCTCTGAGCATTTGTAATGGAAATATTATGAGGTTTTTCTATCTTCTCACTAGTGGATGATTCTCTATTATGGCCCTTGCTTATGTTATATCTCCTCATTTACTTGTCCATATCTTTCTTCCCTTTAGCTATATTATTTAGAGTCTTTGAAAGGCTCTCAAATGTTACCTCCTCTTGTCTGATCCTGCCATATTGACCTCTTTTGATGAAATAATTATCTCTTCTCTATGCACTATAAAATATACATGTGGATTGATTTGCAACTCTCTTCCTTTTCTTTTGTACCCTGTCTCCTATATGTCATGTTATGGAATATCTTCGAGGTCATAGGTTTTGATATCATAGATGGCCAAGGCCATGCTATGATACCACTGTAAAGTACCAGAAATTAAATGCACGATTTTCTTCAAAATTTCAAACTTTCTTCATAGAAGACTTTAACAAATAAATTGCATAATTTTTTTGTCTCACACTTATAAAAAAATACTTCAAAAATGGAATAGAAAATTTGAGAACAAGCTAGAAAATTCATAAAATTAGATAAATAGGCTAAAAAAAAAATCCCCAAAAACAACTCAATCATTTTGTCAACTGAAAAATTCTTCATGCAAGGACAGGAATGATGGAACTTGGAATTTTCCAACTAATTCAACCTTGCTATAAATGGTCACAATATTTGTAAATTCATCCCTTTCAGCCTTAAAACCACTAATCCTATAAGGAAAAATATCTCTACCCTCTGTAAAGTAATATTTTATCCCTCTTCAACAAATCTAGAAATGAACTCGACCCCCTGGTAAAAGTGAACTCGACCCCCTAATGAAAGTGAACTTGGCCTCTCTAATGGAACTCGACCTTCCAACAACAAAAAATAATTTCTAGAAGAAAGAAACTCAGCCTCCACTAATATTAGGCAACACTCCAGAACTCAAACCCTTGGATTGATAACAAATGCGGACCACATAAGGAAATTCAACCTCTTTGAAATTTATCCAACTCAGCCTTGGAGGAGAATGGGAACTTGACTTGAAAAAGGAAATAATTCAGACCCCTTTAAGTTCTCAGGAAATTTAGCCTCTCTCCCAAGGTAAATATCGACCCCCTTGAATTTGACCCCTCTAGTATTTTGGCCTTCCCTGTCACAAATTGGCTTCCATAGAAAATTCAACCTCTCTGGAAAGTAATCACTTTCTGCAAAAATAAATTAGGTTCAAAATCCTACAAGAAGATTAGCAATATATAGAAAATAAAATCCAACTAGGGTGGCAAGGAATTCCACCAAAATTGGAGGAATATATAGGGTGGCAATGAAGTCCACCAAAACTAGGGTGAGGATCTCCTTTGAAACCCTCACTTTGCATTCACTTGAGCTATACTTCAACAACAATAGAAATGATGATTTAAGATAATCCACAAATGAGCTCCTCCCTCCTTTTATAATTTCGTATTGAAAAGATTCTAGAAATTCCTTTTTTTATTTTATTATTGATTTTACCTAATTTCCACCCTTTACCAAAATAAAAATTACCAAAATTACCCTTTTTCCACCATTTTACAAGTATTTACAAAAATTCCAAATTTTGCAAAAATACAGTTTCTACTCAAAATGATATCCACCTCTCTCTCTCTCTCTCTCTCTCTCAAAATATCAGAACAATAGAATGAATCATCCAACATGGATCATATGCTTCTTCACCAACTCCAAATCACTATTGGGCCATCTAATTATGATTTTTTGTAGGAAAGATTCCTTAGATAGGGGTCGATGATATAAACAAAGCTTGTGTCCATTAACCATTAGGGGATTTTTTTCCTTGTCTATGATGTGGAATTTAATGGCTTCACTATCATAGAATGTACCAATATCATAAGGGTCGATCTAGAATATTCTAGAAATTCCTTTTTTTATTTTATTATTGATTTTACCTGATTTCTACCCTTTACCAAAATAAAAATTACCAAAATTACCCTTTTTCCACCATTTTACAAAAATTCCAAATTTTGCAAAAATACAGTTTCTACTCAAAATGATATCCACCTCTCTCTCTCTCTCTCTCTCTCTCTCTCAATATCAGAACAAACTCAAAATGATATCCACCTCTCTCTCTCTCTCTATATATATATATATATATATCAGAACAAACTCAAAATGATATCCACCTCTCTCTCTCTCTCTCTCTCTCTCTCTCTCTCTCTCTCAATATCAGAACAAACTCAAAATGATATCCACCTCTCTCTCTCTCTCTCTCTCTCTCTCTCTCTCAAAATCAGAACAAACTCAAAATGATATCCATCTCTCTCTCTCTCTCTCTCTCTCTCTCTCATAACAATAGAATGAATCATCCAACATGGATCATATGCTTCTTCACCAACTCCAAATCACTATTGGGCCATCTAATTATGATTTTTTGTAGGAAAGATTCCTTAGATAGGGGTCGATGATATAAGCAAAGCTTGTGTCCATTAACCATTAGGAATCTTTGTGGGAACCATTATGTCGATTTATCTAGGATGGCAATTTCATATTCTTATAATAAAAAAAACCATATAATAACGCAATTGTTTGAAATTGGTTTATTCCTTAAATATTTTAACGCAACATGGTTATTGTATAGTATTACTAGATAATTGGTAATGTAACGATAAATTTTTTTACTTGCATAGATGACCACAAATACTCCTTCTCAGTTACCATGTAATTAAGCTCCGCGAAAAAAACATTTTTTTTGACATAGTATATTGCATATGGATTTCCTTCTTCAAGTTGTCCTAGCACAACTCCTATAGTGGGGTTTGAGGCATCTATGGAGATATGGAATGGGAGGGACCAATTAGGTCGTCTCAAAATTGGCACCTCTGAAACTTTAAATTTTAATTCTTCAAAGGCACATTGACACTTTTTTGTCCACAAAAACTTATAACTATTAGTTATTAGAGAAAATAATGGATGAGAAATTTGCAAAAAAAAATCAATGAATCATCAATAGTAACCAAAATGTCCCAGGAATTTGTGTACTTATTTTTGTGAGCGAGTACTTGGTAAATCTAATATCACCTTAATTTTTGTGGGATCCTCCTGAATACCTTTTGCTGAAATGTAGTTTCCTAACAAAATAACATTGGTTCATATAATTTGAAACTTAAGATTTCTAAGGGACACATTAGCTTCCTTACACCTTAATAATGTTTTTTTGAAAATTAGCTAATACTTCATCAAAATCATCACCATAAGTCATGGAATTTTCCATATATATTTCCACACAGTCATGTATCATGTCGTAGAATATAACAGTTACATACTGTGAAATGTGTTAGAGGAATTACATAATCTAAATGGTATAAATCGATATGAAAATGTCCCTGATGGATAGGTAAATGTATTCTTATATTGGTCTTCAGGTGTGATTTGAATCTGGTTTTAGTCATTGAATCCATCTAGGAAAGAAAAATACTTCTTTCCTGTTGAAGTATCCATAACTTGATCAATGAACGGAAGCATAAAATGGTCTTTTTGGGTTTCTTTGTTAAGTTATCGATAGTATATGCAAACTATTCATTTCCCATTTTTCTTGGGTAGAGATAGTCATTTAATATCATGAATTAGATAAATAAAATTAATTGTGAGTATTTTTTCAATTTCATCCTTTATTATCTCCATCTGTGATATATTCATCCAGTGCTAGGGTTGGCGAATGTGTCGACATCCTTGATTTATATATATGATGTGTGCATAACTCATGATGGATCCCCTTCATGTCTAAAAACTACCAAGTGAAGGCATAATTATGGCTTTATAGTACATTGATTAAATTTTCATTCTATTGTTTAGTCAACATCGGGTTGATATTCAAGGTTCAGTCAAGAATAATTTGTATGGTTTGCTTAGTGTAATACTAATTCTCCTTAGATGAAGTCTCATTTTCTATAGGTTAATTTATTATTGAAGTAAGCGAAGCTTGTATTTCAGGGTGTAGAATATGATCAAAGGCATGCATGTGATTTGAGGAATCATTAATTTTTTTATCCTTTGTATTCTCATGAATGGCCAAATATTGATCTATAGAGAGGGCCTGATGGAATTCTGCCTCTTCATCACTATCCTCTTCTTCAATCCATATGGGTATTTCTAAGACTATATTGAGCTTAGCGGGAGGATAAAAAATCATTTTTCTTATAGAGGTCCCATGTGATATGCTCATGTTTACTGACCTACAATTAAATTAGGCATCAATAGTGGCCCAACCAAGGTATGCCTAATATCAAAGGATTTTATCCTAAGGAGATTTTGGGTAGCAACATCATGCAATCCATGAATCCACCAAAACTAAAACATCTTCTAATTTCCCACAAATGCATCAAAACTATGAAATCTTCTAATATCCCTTCTGGTTTAATGGTAGATCTATCATGTTGTAATATGGTGGGGGTCTACTAGAGACAAAAAAGCGCTAAGGATTCCATAATTTCTCACATCATGACATTAATTGAAACACCCAAATTAAACAATGTGTTATGAATAATGGTGTTGTTATTTTTTATATTAACCACTCGGTTCCTAGGATTAGAGTACTTAGTTTATAGGGGCCCACCCATCATTATTTCTGACAATATTCCCATAACATGGATAATTTTTGGTTATTTATTATTTCTCCCATGTTTCCTCAAACATATTTCCTTAATTTATTTTAAAAAAATATGCACATCCTTGATATCTTGAAGCAATGGTATCTTCACACACACATTTCTAAGTTCTCATTAGAGATGAAATTCAGGTTGAACAATAGGCCTCTCTTGGCTTAACCTTTTAGGGTAAGGTAAAGTTTGGGGTTTAGGAGGTTGGCATTCCAAAGTTGATTCTTGTCCTAATTATTCATATCACACCTCTCTGTTTAGCCCATAAATAAGAACTCGAGGCTTGTTTTTGGTTAGAGCCATATGAGATTGAAAATGAATATCATTGCAATCTATGGGGGAGATGGAGTAAGTGGGATAGGTGGATAAAAATTGTGTAGGTTGAGATGCCTTTCCATTATTTTGGTTAGAGATTGGTTGTGTAGGTATTTTATGTCTAAGAGGGTTATATGTGTGTACTTGTAGTTGTGGAGGAGGGAGGATTTATAATATCTTGTTGGGGTGCTCGATAGGTGGGATTCCTCAACCCTGGTTTCCAAAAATAGTTTTGGGAAAGATGAGCCCATGGTTGGGTTGGAAGATTCCATGGATATGAGGTGTACTACATAATAGGGTTAGTCCAATGAGAATTATTATAATACCTCCATTTGTCTTGGACCATATTTGGGGTTTTGGGTTTCCAGGTTTCCTTGGAGAAATGACATACAGTTGTTCTTTCTTTTCTACTTATTCATTTACAACCTTCAAATTGAAAAGAGACAAAAAATTATATGGGTTGTGGTTGTTTATGCATATAACATAAATCTTATCTTGATTTACTCAACATTCCGTAAATGGATTCCTTTTTCTGCATTTCAGACATAAGATGTCCAAATTAGCTTCTACTTCCTTCTTCATTTTCCTAGAATTTAATAGATCCAATTGAGAGGCCAAGGAATTGAGTAAGTTAGTTTTTGAATTTTCTAACAAGTTCCCTAGTTAAGCTTCAGTAACTCCATTTGTAGAAACCTTAGTATGTATTGATATCATCTCCCATGGGGCTTTTCCTATTTTGGAAGATCCTCGAAAATATCTCTGAAAGAGTTCTATGATGTCATTATATTCCAACTGAGATACATCTCCTTCACCCATAAGGTTAAGGAAGTCCATGCACTCATCTCGAATTCATCGTAATAACACAACTTGTCATGTCTCAAGCATTAAGTCTTATTGTCTTGGTTTATGAAATTTATAGTTGAATCTCTTGAAATAATCCTCAATACTTTCATCTTCCTCTTGGGTCATTCTAAATACCTATCCTATTCTTTCATTAGTTTTGTAGTAATCTTGATATTTGGTTAGGAAAGATGCTTCATCTTATCCCATGAAGCGATGCTACCTTGACCAAGGCCCATGAACCAAAATAATTTTTTATATTTCAATGTGGTAGGAAAAATATTAAACTTTTGAGCATTAGTTACACAAGCATAGCTTTGACATAGGAAATCAAACTCAAAATGGAAGGTATTAGGATCTTCCTTACAGAGATCATGGAAATTGACAGTGTAGAGTGAGGATAATCTTCATTTTAGAATTAGCTTCCATTTATATGATGGGGAATCTAAAGGAGTTAGATTCTTCCTTAACATGATGATGAGATATTTATTCTAAAGGAGTCTCTCTACTCTTAAAGGAGCTTTCAAAGTTTCTACTTTCAAGGTGGTACTCCTTAAAAGGATGCAGTTCACTTTCTACAGGGTTCTGATCAACGAACTAACTCTCAAGAAGGTAATTTTTGTTCTCTAGATAAATTTTCCTAATGAGATATAAAGACAAATGATCCAAGATCAAATCTATTTTTATATTAAATCTTTTTCTAGCTTCAAATTGTTGTGTAGGGCTTTGTACCATCAAAAGGTCAAAGCTTCTTCGTATCAAGGGAGCTTGTTATTGGTGTGAAATAATTTAGATGACCTCATTCCTTGTCCTCATGAATATAATACAATGTTAGTATAGGGGGAATTCTTGATAAATATACCAAACTGGTCCCTACTCTTAGGCATCTAATAGATCATAAGCCTTAAAAAACTCAGAAATCAACAAATAAAAATACACAAAAGTATATAAAATGTTTACTCTAATATTGACAAGTCCATCGTAATGGTACCAAAAATTATGGGCCTTCCAATTACTTTTAATTATCCTAACACACAATTGATCAATTTTTCATTTAAACTGTCAATCCAATGTTTGTGTTGAAATTGTGAATTTTCACACACAATTTATGCTAGTGTAATTTTTTATATGTCAAAAGGTTGTAATAATTTAATGGTTGTCATAGTTCAAGATTTAGGTGCTTTCATAGGTCACTAATATAGCACACCACACTTGTAGGAAATAAAACACACTTTACTGAGAGTAAATAGCAAGAAATGTAAATCACACTGGTAGAAATGGAAACACACATATTACTAAGAGTGACCTATTCTAGTGTAACAATATACTTGATTGGTTGTAAAAAGGATGTAATGGAACGTATCTATAATGAAAAGTATAATGGAAAAGTATACTTGAAAAAAATCAATCATAACACAATTCTTGTCACTGGAAATAGAGTAAAATTATGCTAGAGGTGAGTTGCAACAACTAGTTTGAATAAAAATAAGAAATTCCATTAGCAAATGATTAATATTGTGATTAAGACTTAGAAAAATGTAACCTGGAGTCATAAAAAATAGTGAGTAATATTATTAGAGGAGTAGAAAGTACCAAATTTTCAGTGAAATAACATTGATGATGTTTTAGTAAAGGAAAGCTATGAGTTGAAACAAAAGGAAAAATGAAATAATTACAAGAAATATAGATTAAATAACAACTATATGGAACAGATGCAAATGAATAGACTAAGATACTTGCTAATGCTAACTATCACTACCAAGATAAGGAGGGGATCCTACCTCCTTATACAAGGTACTAGAAATCCATCAATCATTTGATCACAAGACAAGCATAAAGAAACCAGGAAAATAAAGTCTTTTCTATTATAATAACACAAAATTGTACAAAAAATGGCAATAATATCTCCTTCTAGGCTTCAATGTAAGTTGGATATATATACAAGGATTAAAATGTATAAAATAAGTGGTATCATGGATGTCCAACTGAAAAAATCAAGTAGCATATCCTCTTACAACAATACGTTCAAAATTGATATGATTTTAGGTAAAAGCTAACTCAGATTAGTTGAGCATTGCTCGTAATTGGATTTCCTTTCTGGATTGATCCTCCACTTTCCTTCATCACTTTCCATCTTGAGAAACACATGTTGGCTATATAGTTGGAGAATTTTACCCTTGATATATCATGTTGTGATAGAGTTGCAACAATGGAGGTTATGAAAGTAGGAGTTACAATAAATGGAGTTACAACAATTGAAGTTGTAACAATCCAAAGCCATAGGACATATGAGTTGTAGAAAAATCATTGGTCTTGGGTGATTTGTAGTACTCATTCCAATGGTCAAGATGTAGTTTTAGAATTGTGGAAAATTTTCAATGAAAAAATGGAAGAGAGTTTTAATACTCTACCTATTGAAGCATTTGGAGTTGTAGCATCTGTTATGAAGTCTCAGCTAGAATTGAAAAATCATGGAGGAGTTATGAACACAAAAAGGAGTTCAACAATGCCATTTTTATCATGCCTACCAATATTATTATGAAAGATAACATTATTGTAGCACAATGCATAAGTACAAGAATAAAATAGAAAAAAAAAGAGAATAGTCATACCTACACCAAGAAGGGGTGATAGGGGATAAAGAGTAAATAAAGAGATGATGGAAAGTGGAATAATGGTATCAAACATGTTATATATGGACATTGAAAAAATTCCAATTTTGACACTTGTTCTTGTCAATGATGCCAATCGTAGTTCCTGGAAAATTTCTTCTGCTGATTGGGTGCTCTTTTTTCCCACTGGCGAACTTTTGAGTCCAAGGGGGGAATATTTTTAGGCCTTGCTACTAACAATGTAGCAAAGTATAATGTTGTCATTGGTTTCTTAACCGAGGCCATAAATCTAGGCCGTTTTAAATTGGTATTAATTATGGACTCTTAGCTCATGGTATTGCAACTGAATTACATCTATCATGTCAGGAATTCTGTGTTATTTTATCGTTATCTCATGTTATGTCTTCTTGAGTAAGCTTGACTATAATATTGATCAACATGTCCTAGGAAGCTCTAATGCAATGACTAATCTGTTAGCTAAATTTGTGTTAAAATGGCACTTGTCACACATATAAAATTAAATCAATGAAAATGAACGTACATAAAACACATGGGATCACTTGCATCTTCATTGTAACAAATCCATAAGCAAAAATAGAAACACAAACACACACACACACACACATATGTAGAACATAGTTTGCATACATTATAAAAATACACATACTTTGATATCATGCTAAAGTTGGTCTTGCAGGCCCAGGATCATAATCCCGTAAACAATTCTTTAATGTCAAAACTTCCTCGAAGGGAGAATATATAGTCACAAAGAGGTCTTGTATAACCAATCATCATATGAGTCTCTATGTGACCAATAACACACAACCATCCTTGCTACACGATGGAGTAGTCATCCCATCCTATTGGACACACTTACAATGTGGCACTACATGTGTTATGGTACATCCTCTAGTCAGGTTAATGATACACCAATTTTTAGCCCCTCCAAGTTATGCTACACTTGCCTCATTTCATTTTGGTCATTATCCCCCTCATCTAAAGCCTCTCACACCACTAGTGGCTCCACCTCTCTAACTACTCCTTTATGAAAATATGGAGACTCTCCCTTTAGTATTTGTG
Source organism: Pinus albicaulis (assembly GCA_034641835.2). Lineage (NCBI taxonomy): Eukaryota > Viridiplantae > Streptophyta > Pinopsida > Pinales > Pinaceae > Pinus > Pinus albicaulis. Next base: position 476,251,170 of record CM076574.1, on the reverse strand, counting down.
GTATGAAATTTGTAAAATATAAAATTTTAATTATTAGTGCACTGTACCACCAAAAAAATAACAAAAAATAAAATTCCAAAAACACTTCACTTACCCAGGTGTCCCTACTACTCACCATGGGGTAAAACTATTTTAGGGTCATGGCAGATTTTAGTCCCCACATATGCATAGTCATTGATCCATATGACATGCTTCTCAAAATAGTCAAAGTATTAATGAGCTTATGCTCGAGTTTCTACCCTACACCCAAGGCTAGACATCATATCTATCTATCGTTTCATTTGGGGTGTCATACTCCCTGGCCTTGGTGTTAGAATTTGTGTTTGTAATATTGATAGTCACTCAAAGAATAAAGGGAAAATTATGTTTCCATATCCAAACATGCTCTATTTTCATGTGTTTTATTTTCTCATCTATTCCTTTGATTTAACCAATAGTCCCCCCCACTAGTTTAATATTTTCGGGGCCATGCACCTAACTGAAAAGCCCAATTGGATTTGGGATACCAAGTGGGGATTGGTTGTACTGACCACTCATGTCATTGTAAATAAGATAGTGTGAGAGGGAGGTCCACTATGTCTCTAATCGGGATATTCCCACTTTCCTTCGACATAGTGGGAGTGTAGCACTATTCCATTGCATCCTCCACATTCCTCTCTCCCACTAGTATGCATCTAGACACCCTGATATGGGCCCCTCACCTCGAAAATCCTATGAGAAAGTAGATGTCCTCCACCTCTATCTTTACCTTCAATTCCTATGCTTCAAAGCACTGCTATGTAGGATCCCACCACTAAATGATCTTCTCTAGTAGTCCAAGTTTCAATCTCATGTGTTCGGTTTGAAGAAATTTAGAATATCACAGTTGCATAAAGCTACTGTTGTCCTAGGGTGTGCCATGTAAACTTAATTTTAAACATCATGTTCTCTTCCCCCCCACTCCAACATCTTGCAATCCATGCAAACCCATCATGAAAAACATTAAAATACATCCACATGCAAAATAAATGGGTCCAACACAAGCTTACCCTCTTTTAGATCTATGAAAAACTATCTTCAACACTCTCCCCAATGTGAAACCGAGATTTTAAGGGAATAAAAACACTTTTTATACCTCACATGAGAGCACTGAAGGGCCTAATAACACCCCCTTTACTCCATGATAGTCCATTGGAGTGCACTTGACTTGGGTAAAGTGTCCCTAACACATGATTTTCAAGGAAAACCAAGAAAAAACATATATAAAATGAAATAAAATGTTAATAGCACTAACTTGGTGGTAGCATAATCTCATTTTGTGGCTTGAGGCTCCCAAGATCTAAAAAGAAATTCCAATTACAAGAGGGTTTCTGCAAAATTTGTCTCATTGTCGGTAATAAATGAATACAATTTTCAAGAATTTCCTCTTTTCTATTGGGAAAGTGGATAAAAAATATCTCCTTTCACATTGGCCATACCTATTTATGTTTTAATTTTCATTCTTGGTGACCTTTTTCATGTCTTTTTTTCACTTTATCATGCTACTAATGATTCCATAAGGAAATTTTGACTATCTCTTGTACAAGAACATGGATCTTTCACCACATTTACTATAATATTGAGCTCTGATATCGAAATTGGCATATTGGGTTAGGATACACATCACTTTTTCTATTTCATTTTTGACCTTCCTCACACTATTTCATTATGGATTAGGTTCCACCCCTTTAGACTACGACATTAACCATGTCCTTTTGCAAGTCATAACTTGTATGAGAGAGCCTATCCTTCATGGGTACCCTAGAATAACACTAAATTGCCATTTTTTTTCTCATTATGTGATGATATATAGGTCCACGGATCCTCTTTAGAGCCCACTATGACATCAAAATTGAGCCTCATGTTTCTCTTTGTTTAAAATTCTTGGCCACTATCGACCTTATATGGTGTCCTCACTCTTTTTCTCATTTCTATTTGGTATCTTATGCTTATGGGATTAAATTTATTGTTATATTCCATCCTAATGTTTCTTGCCTTCATATTACTCACCAACCTTCTAGCTATGCTTGACCTCTTTCCTTTGAATTAGCCTTGCCTCCTTATGCAACCCATCTCACCCTTTTAAAGAGATCACTGCAATGAGTGGACTTCCATTTCCAGTAACTTTACTACTAGCTCCTTCTTTGCTTAGGTCGGTTATGTTAGTCTTGCAATAAGATGCATACCCTTATACCACTTGTCTCTGTGGACTAGTATTTCTTTTGATCCTCTTTGTATGCTCATTATACTACTTGAAGGTGTCGAGTTCTTTCCATTCTTTCCTACTCATTAGTTAAGATGAAAATCAATAAGAAAAATATTATCTATTATCTCACTTATTAAATCATGGGAAATATGTGAGCTTAATTTTATATATTTTTCAGAATCGCTACAAAACTCAGGAAAAATGACTAATTTGAATATTTTTTTAACTATTATTCAGGCTCATCAAATTTGAATGAAAAATACATATCAAGCTCATTTATTTTCTCTTTTGTGCTTGTTAAATCATGAAGGGTACCATATATACAAAGCGGGAAGGTAGTTAAGGATATATTTTTCTATGCTTTATCATGGTATTTATTATATTTCCTTGTCATGGAACTTGTTTGATTCATCCTCTTATAGTTGGGGTTTTCTTGGCTCTAGAGCCACACCATCAACATGATTTGAGTTAGTATATTACTGAGTTAGTATCTCACCCAATTGGTTACCCTTCCACTCTTTGGTTTGTGATGATGCCTCCCATGTCACCATTTTTTTGTATGGTATTATTTAGTTCAATCTACCAAGTTCACATTTATATTGTGTAGTTATATGTTCAAAGAAAGTCCTAGTTAGAGTTGTCCATCTATAGTATTTTCCTACATTTTGTGGAAACCATCCCTATGCCAATATTTCATCAAGTATTCAACTGATACCATCAAAGACCTCATGTTGGTGTCAATTTCATGTCTAAAAATGGGGGATACATTAATTCCATCCTTCGACATATATCTTCCCATTGAAAAAACACCTTATTTGGAATGTATATCTAGAAAAAATCTAGTACCTTCTAGAGCTTGTAGTGCTCAATGACAAGCTTCCTCATGGTTGATAATTTGTTTTACTCATTCGTTCATGTTGACATATTTCGTGAGCACTCGACATCAACTCATTCATTCAAACCTTCATCATTGGTGACCTCCCTATCATCTATTAATGGGATCCCTCAATGCCCGATAATGTATTATGTACTTTGAGGGACATCATATGGGAAATTATTTTGGTGTTTATAGCCCTATTGAGATTTATTGTGACAAAGATTGAAATTATAGCATGAGTTATCCTTAACTTCATGATTCCACAATATGTTGTGTGGGAGACCATACTCTATTATTTCAATACTAAATATTGGTATGCCTACCTCGGGGATGTACTTTATATGCATCTGGCTATGATTTTTCAGCCCTCCATAGGTATTGTGTTTGTGATTCCCTCCCTTTGCCTAGTTCATTGAGATTATTGTAATGCATTCCAACCATAAATTTCTCTTATGACTTCAGACATTAGTGGGTATATTTTATAGCTCAAAATGTCACCCCCTTGGGTTCATTAGGGAAGAACATCATATTGAATAATGGAATGCAAAAAATGGTCCATGGAAACTCTACAAAAACCAATATTTTTCCCCTTCAATACCCCTATAACATTATCAGAGAGTGTTTTTATTCCTAACAACATTCATAATGACTTGATGGGGAGAGTTGAAGGGCTAAAAAACTCTCCAGTTACTCAACAAAAGAGAGTTGAAGCAACAATGCGAATGGATAAGTGAAAACACAATCAAATTTGATCACTTTTCAAGGATAAGGATGAAAAGAACATATCAAAAATGGTCAAAAAAGTGTCTATATGCAATGTGATCACTCCTCCAATCCATATGTAAAAGAAATGCCTTCCATGGAACAAGGGGAGAAAATTCTATTATAACGAAGTGCTACCAAATTAGAGACTTGTGGACTTCCTTGCAATAAGTTGCAGACATTGCGTGCCTTCACAACAAGCTATGGTGAGAGGAGTAAAATGGACCAATGACTGCAACAAAGTGACTTTTGTACTATTATGGTATGATATAAACAATATATTCTCCCCCCCCCCCCCCACAACAATGTTTTTTTTCTTTAATGATTAATTTATTTGAACTTGGGTTTATTACACTATGATAATGGGTGTTGCAGGAAGATATATTTTGTGTGTTTTGTTATTTTTATGTAGGAATAGGTACATGGAGTTCAGGAGAAATTATATCTAGTGAACCCTTATATGACTCACCAAATATCCAACTTTTGGGAAAAATTTGCACAATAAAATCCTTCTTGTTTATTATTTCTTGTGCATGTGTGCAATAGAGGGGTAAATAGATTGTGGAAATTTTTGTTTGAGGCAAGCTTTGGGAATAATTATGGGTTTAAATTACCTTATTACAATAAGGGAAATTCCATAAAACACTATCATCCTTAGGTATTCCAAGGTACAATATCGCATGATCACTTATGCCACACAAATACCTAAATTCTCTTTTGACCACTAACTAGTGCTCTTTTCTATGTGTTGCCATGCATCAATTCAACATTCCCACTACATGAGAAATATCCAATCAAGTGAATACCATTTCATACATAATAATTCCTGTAACCTTTGCATGGAAATTAGTATGCCTCTCTTATTATGTGCTTGTTAATTAATAATTATTTTTCACATGTTATTGATGACTATGTCTAAGGCGAGTTTTCTGAAAGCTGATTTTCATGTATTAAGATTTCATGCAGTATAACGAAACTTTTCGCCTCACCACTTTGCCCGGTCCACCCGTAACCCGGTCAAAACCTCATTATCACTATCCTATCTAGCTTCGGCCCTATTTGGTGCCATCGGCTCTAGAAAAATCCAGGAAATACATTTAAAAAACATACTAAGTTGGGGTAAAACGCAAGACATTTGCCATGGAAATCATCGAAAAGGCCAAAAAGAAACATAAACCTTGTTCTGGGAACCAGTCATGGCATGAATACTCCCACTTTGCAAGTTACGGTCGTCCGGCTACGATGTGCCGCACACACACACTAAGTCTCGACCTTTGAACTTGGGTCTCTAAGTGATTGTTGGGTGTTTAGGTGTTTATGGATTTTCCAAGGCGAAATGTAACATCATCCCAGAGAAATTACTTGGAATCACATTTGAAGAACGACACTTCTCAATGTAAACATGGCGCTTTGAAATGTATGTAAGACGGGGAGATGACTCCATCAGAGACACTGGGCGCCTTTCGACGCCGAATGGGTAGAAAGAAACTGCTGTAAAATGGACCGAGGCCAGGCTGTGGTGACAGAGCCTCACAATACAAAAGCGGAGGGCGGCCGTGTTGACTTCAGGGATTGCAAAAGCCCGGAGTTTTCCTTTTGCTAGGCAGTCTTCGGTGACTCTAGTTTTACGAGTGTAAGTGATGTTCATAACAGGCCCAGGATACGAAGTGTGCACAGAGGCAAATGGTGACATTTGGGTCCTACGACGGATGAGTGAACAGGTGAAAAGCTATTGCGAAGCTTATAAAGCAGCTCTTATTTCACTTTCTAACTCTCATACATCATCCTGTTTTGTCTTCTGATGAAAAGCTGAAAGACCTATCACTTGCATACGATCGACTTGACTTCATCTGCACCATTGATTTAGTCCCCAGACAGATTACGGCATAATACAGAACAAAAAATGTGTTTTGTGATCTGGTTGTCTTTTTTAAGCAATTATAGAAAGCCTCATCAAAACCTAAAAACTTTGTGGGTGTTTAAATTCAAAATGTCGAGGTAAAAATCTAAATACCACTAACCAAAAGAGACATTTCTCCTCATAAAGAAAAAACGTTCAAAGCTTCAAAGGACGTCTTATCAAATTTGAGTCCAGATACAGCTTTGAAAGGAATGATAAATTTGGTAAGAAATTTGAGTTTTATCACAAAGGGAACATCACCAGTGGAACAACATTTGTCCTCGACAGGAGTTGTTTTAATAGTATCGGTGTTTTGGAAAAGTTCAGAGCAAAAATAAGTTTCCATTATTCAATAAACAGACTGTATATAATATGTTTTGAAAGCGAGAGAATGTAGTGAAAAAGGATATATATATACCAAAAATACCATGGAAAAGCGCAGAAAAACTACAACAAGTTTGACAACTACGATGGAAAAAGTAGAGTATGAAGCACTCATACAAGCATAGAAGTATTTTGAAAAGAGAAACACTTTCTTAAATCAAAGAATAACGGCTAAAATCCAAATAATGTCGAAAAATTTGAGCTACTGACGAAGAAGTTGAAAGCAGAAAGTAAAGACAAAAAAAGAAAATTTGGTTATGATTAGAATGCTAAAAACTATGACAGACATACAAAGCTGATCAAAAAATTAGCATTATTGGGTAACTCCATTTATGGAACAAGTGCCTTTTCAAAATAAGACAACCTAGGTTGACGGTGGATATTGCATTTTAAAGTTTCTGAATCTTTGCCATTCATGTAAATTCCTAAAGCCTAAAAGGACACACAGGCACCTGGGATTGAAGAGGTTTCTAAATAACAATGCAGCTGTGGTTATAAGATGGAGATATCACCAATACATGAAAATGATGAAAATTATAAAAAAGCACATGTGGATAGAAAAGATGATGAGCACCGAGGTGGGTGCCACCCCCGAACTTATTTTGCTGATCAGAATTCATTTCTTCAGAGGCATCAGGCTGATACGAAAAGCCCAAGACAGGACTCTTGATTTGTTTGAAAAGAGAAAAAGAATCTGTGGTCTGAAAAACACAAAACGATGGGGTTTTCTCTGTGATAGACAGATATATAGTGGAAAAATTACAGAATCAATTTTGAAGTGATGAGGTCCAGCTTTCACCCGGATGTCAACGAAAAGGGCCTTATATCGATGTTATTATTACTAGGTGGACTTCCATGTTGAAAATATATGTTAAAAGGGCAAAATAAACGGAGGATGACCTAATGTTGAATGAAATTGAAAAGAAATCTATGAATACGGGTTTGTGATCCTGCGAGATTAGCTCTAGCTCGCCGGAATGTATTACTTTTGTGACTCTGTTCAAGGAATCTAGGCTATTTTGAAAAAACGGGGGTTCAGCTGTTGTTTAAAAAGCAAGCGCACTGTTTCGGAAAAAAGCTCTCATATTCATCAGAAAAGACAGAATTTGGCATATATACTTGGGGATGGGGGGCGCGTGTTAAAATTTCGAAAAATCCATGAACTGACAGAAAATTTCTTTCCTAAGCGCCAGAAGAACACGAGGTACAGGTGTGGAATTTGGAATTTGTCCGCCTTTCATAATAAACAGTGCAGGGGACACACGATAAATTCATAAAATGTCAAACGCTGTTACCAAGCGACCACAGGCCAAACGAACACTTGGGATTCAGATTTTTGCGCGGCCTGTGATGCCGCGCAGGCCAGGCCTCGGCCTTTCTGGGTTCGCCTGTGGTTGTCCCAACTCACCAAGGTTTCCATCTCAGTTTGAGGTGTTTTCCATTCTTCTCCCCCAGGTTTCAGGAGATTGCTGGTGTGTGAAGGTTTAACAACAAGACAGTTTAAAAATATGCTATGGTCTGGTGGAGTAAGTTGAAGCAAGCATAAAGGTTGGATCAGCACTAAATCATGAGCTGACTGTTACAGAACATACTCTGGGTTAGAGACAGTATGAGAGTCAGCTGTGTATTATGTTGTTATTTGAACGATAGAGAAATTTGCCAAGGAACCGCCTTGGTAACAGGTGAATGATTGAGAACAGGTGGTGTTCAAAGAAGAATGTAATTATGTGGAAAATTTCTCTCTCGTTTGAACTAAATACTGGCTGTGGTTTCCATGTATCATACAAACTAAAAAACGGGATCTATTACCTGTACAGAAAGGTGTGTCTTCTTTCCTGGCTGGCTAATATTCCTTTGTTTGAAACCATCACGGATACTAATAAATGCCTGAAGACCTCGAAAACTGTGTGTGTGTGCTACAATTACCACCGCTCTACAAAGCATAATTTACATACAGCTGAAACGGAACATGAGAATCAAGGAATACAAACTAACAAGCCAGAATCTGCAGACGTCTTGTCCAAAGAGGGTGCTACGGAAAGGAACATGTGACAGGCTCAGTTGTGCCCTCTTAAAATCAAGGGACCAGAATCACCTTCCCAAAAGCATCAAAGGGAAAAAAGTGACTATAAATGCAGAAAAGCTGAGTTTTTACAGGTTGCCTCAGCTATTTTTTCTTTCAGCTTAGCACAACTAAGTTCAACCATTTGGGCAGGTGAGGTTTTTTTTTTGTACAAAGCATAGATTTATATTGACAGAGTTTGGTGGAAGAAGACAAGCTCTCAGGCTTGGTTGGGCACTTTAAGCTGGTCTACAAAGTCCAACTCACCTTGAACTATGGGTGACAAAGACATGCTCACACTAAATTTAACTGCATATAATTAATTTGGGTGGTGGCAGAGGGCGGGGATGGTGGGGTGGTAGGAAAAAAATATGGTTTTAATAAAGGGACACAGACAGAAAGCTACGAGAGGAGGTTGTCACGCCTGCAGAAAAGAACGGTGTGTGTGTTAGCAGTTTTCTTAGCCCTGCTAATTTTCAGAACATTGATGATGGATGTTCATATAGATAAAAGTTTTCTGTGACCAGGGGCCATTGATAAGAACTGTGGAGCAAGCACTGAAAAACCAGGCACCTCAAATGCTATTCAGCTATGTATTGTTTATTCATCCCTGGTCTCTCAACGTGAATTGAGCCTGCCCAGCAGGGACGTTGCTAGCTTCGTCTGTCGATTATTTATAGAAAGTCCAGGTTTATAATGGAGGATCACCTGGACCAAGATACGGAAAACAACAGCGTACGCTAAAACACAAAAACAAAAGAACATTCATGACGCACCCACGGGGAATTGCAACGATTATCTACTGTTTAACAATATCTGTTCGCATTAAACGGCGAAACATTCAAGGTGAGGGAAGCTTACTTTTAAAGAGACGGGGTTCCTGTGGAAACAGTCTGTCGGTCCGTCGAAGACGACCCCCATATCAATAATGAATTTGAGTTTGGCTCCAGAAAACGGTTTATAGTGAGGGCGGTTGGTTTGTTAAAAACAAGTTGGGTCAGGCCTAAGCGGCCAATGGAAGCCTTTAAAAATGTGAGCTGACAATCTGGAGGAGAGTGAAATGCCTCCATCTGTTCTTTCAGCTTCAGGCGAGTTGTATGTTTAAATAGAGTAAAATTTTCATGGTGGCCACCTATGTGAAGTTCGACGTGAGCGCTCGGTGGCAGATCTGGGGTTTCAATTTCTGTCCAAAAATGATGTCCAGAGCCTGAGATTACATCACCAAAAATGGTTCAGTTTATCTTGACTTGAGAAATTAGTGACCCTTTCTAACTCAGGCTTTGGTGGCAGCAAAGTGCTTTCCTTATATTTTCCCTGCCTCTTCTTGTTATTCTTTATATACGAAAATCACTGTGCAGAAATATTTGCCTTGAAGGAGAAGTTTGATACGAGTTTAGCTACTAATAAAACTGTTGATTCCATTTAACAAAACGGTGGCCTAAATCTTCTTACTTTTGTAGCTTGTGAGAAGATGGCAACTCACGGTTGGAAGAGGCCCCACTATGATACATTTCTTTTATCATTCTGGATCCAGAATATATTAAGGCTACAAGAGAAAGGAGGTTACACCAGGATGTTTTATGAGCCCACCCCGGTCTCTCTGTTCTCCGATTGACCGCATCCCCCACCAACTGTCCGCCCTGCCCCCTCCAGCAGACTTATCACAAGCTCAAAATACTTGCTGGACGGTCAGGCGGTGGGAAGAAAGGGCAGCGGCAAGAAGGTGCGGGGCAAGAGAAGGGACGAACGACAATCGAGAGAAAGGATGAACGACAGCAGAAGACAAGAACGACGGACGGTGCAGTGAGTCCGGCGTGTGAGAAAATGAAGCAGCAAGCAGATACAACAGAAAGCGACGACTGTGTGTTGAAGGAAGGCAGAGACAACCGACTTGGCGAGAAAGTCAAACCATGTCTGGCTTGGGAGAAGGCAGAAGCTCAACTTGGCAAATGACTTGGACACCGAAGGCAGAAAAAAAAGCAGTAGTTTACATTTTAATTCAGTAGGGCATTGATGAATAACAATTAATGTTTTGATGAGCAGGAATAATGATTGAGCAGTGAAAAGATTACCAGTGACCCTAAAAAAGACGTGGATCTGTTAGTCACTCAAAGACAAAACAGTGATATATTTCTCTAAAAAAGACAAACGATACAAACAATAAAAGACTAGATTATATCTAGTAAATGAAACATCTGTAGTATGAGAGTCTCTAGTGGCCTTTGAGGAGGGAAGAGTTAGATAGCTGAGAAGCAAGGTTGGAAAGAATGGGGAGCTGCAGGGGCATGGTGTGACCAAATCAGGGTGATGACGGTGATGTTTCACCCAGCTACAATCCTGAGAGGTAGGTGTGGAACAGTTCAGGAAATAATCTTCAGGCAGGCACAACATGTGCCGGGGCCCAGACAGCTGAATGTCAAGGTGATGAGCACGACCCCAAAATATTGACAGATCAAAAGTAAAAAATATGACATTCCGGGACACAGCAATTAAAGAACTCGTGATGATGATTTTGATGGAAGAGAATGACCTGGGCGAACAGGCTGGGACCGCAGACAAGTGAACGGAAGAAGAACAAGCCGTCTCGTGCGCCTGCCGCATCGCAGGCGAAGTGACAGAGACGTGAGCCCAGAAAAATAAACACGGATGGAAGCAGAGAAAACATGGACTCTGGGCTGCAGAGAAGAGACATCTTTCAGTTGGATGGTTTCTTGGTATAAATGAAAACCAGAAAGTGGAAAGCAAAGAGCATGGCAAGGAAGGCATGTGCTGGTGGCAGCGGCCTCAACAGATGTTTCAGGATATAAGTTGTGGTGCCTGACCCCAAGGCCAGCTGACGACACATTTTGGCAGCCACAGGTTTGGTGGCTCAACCTTTAATCTTCAGGACTTGGGACTCAAGGAGAGGGCTGTTTCCTGTTTAATTTATGGAATTTCATGATCAGGTCATGGCGATTTTCAGGCATTTGAAGGTGTGCGTAGCCTCAAGCGTGAAAAAAACACAACACACAGTGCGCTGTCCATCAGTGACTCTGCTGCTTTCTGACTTTTGCAAGTCTGGATGGAGGACTTGAGCCTCAGTTGAAGGTGATTTCAGTTATGAAGTAGACACGTGTTTCCCAACAAATATCTATTTTATGACTTTGACTTCCATGAAAGTGACATATAATTATTTCAATAGAAAGTGGAAGACATTTTAAATCCTAAAATTTAGAGATAGCATAATTTTTGGAATGAAGAGTTAAACTTCTAAATCTTATGGTTGGCTATTTTCCCTTGGAAAATGGCTGGGAAGTCATGAACCACACCTTGGTACAGATATTTGTAAGTCTTTGTACCCAGGCTTTCTGAGGCTCCCTCTGGGACAGTTTTGGATATTTGTTCATTTGATGGGATGGCTAGTTTTCACCAGAAGTTTTCTCTTGAACTATTTATTCAGAAACCATTTCATAGCATTGAACAGGCACTAGGGAGAAGATCAAACTGTAGTCTATGACTGAAGGTGTGCCATGTGATTTTGGGTAACCTCTTGGATGGTGGATGGTGATGAAGGGATTCTTCAGTGGTTACCATGCATGTATAGTAGAATGTTTATGATCTTCTGCATAACCATTATCTTCAGTTTTCGTTATTATTTGCCCAGCACACTCCCTTATAGATGAATGAGGTCAAGTTTAAAGGACTACTACCCTTGGAGAGCACCTAATTCTGAATCTACCTTTATATTTCTTCTTCTGGTATACTAAAATTCTAGCTGCATCACCCAACTGAGTCTGCTGCTCTTACAACATAGTTCCTTTGTGTGGTGGGATACCTTGACATTTTTCACCCTTTTATGGCCCTTCCTTGTTCATCCCTTGGCTCTCTGCTGGCTGTTCATCTATCAATCTTGTTCATTCAGGGAGACTAAATCCAGTCCATTTTACTAAATGGAAACTGTTTGTGAGGTATGTGACTAACAAGACCTGTTGGGCCATTCAGCCTCTATTGCTGGATGTGAATATATGATGTATTTTCCCAAAATCCATTAACTGTTTCTGAGGATAGAGGTCTGCCTTCATGTGTGTTTAAGATATTTATTGATCTATAAATGGATGATTCTGGTTGCTCTTTATGATTCAAGGTTTCTTTTAACATTTATGATATCATCAAACTGGGTGATGTGTGGCTCTTGTTATTCTAATGGTGTGATTTCTCCTTTGCCAAGGATCACTGTGTAAGATCAAAAATTAACCTCTGACAACCTTTATCCTCTCTTCTTCTACGTTGCATTGCCTTGGTTAGTCCAACTGCATTACCATTTATCACTGATGGATTCCTCTCTGTTTAAGTAAATATAAGATGTTGCACCAACAACTGGGCAGAAAGCACAGCAACTTCTTGCCTGGCAGAGAGCCTACAAAGTGGGGAAGGCTAAGATACTTGGGCTAAGCTGGGGCTGACCTTGTCTCTGTTGCAGCTACGATGAGCGCAGGCTCGGGACTGCGCACGTGGTCACGAGATTGGTTTCAGCCAGGCCATGGTGGCTCAGCAAGGCACACAGGCTTTCTGCCAGTATTTCAACTGCTGGCTATCAGGCTGCCCAAGTCAGGCCTTCGTTGTTGAACTCTTGGCTGGCTGTGCGCAGCAGGAAACGATGAAGATAATTACAACATCACACTCTGGTGCCCTGCAGGCTGGAAAGAGGCCCTTAAATACTCACTACGATTTAGTTTTGCATCAGCTATTGGTGGTGGGACCTTATTGAAAGTACATAAACAAAGCTGAAGCAATATCCACGGCGGCTCACACTAACCTCTGCGTGAGCTGTCCTTTGGAAAGCTCCGGACCTATAGATAGACCCTGTCATCACTCTCATTAAACACGCAAGGAGATGGCTTGGGACACGCCGACACGCCAGTAATCTGTGACTCTTACAGACTCATGCAAATATTACTTTCAGATACCTGCGTAATGACGGTCCATGAACCCATTTGAAATTAAAATACGTTTTTTTTCTCATCACCCCTAGCAAAGTTTTGAAACAAGTCTGGATACTTTAACTCTGGGGCACATGAGCTCGGAAAATCCCAAGAGCAACAGACCAGTTTCGGTGGTGAGACCTTGTCTCTACTAAAAATATGAGTTCTGCCTGGTGGTGGCTCCCGTGATCATCACATTTGTTTTGAACTACTGCTTCTTCCCTGGACAGACTTTGAAAGAGATCCTCGCTCCAAACATTCATGATACAACATATATCAACTCTGGATTAGGTAAACTGCAGAAAATCAACACGAGATCACTCAGATGATCCCTAAATGAATGACCCGGAGAGGGTCATGACATTGCAAGCCTGATAATCTAGCTTAGGTAGGATATTAGTAAAACCAGTGCCTAATATCACTGTCTGGGTTCTGCTTTTGGACTCTGAAATCATCAAACTCTTCAGGAAAGCAAAAGATGGTACCATTGAGTAAACTTTGATGAGTGTGCCCAGGCTTATGAGCCCACACGAGTCCTAGTGAGAAGCTTCACCCTGCCGCTCCTCCGTTTCTTGGAAGTTTCATCGATTTGGCTCCTACTGCATCCCGGATGCGCTCAGACTTCTTCTCACTGGTCAAGTTCATGTCTACCACACTGGCCAGAAACACTCATCTGTCCCACTAGTCCTCATCTTGTGCATCCTCATCATTATAACAGGTCAGCTTCTTTGGTCATGCTTTCTCGGTGTGTGCCGCCTGCCCCCGTCTCTGAAATAATATCAAGACAAAATCCCACTTTCTTCGGAGAAAGACTTCTGCACCTCAGCATATAATGAGACTGTTGAATGCCTGTGGACCTAGAGGACGGGACAGCGAAGACCGTCGAGAATGAGGATATTAGCCAGATGCAGTGGTGAACTGACATAGGTTCCAGCTTAACTTAAAACGACGTGGTATCCAGGAGCACGTCAGTCTTCAAAAATAGGTGGAAACTCTAAGGGAAAACTGGTACTAGATGTGGAATATGAAAACAGCTAAAATGGGAAAAATGGGGAAAGTGTCCAAGGCTGCACCCCTAGGTTCAACGATTATGTATATAACTCCCTCCCACCTCATTTTCAAACCCCCACTTGGTTTAACAACAACAGAAAACTCCCAAGGTTTCGATGGGACATGAGCCTTGCCATGAACAGGATCACACATGAAATGCAACAAAATAACCTTGTAAACGGAATTACAAACATAGCGAAGAAAAAAAGGGCTGAATGGATGAAAGAAAAGGTCACATAAAAAATAGGTGTCACTTTGTCCATTACTAGTCTTACAGAATAGATGACTGAGTGGCTGTGACCAAAGTGGCAGGAAGTAATAAATGAAAGGGCTCTGTTAAGACAGAACCCAGGCTGCAACCCTCCAAATACAGAAACAGAGACAAAACTTTCAGAGGGAGACGAAGCCTCCAAACATACCAAGAGAAAGTAGCTTGATGATTAGGCCACTGATGGGTGAAAATATGAAAGGATGACGAGGATACAACGTCTTGATGAACATCATTTTAACCTCATGGATAAATATAAAGTGAGGGTGCCTCAGAAAGAACGACGTTCTTTTGTCATCAAAGATAGGGTAACCATAAAGATCCTAGAGTCTTTTGGTTTTCAGGCCTGCTATTGACTCCCAACAGCCATGACTTTTAGAAGCAAAAGACAGACATTCAAGAAAAATAACAGACACTGCAACAAACACACATTGCATCCTCACAGAAAGTAGTAAGCGGTGACAAAAATCAGGGTAGAGAAAAATAGACATACAAAATAAGCCTGAGTTGCCATTCAATTACTGTGCTACATTATTGCAAACTTCACAAAAATTGCCGAGAAGCTACTATAGCAAACAAAAACAAAACAAAGCTAACTGTTGGAACATAAGAAAATGTGTTGAGCAAAAAACTTGAAACAAACATGTCAGCTTGGATTTGCCTGTTTTGAAGGTGATGCTTGGTCAAAGATCACCATGCCTCATGTGCGGACTGGTGCCCAAAACTCTTGTGACTCTTCAGTACTAGGTCTAAAATCAGAGGACGATACAAAACTACTGGCTTAACTTTGGTAAAATGACACTCACAGTGTTGTTGGTCCAGACAGAGAAGAGCCAGAAGGAATAACACGTGCAGGCATTCTTTAAACATCATGACCAAATCCTCTACTATTTGTATGCAGGCTCGGCGCCTACTTGTAATCTTATGCCGAAGGTAGTAATGGAAGAACTGAGCACCGAAATACAAGACCATGAGCTTGTACTCATTCCAATTCAAGCGGTCAAATGCCCATGGAACAATCGAAGACATTTGTTTTAATAAACCCAAATACACCTGCATCTCATCGCCTGGTCTGTTGTGGCAGTGACTATCTGGTAGGATTGCTTCTATCCAGTCTGAAACAACTTTCGAGGCCATGTTGGACATGTCATGTACATTCTGTGTTGAACGATGCAAAAATAGCTCAGGAATACACGTCTACATGATTAGGCAGTCAGAGATAGACAGGATAACATTCAGAAGGCCATCATTCCTTGCGTTACGACACAGACTCTTTCATTAGCCGTGGGTAGAAGCAGGAAAAATGGAGAAAGAAACTGAAATATGACTTTGATGCTTCCATGGTTGTCCTGATGCCTTGTGATGTGACTGAACCTCAAAACTACCATGATCATGAACGTTTGTGTCATGAGAAAATGGTATGTTCCTGTGGAGTGGGATTGGGCAGAAACTGCAAGTTTCTGCTATGCCTAAATAATTTACTCTAATAATCAATGCAAGATAACTGGAGGTGGTTATGGGGCAAAACTGAAACTTGTCCTCATTTTATTTGGACTTGAAGGGCAAAGGATTGTATGTTTCTATAAAGATTTGTCTGTCTGGATTATGCTATGAATGAACTTTGGTATATTTAAATGACTCAAATCTAAAGAAAATGCTGATAAACTTCTTATGAGAAGAATGATTTAAGTTAGGCTACAAACTCCCAGAAATTCAGGCTGTGTCACAACTGAAAAACTTAGAAATGCTAAGTAATCTCATGTTGGGGCTTCAATTTGCGGAAGAACAAAGAAAAATCATGATAACATTCCTGAAAGAATAACTGGACAAAGAAAACAACAATACGAGCCAATGAGATAATGAGGATAAAACAGTGAGTATTGAAAGTCTTTTCAATTTTATAGTCTTGTTGCATTCCTGCAACAGAAGTACATTTTCTACCCAAGACCATGATATGTAATTAAAATGATTTTAATCATGTGTTTCGCAAGATGATGTTTGAATTAAGTTTGTAAAAATGAACTGACTTAAAGATTTTTTTCCAGTGGTTGGGGCTGAATCATTTCAATTAAAATTTAACCTTAATATCTCGTCTGTTCACTGAAGACTTATTAATTTGGTTGCAATTTCTTGATTTTACGTAGCCTGTGATGATATGTTTATTCACCTAAGGCAGTGTCAGAGTACATGCATTGCCAGGAAAATGTACGATGAGAAGGTGATGTTTATGATAGAAATTGGGAGGACAGATGAACAGTTCTTGCATGGATCTATAAATGTTAGAGAGAAAAACTTAATTTCTTTGAAATTGGGCATTCAGTGTGAGGGTGGAGATACTTACGAGGACAAGGATGCTTGTTCAATCATTTCAGGAGATTTGAGTTTGAAACACTAAATTCATTGTACTTTGTATTGTACAGAAATATTGAAAAATGAAAATTAAACAACAATTAAAAAGATAGAGAAAAGTCAAAAACAGGCAAAAGCGAGAGAAAAAGGCTGGTGAGGAGAAACAAAGACATATTCAAGAATATCCATGGAAGCGAACGAGCCTAAATGCCGCTACTAGACACTTCAATGTCTTTTCCATGTCAGCTAATCGTAGCTGACGTGTTTCGTTGCATTTGATAAGAACAATATGGTCTGAAGATAATTAAACATTTAGCTGTTGAATTGACTTATCATGAGTTTTAGATTAGGGAGAGATTAAGGTTCACATGCCTAAACGGAGACCAAAGAGAGCGAGATGCAGAAAATAGCTTAACATCTTAGCCCTTGTCTAGTTTCTACACATTTAAAATAATGTTTGTGTGGTATGTTTATCTACTTTAAATACACAATAAATCAATTTGCCTAATATTTGATTTGATCATTTTAAATTCATGTTTTGAATTAGAAAACATAAATCTTTGTCAAAATTCTTAATCTTGACAGATGTATACTGATTGAGTAATGGAAAGGTTCATCGATTTAATGCTAAAACTCTGGCGGAATCTAGAGTAAATAGATAGGTTCATTTTGCAAGAAAAATATTACATTGTCGAAAAGAGACATGGATAAATCATGAAGAAAAATGTTAGGAAAGATAGTGGGTAGGTAGAAGTATGTTGATGGCCAACATTCTTGTCTTCAGGCAACATTCTCGAAGAAGAGGGTGGAAATTTTGCGCAATGGATAAAATATTTTGGTCTTCATGTGATAAAGATACCAGATACATTTCTGGCGGGAAGTTTTCCTCCCAAATGGAGCCTTTGTTGATAATGGTCTTTTCACATGTTTCGTGATGACTATATATGCAGCTTCGTTTTCTGAAGCTAATTTTCGCATAATTTGTGTCTAGAAAACCCTCACGTAAACACACTGGCCCTCTTGCTTTTAGGTCATATTCCGGTAGGTACCTGTTTATCACTATCCTACGAACGACCCTACGGTGCCGCTTCCTGTCTGACCTCTAAAAGGAAAAATCCAAGTCTGTTTCAAAAAGCCTCCCCTAAGTTAGGAAGTGGCGCTTTAAGACATTTTACCCTTGGAAATCATCAAAAGGCCAAAAGAAACCTCAATCTGCTACAGACCAATCATGACAGACCTCCCACTTTGCAAATTAAATTGATCACAGCTCTAAGTCGCGCCACTTACACACCCCTAAGTCTCAGCACTGCATAGACCACAGTCTCAAGCTGATTATTAGGTGTTTTACAGTGTTTTATGGATTTTTCAAAGGCAGGAAATATAACATCATCTCAGAAGAAATTGCTTGAATCTACATTTAGAAGAACAACTGCTTCTCAATGTAAACATGAGCCTGAGATATATCTGCAAGACAGAGAGTGACTCATCAAGACCTTGCAGCTTCCTTTCAGCATGAAATCACAGTAAAGGAAAGAAAACCACTGTCAAACAGACTGGTAATTTGTCATGGCCAAGAACCTCCTTCATCTACAAGAAGAGGGCGCTAGCCAATATTGACTTTAAGGATTGCAAAAGCCCAGGTTTGCTTTTTGCTAGACAGTAAAACAATGACTCTAGTTTTTCTGAGTGTAAGTGATGTTCATAACAGAGCTAGGATCTGAAGTGTGCACCAAGGCAAATGGTGACATTTCATTTCCCCTCAGCAAAGAGCAGTGAAATGAGACAATGAAGAGCTCCTTCACAGGAAACATAAAGAGAAGCTCTCCTTGTTTCACCTTCTAACTCTCATGCATCATCCCCTGTTTTGTCTTCTACCCACAGTCAAAGAAGAAAGCTCAAAGAGACCTAGCACTTGCATCTACAGTCAAGAAAAACCTGTCACCTAATTAGATTTACATTACAGGCAAGATTCTGGCATAATACCCAGAGAAAAAATGTGTTTGATCTAGTTTGTCTCTTACAAACAGGTATACAAGCTCATCAAATACAAAAAGAGCTTTGGCACAGTGTTTCAGGTTCTGGAAATCATCAAAGACAAATCTAAATGCCACTACTCCAAAAGATACATTTCTTCCTCTAAGCAAAGAACATTCAAAGCTTCAAAGGACATCTTATCCACAAGTTATGATCTCAGTTTTGAAAAAATTGAAAAGCATGAAAAGAAAATCAGTTGGTAAGGGCAATTTGAGTTTTATCACCAAGAGACATCACCAGTGGAACTATTGTTCATCATAGGCAAAGGAGTTGTTTTAATAGACTGTCAGTGTTTTGGAAAGTTCAAGGCAAAAACAAGTTTCCATTATTCAATAAACAGAGATATTATATAATATGCTTTGAGCAGAGGAATGTAGTGAAAAGGTGCCCTTCTTAAAAGACCATGGAAAACTATGAAAAACTGCAGCAATTTTGACACCTACAGTGGAAGAAAACACTGATGAAGCACCATACAAGCATAGAAGTATTTTGAAAAGAGGCGCCTTTCTTAAATCAAAGAGCCATGACTAAATCCAAATAATGTCAGCAAATTTGGGCACCTGCAGGGAGAAAGAGGTTGAAGAAGCAAGTAAAGACAGAAGCTGGTTATGATTCGAGTGCTAAAAACCCTAAGACAGACATGCAAAGCTGATCAAAGAATGGCATTATTGGAAGTAACTCCATTTATGGAACAAGTGCCTTTTCAAAATAAGTTTGTCCTAAGTTGACAGTAAAAATCTGAGCCTGGTTTTCCCAAGAGATACTGCAGCTAGTATATAGAGTTATAAAGTATAAAAGGATTTTGGGCATACCCTCAGATTTCGAAGAGGTTTTCTAAACAAGTACAAAACTGTCAGTATAAAGATCAAAGATATCACATCAGCACTGGGAGCAGATGAAAGATTGTAAAAGAAAGCACCTTCTTAGACAAAGGATGATCAAACCTAGGTGGGTACCACTACAGTTTACACCTTTAGTCAAAATTCATTTCACAAGGGGCATCATTTAATCCCAAAAAGGCATTAAGAGCAAGATGTTAGTTTGTGTTGAAGAAAGGGAAAAGAATCTCTGTCAAAAGGTCAAAGAATACCCCTGCAAAATGATGATCCAGTTTTTCTCTAGCAAACAGGTGGAGGTATATAGAGCAGAAAAGTGCCAAATCAAATTTTGAAGTGATAGGTCATTTCCTTGCAGATTTCAAAGGATGCCCCATCAATCATTGGTGTATTACTAAGTGGACCTTCCATGTTGAAAATATCACCAAAAGGGGCCAGCAATAACAGAGGTTATTCCCTAATGTTACAACACAGTGAAAGAAATCTAATCCTGGAGGTTTGTGATTATAAAGGATCATACTCACCAAAACTAGCCAGAATGTATGCCACTTTTGCCAATAATATTTCAAGGTCTCGAGCTATGTTTTGAAAAACTGAAGGTTCGACTATTGTTTAAAAAACAAACCTTTTTCAAACTTTTGGAAAAAGAACTCTCTCTAGATTAAATATCAAAAGGACCGTTGCTTTCTCTTTACTTAAAAGGGGGTCAAAGCCGTGGTCATTCCGTTTTGAAAATCCATCGAGCCCAAGCAAGGCCTCTTTGCTACCCTCAGCATCGAAACAAAGAAGCTTTTGGGTCGATTTGCAGGAATTTGTCACTTTTTCACCGCGCGACGCGCCTGGGAGAGGTTTTGCATTGGTGTTCAACCGCCGTGCGACGCGCCTGTACATGCGCCTGACGCGCCTGTACACGGCGCCCGACCACGACCCGACAGGCCGCCCGGTTAGATTTTTGCGCGACGTTCTTTCTCTGCAGAGTGCCGCGCAAGTTTAAAACCTCCAGCGTGCCTCCAGTTCACATACAAAGTTGCTCCAAATCTCCACAAAGGATTTCCATCAAGTTTGGAAAAGGTATTTTTACGTGTTATCCCCCTTGGTGGAATTCGTTAAGTATTGTGATAGGTTTTAACAATGACAGCTCAAGTTTATAAAAAACTAGCTATTGATGTGGTGATGAGGTTAGAAGCAAACACCAAAAGGATGCTGAATTAAGCACTAGTATGAGGGACCATTGCAATTTTCTTCAAAATTGGGATAAGACAAGGTCAAAACTCGTCATGTTATGTGCATTATTTGAAACAGTCAGAAGTTTGCCAAGGACACTTTGAAGGCGTGTAGGTCAAATGATTATGAGGAACAGTGATACAAAGGAAAGATAATTGTCATGTGAGAGGTTTCTCATATAGTTTGAATGATAAATGTTGGTTTTCATATCATAAAACATCAAAAAGCAAGGTTCTATTACCACCAACACCAGAAAGTGCCATCATTGTGTTTTCTTTGGCTTGACTGTGTATGCCCTTGTTTGAAACCATGCTGGAGTAATAGATATATTGCTAAAAATTCCTATAAAGAAAACAATGTGTTGACACTGCTACAAATTTTCCACACCACATCATACAAAACTTTCAAACCTTGTCACCATAGCTGAAAAAACAGTGTTTTTTTGCTGTGTGGGAATCCGAGATGTAAAACTATGGTAAGATGCTGAACGTGCTATTAAAGGTGCCTACAGGAAAGAAATTGTGTTGAAATGGGAGCTGTGTGTTTACACCTTCATTAATCAAGGGACCAGAGATCCTACACCTTCAAAGCATCAAAGGGAAAAAGGTAACCCTATAGACCACAGAAGGGGCAGTTTTTTCCTGAGTTTGCCACTTGACTATTTTTTTCTTCAAGCTTATTTTGACAAGTTGATATTTAGATGGGGTAGAGGTTTTTTGTACAAAGGGCATGGTTTCCATATTGAAACAGGAGTTTTGATTGTGGGAAAGAGATAAACTCCTACAGGCTTGGTTGAACTTGTAAAGCATTCTTCAAAATTCTGTCACCTTGTTCCATAACAGTGACTCTGGCTGTATGCTCACACTAAGGGTTAACTTTGTATGTGTATGATTCTGTTTGATGAAGTGACATACAAATAGAGGATAGTAAGTGTAATCAGAAAAAATGGTTTTTGTCAAAGAGAAGTTTTTAGGTTGAAAGCTACAGGGGAAAGTTGCTCACACTTCTCACAGAAAAGACAGTGTTCACTGTGTTGGTTGCTTGACTGTCTTTTGTTTTTCGAGCTTATTGATAAGTGGATGTTCATATAGAGTAGAGGTTTTTTCTGCAAAGGCAAGGGTTACATTGATAAGGGGCCACTGATTATTTTGAAAGAAATAAGCTGCTACAGCCTCTGTTGAAACTTTATAGCTTGTTTAACTCTGTCACCTCTGTTCTCTAACTGTGAATTTGACTGTATACTTACACTGAGGGTTGATTGCATAAGCCCTAAGTCTGTTGATTCATTTTCACACTAGAAAGGCAGGTTTGTAATGATTGGAGAGTCTACTTTGGACAAAGATTAAAATGTGTTGTTAACCTCCAAAACTTCACAAGAACAAGGTGATTTCTTGACACTTTGCACAGGGAATTTACCTAGCAGTCTGTCTCCTTTTCACTGTATGGTATCCTATTGAAAATTCTGTTGACAGAGATACATTCAAGGTAGAAGGGAACTTTTAAGGGAGCAGGGGTTCTTTATATTGTGAGGGAGCAGTGTGCAGTCATCCAAAGACATTCTTCACTATCAAAACAGTGAATTGACACAGTTTGGCTCCAAGAAGGCAGTTTACACAAAGTGAGGTAGTTGGTTTCTTCAAAAGCACAGTTAGGTCAAAATGCCTCCAAGGCAAGACAGCAGGAGTGGCCCACATAAAAGATATGAGCCAATCTCTACAGAGGAGGTAAATGCGCATCCATCTATCCTTTTCAACTTCCATGAAGTAGGTTGTCTAGACTTCTGCCAGAAGATACAGGAGGTCAAAAGTTTCTCGCCATTGACACACCTATGCGCCTTGAGGTTCCAGAACAAGCATTTCCACGTAGCAGATCTTGATTTCAAGTTTTCTCCAAGATCAGTGTCCAAGGCCACCAAGATTCCATATCATGGCGAAAAATGGTTCAAACAGGCCCATCTTGACTTAGAAGATTACAAGCCTTTCATCAAGCCTGAGCATAGAGATGCTTTCACTGCTATTTTCCCTTTTTCTTATCTTCTTGACAACTATGCTCCTCTTATGAAAGTCATAATGAAATATTTTACTTGTGAAGGGAGGTTTGATCGAGTTTATGCCTACCATGTCCGACTATTGATGCATTTCACTAGAAACAGGCAACTAAATCTTCCTTACTTTTTATACAAAAGCATCGAGAAGATGGCATCCACAATCCAGAAGAAGGCCCCACCTCTGCAAATACCTTCTCTTTTCCATCATTCTCTGATCAAAATTATCATCCTACACCAGCTAGAGAAAAAGGAGGTTCCATGGGATGTTTTTATCAGCCACCTAGATTTCTCTACTGTTCCTCCGGTCCATGTATCTCCCACTCAGCCTGTTCATCGCCCTATACCTTTGTCCAGCAGGCCTACTCCTAGAAGGATCAAAATTACCACTGAACATTCAAGGCAGCAGGAAGAAGGAGAAGGGAGTAGACAGCAAGAAGAGAAAGATCATGAGCAAGAGGAAAGGGAGGAACAACAGCGAACACAAGATGAGGAACAGCAACAGGACAATGGTGAAGGTCAGCAGCGAAAAGAAGATGATGAATAGCAGGTACAAGAGGAAGAGCAGCAGCTTGATATTGAAGAACAGGAACAGCAGATTGGGCAGGAAATTGAGCAACATCTTGAGCCACAAAATGAGCAGGAAATCCAAGCACAGCAGCAACTTGATTTTGGTGAAAAATGGAAGCAAGTTGAAACACAAATTGAACAAGGCATTGAAGCAGAACAGCAAATTGATGTTGGAGAACAGGGGTAGCAAAGTGAACAGCAAGAAGAATACATCCAGCAGCCTCAAGGAGAGCAGCAGTTTCAAGAATATGTCAAGGGTAAATCAATTGTGTCTCCTCCTCCCAAAAGAACAAAGGTCAGCACAGCAAGGAAGAAAGGGTCTAAGGCTGCCACTCCAAAAGTGACAAAAGTTATCCCTAGCAAAAGAAAGTTTCCCAAGAGGTCTCCCATTAGCATGCCAAGGAGGAAGAGTGCAAGATTGGCCTTCAAAGGGAAAAGCAAGGTTGGAAAAAGTCAAGAACATGAAGGAGCATCAGTTGTCATTCCAATCCAGAGTGATGACAGCGATAATGAAGCCCGCCTTCTTGAAAACCTCCTAATCCATAAAGAGGGGCAAATTGAGACATTGGAGAATGATCTTCAACGGGCAAGGAACTTCAACTATTTCTTAGAAACCCAAAACAAACAGATGAGTGTTCACACAGCTGTTCATGAAGCACGGGCGATCAAATACAAAAATGAAGCAGCTAAGGCGCAAGCAAGGATAGAAGAACTCATTGGTGATTTTGATGAGGAAGAAGAGAGAGACCAGCCTAGGCAGAAGAGGCCTAGGACCATAGGGCTTAAAAGAGCCTTGGAAAAGCAGAAAGAAGAAGAACAAGCCCATCTCCAAGCCTTTCCTCTCACTGCACTCCTTGAGCAGGAAATTGAAGAAAATAAAGAGGCATGGCTTGAAAGAGCCAACAAACACTTGGAGATGAAGCTTGAAAGAGAAAACAGAGATCTAGAGCTGCAAAGGAAGAGGACACATCACTTTCAAAAGTTGAATCAGTTTGCCCAGCGCAAACTAAAGGCAGCCCAAGAGAAATTGAAGAAAGCAAAGGGGAAGCGCCCGGCACGGAAAGAAGAGAAAAGCACATCAGCACTTGATA
Source organism: Pinus albicaulis (assembly GCA_034641835.2). NCBI lineage: Eukaryota > Viridiplantae > Streptophyta > Pinopsida > Pinales > Pinaceae > Pinus > Pinus albicaulis. The sequence continues at coordinate 476,226,534 of CM076574.1, read as the reverse complement.
TTTTGGCCTCAGCTTCGGAGCATGTTGCTAGGGACCCTTGAGGGTCATGCGTGCCAATTTTGGGCCCATTTCGACAACTTTTTGTTTTTTGGCATTTTTTGAGTTTTTGGTCGAAAACTCATTATTTCGCCATTTCAGTTTGAGGTTTTTTCAAGTGAGGAGGATGATACCATTTGATGCCATAATTCTATGAGCAGGTCCTCAGCAATTTTCAGAGCATTTGGAGATCATTCGCCCCACTCAAAACGGCGAAAAATGCTCACTTTTTGCACATTCTGCCAGTCATATCAGCAGTCTGCTATTTCCTGGCTTTTTACAGACAGGTACAGATTTGGAGGACTTCCAAGCATCAGATTGAGGTGATTTCAGTTGCGCCGGAAAGTAGACACAGAAAGCTTTCCAACGAGCTATCATGAGCCTCGTTTCGACACCGGGAAGGCTGCCAATTGTCTCCAGCAAGTCAGGGGACCTTTTTCTGATATAAATTTGAAGTATTTTTGCAATTTTTGAACCTCAAAAATCTGCTTTTTCCAAATGTGCGTTTAGCTATTTTTACACTTGGAAAATGTTGCAAAGTCAATATAATTTCCATTTTTAGCATTTTTTTAGATATTTTATGGGATATTTTGTGCCTTGGGCTTTGCAAAGCCTCAAGGACAAGTTTAGATGTTTTGATTAGGCCAATGGGATAGCTAGTTGCACCATGAGGTTTTCCTCACTTGAGCCTATTTATTCCACAAGGCTTCATTGTAAAACAAGGCTGAACTTGAGAGAAGAATCAATATATTGGTCATATGAGCTTTGAAGAACATACTTGTGTTATGATTTTGGACTGCCTCTTGGATGCTTTTGATGAATGATGAAGATTGTTGATGGATTCCATGACATGGTAGAATGGTATAGTGTTTCTTGCTTTGTTGTTGTCTTCTAGTTTTCATTCATGATACATGCTTCTTGCTGCTATAGATCAGTAGAGATTAAGTTTGAGATATGCCCATGGAGGCACCTCAAAATTCCTGAATCTTCATAGCTTTTATGTTTCTTCTTCCTTAGTTGTATTAAAGAATTCTTAACTGCTCTTTAGTAACTTAAGGATATTGTTGCTATTTTTATTTATAAGTTCTATGCATATTGAGTAGGATGTATGGTGTGCCCTGCTTACCTATGACTGTCCATAGTTCTGTCCATAAAACTATCTCTTTGACTGATTATCCTATCATCTTGTTGAACCAAGGAGGCCTAGTCCCGATCTAGCCCTTTGCCTAAAACTATGAAAGCTTGTTTGTCAAAGTGCCCAATAACTTAAAGACTGTGTTTAGGCGTTCCGGCATAGTATTTTGAGTTGTTAGTCCATCTTAAGTGTTTTCCCCAAAGTCTGATAGCCATTTCCCAAAGTTAGAGGGTCTTATACTTCTATGCATGGCTGGAATGTTTGTTTCGATGTGTTGATTAGTTTATAGTTACATGCTGCATGATTAAGGGTTTTCTTTACCATGTTTATGTTATCTATTAAACCAGTGATGCTTGAAACTCTTTGTTATTCACAAATTTGATGTCCATTTACTCCATTTTTCCCAAAGATCCTTTCTACCTTGAATCAAATTGGCCCTACAGCAGCCTTGCATCATCATCTCATAGCTTCCTTGACCTTTTTGACCCCATAGCCCAGTTGATCTAACTTCTTGTTACCCATTTTATATCTTTGATCAGTTTTATCCCTCACAAACTTAAAAAACAAAAAAACAAAAACATACTTCATAACTAGCCTAATATCAGAACACCACAAGCAAACACACCGATATCTTTTATATATAATAGAGAGAGCCCTCTCTGAGTCCAGGAAGGCTAGGTCCTTGGGCTCCAAAGCTTGGTTTGATGTTACATCGTCATTTGGCTCGCCAATCGGCCAAATCACGGGACCCTAACATAATGGCGATCACGGTGGGACATATTGAGTTCATGATAGTCTAGCAAAATTTTATAGACTCCTTAGTCCTTCAACTTTTAACTTAAACCATCAGCCTTTAGAATCATTTAGTGTGAACTCTTTGCTTCAACCATCTTAGCAAAGTGATGAATCAATTTTATAACACTCTTACATCCTAGGCTGCACATAAAACTCAGAAAGAACCCCAAAATACTCCCTTAGATTGGTTTTTGTCAATATTGGTGGTGGACCATACAAGTACATCTCAAAACAAACTGATAATCCACCTGGCGACTCCACTAACCTCTAGTAGGCCTTAATATTTTACCAAACTCCAGGTTACTATCCGATAGACCTATCCCATCACTCATTAAACATAGCGGGAGATGGTGGGACACTGAGTACATGATAGTCTAGCAAACTCTTATAGACTCTTTGGTCCTTTAGATACCATAAACAAGCAAGCAGTCCATAGACCCATTTAGAGTAAAATCGTTTTTTTCTCATCACCCTAGCAAAGTTTTGAAACAAGTCTAGGATACTTTAAACCATAGGCTGCACATAAAACTCAGAAAATCCAAAATATTTCTAGATTAGTTACCGGTGGTGGACCATAGCTATCTTCACAAAAACAACCCAGTTCCACCTGGTGACTCCACTAGTCCATCCCTTTTATTTTGACCATACTTCACCTTAGTAGAACTTTAGAGAGATCACTCATCCAAAAACATTCACCAATACCATACTCTCTAAACTCTAGATCCAAAATCTGGCTTCACGAAGAATCAACACGAGATCCCATCCAGACCCAAATCCCCCTATCATAGTAGATGACCCAGAGAAGATTCTGTGGCAAGCTTCTGAAACTGATAATCTAGCTTCTGGTAGATCCATCCGTAAAACAAGATCAGTACCTAAACATCTCACTATCCTACCAGATTCACCTTTTGAATTAGAGTCATCAAAAACTCTTCCCAGAAGCAAATCGTATAGTAAGATAAACTTTGATGATCTTGAACCCCTAGGCCCACCACAGAGTCCTAGTAGAGAAGCTTCACCTACCACTCCTCCTGATTTCCAGCTTCTCTATCAATTTGGCTCCTACCATCCCAGATCTGCTCAAAACCATATCACTAGTCCAAGTTCATCTACCACACCTGTTCAAAACACCTCATCTCATCCCACTAGTCCTCATCTTGTACATCATCCATTAGCTCCGGTCATGGCAGCCCGGTACGCACCTTTGGTGTTGCCACCGCCTTTGGCTCCTCTCCCAAATAAATATCAAGACAAAATCCCACACTTTACTGGAGAAGACACCACTACACCTCAACAGCATATAACTAGGATGACTGATGCCTATGAATACCTAGAGGTACAGGACGAGACCGTCAGAATGAGGATATTCGCCCAAAGTCTTGGTGGTGAACCCAAAGCATGGTTCAAAAGCTTAACTCCAAACAGCATCCACAATATCCAAGAACTACATCAAGTCTTCAAAAATAGGTGGGAAATCCGAAGAAACCCCATTCAAATCCTGTCAGAATATAACAACCTAAAATGGGAAAATGGGGAAAGTGTCCAAGCTTACTGCACTAGGTTCAACAGTGTATATAACTCCCTCCCACCTCATTTCAAACCCCCACTTGGTTTAGCCTTGGCAAAACTCCCCAAGGGTTTCGATCCGGACATGACATACCATATAAGAGACAAGGATCCCCCTACCTTAGAGGAAATGCAACAAATAGCCATAAAAGCAGATGCCAACTTAGCAGAAAAAAGGGCTAGGACCAGATCAGAAAGAAAGGTCACATATAAAGACGAGGTCTCCACTTCATCACCTTCCCTAGATCCTAGAATAGATGACTTAGTCAAAACCATGGCCAAAATGTGGGAAATAATAAATGAAAGGGCTCCTGTTAGGGACAACCAGCCTAACCCTCCAAATAGAAACCGAAACCAAAACTTTAGGAGGGAGCAGCCTCAAAACATACCAAGAGAAAATGGCCAGCAAATTAGGCCACCATTCAATGAAAACTATGTGGAAGAGGATGACAGGGATACAAAAAATCTTGATGAACATCATTTAAACCTCATAGGATCTGATAACAAGAGTGAGGTGTACCTCACAGAAGAAGAACAAGCGTTCTTTTCTCCTAATCAAGATGAGACCAACTATGAAGATCTCGACGATCCTGCCATAGATTTTCAAAATGCCATAATAGAAGCTCACCGGCAATATGACCTTAGAAGCAAAAGAAACCAAGATAATTCCAAGAAAGGTAACTCAGACACTGCTAAAACCCCTGATACCATCCTCAAGAAAGTAGTAAGCAGTGACAAAATCAAGGTCGAGAAAAGTGACCAAAACAAAGCTAAGGTTACCCAAACTAGTCCTAACTCAGCTATTCCGAGCACTTCCACAAAAATTACCGAAGCTACTATGGCAAACAAAATCCCGAAACAAAGCCAACAAACTCAGAACATAGAGAAAGTCGTGGCTGAAAAAACTGAAACAAACATATCTAAACTTCAGTTGCCTTTCAACTTTGAAGGTGAAATCGCCAAGATCAAGATCACCATGCCTCTTACTGAACCCATTGCCCAAAACTCTTATAAATCCCAAGTACTAAAAGTCCTAAATCTAGGGAATGATGCAAACACTGTTAACCTGGCTGATGACACTCCTGAAGTGTTGTTTGGTCCAAGGATAGAGGGAAAATTCCAAGAAGGAACTACTCTTCCATTTGACATTAGCCTAAACATCCATGACCAAATCCTCCACAATGCCATGCTAGACTCCGGCGCCTCGCATAATCTTATGCCGAAGGTAGTAATGGAAAGACTAGGCCTGGAAATCACAAGACCATACAAAGACTTGTACTCATTTGATTCGAGCAGAGTCAAATGCCTGGGTTTGATCAAAGACATTTGTTTTAATCTGGCCCAAATACCTGCAAAACATCTCATCATGGATATAGTAGTGGCAGACATTCCTCCCAAGTACGGGATGCTTCTATCCAGGTCTTGGGGAGCCAAACTCCAAGGGAATATCCAACTGGACATGTCATACGCCACCATTCCTGTGTTCGGTCAGACCAGAATACTCTACCGAGAATCACACATGAAATACATGATTAGCAGTCAAGATAGGCCAGATAACATTCCAATGTGTTCCTTGCGTTCCGACCTGAACTCTTTCATTATGCATATTGATGAAAACATGGAGGAAGAATCAGAAGAAACTGAAATAAACTTTGATCCACCACATCAGTTGTCCCTGGTGCCTTATGATGAACTAGACACTCAAAACTACCATGATCATGAACAGCTGTGTCATGAAGAAATTAAGTATGTTCCTGCTAAGGTGGGATTAGAGCAAGAAGCACAAACTCTTATGTACTATCAAGCAAATTACTCTAACCTTAGTCAAACACCAGAAATAACCTGCGGAAATTTTTTCCGGGTAAAGGCTTTAGAAGACTTACACATCATAAACCTGTTCGGAACCCGAGAGCAAGGGAGTTTAATGTTTCTACCCTACCTCAAAGATTTACCATCATATGGATCATCCACTGCGAATGAAACTTTGACTATAGCCCCAGCAGCTCAAAATCTAAAGAAAATACCTGATAAACTTCTTATGAGCAAGAATGATAGTTGCAGTCCCAGCATACCTGAGCTACTGAAATTGGCTCATATTCTGTCTTTTCGTGAAGAACTTAGAAATGCTAAAATCAGAAATCTCATGCAGAATACCAATTTTTGCAGGAAAGACAAAGAAAAATGCTGTGATACTTATTCTCCCTCAAAGAATAACTTGGACAAAAGAAAACATAACAATCTGAACCAAACTGAAATAATCAAGGATAAAACAGCCGGTCAAAGAGTCTTTTTCAATTTTATAAATACTGTTTCATTTCCTTATAACAGAAATTTTGTTTTTTCTACCCAAGACCATGATATATCAATTAAAAATGCTTTTAATCATGTGTTTTCGCAAGATGATGTTTCAGGTCATAAGATTCCCTTGAAAAGTAGACAGCTTAAAGATTTTTTCCAGTTTGCGGGAGGTAGATCTAATTTCAAGTTCAAAATTCAAAACCACCCAATATCAGAAATCTGTTCATGAAGGCCATGTTCCCAGTTTTAAATTTCTGCATTTTTGCATACCTTGATGATGTCATTATCTATTTCAAGAATGACCAAGAGTACATGCATTACTTAAGGAAAATGTACAGTAAGGAAAGGAGTGGAAATCATATATTCAAAGAGGTACAGCAGGAGGATACCGGTCTGTTCATGGATTCTTGCATGAATCCCTATGTCATGTTAGAGAGAGAAAACTTTCCAAATTTCTCTTTTCAGGAGTTGAGTGGGCCAAGGGTGAGAGGAGATACTTACGAGGATAAGATGCTTAAATTCCGTCATTTCCAAGATTTCTGAGTTTGAAACACTTTTCATTCATTGTACATACCATTGTCTGAAATATTGAAAAATAGAAAAGTCAAAAACAGTAAAAGATAAGAAAAGTCAAAAACAATAAAAAGCAGAAAAGAGGGCGAGTGAAGATAGAAACAAAGGCCCCATGTTCCAAAGAATAATCCTTCAGAAAGCGAGCAAGCCTAAATGCCGCTACTAGTACTTCAATGTCTTGTTCAACTATCTAGCCTAATCATAACTGAGCATGTTTAAATTTATTTGTTGATAAGTTAGTGAGTGCAAAGATAGTCAACATTGTGTAAGATTGACTTATCATAGAGTTTAGATTAGGGAGAGATTCTGGTTCCACATGCCTAAAACAGAACCAAAGAGAGAAGCGAGGGATGAAAAATACATTGTACATCTTAGCCCCACTTGTCTAGTTTCCCTTTGTTGCAAAATAATATTTGTGTGCAGCTTGTCTTTTATGCCGCAAATGCATGACAAATCAGACTGCCTAATCCTGATTTGATCATTTTAAATTTCATGTTTTAGATTAGAGAAACAAAATCCTGTCAAAATTCTTAATCTTGACAGTCGATCTAGCATAGGTAGAGTAATGAAGGAGTTCATCAGTTTAATCTGAACTCCCGGCAGATATAAGAGTAGAAATAGATAGGTTCATTTTGCAAAAAGAAAAATATACATTGTCAAAAGGCTGCTAGTTCAAATGCGCCAAAGAGAAGAAAAATGTTAGGAAAGATAGTGGGGTAGGTAGAAGTATCATTGATGTTAACCATGCTGTCACTTTTCAGAAATAGCATCAAAGAAGGGTGAAATTTTGCGCCAATGGATAAGGCACTGGTCTTCATAAGCCAAAGATCTGAATTCTGGACACCTCCTGACGAGGAGCTGCCCTCCCCAAATGGAGCCACTGTTAGTCATCAGTATTTTTCACATGTTAGTGATGACTATATCCATAGCTGAGTTTTCTAGAAGCTAATTTTCATATGTCAATTTGTCATCTAGAAAACCCTCATAAAACCTTTTTCGCCCTCCTACTTTTCAGTCCACCCATGTCAAAGTCAAAACCTCATTATCACTATCCTATCTAGCTTCAACCCTACTGGTCTGCCCATCAGCTCTAAAAGGAAAAATCCAAGTCTGTTTCAAAAAGCCTCCCCTATGTTAGGAAGTGGCGCTTTAAGACATTTTACCCTTGGCAATCATCAAAAGGCCAAAAGAAACCTCCATCTTCTACAGACCTCCCACTCTGCAAATGAAATTGATCACAGCTCTAAGTCACGCCACTTACACACCCCTAAGTCTCAGCACTACATAGACCATAGTCTCAAGCTGATTATTAGGTGTTTTACAGTGTTTTATGGATTTTGCAAAGGCAGGAAATATAACATCATCTCAGAAGAAATTGCTTGAATCTACATTTAGAAGAACAACTGCTTCTCAATGTAAACATGAGCCTGAGATATATCTGCAAGACAGAGAGTGACTCATCAAGACCTTGCAGCTTCCTTTCAGCATGAAATCACAGTAAAGGAAAGAACAACACTGTCAAACTGACTGGTAATTTGTCATGGCCAAGAACCTCCTTCATCTACAAGCAGAGGGCGCTGGCCAATATTGACTTTAAGGATTGCAAAAGCCCAGGTTTTCTTTTTGCTAGACAGTAAAACAGTGACTCTAGTTTTTGTGAGTGTAAGTGATGTTCATAACAGAACTAGGATCTGAAGTGTGCACCAAGGCAAATGGTGACATTTCAGTTCCCCTCAGCAAAGAGCAGTGCAATGAGACAGTGAAGAGCTCCTTCACAGGAAACATAAAGAGCAGCTCTCCTTGTTTCACTTTCTAACTCTCATGCATCATCCCCTGTTTTTTCTTCTACCCACAGTCAAAGAAGAAAGCTCAAAGAGACCTAGCACTTGCATCTACAGTCAAGCAAAACCTGTCACCTAATTAGATTTACATTACAGGCAAGATTCTCGCATAATACCCAGAGCAAAAATGTGTTTGATCTAGTTTGTCTCTTACAAACAGGTATAGAAGCTCATCAAATACAAAAAGAGCTTTGGCACAGTGTTTCAGGTTCTAGAAATCATCAAAGACAAAATCTAAATGCCACTGCTCCAAAAGAGACATTTCATCCTCTAAGCAAAGAACAGTCAAAGCTTCAAAGGACATCTTATCCACAAGTTATGATCTCAATTTTGAAAACTTTGAAAAGAATGAAAAGAAAATCAGCTGGTAAGGGCAATTTGAGTTTTATCACCAAGAGACATCACCAGTGGAACTATTGTTCATCATAGGCAAGGGAGTTGTTTTAATAGACTGTCAGTGTTTTGGAAAGTTCAAGGTAAAAATAAGTTTCCATTATTCAATAAACAGAGATATTATATAATATGTTTTGAGCAGAGGAATGTAGTGAAAAGGTGCCCTTCTTAAAAGACCATGGAAAACTATGAAAAACTACAACAAGTTTGACACCTACAGTGGAAGAAAAGACTGATGAAGCACCATACAAGCATAGAAGTATTTTGAAAAGAGGCGCCTTTATTAAATCAAAGAGCCATGACTAAATCCAAATAATGTCAGCAAATTTGGGCACCTGCAGGGAGAAAGAGGTTGAAGAAGCAAGTAAAGACAGAAGCTGGTTATGATTCGAGTGCTAAAAACCCTAGGACAGACATGCAAAGCTGATCAAAGAATGGCATTATTGGAAGTAACTCCATTTATGGAACAAGTGCCTTTTCAAAATAAGTTGTCCTAAGTTGACAGTAAGAATCTGAGCCTGGTTTTCCCAAGAGATACTGCAGCTAGTATATAGAGTTATAAAGAAGGATTTTGGGCATACTCTCAGATTTCGAAGAGGTTTTCTAAACAAGTACAAAACTGTCATTATAAAGATCAGAGATATCACATCAACACTGGGAGCAGATGAAAGATTGTAAAAGAAAGCACCTTCTTAGACAAAGGATGATCAAACCTGGGTGGGTACCACTACATTTTACACCTTTAGTCAAAATTCATTTCACAGGGGGCATCATTTAATCCCAAAAAGGCATTAGGAGCAAGATGTTAGTTTGTGTTGAAGAAAGGGAAAAGAATCTCTGTCAAAAGGTCAAAGAATACCCCTGCAAAATGATGTTCCAGTTTTTCTCTAGCAATCAGGTGGAGGTATATAGAGCAGAAAAGTGCCAAATCAAATTTTTAAGTGATAGGTCATTTCCTTGCAGATGTCAAAGGATGCCCCATCAATCATTGGTGTATTACTAAGTGGACCTTCCATGTTGAAAATATCACCAAAAGGGGCCAGCAATAACAGAGTTTATTCCCTAATGTTAAAACACAGTGAAAGAAATCTAATCCTGGAGGTTTGTGATTATAAAGGATCATACTCACCAAAACTAGCCAGAATGTATGCCACTTTTGCCAATAATATTTCAAGGTCTCGAGCTATGTTTTGAAAAACTGAAGGTTCGACTGTTGTTTAAAAAACAAACCTTTTTCAAACTTTTGGAAAAAGAACTCTCTCCATATTAAATATCAAAAGGACCGTTGCTTTCTCTTTACTTAAAAGGGGGTCAAAGCCGTGGTCATTCCATTTTGAAAATCCATTGAGCCCAAGCAAGGCCTCTTTGCTACCCTCAGCATCGAATCAAAGAAGTTTCGGGTCGATTTGCAGGAATTTGTCAGTTTTTCACTGTGCGACGCGCCTGGGAGAAGTTTTGCATTGGCGTTCAACCGCCGTGCGACATGCCTGTACACGGCACCTGACCACGACCCGACAGGCCGCCCGGTTAGATTTTTGCGCGACGTTCTTTCTTTGCAGAGTGCCGCGCAAGTTTAAAACCTCCAACGCGCCTCCAGTTCACATACAAAGTTGCTCCAACTCTCCAAAAAGGATTTCCATCAAGTTTGAAGGTATTTTTACGTGTTCTCCCCCTTGGTTTCAGAATTGCTAAGTATTGTGAGAGGTTTTAAAAACTACAGTTCAAGTTTATAAAAAACTAGCTATTGATGTGGTGATGAGGTTAGAAGCAAACACCAAAGGGTTGAATTAAGCACTAGTATGAGTGACCATTGCAATTTTCTCTCAAAATTGGGATAAGACAAGGTCAAAACTGTCATGTTATGTGCATTATTTGAAACAGTCAGAAGTTTGCCAAGGACACTTTGAAGGCGTGTAGGTCAAATGATTATGAGGAACAGTGATACAAAGGAAAGATAATTGTCATGTGAGAGGTTTCTCATATAGTTTGAATGATAAATGTTGGTTGCCATATCATAAAACATCAAAAAGCAAGGTTCTATTACCACCAACACCAGAAAGTGCCATCCCTGTGTTTTCTTTGGCTTGACTGTGTATGCCCTTGTTTGAAACCATGCTGGAGTAATAGATATATTGCTAAAAATTCCTATAAAGAAAACAATGTGTTGAAACTGCTACAAATTTTCCACACCACAGCATACAAAACTTTCAAACCTTGTCACCATAGCTGAAAAAACAATGTTTTTTTGCTGTGTGGTAATCCGAGATGTAAAACTATGGTAAGATGCTGAATGTGCTATTAAAGGTGCCTACAGGAAAGAAATTGTGTTGAACTGGGAGCTGTGTGTTTACAGCTTCATTAATCAAAGGACCAGAGATCCTATACCTTCAAAGCATCAAAGGGCAAAAGTTAACCCTATAGACCACAGAAGGGGCAGTTTTTTCCTGAGTTTGCCACTTGACTATTTTGTTCTTCAAGCTTATTTTGAAAAGTTGATATTCAGATGGGGTAGAGGTTTTTTGTACAAAGGGGTTGGTTTCCATATTGAAACAGGAGTTTTGATTGTGGGAAAGAGATAAACTCCTACAGGCTTGGTTGAACTTGTAAAGCATTCTTCAAAATTCTGTCACCTTGTTCCATAACAGTGACTCTGGCTGTATGCTCACACTAAGGGTTAACTTTGTATGTGTATGATTCTGTTTGATGAAGTGACATACAAATAGAGGATAGTAAGTGTAATCAGAAAAAATGGTTTTTGTCAAAGAGAAGTTTTTAGGTTGAAAGCTACAGGGGAAAGTTGCTCACACTTCTCACAGAAAAGACAGTGTTCACTGTGTTGGTTGCTTGACTGTCTTTTGTTTTTCGAGCTTATTGATAAGTGGATGTTCATATAGAGTAGAGGTTTTTTCTGCAAAGGCAAGGGTTACATTGATAAGGGGCCACTGATTATTTTGAAAGAAATAAGCTGCTACAGCCTCTGTTGAAACTTTATAGCTTGTTTAACTCTGTCACCTCTGTTCTCTAACTGTGAACTTGACTGTATACTTACACTGAGGGTTGATTGCATAAGCCATAAGTCTGTTGATTCATTAGCACAATAGGAAAGGCAGGTTTGTAATGATTGGAAAGTCTACCTTGGGACAAAGATATAAATGTGTTGTTGACCTCTAAACTTCATAAGAACAAGGTGATTTCTTGACACTTTGCACAGACAATTCACCTAACTGTTGCTTCCTGTTCACTGTATGGTCTCTTATTGAGAAATCTACTGACAGAGATACATTCAAGGTAGAAGGCCAATTTTTAAGGGAGCAGGGGTTCTTTATATTGTGAGGGAACAGTGTGCAGTCATCCAAAGACATTCTTCACTATCAAAACAGTGAATTGACATAGTTTGGCTCCAAGAAGGCAGTTTACACACAGTGAGGCAGTTGGTTTCTTCAAAAGCACATTTAGGTCAAAATGCCTCCAAGGCAAGACAACAGAAGTGGTCCGCATAAAAGATATGAGCCAATCTCTACAGAGGAGGTTAATGCTCATCCATCCATCCTTTTCAACTTCCATGAATTAGGTTGTCTAGACTTCTGCCAGAAGATACAGGAGGTCAAAAGAAGATTCCATATCATGGCGAAAAATGGTTCAAACAGGCCCATCTTGACTTAGAAGATTACAAGCCTTTCATCAAGCCTAAGCATAGAGATGCTTTCACTGCTATTTTCCCTTTTTCTTATCTTCTTGACAGCTATGCTCCTCTTATGAAAGTCATAATGAAATATTTTACTTGTGAAGGGAGGTTTGATCGATTTTATGCCTACCATGTCCGACTATTGATGCATTTCACTAGAAACAGGCAACTAAATCTTCCTTACTTTTTATACAAAAGCATCGAGAAGATGGCATCCACAGTCCAGAAGAAGGCCCCACCTCTGCAAATACCTTCTCTTTTCCATCATTCTCTGATCAAAATTATCATCCTACACCAGCTAGAGAAAAAGGAGGTTCCATGGGATGTTTTTATCAGCCACCCAGATTTCTCTACTGTTCCTCCAGTCCATGTATCTCCCACTCAGCCTGTTCATCGCCCTATACCTTTGTCCAGCAGGCCTACTCCTAGAAGGCTCAAAATTACCACTGCACAGTCAAGGCAATAGGAAGAAGGAGAAGGGAGTAGACAGCAAGAAGAGAAAGGTCATGAGCAAGAGGAAAGGGATGAACAGCAGCAAGAGGAAAAGGATGAACAGCAGCAAACAGAAGATGAGGAACAGCAGCAGGACAGTGGTGAAGGTCAGCAGCGAACAGAAGATGATGAACAGCAGGTACAAGAAGAAGAGCAGCAACTTGTTGTTGAAGGACAGGAACAACAGCTTGGGCAGGAAATTGAGCAATATCTTGAGCCAGAAAATGAACAGGAAATCCAAGCACAGCAGCAGCTTGATTTTGGTGAAAAAGAGCAGCAGTTTGAAACACCAATTGAACAAGGCATTGAAGTAGAAAAACAAGTTAATGTTGGTGAACAGGGGCAGCAAATTGAACAGCAAGAAGAAGACACACAGCAGCCTCCAGGAGAGCAGCAGTCTCAAGAAGATGTCAAGGGTAAAACAGTTGTGTCTCTTCCTCCTAAAAGAACAAAGCCCAGCACAACAAGCAAGAAAGGGCCTAAGGCTGCCACTCCAAAAGTGACAAAAGTTGTCCCTAGCAAAATAAAGTTGCCCAAGAGGTCTCCCATTAGCATGCCAAGGAGGAAGAGTGCAAGATTGGCCTTCAAAGGGAAAAGCAAGGTTGGAAAAAGTCAAGAACATGAAGGAGCATCAGCTGTCATTCCAATCCAGAGTGATGACAACGATAATGAAGCCCGCCTTCTTGAAAACCTCCTAATCCATAAAGAGGGGCAAATTGAGACATTGGAGAATGATCTTCAACGGGCAAGGAACTTCAACTATTTCTTGGAAACCCAAAACAAACAGATGAGTGTTCACACAGCAGTTCATGAGGCAAGGGCTATCAAATACAAGAAAGAAGCTGCCAAGGCACAAGCGAGGATAGAAGAACTCATTGGTGAGTTTGGTGAAAATGAAGAGGAAGAACAACCTAGGCGGAAGAGTCCTAGAACCATAGGGCTTAAAAGAGCCTTGGAAAAGCAGAAAGAAGAAGAGCAAGCCCATCTCCAAGCCTTTCCTCTCACTGCACTCCTTGAGCAGGAAATTGAAGAAAACAAAGAGGCATGGCTTGAAAGAGCCAACAAACACTTGGAGATGAAGCTTGAAAGAGCAAATAGAGATCTAGAGCTGCAAAGGAAGAGGACACATCACTTTCAAAAGTTGAATCAGTTTTCCCGGCGCAAACTAAAGACAGCCCAAGAGAAATTGAAGAAAGAAAAGGGGAAGCGCCCGGCACGGAAAGAGGAGAAAGGCACATCAGCACTTGATATTTTGGCCTCAGCTTTGGAGCATGTTGCTAGGGACCCTTGAGGGTCATGCGTGCCAATTTTGGGCCCATTTCGACAACTTTTTGTTTTTTGGCATTTTTTGAGTTTTTGGTCGAAAACTCATTATTTCGCCATTTCAGTTTGAGGTTTTGTCAAGGGAGAAGGATGACACCATTTGATGCCATAATTTCATGATCATGTCCTCAGAGATTTTCAGAACATTTGGAGATCATTCGCCCCCTCAAAACGGCGAAAAATGCTCACTTTTTGCACATTCTACCCGTCATATCAGCAATCTGCTATTTCCTGGCTTTTTACACACAGGTACAGATTTGAAGGACTTCCAGGCATCAGATTGAGGTGATTTTAGTTGCGCCGAAAAGTAGACACAGAAAGATTTCCAACAAGCTATCGTGAGCCCTGTTTCGACACCGGGAAGGCTGCCAATTGTTTCCATCAAGTCAGGGGACCTTTTTCTGATATAAATTTGAAGTATTTTTGTAATTTTTGAACCTCAAAAATCTGCTTTTCCCAAATGTGCGTTTAGCTATTTTTACACTTGGAAAATGTTCCAAAGTCAAATAAATTCCCTTTTTTAGCAATTTTTAGATATTTTATGAGATATTTTTGTGCCTTGGGCTTTGCAAAGCCTCAAGGACAAGTTTAGATATTTTGATTAGGCCAATGGGATAGCTAGTTGCACCATGAGGTTTTCCTCACTCAAGCCTATTTATTCCATGGGTTTCATTGTAAAACAAGGCTGAACTTGAGAGAAGAAGCAATATATTGGTCATATGAGCTTTGAAGAAAATACTTGTGTTATGATTTTGGACTACCTCTTGGATGCTTTTGATGAATGATGAAGGATTGTTGATGGATTCCATGACATGGTAGAATGGTATAGTGTTTCTTGCTTTGTTGTTGTCTTCTAGTTTTCATTCATGATACATGCTTCTTGCTGCTATAGATCGGTAGAGATTAAGTTTGAGATATGCCCATGGAGGCACCTCAAAATTCCTGAATCTTCATAGCTTTATGTTTTCTTCTTCCTTAGTTGTACTAAAGAATTCTTAACTGCTCTTTAGTAACTTAAGGATATTGTTGCTAGTTTTATTCATAAGTTCTATGCATGTCGAGTAGGATGTATGGTGTGCCCTGCTTACCTATGACTGTCCATAGTTTTGTCCATAAAACTATCTCTTTGACTGATTAGCCTATCATCTTGTTGAACCAAGGAGGCCTAGTCCCGATCTAGCCCTTTTCCTAAAACTATGAAAGCTTGTTTTGTCAAAGGCTCTACAATTGAGACGTATTATTTCCATAATTTTATTTAACGCCTTATGTTTTCTTCAGTTTGATAGTGTTTTACTTCTGCTAAAGGTTCATACTTTCATGTATGGCCGGAACGGTTTATTTCGGTATTAATTTTAGTCATGTTTTTGGTGATTAGCATGGATTAATACTGCTATACATACAGGCTCAATAATAGTTATAATGAAATCTCATTTTCTATAAACTTGATACCATTTGTCTGATGGTTCTAAAGATCTTTCACTTTGAATCAACGGCCTTACAGTAGCCTTATCATCATCCGATAGCTTCATCTTTGACCTTTCGCCCGTTGATTCAATTTCTGCTATCTAAGTGACATTCTGAATGTTTATCCACAACCAGTAAAACGCACAAAATCACTTCTACAGACTGAAATTAATATCAATACTCACAAGCAAACACCGGGATATCTTTACATATAGATAGCAGGAATGCCAGTCCAGTAATAGTCCTGCCCGTGCTTTGTCTATTGTTACATCGTCAATGGTTCACCAATCGCCAAATCATAAGACCTAATAAGAAGAAAGATTTCCAGCAATCTGGCCTGAAGGAATGCAAGAGAAGTCATCAGATAGGACAACTCAAGAGAATCTTCCATGCGTTAGCATTGCGATAATCAAATATAAATAGGGTCACAAAGAGGAGAAAGGGAAAATAAGGACATGACTTCCCGTGGCTCGCGCTTAGAAAGGCTTTATAACTATCCAGTCCAAATGCATTTATTAAACTCTTTCACCAACAGAGAATTTTTAGTGTATCTTGAGATGGATCTTGATAGCACCGTAGTTTTCCATACCTGGCCAACTAGAAATTCGTTTGAACTTGGAGGCAAAGGTGTCGTAAGAGAAAATCCTTCACCTCTTGCACCTTCATAAAATTCAAACATCCCACTCTATGAAATCAATAAGATTCATTGGGTAGTATCCATTTCTTCAGTTGGAATAGGTTCTAAATCATTATGTAAACCACTCAATAACTGCTCCAGTATGCATCTGTCTTATGTTCTCCTGCGAACCAAAACGACTCAAAATACTTTTTTGAAAGGTATTTTCAACACAATCCTGTCTCCCCACCTATCAATCATCATTGATAAGGTAATTTTGTTTCAACGTAGAGATGACTTTTTAACACAAAATCTCTTCCGCTCTTTCCAACACCGAAAGTTTCTGTTGCCATACTTCCAACAAATAATTTAATGACAAGAATTAGCTACCAAATAAACGTAATAATAAGATTTTCCTTCGATAAGGTCACATTTGGTGTTTTACTAAGACACCTCATTTGTATAAAGAAAAAATCCCCCTTTAACAAAAACACCTTTGTGTTTTCATTATTTCTACACAGAAGTTATAAACAATCAAACTTGATTTAATAGTTTACCCATTAAAGTCTGTTTCACGGACAAAGATAAAAGACCATTTTCTCTTATCAGAATTGGAGAAAACTCTTTGAAACGACAAAGACCACTGATTATTGCTATTTCAAATCGCGCCCAACGTTTTCACTTCTTTTCAACTGTTTTTCCTCCAACACCGCCTCCACCTTCAACTTGTTTTGAGCTCTTCGCCATAGTCTTTTCAATAAATAATAAGAAATCACTTCCACTTTTGATCATATGAACAGCAAATATAGCCACCTAATTTCAGTTTTTTAAACATAAAACAACTCTTCCTGGCTTCAATCGTTTTCTTTCTTCTAATTTCCATGAGGCCTACAGTTTATTTTTCTCTATCATGTTAGGGCATTTCATCAATTATCATCTTTTTAGAAATTTATACACTAAGATACACATAGTCATCTGAAAATTTGATGGAGTCTTATTACGCTTCGATACCTTTCATGTTTTGGCAATGACTATTAATATGCAAGCGACGTTGATAAGGAAATCGCTTGCACAGAATCACATTGGTTTACTATAGTATCAGATTCGTATCAGAAAGCGGTTTTTCACAAGAAGAAGGTGATCTTCAGTAAATTCTACCTAATAAAATATGGGAACTTTATAAAGGCTGTTTCAAATTTTTAAAAAATTCTAAAATTTGTTTAGTCAATTTTAGGTTCACAGAAGTTTAGGAGGAGGCGTTGTGTGCATTTTGAATTTTTTAAAATAACATCAGCCATTATTCTTTTAAAAAATGAAAAGTCAGCCCTTTCACACTCGGTTGGGTGAGGTTGTTCTAAACTTGAAAATCTTTTAATCAATTTTCTACCCAATATTTCACAAAAAGTGGATGACTTTGAAAAGTATATATGAGGATTCTTGTTTAGAATAAAAAAGGAATTCAGCTATAGACTTTCAAAACTTTCATTAAACATTTTCACCAGTTTTGTTTAAATGGCAGAAATTCTACATCATTTTTAATGATATTTTCTACATTTTTTCGCTTTTCTATTTGTAAGAGATATTCTACTTCCCTTAAATTGAAGTTCAGTGTACTTTCTGCCTAGGTGTTTTTGTTCTTCTGACTTGATGCCAAAAATTTAGTTGATTCACCATGCTTTAATTACTCTCTATTCATCAAATTATCCTCTTTTTAGACCTTCCTTTTATTTGAACGCACAAAGAGGCACTTTCATCTTTCATATAAAATGCTCTCATTCAAATTGCGATACGTTCTTATCAAGCTGAATTGCCGCCTTGAATGGAACTCATGCCATAATCCTTTCTTTATATTTTTACGAGTCATATGTCTACTAGTTTCATTTTTAGAGAATAAATCAAATTTCTTCCGCTCATCAAGGATATTTCATTTGAAAGAAAATTCTAGCAGAAGAGAAGAACGTGTCTTGAAAGCAATCATCACTTTAGGTCTGTACTACACCTGTCTCTAACTTTACCTTACTTAACTATGTGAAGTTGTTGAAAGAAGAGATTTAAATGTTTCCACTATCATGAGATGAGTTTTTTGTAACTCCTTAAGGATTTTATACCTCTACCAGTTGTTCATTTTCGTTTGATCATTTTCAAAGAGAATCATAATATAGGAGATATTTTATTCTTTGATATTTTATAGTACCCATGTTTTCCTTTGTTTTGATATGATTGACTATTCATGTTTAACTGGTTTCCTTCTCATGTTTTGCCATTTGTCTTGATCAAATAAACTAAAATCAATTCATCATATATTCCTCTCATATGGGATGAAGAGGTTTGTTTGACAAAATGCTCATGTCCTCTTAACTTCATTCCAATCAAAGAAGAATGTTTTATAACCACCATTGTGGTTTCCCATATATGTTGGGTGAAGAAGTAGAGGCTTTAATCTTGATTCCTTTGGCTTATCTGTCATAATATTTTCCACTTCATGATTTCAACTCATTATTTCACTGAACTTCAATAAATAATGAGATTATAAAATATTAAAGCTCACCGCTTTATCAATAATCATTAATTTCATGCAATAGATCTTGAATGTTGTCTCACCCATTTCAAAATTTCTAGATTCGGCATGAAATTCTAAAATCAAATCTTTCCATAAAATCTTCATTATATTGTATGAGCGCCGCAATTCTCATTTATAAGAGTGGTATGCTAATCAGCCTCTTCAAAACTCGCTACAGGCGAAGAGGTTTTTGCCGCCATCTTGTCACCTTTAATACATTGTTTTCATTGTTCTTCATGTTTTGATCGACTGCAGAGCTTAATATAGAATTTCACCAATTATCTGTATCAAAATCATGTTGAGAAGTGTTGTCTTCTGGCTGCATTTCACTTTTCTTCCTTTCGATGTCAAGGCTTGTTCTGAAAATCCATTAAAGACTAAAACACCAACCAAGCCAATTGCAAAGGCAGTATTTGCCAGGATCAGGATTTCCACTGTGTTGGTGCTAATTCGGTTGTAAATCACCCATTTTGCAGTAGTAATGGGGCATCCAGCATATTCATCATAGCGGCAGGGTTTATCGGTTTAGAGTGGTTTGCGAGAAATGTCAAAGCACACTATCAACTTAGGGAAAACTTTTCAATATCAATTGTTTTGGACATGGCAAACTAGTATGGCTTCAAGATGACAGGTCGACAACAGGTTTCATCTCGCCATGGGAAGACTGGGGCAAAGAGGAAAATATAAAGCGACAGTTCAAATTCTACAATTTTGATCAACAATATACCATTATTACAACTACTATCACCTAACAGTGAAAATATCGCATGACTAATAAGAGATCGCGTAAACGTATTACACAATAACAGTTATTTAACTTGACCTAGATCACATATTCATAAAATAATCATCAGCTTTTCATAATCTCAAACTTTATCAATTTTAGTATAAGGTTGGGAGAGTCAGAAGTTGATAATTGTTGTATTCTACAAAAAGATGTATGCACTAAAAATCTCCATCAGCTGTTATCCTCTAATAAAGAATAGAGTGTCAAGGTATATGCGGTAACATCCGCAGATATCGTGGTAGAATCTTCATCAATTTTTCATGTATCAACAATATCACGTCAAAGAATCTGGAGAAAGAAATAGCATAATCAATGATGAGATATACCACCATTTTCAGTAGCCATCGATGGTATCTGGGTTGCACGTCTTTATGATATATGCATCAAGATGTCAAGAAAATTTATATACCCATGCATACCCAAAATAAAAAAAGAATTATAATGCACGTTAAATAATAATGTGGATCATAATTTATACACAAGAGGCCACATGGATACCTACACAGCATGAATTAGTACACTACACAAGGAATAATGTGCCATAAGTGATAACAATAAAGAAATACAAGTCTCCAATGAAGAAAACTCTAATGATGAGGTGGCCGCAACCATATATTAAAGCCCTAAACTTTATGTTGTTACTTTATCAGTCTTCCTGCAATATGTTAGATTAGTAATAATTTTATTCAGAGAAAATGTATAATTAAAATATAGATCATATCATCCATCCACTGATACATGTCTTCTGAGAACTTCAGTTTTGAAATAGTAAAAATACCAAGTACAAGATGGATTCAGATTCAAGAGTGCATATCGCATTGTTCATAGATATGGAAAGGCTGATATGATATCAATAGAATAAGCCTACTCAATAGAGGAGTTAAAGCGGAGAAGATCTCAAATACTAGAAAATCAACTTCTAAACAAGGTGCCAAATCACCTCAGAATTCTCCCTAAATAACTAAACTTAAAGCAACCCGTGTTTGTGGACTTTAATAAGGTTGTCTAATGCCTATGATAAGAAAATGATTAATGCTCCAATAATATAATTTCACTGAATGAGAACTTCCACCAAAAGGAGTATTCTATGGGCTCTGATTCCAAAGATCAGTCTCCTACTCTGCCTAAATGCAGAAAAAATCAAACCTCAACAGATCCTTCATATTGAAAGAAGAAGCTATCAAGCCATATAGGGAAAATTTAAATTACAAACTCTCCCAAGTGCTACTCAATGGGAAGAGGTGGATTCTATCGTTAATATTCATCATAACAATTATCTAATCGCAATGAATAACAGAGAAAGATATATTAAATATACCATATGATTCAAAAAATATCATATAGCAACAACTTTCTCTAATAGTTGCTATCCTCTTTATACATATTTGAAAAACTTTAAGCTACATATACGACAAATATTCTTCACACAAAGCATCATCTAAAATTGTGTTGTCTTCATCGATAATACTCTCCAAGATAACGTTGTAGATTTGGTCAAGGCTAATTCAAATAAAATGTTCCAACCCTTTCACACCTAAGGTAAGTTTGATTTAGCTACCAAGAATTATCATTTTCAATATTCTTGTATTTAATTATTAACATATATATTATATCTCCTTTAATTTTTATATTCTTTAAATAAAAGTACTAAATAAAAATTGGAATATTCTGTAACTAGTTTACTAATTGTAATGAGCTATATACTTCATCCTAAATTTTCTTTAACTTTAACCAACCTATATGTGATGTTGCGCTCTTTCTCCTCCTAATTGTTGACACTTAACATGTATGTCTTCCTCCATGTTAAGTGTCTAACAACTAAATCTTCCATGAATCAAGCCCAAAGTTTCTACAGATAGTAATATCCATCCCATAAGTGATAGCATAATCAAATCAACAACATGCTTTTGCCCAATTTTCTCCCCCGAAACATGTAGTATAAGGTACATGGATAATCTCCATCTCATAGAGTGCATATACATAAGGCTCATCTCTCCTCCATACATCTCATAAAATACAAGACATCATCAATGTATGGATCAAATTATATATACAAACTGGAAATTGCAGACAGTGAGGTATTATAGTCCCACATGTGGAACGCAAATAAAAGAATTCCCCACTTACATCGTATTCATGATACTTATTTCCACCACTAATTTGATAAATCAAGTCAATTCAATATGATGAAAATGTAGATACTGGTGCCTAATGCACCCATCATGAAATGCAAATATCCCTTTTCTCTCATGGGTATGTAGAAACAGAATTTTTGTGGTCAAAGCAATAAGTGAATTATATGAATGGATAATCTTGTTGGAGCTATGTTCTCATATGCATAAAAATATGCAATGACTACTTCAACTTAAAACATTAGTACATACATATTTTCTAGTCATTTCTTCCTAAACAAATATTTGTATATATCTCCTTCCTCATTCCAAAAGAGAAAGAGTGCTGAATTAACTCCTTCTTAGTGTTGTTGTCCTAACTCACATGTTCATGCATTCTTGAAAATTAATATATCTTCAGCCCTCCATAAAGCCATGATAATGTTGAATGCTTAATATGTACAAATAATCTTCAGCTCTTTAGAAAATTCCTCAGCTTTATGTTTTATGGGTGTTGTCCTCACGCTGACGATAGATGATTCATTCTGGTTCCACAGTTCTCTGAAGTGACTCACTGCTATCATAATGTGAAAAATAATATCCTTTAACATTCAACAATTAAATATTTCATTATGACTAATCTCCCACATGATACCACAATGATTCACCCATAAATTGTTATACGCTTCCCTCTTGACATATCTCTCACAAATGTACATGAAGGTTACACTCATGCTTCTCTCTCAAATCAGAATTCCAGCAGAGGCAATGACACGTTGTAGTTATCTCTCCTCCTCGGACTGGCCTGCCTCCTATCCCTCCCTGACTCACGAGCATCATGTCATGAGGTGATAATCTCACCAAGAACGTGGCCTATGTGGTTTTATAAAGGTCCAAGCGTGTCCTCATGACAACATGGAAACGTGGGTCTGCTTTCCACCAAAATCCATCTTGTACTTCTACATGGACTTTTTCATGAAAATTGGCACCACGTGTACCATGCAAGAGTCTCTTCCGATCGGAGCCATTGCTCCATCTCATTCCCATGTGTGTGATCACTCTACCTGAAGTACTAGGACCCAATCTAGGCTCAGAGGTGCCATGCTTGCCATCACCCCCTATCATCGCTTTCTAATGACATTTCAGTTTACAGCCAAGTTCACCCCAAGGAAAGAGAAGGAATCGTGATTGTTATTGGCAGAATTGTCACAGTGGTGGCCACATACTGTTCCTTTATCTGACTTATCTTCTTGTGACTCCGCTTTTAGGCTTCATCATGTAACCATGTGAACTTATTAAGGCGATTTGAAGAAGGCATATGGAGGTATTTTGTTTGTAGTTAAGAAATGGATTGCTGGAATAGTGGAGGCGAGGTAGACTTCTAACCATCAACAGAGTCATGAAATCATGAGATCAAAAATGAGGCCGACACCACAGGTAAATATAATTTGGGAGCTTACGACCTTTTGTTGTTGTGTGAAGTGAAATGGAGATAAGTTTGGGAATAAGGTAAGAAAAAGGAATTGTATACCTTTACTTACCCATGTAACAAGAAGTTACTTCAAATGCCATAAGAAAAATAATAATCGCGAGGTAGGAAACGACACAATGAAAATACTAAACAACACATTCATAAAAAAAATTATATTAAAGAAAGCAAGAACTTATTCAATTGAAAGATTTACCATGAAAGTTGAAAACATATGCAGATGATAACTTTAATAACCAACAGGAACTCCTATATCATTAACGTTTATGTAAATAATGAAAATTGATAGCATGACAGTAAAGATCAGAAATGGCAGACTGCTTTAAGTTGAATCCGACAAGTATCAAAAGAGAGATTCTAAAATAGAGTTTATATATCACAGCAGTATTTCATAAAAAAGACATTGAAACAGTATATTAATCCATCAATAAAATAAAAAGCAAGTATGCTCGACTTCACTATACCTTGGAACAAACACAACAAGAAAACATCACATAATAGTAATATTAGAAGACCATGTGCCTAACCAACATTTCTCAACTAATTTTCTAATATACTACTAAACATAGAAGGATGGACATAATGATAACAGAAAACAACAAATAAAATATCTATTCATCGTTTTTCCTTAAACATCCGCAGCTTTCATTCACTGTACTAATCAAAGCAATCATTCACAAGTTTTATAACACTAAAATGTCTTCAACCTAAAAACGTATTTCTTCAAAATCATCAAAGCTAATGATGAGTAAACAGAACATCCATGCCTTAATATCATGCACATAAGAAAAAAAACTATTTAGTCAATGTGTCAATATTGTGAAGAATATCAATATTTGTCTCAGGCTCTCAGGCGCCTACACAAAATATCTAAACAAATTATTTTTCTGTATTTTACAAAGAAATAGACATTTGAGCCTCTGATATGCCTCCTAAAATTACAAGTTACATTTTACTTTCCACTAAGGCTAACATTTTGTTTTAATAATTGCCAGAGCTGTGTGATAATATGACTAAGAAAAATGGTCATTCATAGCAAGAGTCAGTCTTCCCTACAATCCCTGCTGCTGTGGATGGCCTCTCGTTAAACCTTGAGGCATACTTTCCAGCTTCCACTGGTTATCTTTATTAGAGTTCTAAACTAGTCTAAAAGTAACAATCTCACTACTGTAATAACACACAACCTTAAAAAGCACGGTGAACAGGGTGTTTTTACCTTTGGAAGACTGCACCAAATCAATTGATTCAAAATTTGCAGGAGAATCATTAACCTGTCTTTGTCAATTATTATTTATTCACTATATTTTATACAAATCTTTGCCTTCATGAGGCATTTTGTTTTGACAGCGATAAGCTGGAAATCCTCGTTTCTATCTGTCATCACTGTCTACCTTATTTATCAATTCCCCCAACCCTGCTTATCTTTTCTTCACTGCTTATTTGCTTTGTCTGAAGGGGTGAGTCAAGAGACATGGCAGAAGTCCCAGCTCTTAGAGAAATTAATTGCCTTGAGCCTCTTCCAGGCATGCTCAGCATGTCAAATCACTCTAGCTGAATTAAGTGTAAAAACCTGCTACATCAAACCACGCTGCCCTCGTAGCTAGTCTCAGGCTTGCAGCAGGAGGCTCTCTCCGCTTTCATCCCCACAAATGAGCAATAGTGGTGCTGTAGATGGATCATTTATGGTTTATTTTAGGCTGGCAGCAGACACAGAAAGCTTTCTGACGACTTTTAAGCCAGATAAGCTGGAAAACAAATTTTCAGATCCTGGACAAGGCCTTACCCCGCATTTTTTGTGCTGAAGGTAAGTGATTACTGAATGATTTGATTTACATACGACAGATTTAGACCTAATTATGGATTTATTATACAAAGAAGAACTTGGATCCTCTCCATCATTTCTGAAACATATGTAACTAAATGAACTAAATGAGTACTCTGGGAATAATGGATTCAACTCTATTCATCATTCAATGAAGTTCAGAAGTATATGAAAGAATGGATATGACGAACATGAATGTTTTTATATGAAAGTGTAGAGAGAAACATCATCACAACAACAATCACAAGGATCCTAACAAGTGTCATAAAACCTCCATCTTTCCATTAAAATATGAAAATATAAAGCAATTGAAGCAAAGTCTCCAGATTCAACTTAATGTATCAGAAATTTATAATATATAGATCACTTCCAACTTTCCTCATGTTCCTTAGGGTTGAAATCCTCCTTCTAGACAGCGTCTGAACAACTTTAATCCAAGCATTTTCAAAATTCAGAAAATAACAAATCTGTTTCCTAAAAGAGTGAAACTCATTCATTTACATGATTTTACTTTTGATAACTTAGAATAGGTAAAAATGGGCTGCAAGCTATATGCCAACCATCAATTTACACTGCTGAAAACCTGCAATTATCCATACAAAACTGTCCAACCAAGCGAAAATTCAAAATGAAGAAATTTAATGCCAAAATTTGGCAATTACATCTCCAGAGTTAAGTGGTCACAAATGCTTTCAAATGATTTTTGAAGTACGTCCTGGCATCCAATTGCTCATGATAGCTCGTTGAAATCCTGATGGGTTATCCAACTGCGAATTACTTCATCGAGCTCATTTTATCTTCCAAAATTATTCTATAAAGGTTTCCTTCCCGCCTAAGGTAAAAGGTAGCATGGTATTTTCATAAAGCTTTTGAGCTTTTTGGCCATCCAACTGGATGAAATGTTTCGAAATGTCTAGGATGCATAAATTATTGAAAATCCAAAAATGTGCCTCTTCAGAAAGCGTCCCCAAAAAAGAAAATTACTTTTTGTAGTAAGTACCCGCTTAATCAAAAAACCCATAATTCAAAAATTTCAAATGACAAAATTTTTCCAATTGTTTCAAATTGAGCATATCCTCATCATGAGTCTTGCTCATCCATGTTTTCTCTCAAGCAAATCCTGAGTGGATTCAGTTTTCCGCCGCTTTTAGCATTGCATTAACCTCCTCTTCGTATTCACCGCCAGACACACGGCAGCCTGGCATTTGGCCTTCATGTGATTGCTTATTCTTTCATTGCCTTCGCTGCCAATTTTCCTGAGATGGATGTTGATGCGAGAATGACCTTGACCATTGAACATGTCACCGGTGTCTTTCCACAATCACGGATCTCACGATCGGCTTCATTCAAAGTGTGTTCGTCCTTGGTTGTTTGTTGTACACCTGGATAGTTGATTACCCAATTCAGGCTTATCGACTTGCTGTCATTCTCGCCTTCGCTTCCTGGATGATTCTCACGGAAGCATTTATCAACACTAATGATCGGAACGTGTTCCCGCTTCCTAATGGACTCCTCATCATACGGGATTTTTTCCACCAGATTCAGATTTGCCAAGAATATATATGCATTCCCTTCACACTGCGGAGATAATACTGGCTTCTACCATAGTTTCGGCAGACCTTTCCACTCCTGGTGAGATAATATCGCCGTGGTTGCAATAAGGTTTCGCAGGGTTCGGCTGGCGGTCATAAACATCGAGCACCATCTTCCACCAGAATAAACGGTGTGAAGGCTTCCGGACAAGAATCATCGGAGGCGGCCAGAGGCCAGAAAAGCCACAGATAAAATCTTCAAGGAGTCATTGCCAACTATGTAACACACGCGATCGACTGCGGTTAACATATATACTGCGCCATTGGTGGCCGGGCTCTTTCTTCTCGTATATTAAAAATCACGACCCCTTCCCCTTATGTTGCTATACAGTATGAATACCATCATAAGGTATCTTCGTAAGCATCACGGCCTAACATGGTACAAAGGTATCGCAAGCATTCCTTCAATCAAATACCGAATGAGTGAGCTTACCACGCAGGCAAATCATATCCCCAGGAATCGGAAGAAAATCACGGCGTTTCCTCGCAGATAATGCTGATGGGCATTATAGAGATTTCTCAAATGCTGCCGCTTGTTCCATTCTTCTCCTACATTTGTATACTACACCAGCAATAACAGACAAAGAACACTCCTGGATTTACACGTCATTACGGAATACAACAAATAAAGCAGCTAGTTCACGATGAAGCTGTAGTTTGCAATCATTCCTACAAAATCGAAAATAATGACAGATAATAAAACAGAATCTTACCGTTACTGACATGCCTGCACCAAGCCGTAAGCAGGTTTCCCCAAGGAGCCTGGGTCATCTTTTGCTACTCTCCAGAGGCCTCTCCGTGGAAGACACCTCCGCCGTGGAATCAATGTCCGACTTCGGCTTTAATCCACTGTCTCTCTCGACATGGCTTTGAATACATATTTGTACATGTATACTGAAGGCATGCACAGCCACAAAGTTAGGAAATACAGCCAACACCAATAGATACTGCACTGAAGAATGCCAAAGTATCACAGAAAACAAAATTACAATGAAGATGGCTCTGCTAGTGTATGCTGAAAACTATTGCCATTTCAATTATATGAGTTTTCACTAATGCTACTAAAGTATGGGCAAAGCAATGATAAAAGTTTGTCAAAGAAGCAAACAAGTAGAGGATCAAGTTTATGAACTGGAGAAGAGGCAGCAATACTCATGACCAAGGACACAAATTACTACTTCTCATGGTAATAGAAGGATAACAATAACAATGGTGATATTGTGAATAGAGTTATATATTTATCACATAAGATCATAAAATATGAAGAGTACAGAATAAAGAAGCAGATAGATATACCTAAGGGCGTGAGAGGATCATTCTATACAACGTTGTGTGTGAACATAGGACCCAGCTCCGGGTGTTTTAAAATTTTTCATAAAATCGCCTACATACAATCTCAAAACCTTCAAAAACAATTTCATGTGAACAGTGTTCATATTTTCTCCAAGGATGGCTGCTTTCCACACTAAATACATCACAGTCCATATTAAAAATCGAATGAGTAATATTTAAACTCGTTAGAAGTTTCTGAGCTACTGAGTCCATCTTAAGCAAAACTAATTTTTCTGTTCATTTACAGAAGGCTGCTGGTGGTCACATTCCCCCAAGTGGGTTCCCACCTGCTCAACTTTATCACAGAGCTATACCGCGCTTCAGTGAGTCTTCCGCTCAAGTGGTCAGCAAGGCCCAAACACCTGCCTGTAACTATGAAATCATTACTATTTCTGCAACTACTACCCCTCGGGCTTATGATTTTCGCAACGAGTTTGTCGTTTATATACAAAATATTCATCAAATCAGATTTTCAAATTATTCGACAACCCATTTCTACCGAAGCCTTCGGGTGACTACCATTTGTCTTTAATAAGCAATGTTTTCTTTGGTTTTTTCCGAAGCACTGGAGCATCTGTCATTGCAGGATAAAATTTAGCTAGACAAGATCAAGATGCTAATTAAGCTTCTCATGGTGAAATAAATACAATTATTATAAAATGAAATTAAAACAGCTTTTAGCTCCAAAATGAAATTTTCGACTAGAATACTAAATGTTGCGATAATAAAATATGAAATCAAACTTCCAAACAACTTTCATATGGCTCGTTATGATATGAAAAGACTGAAATCCTACCTAAGATCAACAACTTTAACAAATCCGACATTTAATGACCATGAGAGAAATGACAATGAATCAGACTTTAAAGAATTTATAAATAGCCCTCACAGGTACAAGCATGAGGAAACATACGACACCAATTTATTGGGTCAGGTGGTATGTTCTCAGCGAAATGCAAACGGCGGAACAAGCAAGACACCTGGGATGAATATGCAGTTAAATGATTCTCTTATTATACTTAAGGATTCCACTACATGCAAGAGACACAGTCAGGCCTTTTGTCAGCATAGACTACTATTTACCTATATAACTTCTCTTTCACCACAATGCACCAGGTTACTCTTCTTCATTTTCCACTATCATCACCCATAATCAATAAGTGTTTATTTTTGCCCTCAACATGTCCCCTTTCTATCATTTTATCTTCATCTATGTCCATGTCCTCTTCTTCGGTAGATTCTCTGCCTCTCTGTTTCTCCATTATCTTCATTATTTATCATCCACTTCTTCTTCTAATGACATTTCACTCATCTGATTCTTCATCTTTTCTTCATTTCAAGTCACCCGATTTCTTTCTTTATCATCACCGCTTTTTCTCATCGTAATCGTTCGTTTCTTTGGACTATAATTTGCTTCTTCCTCCTCAACTGCTCATCGCCTTGTTTTCATCATCCTCTACATTATTTTCCTTATCATTGCTTTTTTTTTCTTGTTTATCTTCCTCTTCACAATTCACCTTTTGTCTTTGATTTTCATCATCATCCTCCTCCTCATAATTCTTTCCTCATGACTAATGTCATCATGTGCTTTCTCACCGTTTTTGCCTGCCTACTGTCATTTTCATTTTTCTTTCTCTCTTTCTTCACTGCCCTTTCTCCTCGATCGTCATTTTCCTCTGTTGTCATTTTTCCTTTGCTTTCCATCACTTTCTTTTGTTCTGGAAGCGTTTAGGAGAAGGTGGAGGTGTCTTTCAGAGATCTGTGAGAATGATTCATGTCAGTGAGGGGTGATGATGAGAATGGAGGAAGGTGGATGAGGATGTGGGATGAGAAACTTAGGAAGAGGGTCGCAGATTTAGAAACATCATGCCATGAAATATCAAGGGATGCCACTTGTTGCTCTAATCGATGCACATAATCATTTGAGAAGTAGGTATCAGAAAAAATACTATTTTGTGTGAACTATGGTTTGCAACAACAAGAGACCGCACTAATAAGCCTACAGTGCAATTGGAAATGTAGTAGTCATAATTTTAGCAATGTATAGCAATGGTAAAAGAGTACAATTCAAAACTAAATCATGAAGTATTTCAGAATACTCATTATATATATTTCCAACAAATGGGAAAGAAAATGGTTTTGCAATCACTTAAATTTATTTCAAGAAGGTTGATAATGGCTTAGGTCCGCATTCACCTGATTAACCATTTTTCTCCCATACAATGTATCCTGGTACAGAAACGTATCAGACAACTCAAAATTCGACTCAGTTACACTTCGATGGTCATGGGAGTGTTGAGACTAAAAGTTCCAGGTAAACCTGGGGTGACTTTGGACTCTTTGAAATTACAATCAAACAATCCCTACTTCTTGTAAATATGCAAATGTAGCTGAGGTTGTCACCTTCCTGCTTCATGTCTGTGAGGTTCAAATCTCTTCACTCTCCCACCTTTCCATGTCCTTAGCCTCGGGTTCCTTTGTCACCTATTACCGCGCTCGACATTTTATCTCTATTCTTGCTTTCTAAATCAAATCAAACTTTTTGAAATGATATGGAGAGGGTAAGTGAGATGATAATGAGGAATTCACATTCAGGCGAAGGTGGAATATGAGTGAAAATGACAATTGTGCCCAAACAGCTTTCAAGCAGATGATAAAGTCCCAACCACAGCTTTAGCTAAAAACCAAGCTTTTCTTGATTTTCACCTTCTTTCCAAGTTTTAACTTTAAACAATGAGAAGGGGTAGAAAAATTCAACACTCTTAAAAAACCTCCTCAGAGGTGCTGCTGGTGAGCATGGATATTTTCCAGAAAATTCGGAGGCTTTCACAAATGTGAATTTTTTCCTCAAGTAATTAATGCAGACAACACTTTGCTGCTTGCCTACTTAAATACCAACGTATACTGTTTATTCTGACAGGTTTCCAGCTGAGACAGTGCAGCAAGAGAGGCACAGTTACCTGCTTATCTGCATGGTCATGGATCCTCTCAAGTATAGGCTTAATAAGTAAACAGCATGGCCGGTGAATGAGACTGTCAGACAATGCTCACTGTAATATTCTCTTTTCTGGAATTTCACAGGTCTCATATACCAGATAAGGAAGGTAATGTGAATAATAAGCTATATGCTTATCCCTTTTTAACTCATTAAACACTACCTGCTGAGCCCAAACAGTCTATCTAGATGGGTTATTTAGATTTCCAAACCAAATCCCTAAAGAATACCAAAGAGATCAACAACATATGAGCATAATCATGAACTCTGAAAATATATACATAAAGAAAATGAAATATAATACATCCACGTTATTGACAGAACAACAGAAGAGGCTAGTAAAATATCTTGGAGACAAGCCATCAAGTTCTTTGAACGAATCTCCAATGATCAAACTACAAATACAAGAGTTGTTGCAATCATGTACCGCTTTAGCAGTGACAGTCATTGTTCTATATTTATAGTTAAAGGTTAATATGCATATATGAAATATACGAAATATACAAGACATGCCAAAAATAGAAGAATAATCAATACAAGATTTTCAGCCACTAAAGAGATCGTTGAAATGTCGAATACAATGGACAAATAAATTATCACCGAACGTTGTGTTAAGAATGATAATAGTAGATTCCAATATCATTCTCCTTCTAATAATTTTCTCTAAGCAAAGGGCCGATCCTTTTATCAAAACATCTTCCATAGCTTCACAGCCTCCTTAAGAATCACCACGGTACAAATATAGTTTTCCGCCAGAATAAATGGAGACAGAATGATTTGATCAAAGACTACCATGCTCGAGTCTCTCTTCCTCCAAAGAATATATGATCTCCACCAAGAACAAGCCAGTAATGGACTTTGAGGAGTTCCTCTGCTTTACCTAAAGAACCTCAACTGCTTTCCGCCAATGGACATGGTAGTCGATATCGTTTCACAAATGCCGAATGAGGAAATGTAGTCAAATCTTCCTTCCTTTGCGACGACTTCGACTGGAACATCTTTAAAAGAGAATACTACAACTACAACATGGGTGTCTGCAGACCCAACGGTGTACAATAAGCTAATGCATAATAGAAAATGGTCCATCTCCTTCCATAAAGAACAACTCCTTCACCATGGGTCCCATTCACACTCACCACCTAGCTCATGCAAGTGGAGCTCCACTAAAACCTACGCTGTCATGGAGATTCCTCCTTCGACAATGCTACGATTCTGGTCAATATTATCAATCCATGGGGATTCAACATCGTTCACAATCTTTTTACAAAGTCAACTGCTGTTTATTCTTCATTGTTGAGATGTTTATTCTTCCTTCTACATTATGGGGCCTCCTTACCCATTTTATTTAACTAATAAAGATTTAATCATAATGTTCTTTATTTTATACGGCATCAACATTACAAAGACGGCGCATCCTGAGGCTTAGCCGTCGTCAAAGTGGATTCCGCATGTTAAATGGCACGCTTACTTCTTATACCCTCTTATAACTTACACCAGGTTCAATGACAGGCATTTTAATATAGCTTGGCTGCGGGCTAGCGCAGTGTTTCTCCTACCTGTTGCCGAAACCTTAAAATTTGCCTCAAGATTTCACTCGCTCATATCCACCGTCTCCCATACGGCTGAATGATATTTGCAATATGTGACACCATATGAAAAAAAATGGCAATACAGCCATATTCATAGATACCCACCAAATTATCAGGAAAAAAATTATGAATAAGATGTCTGTTTTGGGTGTATATGAAAACTATCACCTGTTTTCAACGGCAAGAGTTTCACAATAACGCCATTGCAAAGTGACAAAAATATTTGCAATGATGGAAAGTTTTTCAAAAGAAGCAAACGGTAGAGTGACCGTTTATGAACGAGAAGAGGGAGAAACAAGCACTATACAATAACAAATCATTATCACAAAGGGTAAGATAACGATAATGGTCAAAGTATAGTCATGATAGTTGAAAATATAAATATATATTATTCATATACATCCGCAAAGAGAAAGAGGCATAATAAAGAAGCATAAGATGATAACTGGAAAAAATAGGATCATCTACAACGTACAGGTGTGAACATATCCACCATTCGCGTTTTCTACCATAAACTCACGTATACAATCTCAAACTTACAAAATTAATCAGAAAATAAAGGTTCATATATTTTCCAGATAGCTATTTCAACATCAACATATCAAACTATTAAAAATCGAATGAGAATATTTAAAACTGCTTAAGTTTTATGCCTACTTAGAATTTAACTTCACAGTAAAACTAATTTTTCTGTTCATTTATAAGCGTTTGTTGCTGGACACTCTGCGCAATTCCACCTGCTCAACTTTACACTGCTAGCGCTAAGTGGCCACTTCGCGGGTCTTCGCCTGCCATAACGCATAGCCTTCCAACACCGCTCCGTAACTATGAAACTTGCTCACGCTTCAAAAACCTGGATTAATTCCTCTCACTATGATTTTGGCAATGAGTTTGTTTGTCATGTTTATATATGACAATAAATATTCATCAACTATATTTTTCAAATGACGAAAAACCCACTTTCAGCAATGTTTCGTGACTTTCGCCGCTTATCTTTGTTGCAATGTTTCTTTACTTTTTCAGTTTTGGATTCATAAATTTGGTCGCTTTTGCGCAGATGGCATTTATTCAGGATAAAGATCATGAGGTTTCCATCAAGCTCATGGTGAAATAAATACAATTATTACAAAATGAATACCGTTCATAAAAATTATTTGACTAGGAAATGTTTTCAAATGCTTATGATACAAATATGAAATCAAAACTTGAAAAACCAACTCATGGCTCTGCTTATGACATATGCATCAAAACCTTGTACTTAGATTTCACGCCAACTTTTTAACGAAATCGAGGACGAATAATTAAGTAGCAACGATAACAATTTGGTGTACTACAAAGAATTTTAAATAGCTCGCAGTATGCTATGAGGAAACACATGACAACCAGACTTTCTGCTGGGCCAAAAGGTATATGTTTCCAATGGGCAATGGTGGAACAAGCGAGACACTTAAGAATGAAGACAAAGTTAAATGACTTCTAAGGAGGGCTTTGAAGGACGATTCTAACATTGGTCTAATGGGATGGTGGTTCATGGAGATGGAATGGGCAGACATCTCTCGAGTCAGATATGCTTTCATCCATTAAGGGAGCCGTCAATCATGTTAAAAAAATTCTGGACATATTTATTGATCAAAAAGATTGGACAAGATCCAGATTGGAATACTCCAAATCATACACTAAACCTAAAGATCATAAAACTTTATTTGACACCAACCAAATCATCCTATTCTCAATTATATAGCTCTCCGCTTCCGGTTCAATTGATGAGATCATATACCGGTAATGAAATGGCGCAAAATGATATATACAACGATGATGAACGCTATGAAGATTTGGCGATATCGCTCAAAGAACTGGATCATTGATCAAATCAGATATCCATTCATTACTTTTTCAGAAGAAAGCAAGATTAATTAATGGATATCGCATCCAGCACCTATGTTTTCACTCACTACTTTATCTCTCATTCCTCCGGAAAGCAGCATCCCATTTCAAAAATACCTCATCCAACCTGAAACTTATCTCGTTTTGTCATTATAGATCTTTCTTATGCGCTCTCGTTAATTTAAAGGTTTTGTTATCTTCCACCATGAAATAATCATCTGATGACTCTCCAGGATCTTCCTACTACCGCCCCCCGAAGAAATTTGACCACCGGGACAAGAAGTAAGTAGAAATACTATTTATTCTGTATCACTTGAAAGAGATACATAGATTCTTCTGATTATCTATCAAATTATATATCTACATTAGAACTTCTGCCACTTCTTTGTTGATTTAATTTAATAATATTCTACCAAGGATTTATTTGGAAGATTTCGCCAGCCATTCCTCAGGATGGTAGGCACAATGTCCCAAACTGATATTGTACTTACATAAAAGAAAATTTCCACTATCCTAGACTGAAAGCTGCTCATTATCTCAGGATTATTTTACAGACACCAAAATGCATGTACATTATTAAGAAAATAGATAATTACTGCATCTGCATTCAGCTTCAGTGGGTCTCTGACCATTGCAGAATAGTCTCAGAGTCAAGCCAATATCCATCTATGTTGTCCTAGCGATGTCAGTGGATTTCCTGAGAACCAATCCCCTCACGTCGAATGGCAATTGGTTTCAATTTGTTTTAGAGGGCAAGCAGGTCAGAGCTGCCTTCAAAATTGACACTTCATAATTTTAATGAAATTTTAAATACACTTCTAAATGCAGCGTTACTAATACTCTGGCTTTTCAATCTGGTTCGCTGTGGTTTCCAAACAGCTGGCTTCCTGTACTACCTTGGTAGTCCTCTAAAACTTTTCAGCTCTTCCACAAAGACCAACACACTTCCAGGTCTTTCCAATGAAGCATCTGCATCACGTAATTTAAAAACAATTTCAACACCATTTTGTTTTCAGTATCCATATATGTTCGCTAATGAGCAAAATGTCAAAGACAAGCTCGGCGGGGTAATAGCCAAAAGAATGACATTCAATCGACGTATTTTCTATCTTCATTTTATATGCGCCATCAACAGAGCCCAGAGTATGCAGACGAGCCAAAATGGCGAGCCTACAGTTCGCTTATCAGTTGCTGCACTTCACATCGTGAGTGCCCCACTAACGGCAATATCCATCACCGCTTTCTCCTGACCGTCAGTACTGAAACATCTTTAACTGCCGTTATAATGTATAAGAACAAACGCAGATACACATCATAAATCTTTCATGTCGCGCAGGCAAGCGCAAGCGTTGTTTTCATTATTATACTTCAATGCTCGCCTTAATCTCAATTAAAAGTAACAGAGCCTTCACTCCATCCCTTTTTTTAACAGCACTGCTAATGTGCCTACAAAGAAAACAAAATGGCGCCCGTGTAGTCTGGCGAATAAAATAGGCTCACAGAGTTACGCACAACATTGATCAACGGTCACCACCACTTACCCTGGGACTCCATTTTCGCGATGTTCGGTGATTTCTCTAAGAAATGCAGATTTGGAATAAAACGAAGCAGGAAATTCATTTCACCATTGCTTCATTCATTTCTTCTTTGCTCTCGTAATGTTTTAATGTCATGGTTTAAACAAAAAACACCTGAATGCCATCTTTCGGATATGATGTGTCAAGGAGCTTGCCTTCGCATCCATGCGACTTTTCGATTCAGCGAAATGCCATATTTTCTACACTTCAGAAATAATTTTCAAATATATAAATAAATTAATTTAATTTGAAAACATTAGTTGAATCATCATAGCAACTAAAATATGCTGGTCAGCAGCGCCATATCCATAATAAAGGTGTGTAACTTGATTTTTCAACTAAATGTATTTTTGTATAATAGCCTCGTATAGTGTAACCAGTTTTACCACGTATCATCTTCCTGGCATCAAAATCATTATAATCGAAAATCCGCCGTATATTCGATAAGTTCAACTACTCTTCAATATGTCCATTTTCATGTTGGATAATTGTCTTTTAATGATGTCTTCGTTCAATAAATCAATATAAATGTGATTCACCTGCTTTTTTCACAGTAACTAAATTGATATCCAATCAAAATCTGATAGGGGCACACCGATTCCCGACTTATACAACCTATTTAATTTCTTCGATCATAAAGGTAATTTTGACTAATTTCTCCTCTCAACTTTGACTTTAAAGGCTTCATCAATTGGATGATAAGATGTCGAATACGTTAGTATCATATGTTAGATTCAATTAATCGTGTAGACGAATACCAAAAATAGCAATAATTGAAGACATTTCACAATTTTCTTTACATAATGACTTCATAATCTTCAACCATCTAGATTATCGGCCCCAATATTATCTTTTCCACACCTTTTCCGTAATTAATGTCACTGCATACATCATCTTATCAACAATTCTTCCAAAGGAATAAATCCCTTAGGAATGATGTTACCTAAGTCATAAAGATCACTATTTATCGTCATCACTACCATCATCATGTTCAGATCTATGGAGGTATCTTTAAATTCCCACTTCCCGGCCTCCTTCTTTTTAAAACACACCTTCTGTCACCCAGTACCTTCTGGTTAACACGTTTGGTCATTCGTAGCCCCGTAAAAGAGCCACATGAATCTTCAAAATTTAAGGTTTAATTGCCGAATTTTTAGATGGTTGCTTTCCGCCTAAAATATCAACAACACCATTTTGTACGCGAGGCACACATGTCAAGGTAAAGATCGCGCACTTTAATGTCGCACCATTAGTGCCTCGCGCAGGATGCTGGCTCAACTCACTTTTTAACCGCTTATCACCACCATCCACGGCCTGCCACTTTCGGCACCTTAAGGCCATCATAGAGCCCATATTCATCATTATTAGCAACAATCAATGCGGTTAGAGAACACACCACATTGCGCTAACTCATCTGACAAGGAACACGCATAATTCACACATCCATCCTGCCATTATCCAGGTTTCATCATGATTAAAATCTGCGGTCTGCAAGACCATTTCATCGTCTTCAATGTCGCCAATGAAAGCGGTTTTTTCTGCTTTCGTCGGCTGTTTTACCGGCTGTTTCATTAAAGAGATTGTTTTTTTCCTTTTTGCACTAAAAATTTTTCGCGATTTCTTTGGTATATTTTCATGAACTAATTAATTTTCATATCATTAAAATCATCGGGCATAAATACAAATTATCAACCGGCATTTACGGGTACGGATTGGGTTGCTATTATCATAGTTATTTACCTTCTCGCTTTCCTGAGTATCCTTTCATTTGACCAAGATCTGAAAATTGTAGACAAGAGAAATCAACGAAATGTACTTTCAATTTGCCTCAAGACATCTCAGCGACATGCTCAAAATCGCGAGGAATGTCGTCACCATCACGCCCATTAAAACATTCTTTCGCCGGAATTTCATCTAAGCTTTTCAGCAACCAAATCTTCGATGTTCTATATGACCGCGCCTATCGGGAATCAAATGAATACAACCGCGATATTGTCTAGTCCCAACTTTTCCACGACGTTTCATCAAATTGTGCTAAGCACCAAAATCAACATGGTATTGTGCAAAATATATTCATAGCCTCTAAATCATAAAATGGAGAACATCATCAAGGAGATCATCATCATCTAATGTAAAGCCTAAAATCAATTTCGCCTATCATTTCAAATACTTTCACTTATCAAACATTGGATCAAAGCCCAGAATTTTCGAGACTCGACTTTAGGCCGTTTCTTCACATTTCTGTTGTATGAATATATTTTGACTAAAATTTCCATTTTTCCACCAAATGCTTCAAATCTTTCTAAATCCTATTTCACCTAACTTCTTCTTCGTACTTTGTTCAATATATACTAATTGATTACCTTTTTCTCATTTACGATACTTACTAGTCATGGATCAATTGTTCTTTCCTTTTCCATATCAGTGAATCCACGCTAAGGGCTGTTTCTTTTCTTCTAATTTGATTTGCAGCATCTCAAGTCTTCACTATATTGTTGGGTGCAGCATTCAAATATCCTCTTTGGCATTCATCCGACTTTCCTCAACTTATCAGTTGAACGAAATCTTCATCATCTACCAACTTTCTCCATATCTTTCATCCCTGCATTATAAATAGGCAATCATTAAAGAGAAGAAAGATTTTGCTCAATTGCGAATATCATCATCAATACCGAATTAATTTCACAAAATTCCCGCAAAAGAGGTGGCCTGATTCATCACAATGCCGTCAAAATTTTGTCTACTTCATTGCCATTCTGAATTGTGGCCGCTTGCCACGGTAATTGATTAACTGCTTTCCGACAAGCCAAGATTCATTCTTTACAACATTTTTCCATCTCTTAATCATACTGCCTGATGTAGATGTGTAATGTTTCCCCTTTTTAGCCATTTTTTCAGTTAAATGCTTCTTTATTTGTCAGATTTGCTCATGACGAATGGCACCTTCGCGATATCTTCTGGTTGGTGGAAATAATTTCAGTACAATAATAATAAGCCATCTCCATCAAAACGTCCGGGAATGGCAATATTAATCTGACCAGCCTGCCATCCGATTACCAGGCACCGATGAATCAACATAATCTGAACGGGATCACCGATTGCCGTTTGCAGCATCAAGGATCGCGGTAGCGATCTCATCTTCACCATCTACAACTGTCCGGGTTATCTTTCAATGGTCATACCGGTTTGAATAAACAACCATTTGGCGTAATTTCCTCCAAACGTTCCGGGCAACAATAATCCGTATTTGTTATCGACCACCTTCATGATCCAGAGTCCAGACCATCAACAGTGCCGCCCAGCTCATATATCGGGAAATATCAGCGATAGAATTTTCCATAACAAGAGTACACATTCGAATGGTCACAAAGAAAGAGGTAAACTGGTCAGACTTTCGCTGACTGGCTGATAATTTGCCCAGAAAATGTATATCAGACAGAGGTGCCATAGTGATGTGGACGGAGAAATTATCGCCGATTACCATCATGGTACTCCGCCAATCAATGGTAGGGATAAATGATAGCCATAGATCCAATTCAGATGCAATCTATGGTCCAAGAGTTTGAAGCATTCAGTAATCAGAGCATTGTACACAACGAATTTTGCAACCATTATCTGCGATATGAAACAAATCACATTAAAATTAAACAACATCCTGAATCATCTTACGACCAGCTTTCAAAAATTCAATAATAAGATACCCAAATCTGCATCAAAAGGAATTTCACAACATATATAATTGGTGACGATGTGATCGTAGCGCAACTGGAACTCAAAACCCACTGATTTTCTCTTTCGCACTTTCTGACTTCCTTGTCTTCTATGACTCCAGAACCGATTTACCTGCACCAGTTATGGATCACCAGATTCAATCGTATTCCTCAAGCCAAAGGAAGCATCCTCTTTAGATAAATTTCAAGGAACACAATCAATTATCTTCACTTTCACTTTAGACTCAATCATCCAAAGGTTCAGGAACAAATACACCGGGAAGATCGTGAATCGAAAGGTCGACCATAAGCTTACCCAGATCGACCACGCTATCTTTACCACCGCTTAGCGGTGCCGCCGAAATACCCTGCGCATCAGGATTCGTCAACACTCATGAAATGAACACATCAACAAGAAACCATTATAGACGATTTTTTCCACTGGCGGTCGCCACGACAAGGCGTGAACGGCACACCTTTAAATAATTTATGCGGTAAAACCCAAGGCTACATCAAAACCATACAGTCTTCAGATGGCCCGCTTGAGGCAGAGATATTCTTCCATTAACTGGCAAAATGACAGCATTGTGGGTGCTAGATGACTACTACAGGGAGCTGATT
The DNA here is from genome assembly GCA_034641835.2 of Pinus albicaulis. Classification (NCBI taxonomy): domain Eukaryota; kingdom Viridiplantae; phylum Streptophyta; class Pinopsida; order Pinales; family Pinaceae; genus Pinus; species Pinus albicaulis. Next base: position 476,186,248 of record CM076574.1, on the reverse strand, counting down.
TAGGTTGGTAAAGAGATAGTAAGTTTATTTTGATTTTTGGCTTTCATTGAAATGAACAAATTTTGATCCAAGGATAAGGTCGCACTGTAGACGAAAGTTGGGGTGAAAGTGATTATTTCATGCTTTGATTAATATACGAAATATTAGATTCCATCATATAGAGCTTCAAGATAAAGAAGAACTTGGATCCTTCAAACAATGAAACACATAACCAAATGAATTCAAAAGTACACCAGAAACAATGGATTCAACTATCTATCAATTACCTGTTTTGCTATGAAAGTTAAATGGATACATTAAACATGAAGAAATTAAAGAAATGAGAGAAAAACACCATCAAGAACAAAACACCACAAGATCCAATGCGTTTGAAACTTCATCTTCAACAAAATATGAAAAATATGTACAATACAAAAGTTCAAGAGTCCAACTTAGTTTTAATGTAATTACATGATATAGATCACTTCAACCTCTTCCTGTCATTCTGTAAATAACTTTCTAGAGCAAAGTCAACAACTTAATCACACAACGAAAATGCAACAATCGGTTTCTAAGATACAACTCGATTCATTTACTGATTAATTTGATGACCTTCTAGAAGGTGAAAATAAGCCAGTTACATGCCAACCATCAATGCAGACATCACAACTGCACTATCCAAGCAAAATGGTCCAACCTATTGAAAACTGAATGAAGTTGAAAATTCATCCAAAAATTTATGGGTCGACCGAAAAGTTGCTAACAAACAATGATTTTATATGTCTCATATCCAAACGAAGTTCTGATAATGGTTGAAAGTACTGATGCTAGCATCCAACCTAAGTGGAATTTCAATTGGAGTCATTAATCTCTCCAAAACGCCACTGTGCTTACTTTCCTCACATACAGGTATGTATTTCATGGTGTTTTTGAGCTTTCGCTATCCGGACCTAAGAAATGTTTTAAATGTCTAGGGATACAAATTGCTGCAGAAAATCCAAAAATAAAATTTTCAGCAAGTGTCCTAAAAAAAAGAAATATTTATAAGGGCACGCTTTAATCAAAACTTGCTTAAACCGTACTGACAAAATTTTCTCCGGGACTGTCTAAACTGGAGTGAATACCTCCATCACATCTTGTCATTGGCAGTTTCCACAAAATCCGAGGATCAGCTTTTCCGCTTTTTCTTGCGCCGCCTAACCTCCCTTTCCGTACTCCTCATCTGCCAGACATGTTAGCCCACAATGGCCTGCATTTTAAGGCGTACCTTCTCATTGGCCTTCAAAGAATCCTCCAGATGGAGCAAGCGACAGCGTGAGAACAAACTCATCGGCTGGTGCCACCAGCCTTCCGGCCAACCGCTGGATCTCACGACGCTCTCATCTCACAAAGGCAAGCCATCCTAAAGCCGTTGTTGACCGCCTCCAGAGGTAGCTATCACCACCAGCTCACCACTGCAGGCCATTCTCGGGCTCCCTCTCGCTTCCCGGATGATCTCCTCGCCTGAAATAGAGAGCTCGCATCAACATCAATGATCGTGAACCAACTCACCTCCTAGCTGACTCACTGCGTATGGCTGCTTCCTGCTCTCATTTGTACTCAGGTCAAGAAGAAGGCAGACTTTCCACATCATGTGGAGATAATACTGTCACGATGAAGTTTCAAGAAGACCCCTTCCAATTGCAGAGATAATATCATTGCATGTAATGTATACCTGCAATTACCATAAAGGCAACAATGGAGCACTGATCTTCCCCAACCCTGAATGTCCATAGTAAGGTTTCCCATCATAAACGTCTTTATACGTCTGGACGCGTAGAAAGTCACTTTATACAAATCTCTTCAAGATGTTCTGCTGCTAAATCATGTACTAATTTATGGACTATCATAACATATATTTGCGCTGTTTTGCTCTTCTTCTGCATAAAAATCACCATCCTTCTATGTTGATGACAACACACGTTCATCATACTTAATTTCTTGTGCGTATCAACAAATGAATATACCAGAAATATAATGCAGCATCTGCCTTCGACCAAAAATACCTAACATGAGTTTCACCAATGGGAAACTCATCCTTTAGAATCAAAAGTGAAAATCGTCATGCCTCAGTGTTAATGTGCTCACGGTATTGATATGATTCTCTAAATTCTAATGCTTGTTCCATTCTTCTCCTGCATTTGGTGTATACCAAGTCTGAGTAATAACATTGTGACAAAAGAATTTACTCCGCCAGATTTACACGTCAATACGTAAATGAAGAACAAAACAAAGCAACAGAATGACAATAAATGGTCAGAAATTATCCCTGTAACTGGCAACATGATATATCAAAATAATCCATCGCTAATGGAGCCTGAATCCAGCCCAAAGAAGTAGGTTCTCCCATGACCACCTTTGCCACCTTGGTGATCTCCAGCATTACCCTCCGGCCGCGGGAATCACTGTCCACTCTCACTATAATCCGATCACCATATGGTTTCAATACTGCAATATGTATACCATATAGATGCAAAGAAAGAAAAGCAGTAATGCATGTTTAACACTCCACAGATATCATCAAGAAAGTATCATAAAAATTATAAATTAAAGATGGTTATGTTTTAGCATGAAAACTTATCATCGCCAATTACAAGTGAGTTTGCCAAATGAACGCTACTATGGTAAGTGTTTTTGCATGATATGTTACTAAAGAAGAAACAAGTAGAGGACTGTTAAGGACCGAGAACAGTGATAGATTCGCATGACTACAGTAGACAGCACTACTATCACAAGGTAATATAATGATAACAATAAGCATGTAGGATATTATAATTGTTGTAACCAAGATTAGCCGATTGGTTTAGCTAAATGACGCATAAGAACAACCTAAGTTTATCAAGACTGGCCTCTGACCGGAGAAGCCTATATGCAAAGATGTCGGTGTGTTTATTTCATGTTCGTTATATTAGTTTAAGTGGTATGTGTTTTGGTTTTTGTTTGTCAGAGGGATGAAATCATCAAATACATAAAACTGATACAAGATGTAGATAAATTGGGCTATGGGGTCAAATGCAAAACAAGGAAGTAGAAGTAGACATGCAGTTACCAGAAATTACTGAGCCTTTAGTGACTGCAAAGGGATGAATACAATAGCCAGAAAGATACAGATTTTATGAAATGAAGTTAATAAATATATATGTCATGTAATAGCAAGCCATTAATCATGCTAGGAACACATAAGCTAATCACATAGAACTGATTTTAAACATAATATGAGGTATACACCTTCTGTAATCAGAAAGGCTACTGTAATTTTGGGAAAACATGAGACAAATCTTAACAACTGCAACTGCTGAATGCCGAAATGATAATTTCTATCATCAGCACCGACAAATAAGTTTTCTAGTTTTGGTATACGGGATCGGACTAGGCTCCTTGAACAACAACAAATGATTAATAACCAATAAAGAGAAACATGATAACTATAGCACCAGGTAGGTAGGGCAAACACAGATCCTACCTGGGTGATAAGAACTACGAATAAAACTTAGCAACAATACTCAGATAATAAAGAGCGCGCCTAAGAATCGCCAAGATAACTAGAGAAGAAAAATAATGGCTATGAAGATCTGTGTGATTGAGCCTGCTAAAAGGTTCCCAAAATCAATCTTTACGATTCAGAAAGAAAGAAAATGAAATATGAGTGAAAAACTGTATGATGTTACTGGTTAGTACTATAATTATTTCTACCATGTCGTTAATCCATCAATGTTTCAAGACTCAAAGCATTCAAGAGGGCAACAAAAATCATAACTACAAGTGTATTCTTCAAAGCTCACATCAATGTATTATCTTCTCTCGTTCAGCCCTCCGATTTACATAATGAGAACCATGGATAAATAGGCTGAAGAGAAAACTCTATATGCGAATCAGTTATCCATCGGGTAATAAGTCATTTTCTAAATATTTAAATCATCCCTTATACTTGCAGTCAAGCGCTAAAGAAATTACAAACATCCAAAAACTACTAAAACGAATGGTTGATTCTTATATGATTTTCCAATATTAAAAATTAATAACGCACATTTGGGAAAAAGTGTATTTGAGTCCGTACCAAAATACTTCATATTTATACCAAAAGTTTCCTCGACGCATTTATGCAAAATGTCTTCCCATAAATAAATGAGGCTCATGATGGCTCAGGCTGATATCTCATTCGTCAACGCAGAATCATTCCATCCACCTCAAATCCCTAAAACCAGATCAGAAAAAACTCCGCGTTGGGCAGTCATATGAGCATAACGTCGAACAGGTCGTTTTCACCTGAGGGGCTAATACTCCAAAATGTTCAACGTTTGAGAAGGCTCATGAAATATGTATCCATATCACCTCTCTTCCTTGACGACTCATCAAACTAAAGGCGCATTTATGAGTTTTGGCTAAAAACTCAAAAAATGCCAAAACAAAAAAAAGTTTTCTTAAATAAAGGCCTAAAATTGCATGCATGATCTTTCAAAGGTCTATAGAGATAGCTCCTGCTGAAGCAAAAATATCAACATGTGCTTTTTGCCTTCCTGCCAGCGCCTTCTTCAATTTCTTCATCTTTTTCAGCAATTTACTCAGTGCTCTGCACGATTTAGCTTCAAAGTGAAGAGTTCTTCTTCCGTAGCTCAAGATCTCCGTCTTCTCGTGCTTTGTTTCAAATGCCGTTGCTTCGGCCATACTTCCTGTTTTCCTCAGTTCTCCACCAAAGAGGTGAGAGGTGCTACCTCAATCAGCTCTGTTTCTTCGCTTTCCTTCCGTTTCTCCAAGGCTTTTCTAAGCCCTATATCCGGCCGCCGAGGCTGGTCCTCTTCCTCTACTGCCAAATTCGCCAACAGCTCTTCAATTTTACTGCGCTCTCTTTTCCTGCCTCCTTTTGCATCACCGCCTTTGGTCACAATGGCCGCATGATACTTCATTTGCTTCGTCAACTCTGCAGCTCGCTGGAAATTTCAGCTTCTAAGATTCTCTTCAGCACTCATCGCCTTTCTTGTGAATGAGGAGGTTTTCAAGGATGCGTGTCTTCATTATCATTGTCATCGTTTGGGATAGGGATGACACTGATTGACTTCCATGCCTACACTTCCTCCACCCCAATTTGGTTTTTTGAAGGCCACCCAGCTCGGGCAAGCTGTGGTTATGCCTGGTACCTCTCTCTTTTTTTGCAGCCATTACCACCACACAAGGAGGCAACAATGTTATCCTTCCCCACATCTGCCCTGCCTGTGGCCTGGGGTGAGTCAATTGCTCGTTCAACCCTCGTCGCTTCTTCAACCTCTGCCCGCTTGCTTCTTTCCAATTTGATGCTGCTCATCAACCCCACGCCGTCTCTTCATGAATTGATGTTGTCTATCAACTCAGTCACGTCTTTTCCGAATTTACGGCCATCAACCTCTAGCCGCGTCCAACATATCCACCACGTCGTCCCCAAAACTCCAGCCGCCGCCGCTCATCATCCTTTCCATGGCTCATCGCTCTCCTTCGTTATCATGCCCAGCCACTGGAGTTTTTAGGGGGCCTACTAGATAAAGGCACATCAATAAGGAGGCCGGGAGTAGGTTAAGGAACAGGAGGGAGGCGACAACGCAGACATAATCTTAACGTAATCCACAGAAACTCCTTTTCTCCAAATGGGTATAAGAAGTGATGATTTTGATCAAGAATGCAGAGAAGGGATTTGCCGAGGTGGAGCTTTCTTTTTTGGAGCAAGAGGTCACATTATGTTTTGATGGTGATGAAGGGCCACTGTTCTGCCTGGGAAATGCATCACCAGCAACATGATAGGGGAAGATTGTCAAACTCTTCATGAATATTCATTATATTACTAGTTTACAATCGCCAAGAAGAGGAGAAAGGAAAATAGTAGCGGATGGTTCCCCATGTTCCGCCTTGATGAAAGGCTTATAATCCTCCAGATCAAGGTGCTACGCGACAACTACTACCACGGATTCGTAATGATAAGTACATCGGAGAGATTTCAGCCGTTATTCTCAATCGAAAAGTGTTTATTTCAACTGTAAGCGACAAATGTGGTAAGTGGCTAGAAACTTCTGATTTCGCATCTCCACAGTAAATCGTTATTGTACTACTTCATGGAAATTGAAAAGACTGAGAGAAATATACTGATTTTCCAAGAGGACTGCGTGGCCTTTGCGTCGCCCGCTTTGTGATCTCGCTGGAGGAATTTTATCAAACAAAAGTTTAGAAGTATACACTGCTTCTTCAATGTATGAAAAATGCTCGGCCGATTGGAAATCGCCTAACGCTGAAAGTTATGGACTCGATTGAATAAAATGCAACAATGTTTCTTGAACAAGTTTATCAAGACTTTATTAACACAACAAGCCTTCAAATCTGATAATGGCCTATGCAAAACTTTCATAGAAACCATCAATAAAAATGAGACAATATGTCAGATGAATTTCATAGTATTAAGCACTATTTTTCGCAACTGCGGCGATTCACCGCAACATCATTAGGTGCCAAATAAAACTTCAATCAAAACCTCTGTTTTTTCTGCTATTCACCTCGAAAATACTGAAAGAAGGTATTTCAGAGACTATGCGGCAAAGAAAGATGTCTTTGTTATGGGAAAATTAGCCCAATGTGTTGTTAAGGAAAAACCTTTCACTATGTATCTTGCGAAGTCAATCGCCACCTTTATACCTTCGATAAAATCCAACACCAACTCTCTGCTTTTCACTATGTCATACTTGCACCAAATGTCAACATGATACAATATGGTTTTCAGGAAAAGGTATCAAGTTGACGGTAACCAATGCAAAGGTTTTTAGAAATATACTGCTTTTGTGAGTTAAGACATTTCAACATAATACCTACACCGTTTTTAAGACAATGTCACCAAGTGACTCTCATTTTTGATAAAATACTTTTACATCATGTTTATAAATCACTACTTGTACCTAATGTCAAAATTCCAACCATCACAAGATCGCCTTCGCAACAGATCATCAAGCTAAATGTAGACTTGATCAATAACTGCTTTAACATGTATTTATCACCAAAAATTACTTTGAAACACACCTTCTAATGATAAATAGGTGTAATGAATAAATGTATTTAGTTTAGGTATATGCAACAAGGTTTCAGAGAACACACTCGCTTTCAGTCAGAACTACGCAATCTGGTGAGTTTAAATAATCATCAACAATTTATATACCGTTTAAAGATAATTTCAAACATTAACAACTGCTCAGTAAAGGTCTTTGTGAAGTTTTTAAGAGAACAAAAACTCATTGTTGAAAAAGATAAAAGATCCTGCCAAACATTACTTATCAACACTGAAATGATGGATTACGTAAAATACCTCAACTTGATGGATGCTCGCGTTTTAGTGCGATAAGAACTTTAGATAGTTTGAAAAGTTACAAAATCTTCCTCGAGCAAACCTCGTCATGATGAGAGCAATGCTGCAATACTCATGCTATTTAAGGTTATCACAGGCACACACCACAGTAATGTCGTTACCACTACAGGCCTTGTAAAATGATACCAGGTACCGCGCCGCCTGTGAGTGCAAAATTTTTAAATTTTCGCCGCTGCTTGCTTTGATACCGTAAGGGAAGCACTTCCGGCTTTGATTCTAGTTTTTGAAAACGAATTTCCACTCTCACATCTTCAACCTTATGCTCATTGTTGAATACCTTGAATGGCCATTTATCATTACTGACTTTTAACTTTGTTTGTTCTCAAAACAAAGGGTTTGTTAATTGAACACATATGTTCCGCCCTTTAACCCCGAGCTCGATCTTTGTAGCACACTTTTTTCCCACAGAATCATTTTATAACTTAAATATGTCTACCCAGTTTTCCCTCTCTGCATTTTTTGTACAGGCATATTTCATAATGCACCCAAAATGGAAATGGGATTGTATTGACAATATCTTCATACTGGATTTTTTCTCAAGATGTTTTCTTTATGGTATCATGCACACATATGTTCAATATTGCCTTTTCCCTACCGTAGGTATAGTCACATGAGTTCTTTAACAGAGGTACCAAAGTTCTAAGAATGTATCAGCATTCATCTGTGAAATGGGGATTTATTTTTGCAACCTTCCACCGCTTTACATCAGATTTTGTGTCAGACCGTCTTTTTGAAATGATATCTACTTGTTCATTAGGATATATAAATAGCAATTTATCAAAACCAAATTTTTCTGCCTATTCATAAGATTTTTGAAATGACGTTCATCATGGAGTTCATAGTTTCCACCTCGTCACCATTTTCTGCTGATAATCCGAATAAAATGACCAGACAAGTCAAAGAGTATTTTTGACCACCTTTAAGTGATTAAGTAGTTTATTCAACATATGATAGCCTGCATTTTTCTAAAGGTGCCCATGATTGTCGCTTCCGGTGTGATTTACAGCTCACCTGACCTATGGCGTTTCTTTGACATGAGTTACACTTTACTTTAACGTTGGTTTCATGATCTTCTTTACTTTCGTGACTGCGAATGTTCAACTTTTTAAATTTCAATCATTTTGTAATTAATAGTATATAGTTATAGCCCATTATTTTCCTTCAATACGGATCATATGCTTTTTGAAGATAGATCATTACATTTATCATAAATAAATAATATTTCTTCTTTATCAATTTATTAAATGCCTTCACATCATTAATTTATCAGCTTTTTCAATGTACCAGAACATTTTTATTAATTGCCGTAGCAGAGGTGATAAGCCTTTCATCGCAGTTATCAAGGTCGCGAGACTTTGACCACTAGTTCATGTCACCTTTTTCTCATCAAAAGGGTGAAACTTTGTAAAATATCCGCCTTTAAAAGAGACTGCAAGCATCATCAAATAAACCAGCTGGATAATACTTCATCGTCTTTAAGGTTTATCGGATATTTGTACCATCTCATGATTGGATTGTTTTTGATAACCACTTTGTACGCAGCGTCGTAGCTCTAAAACCAGACCTTTTTCCGTTTTCACGACATTGTTACTAACTGTCATTTTCCGGATTTCCAACCAGCCTCTCAGCCTATGATTGGATGTTTAATGATGATGTCCTTCTGAATTCACATGTCAATCACAGTATTGTGTTTGAAATGTATTTTTATTTAAAAGCAACCCCATTTCTCTCTTTGTTGTTTATTTATATCACAATTGTATTCTGTTATATGTCGTTAACACCATGAAACCCGAAGATATTAAGTCACTGCTTTTAGCAACCTGACTGCACCCTCTCCGGAAAGTCACAACACTGGCCTGCCTGCCAGAGGAGAAGAGGCGCCTAACCTCTGCTTTGGGTAATTAAGGAGGCTCAGCTTTGTCAATTACCATTTGCTTGAAGAAGCAGCACCTTTCACCGTGATTTTCATGCCGGGCATTTGGCATCCGATGATGGACTTACTGCAAATTTTCCATTCCTGTGCCTGCATACATTTAGGCTAAATGCCTCTAACTAAAACTCAAATATTTGTTCAAGTGAGGATAAATATATTTCTCCTCATTTTTAGGAACTCATATAAAACCGTAAAACCAGTTAGGTCACTGAGATTGGCCTATGTGGCCTAGACCTGTGGCCAGGGTGCATGCCACTTGTGCCTGCTTTTTCATTCTCATTTGCAAAGTAAGGATCATAGGTCTGTCAGATGGAAGCTTTGGTTTTTGATGACTGCTGTGGAATGTCCTAAATGCCATTCTAGTTATAGGACTATTAAACATGTGATTTTCTTTTTTGAAATACAAGGGACCAATAAGGTCAGATTAGCTACATCAGTGACAAGGAGGCTTGGCTCTGCTGTAAGGGAATGAATAGGTGGAAAGAAAAAACGGGGAGGGCTTTTTCCTGGGATATATACACATAAGGAAATCAGCTTGGGAAAAATCACCATGATAGTCATCACCAATACAGCATCAAGGGAGCACAGTGTTCCATTTGGGGAGGGCAATGCCTGCTGTGAGGTGTCCAATTCAGACGGATCATAAAGACTAGTGCCTTATCCATTGGCTAAAATTTCACCTCTCTTCTGATAAAGGTTTCTAGAAAGGTCAAAGAGTGTCAACACACCTAATGATACTACCACTCCCACTACCTTTCCAACATTTTTCTGTCATGCATTTGAATCCATGTTCTTTTAATACTGCATATTTTTCTTTTATAAACAGAAACTTATTTACTTACTTTATATCCGCTGTGAATGCATTAAGCTGATGAACTCCTTCATTTTCACTAAAACTAGATCATCGCCAAGATTAAGTAGCTTTGACAAGATTTACCTTGACCAACATGAATTGCAACATCAACTAGATTAAGGCTTAATTTATTACTTATGCAGCATAAAAGATAAGTCGCATAAAATGTTATTCGTAACAAAGAAATCAGCATAAGCGGGTTAAGATAGTAATAAAAGCATCTTCTTCTTGTCTGCTTTTAGCAAGGTGGAACCAATCTTCCTTTAATCAAGTCGATAAGCTAATTATTAATAATGTTACCATTTCAGAAATTTAATCATCACAAAGCATCTAAATATGCTCAAATAAGATTAGCTGTAGGTTTAATTAAGACATTTTCAGCGTCAGTAGCTGCATTTAGACTTGCTCGCTTTCCAAAGACTATTTTTAACGGCGGGACTTTGTTCTATCTTCACTTCACTTTCTTCTGCCATCGCCGACTTCTATCTTTACCTGCTAATTTTCATTAATATCAATGGTATGCGCGTCGACCCAGCACCTCACCAAAAATCTTGCGCGACGAATTTCGCGACCATCTTCAAGTATCTCCTTCACCTTGTGCCTAATAATCTTCGCAGCAGTACCTAAAATTTTCTTCTACGATATAGGATTCATGCAAGAATTCAAAATTGGGCCATATCTCCTCTAATTTCCTCGAATATCCATTTCACCTTTCTCATATGCTTTCTTCTTGTGCAATGTATGTACTCTTGATAATCTTCAAAATATAGCATATCACCAGCATACAACAATGGCACCTGAAGAACGTAATACGGTTTTCGAACATTTATATTGGTGTTTGACAAATTTTGAACTGAAACGTATTCACCTTCCAACCGAAAAATCTTGTTGTCTCATTTGTAGAAGAATTGACATTACATCCAAAAATGATCTTGCAAGGATACATTATTAAATATTTTAATTTGTGACCATTTAATTTCGGGAGTAGAATAAATACATTTTGTTATATGGAGATGTGATATTTCTAAAATCAAAGCATTCTATATTGGCTATTTCATCATTTCACGGAGTCATTATTGTTTGTTTTCGTTAAAGTTTTTCTGGGAAAGGTAGTGAGCAAATGTTTTCTCGTTTTTCCGGTAGAACAAAGTAAAATGGATTCCCCATTTAGCTCTTTTCAAGTTCTCTAGTGACAACAGAGCCAATTTCGGTAGTTCAGTAAGTTTTGATTATAACGCTATCCTTGCTCATAAAAAGTTTATTTGGCATTTTCCAAGATGCTGAGTCATTGGAGGTTGTAGAATAAAGTCATATTCATGTTATAGAGGTCATGATAACCTTGAGGCGGTAATATCTAAAACTACCTTCTACCTAGTGTTCCAAATAGCTATATGGTCTTCAAAGTTTTTACCTCAAGAAAATTGCTATCACGGTGGTTGACAGTTTTTATGGCCTTGCTTGAAGTATGAGAGTTTGTGCTTTCGCTTCAACTCCCACTTTGGAGAGGAAGTCTTATTTCTCTACATATGTTTGTCATGATCATGTGGCAGTTTCTGAAGGCCCCGCCTAATTACATATATAAAAACAAGATAACTACGGTGGACTGGCTCATCGCCTTTCCTTCCATTTTCCAAGTTAATTATTATGTAATGAAAGAGCCAAGTCGGAGCGAAAAGAACACAATGTTGTCGTGCCTATCTCGACTGCTTTTTAACGTATTTTATCCGCGAGAGTATCCTGTCTCCACCAAATACGGCAGCTGGTATATGACATAAACAATGAATACCTCAGTTTGGCTCCTCACATCTTCATGAAGCATCCCATACTTTGGGAGGAATGTCTTTCTACTACTATATTAGACCATGGATTAGATGTCATGGTCAGCTATCAGCAAGGTCTGACCAGCTCTAGGCATTGACTCCATGAACTCACTATATAAGCCTTGTATATCTGCATTCTTCTGCTCAGACCTTTCCATGGTCCACTTTTATAAGATTAAAATAATAATGTGAGTCCAACATATACTGATATTTATAGTCATGATGTTGAGTTGTCAAATGGTAAGATAGCTCCTCTGGAATTTCTCTGTCTTTGTAGGGGTTTTAAACAATACTGTGAATGTCAATTTTCATGAGATTGTCAGTGGTTTTGCACTGGTTCCTTTGATTTAGGACCTTTAGCATTTTGGATTTATAAGAGTTTGGGTATGAGTTCATAAGAGGGGCATGGTGATTTTGATTTTAGCGATGCCTGTGCTCAGTGTTCTGTTGATAAGGTTAATGTCTTTTCTGTCAAGAATTTACCCATGTTCTCAGTTTGTTGATCTGCTTAGGTTTTATTGCCATAGTTGTTTAAGACCTTTGGTAGAAGCATCAGAGTATATGAGAGGATTAGTTTAAAAATTTTAGCTGAGTTTGATTTTCAGCCTTTTCAACCTTGATTTCACATCGCTTGATGCTTTTTTGAGGATGGTATTCCGGAGCTTTCAGCATTTGCCACTTCGACATTATCTTGCTCTCTTTCTTGTTCCTGCTAACATATTGCTCAGGTTTTCCATAGCATTTGAAATCACATATGGTAAGTCATCACATCTTCATAATTGTCTCATCTTTGATTTCATGGCATATTGTCTTTCTTGTGAGGTATACCTCACCTTCATTAGTCGACCCTATGAGGTTTAAATGATGTTCATCAAAGAGTTCTGAGTCCCAATGTCACAGGTTGCTTGATGAATGAATGCCACTGTCCACGTTGTAGCTTCTAAAGTTGGTTTCAGTTTGTTGAGAGGTCATTGCTATCCCACAGAGCTTTTCATTGATTCTTCTTATATTTTATTGCTGATTTGACTATCATTTGTTCTGATCTGTGGGCGGGGTGATGAAGTGGAGACTCATTCCCTATATAAATCTTTCTTCTCTGACTAACTTTCAGCTCTTTTTTCAAATGGTCAAGATTCCGTTTTATAATGGCTTGTCAGATTTCCATGTAGGAGTCCCACTGCAAGATATGCTGAAGGTCCTGATCAAACCCCCAAATTTTACAAAGCAACCAAGTGGGGAGGCTTGAAAGTGAGGGGAGGGGAGTTATATAAATGTTAATCTTGAAAATAAGCTGGACACTTTCCTGTTTTCCTGCTTTTAATGTTATATTCAATACAGATTGAATGGGGATTTTATCTTTCACCTACTAAAATTGATAGAATGATATCATGGATTTTATTGCTTTGGAACCACAAATAATCACCACCAAGACTTAAAATATTCTCATTCATGGCCTCTGCCTTCAGATTTCTGCATAGGTATCACAAGCACTCACTATTCCCACTAGAGGCCAGGGGTGGTGGTGTCTTCCTGCAGCGGGGATCTGCATTTTGGATATTTGTTTGTATAGAGAGGAGCTAAAGGTGGTGGTATGCCACTGGGGCAAAGGCACAGCCTGTTGACCTGACATGGATGAGGAAGGCATGGGTGATGAGGTGACTAGTAGCCAAAATGAAGGTTCACAACAGAAGTGATGAACTGGACCAGGATCCGGTTTTGTTGACCTGGGATGACAGAAAGCCAAATCTGACAGCAGTCGGAAAACTGAGGTAATATGCATTCTGTGTTTCCCTCTAACAGCACCCAGGCTGGTGGCCCAAGATCGCCTGAAGTTTATTCCAACAGGTGATTTTCTCCAAGAGTCAGGATGACTTCAATCTGCTTAACCAGAAGGAGCTTACAGCCAGGCATTTATCTTGTTCACTATGACCATCACAGCTAGACACCGCCTCTGGCTGCCACCTTCTCATCATCACTAAGATAGACTTAAACCTGATGGACCTACCATTCTCTGCAGTCAGATTTGATCCCAGTTTCAGAGACCCACTGGGGAATGTTCTGGATGAGGATTTTCAAAGTTAGGACACACATGATGGTCAAACAGAGAAGCAGATGGATTAGGAGTCACGTGGAAATGGATTGTTTTGTAGGATAACACATCCACCACCAGCACGAATCAGGAATTGTTTGATTTTCTGAATTTATGTGCGTCATATCGTTAAAGCATCCAACTGTTTTTAACATCAAGAAAGGATGAGAACGTTATTTATCAAAAACAGCTCCACTACGGTTGCAGAAATCAAAGACCAGCAGTCTGTGAGTCACCATCATTATGTATTCTCATATCTACCCACGTTAGTGATGATAAAGGTCAATTTTGATAGATTTATTTGAAAATTATAAGGCCACTGAAGTTTATGGATTCGCGGAGACTATCGTTAATGAGATGTGAACGGCATTCATCACCAAGAATATCAAAACCAATCTGGCGGAGTTTTCTGGTTTTTTCCAGTTTTACGCGTTCTAGGATGTAAGAGGATAAACGATTCATCATCATAATATTTGCGAAACAGAGAGTTTGCGAGGACGAAATGATTCAAACATGGTCTGTCAAAATCTCAAAGGACTAAGAGTCATGTTGCTGTATCATCATGAGAATCAATAATCCAACTGATCACAATATATTAGACGCGAAGAGGGCAATCGGTGTTACTATAAATTTAGCAGCAAAGTGGCCCACCTGAGGCTTTGGTTTGTGAGATTTTTATTGTTTGATGTATCAGGTATCCACTACCGTCATCAAAACCAACTATGGTTTTTGGGGCTTTTCCGAGTTTCAGAATTCCAGGTCAAGAGCTCTTAACCACCATCATTTTCAGATACAGAGCACCGGGATCATCTTTAAGTCGACCGAGATTTTAGAGTCCGGCGGAGCACTGTGGTTTTGACCCACGTCCCACCGGGCGGATCTACACGGCGTTGGGGTCCTCAGATTCTGCCATCATGGCCAAATGACGGCATGTAACATCAACAAGTTCTGGAGCCCAAGACCTTAGCCTCTCCGACCTGCAGAGGCCTCTCAGGCGCAAGACAGCTGCACACTGGCAGCACCTTATATTGTGTTGGTTGTGAAGTAAAAGGCCTTTTGGTTTTGTTTTAAGCTCATGAGGATGAACGACCAAATACAACTGATAACAAGATGATGTATAACTGTTAGCTACAAATAAGCGTGTCAGAGCAGTTACATGATGATAAAGTCGGTCAGAGGGGTCATCGAGTCACAAGAAGACCTGGCAAAATGGATTAAATGGACAGAGTTGGTGAAAGATAAGAGCCTACTAAAACTTAGTTAATGTATATGTTACGTAATACAGTCAATAATCATGCGAATATAATGACCAACATATAGAAATCTAAACATTCACCAAGGAGGTATAAGAACTCTCCAACTTGAAAAGAAATTTGACCAGAAACAGTATGAGACAACTAATAACCATAAAATCAATGAATAATCGGAAACATAGTCTCTGTCAACAACGACAAATAAGTTTACAGTTTGAAGAAAGGCTGGATCTGGACTAGCCTCCTTAAGGTCCAAAACATCAACAAACGCACAAAGAGGAAAGTTTGTTTAAAAGAATCCAGGTACCCTACAGTAGAACCATGGTCCATCTACGACATATGAACTATAATAAAATGAAAAATAAATACCTTGATTTAATAAAGAGCGTCCAAGAATTCTTAGTACAACTGTGGAGAAGAAACATCAAGTTGTGAGAATTCAGTAGATTTAGGTTCACACAACCAGAAATCCGACCTTTAATTATCTATATAAGTACAAAATATTAAGGAGTGAAACTAGAAGACAAACACATTATAAAGCACTATACCATTCTACCGCGTCAAGGAATCCATCAACAGTCAACATCTCAAAAGATCCAAGAGGCGTTCTGCAACCAACTTGGTTAACTTCACAGTTTATGACTCACGTACGTTAATCTTCTTCCTGCTCCATCTGGATTTATAAATTGAGAACCATATAACAGCTAAGCGCGATAAAACCTCATTTTTGGAAAATCTAACATCCATCAGCTAAGCCTTAAAGACGTCGAACTGTCTTAGGCTTTCAGCCTCATACAAAATACATCTCATAAAATATTCAAAACTGCTAAAACTAAATTAGAGTTGACTTTACATGATTTTCCATGAGGCAACAGTCAACTATACTAGAAAAGCGACGAGTCGCAAATCAGAAAATACTTCATTGATGTTCAGAACGTTTCCAGATTTGTCGATAAACGAAGTCCTTAATGTAGAAGAGGTCAAGACGTCAGTGAAATCCTCTGGCTCCGCTTTCCAATGTAAGGGACCTATCTCACAATCTGATCTCTCAAACTTCAAAAATAACTTGTAAAACCTAAAATAGCAGTTTATATGTAAGCAATAATGTGGCATGAGGCTGCTGAATTTGATAAAGTAATGATCTTCAAATGTCTTAAAATTCTAGATGCTCATGAAATACAGAATCCATTATCACCTTCCTGATTGCATCAACAACTGAAATAAGGATTATGAGTTTTGCTAAAAATCCAAAATAAAATAAAAAGTTAAATAGGCCTGGCACATATGCATGACCTTCAAAAGGCCCATATATGTCTGGCCAGCCAAACATCAGGGACATGCTGCTCTTCCTGCTAGGCTTCTCTCACTTTCAATTTTTTCACACCTTCAATTGCTCCTGCACTGATTAGTCAGCAATAGCCTTTCCAGCTCACATCCTGCTGGCTCTCTCTCAAGCCAGCCTGCACTGTTGTTCCCCTGTTTCTCATATAATTTCCTTGTTTTCCCCACTTCCTGCTTCAGGCGGTGAGAAAGGTATCTAACCAGTTTGTTCTTCGCCTGCTTTCTCCAAGGATTTCAAGCCCGATGGTCCAGCCTTTCACAGTTGTTCTTTCTCTCTTCATCATCAAATCGCCAATGAGCTCTTCTAGAATTTTACTATGCCTTTTTCTGCCTTTTATAATTACTGGCTTCACTACCAGATGATATCACTGTTTTGTTTTCAGAATCAAGAAATGTTGAAATTCCTTGCCCTTTGAAGATCTTCTCAGCACCTGACTGTTTTGGGAACATAGTTTCACATGTACCAGCACACCATACTGCTGACAGGATGATGTACTGATTACCTGCTGACACTTCAATCAGCACGTTTTTGTATTAACTTAGCGCTTTTCTCATGTTAGAAGTTGTCTTTTTAGCAATTCTCTTTTTAGAATAGTTTTGTCGACTAAGGAGGCGCCAGTTTGCCGCCCTTCAACATCCGTCTACCAGGTCAAAGATGCTTCAACGTTTTGCTCAACCTGCTGTTTCAACTTCATCACGCCGCCTTTTCCGGACTCGATGTCACCATCAACCGAGCCAGCCGTCTTTCTTCAATTTGACGTTGTTCATCAACTCACCGCTACAGTTCCTTCACTGATGCTGCCATCAACTTCAGTCACGCCCAATGATATCCAATCATTGGGCTTGCCTCAAAATCACGCCGCCTTCGCCTCATCATCCTCCCTTTTCCCCGGCTCACCGCTTCTCCTGTTTACTCGTCGCCGCAGCGATCATCTGAGTTTTTGCGTAGTCACGCCATAAAGTAATCGGGCTACGGACAAAGCCAGCAGGATAATGGAATGAGGGACAGCGGCTAAACTGGCATGGCTAACGCACGAATCCCACGAAACTCCTCTTCTCCACTGTATATACATGATTTATATCAAGGAATGGTGAAAGAGAGAAGGGATTACCGTAGGTGGAGCTTTTACGTTAGGCCTACGCTTTCTATGTTTTTATCGTAAGTATGGAAGGTTTAAATGCCCGCCTGGGGAAATGCATCAACAAGCCACGCCTGATAGCAAAATATTTGGCTAAACCTCCTTCACAAGCAAAGATTCAATATGTATTTTCACTCTGGAGTGACAATCATTACAAGAGGAGAGCAGCCAGCGGTGTTGATGGTCTCCTCATGTTCCATGATGAAAGGTTTCATAACTTCCAGATCATATGCTACGGTTAAACCACTTTCTTACCGCTATACGACTATAAATTTCTGGATACCAGAGATTTTAAGTCAACGCTTAACTGTTATTGGTCTTGTTCAAAGCGTTAGTTAAATGTAAGGCGAAATCTTTACTTCAACTTGGATGTAACTGCTACTACTTCATGGAAATCGAGTTAATCGGTGGGATGATAATGATTTTCCAGAGATAGTTCATAGACTTCAGGTCTGCTTGTGCATCTCCTGCTGAGGCATTCTAATTAAAATGTTTTGAAGGTACATCACGAATAAGGAAAATACCTACCGATTGAAACTGTGCTGTACTCTAACGTTGGTGCTATGGACTCGTAATTTTGTCAAATGCAACAATGTTTTGGAATAAGCTACCTCAATTGTTGTATCAAATATCCTTCAAATCTGATACCTACCATATGCAACCTCATTAGAAAACCATCAATAAAAACATATTGCGTCAGATGAATTTCCCATGGTATTACAATCATTTTCTGCGAACTTTAAGATCAACAACACCTGTATTTGTGTTTAAACAAAACTTTAACTAAAACTCGCCTACACCAACGGAAAATACCTAGTGATCTCTCAGAGAATACAGTTGGAAAGACATCTTTGGTTATGTGGAACAGTCACAAGAAAGAAAACCTTTCACTATGGACTTTGAGAAGTCATCACACCTTTATACTGGGCTGACAAAAATCAATACGATAACCGTTTTTCACTTAGCTACCTTGAAAATCTCTCGATAACAAGTCTTCAACACACGATAAGGGTTTTGCAGCCAGACCATTAATGTATAACCACGTGCAAAGGTTTTAGAAATATACCTTCCCTTCGCCAGAGTTTGGTGAGATCAATATAATACCTGTCTTCCGCTTTTTTTTAATATCAGTCACTACACCGCCTTTAGTTGCCATTTTAATTGCAGTCTTTAGTAATCAACACCACGGTATCGCTTTAATGTCAAAATCAACAATAAGCCTGCTCCTCGCTAAATGCGATTTCCTCGTCAAATACATCTGGATCATCAACAACTGCAGTTTTCATATTGGTATCTTTACTTAACTTCAAATTACTCATCAACAATCTTCTGAATATACTGGTAACAACAAATGACGGTTTGGGTAAGATATAAAATGCTGGCCGAGAACACACTTTCCGCCTTCAGCTGTGAAATCCATTTCTACCTTGTGAGTCAATAAGTCCATCAACACCTGCACCGTTTTCCATATTAATTTCAAACAATAACAACTCTGCTTTTCCAAAGGTCTCTTTCTTTTGGTGTTTAAGAGAACAAACGCTTGTTTTTATGCAAAGATGGCAAGATCCTGCTAAACATGTTTATTACTTATCAACACTTGCAAATTGATGGACGGCAAAAATAATTTAACTTCAGATGGATTTTATTTGAAAAGATGTAAAGAACCTCCTGAGGCTTTGAAAGTCGTTGCAATCTCCGAGCAAACCCGTCATACGGTAGGTAATGCTTGGCCATTGTTGCAGACATGCGTCACCAAGGCACGCCGCTCCATCAAGGTACCACAAGAATTACCTAAGGAGGCCTTTGCAAAATGATGTTCGCATCGCTTGCCATAACTGCACGTCGTTACCAGAAAGTGCAAAATTTTTAAATTTTTGCCTGGCCATTGTTGATACGGAAGCGACCGGCTTTGATTCTGCTTTTGAAAACGAATTTCCACCTTCATATCCTCAACCTTATATCATTTCAAAAATATCTTCAACTAATATCATCATTTATCTTTAACTGTTTGCTCTTTTCGCCATCATAACTTCACCGCTTCCTTTAACCCCGAAATTGATCTTGTTACCTCTTTTTCCCACAAAATCACTATAACGAAATATGTCATCGCTTCCTCTCGTGATTTTTTATAAGAAGGCTATCATAATGCACCAAAACATTTGAAAGTCAGATCATTGACATTGTTCTGTTGCTCTTAATTTTCTTCTTGTTTTCTTTTGTATCGCCGGTACAAGACATGTCTAATATTGCCCCTTCAATCAGAGTACGTATAGAGTTCTTTAAACAGAGCCTGGAAGTTCTTGCATCAAATTTTCACATCAGTATTCATCCGTGGAAATTCGTTTGTTCCTTTGCAATCGCTTCTTCTATAATCGTATTCTGCGCCGAACGTCTTGAAATTATTGACCACGGTTCATTTTAGATGATATACAAGAAGGCAATCATCAAAACTGTCTCTTTCTCGCTTGTTCATAAGATTTGAAACATTCATCATGCATTCTATAGGGCTCCACCTTGGTCACCGTTTTTTATTGATAATCCAAAGAAAATTAATCAGACAAAGGCCATGAGTATTTTCACCAAACTTCAGCGGATTGCCAGTTTGTCTTAACAGCAAGATAGCCCGCAGCCTTTTCAAAGTGTTTAATATCGTCGCCCAGTGATTACAAGCTCACCGACTCATGTTTCTACAGGCTTCTCGCTTTCACACTCTACTTCATCAAGTTACCTAAAGGACCTTCTTTAGATTTCTGCATCATAACGTCTTAACCCCTTTTTTAAACGAACGCCTTCGTACTAATAGCATACCATGTTCATTATTTTCTCAGATGGACTGGCCGGGATGAGAAGTAAGAGAGATCAATATTTATATCATACCATTGTTTTCTCTTTTTATTCACCATTTGTTTTCTCGTACTGTTGGACTTGCTTTTCAACAAATTGCAACATTTTCGCAAAATATCATTGCAGAGAGGTTTTCATCAAAGTATCAAGGCTCAGACGCATCACTAGGTTCGATACGCCTTTTTCTCAATGGTAAGAACCTTCTGAAAAATATCACCATATCTTCTATCAGGGCATCATCATGTTGTAGTCTCAAATTTTTATAATATTACTTGCATCGGCCCTAAGGCTGACGGATATTTGGTGTGTTCATCTCATGATTGATTATTGACACCAGCTTCGTATCATAGACATCGTGGCTTTCCCCTAAAACCAAGACTTTCCGCTAGTAATGACACAATAACTGTCGTATTTACTTCGTGAACCAAAAATGGGTGTTTCCCGGTGATCGATGTTTATCACGATGTCCTTTGTAATCAACAATCCATATGGTTTAGCTTGAAAATGAGTTTTTTTATCGCGTGCCAAACCTTTGTTTTCTTTAGCCATCGCTATTTACCATATTCGTTATAATGTATCGACTGCGAAACTCAAGATATTGCTTTCATTGTTTTTAAAGAAAAGGGCACCCACTGCGAACCTTTCCTGGAACACCGCCTAATTCTCTCATGAGCAAGAAGAGTGCTGCTCAATCTCTGCTTGTAACGCGAGTGTTCTCAAGCCATACTCATCATTTTGTCAAGATGCGGCATCTTTTCACTGTGATTACGCCGAAAGAGCGCCTGCTGTCCTGGCGAGGATTTTTGTTGCAGCTTATCTGTGCTCATGAATAATAAAGGCTGTTCTCTAATCGTAAACTCAAACATTTATCGCGAGATGAAATATATTTCTCGCTCTTTGTAGGAATCACAGAAAAACCTAGAAAAATCAACAACAAATATTGGCTTTATGCAGCGTTAGACCAGAAGTTGTGAGTATGTTGTGATTTTATGTCGTTTACGACCATTTGAAAGTAAGATCAAAGTATAATCGCTGTATATGAGTTTTTTGGTTGATGACGCGAAGTGGTGAAATGTCCTAAAACGCCACTTCCAACATAGGGGAGACTATTGGAAAACATGTGACTTGCTTTTTAAAATGATACATCAATAAATGAGGTTATTATGATTGTGACAAGAGGTTTATTGCCGTGTGAACATTAGGTAGAAAAGTAAAAATTTGGGAGGTTTTTTGGATACATATTGACATAAGGAAATCACGAAACTTGTATAGATATAGTCATCACTAACATGTAAAAATACCATATTAATAATAATGAGGGGCTGACATTATTTCATATAAGATCATGCAAAATATGGTATACTAACAAGAGTTGATAATATGATATACAGCATGAGGATCATCTATACAATGGCAGGTGTGAACATATCCACCATTCAAGGTTTTCTTAAATTTTTCATAAAATCAGTTTTACAAGCACCAAAACTTACAAAATTAACTGTGAGTGTATGAAAATTCATATATTTTTCCAAGATATTGTTTCACATCATAATACAACCATATTAAAAATCACTAAATATAATGATTAAAACTATTTGGAAGTTTTGAGTCATTAACTCAATCAAGTAAAATGCAATTCTTCAAGTTTTATTTGGTGGAAGTACGTTTAAGTGGTCGACTTTCAAGTGGTTCACTGTTTAATCTCTTACCTGTTGGCGCTGGCGGACGGCAGCATTTATGCGGCCTACCGTTTGTCGCGCACTTCCAAACATCACCAGAATCAGCAACTTACGTTTACCTTCAAAACTACTCACCTCTGCCTAAGTGATTTCAGAAAATGAGTTTGTTTTCGTGTTTATATAAGATACAAATATTCAATAAATCAGATTTCTTTTCAAATTTATTCGACAACCCCACTTTCATAACATTGATTTTGGTTACTCACTTATTACAATGTTTCTCTTTGGCTTTTCTTGAAGTTGACCGATAACTTCTTACGTTTTCAGAGATGTAGTACTTTAGCGCAGATGACTGAAGTCACACTGGCTTCTCATGGTGAAATAAATATAAATGATAAATAACAATTAAATACTTCAGTTCCAAAACAAAGTTTGACTAAATGGCTAAATGTTATGGATAATGTACAGAAATCAAAATTATAACAACTCATATTCATGTTTATGACATATAAGGAAAGACTAAAACCTTACCTAGACTAACAATCCTTTTGAACAACTAGCATTAATGACCATGAAAGAAATGATAATGAACTTCAGAATTTTGAATTTCTAAATAGCCTCACAGGTATAAGCATGAGGAAACACACATACAATCCAGACTTCGTCACTGGGCAAGGCTGCTCCTAAATAAATGTTCAAGGGAACAAGCAAGATAATCAAGAATGAATATGTTAAATGATCTCCACGAGGGTCAAGATCACTCTAACACATGCAAGAGGTGGACAAGAATAGCCTCTTGTCATGGTTGTGATCATCATTGTATCTTTTTTATGTGAGCACTTCTTTCCCCCTTCTTCACCGGCCACTACACCAGTTACCTTTCTTCTTCTTCATTTTCCACTATCATCACCGCCATCACTATGGCTGGTTTTGTCTTTAATTATTATCCTCGATCATTTTAACTTTATCTATGTCCATGTCCTCTTCTTCTATCGCCCTGTTCTTCATCTTCCGTTTTTCTTCTTCAATATTTTGTCACCGCTTCTTCTTTCACTATATATCATCATCTCATTCTTCATTCTCGTGTCACCGATTTCTTCTTTATCATCACCTGCTTTCATCATCGTAATCACTGCCTTTACTCATAATTGCTTTTCCTCCTCATCTCAGCTCATCTTCGCTTCTGTTTTCTACCATCCTCTACATTATTTTTCCTGTCATTTTTTTGTTTTATGTTTTCCTCTTCATAATCACCCTCGCTTTGATTTTCATCATCATCCTCCTCCTCATAATTTTCTTCCTCATGACTATCATTTTTCTGTCAATGTGTGTTTCTTCTTCCTCATCGTTTTGCTTCTTCCTCATCATCATTTTTCTATTTTTCATTTTCTTATTCTTCATCATTTGTCTTTTCCTTTGACTGCCATTTTCCTTCTGCTGTTTTTCTCTGCCACCATTTTCTTTTGCTCTCATGCTTTAGGAGAAGGGAGGGAAGTCTTTCAGAGGATTCATGTGAGAGAACATTCATGGTCAGCAGGAGGGTGATAAGATGAATATGGTGATGAGATGATGAGGTAAACTTTGCAGGAAGAGTCAGATTTTGAAAACATCATAATAAGAACATTTCATGTGATATTTCATGTCAATTTGTTGCAACACAATCCTTATTTGCAGGAATATGGAAAATACTTTTCTACTTTGTGTGTTCAGGTTTTCTTGCACAACAAGACATCTTATCAATACTTCTACAAAGGCATTAGGAAAATGTAGTAGCTATCTAGTGAAATGTGAAGAAGTGTTTCTTGTGGTAAGAGTACACCTGTAAAAATTTACCTCATGAAGAAGTATTTCTCATAATGACTTTCATTGCTTAGCGTTATATTTCCAACAAACAAAAAGAGAAATAGTTTTGTAACCACTGAAACTTGGTTTCAAGAAGGGTTACACTTACTAGTCCGTATTCAACGTTTAACCATTTTTCTCCTACATAATGTATCCTTTATGGCCATAGAAATCAACAGAGATTGTGAGCATCTAAATTACCTACTAGATGTACTTGTTGGTCATGGAGGCAATATATTCAAAATCTGCAACTAAAATACTGGACTCTTGCATCTTTCAGTAAAAATCAAACAACCTGCTTCTTGTAGAGTAAATGTAGAGAGGTTGCTTTAATTATTTATGTTGTGAGTTCAAATTTTCACTCTTTCTCCCAATTTTCTCTCATTGGAGGTCCTTGAAGCCTACATTTCCTTTGTTGTCTTCATCACTGTATTCCTCCCTTCCTCGGGATATTTTATCTCTATTCTGCTTTGAAATCAAAACTTAAACTTTTTGAAAAACATATAGAGGTAAGTGAGATGATAATGAGGAATTCAAAGATTTGCAAGCATAATGATGAGGTGAACATAAAAACTAGTGCCCACAGTTTCATGAAGATATAGCCTAAATCAATAAGCTTAGCTAAAACTGCTTTCTTTTCTTCTTCTTCTAGATTTCACCTTCAAAAAAAGTTTCAACTTGAAACGAATGCATGTAGAAAATTCAATACCTCTAAAAACTTTATGTTGCCAGAAGGAGAGTCGAGAAATTGAGGCTTTCACAATGAATTTTTCCGGCTAGCTATGAAGAGCACAATGACTTTGTTTGGCCACAATGGCCTTAAATGGCCCAACGCTAAAGACGGCTGGTATCTATGGAAGAAGTGAGGACAAGAGTCAGCGATGGAGCAAAGACAGGCCAATTTGTTTATCCGGTGATGGTTGCTGGACCCGGATTTGAACGGTAAACGATAACACAAAGAGAGTCAAGACATCGCCACTAAACGTACTTCACATGGTCTCCTTTTCGGAATTTCTCTGACATGGTCCCCATGACACTCAGATAGGCGAAGTACTGCAAGAATACTTATGGCGCTTTAGATCCTTTATCCCAGCTAAACACTACCTGCTTTCAGCCCAAAGAAATTCACTTAGATGGGTTAATAGATCTCCAAACCAATCCGCGAAATACACGAGAGAGACTACAACAACATATGAGCATAATCATGAAATCTCAAAATCGAGGAAGAAAGAAATGAAGATAATATATCCATCATGTTTTTATTAATATACTAGCCATAATATATATTAAATATCTCAGGACAAGCTACCTTGCTCTGCCAATCAATCTCCAATGATCAACCAGAAGACATGAGTTGTTAACCAAGGCAAAATGCTTTAGGAGTAGTGTTTATCATTATAGACAATAATAAAAAGTAGAGACACAGCTTGCGCCTAAATATACAAGACATGCCAAAAAAATAAGAATGGGCTCTACAAGATTTAGCCAATTTAGAAGACTAGAATGTTTGAAAATGTACAATGACAACAAATTGCTTCTACTCATAACTGAAATAAAATAAGAACAGGCCATGGGCAGATTCGTTGAAATACTCATGCCCTCCTAATAATTTTTTCAGCAAAAGGGCTTATCCCTTTTACTTAAAAAACACTTCCTACAAGCTTCAATGGCCTCTCAACATAATCATTTTTTATGAGAATAACAGAATAGCTTTTCCTGAATGTAGCTGAGAGATAAGAAGGAATGATCTGTGGCAAGTGATCTAAAATTATGCCTGAGTTTTCTCTCTTCCAAATAATACATACATCTCCACCTATAATGTCAAATAATATTCTTTTATTCTTCATGACCAGAATTTACTGCTGCTCAATAAGAATAATTAGTAGCTGCTGATTAAGTTCTGTCAAATGTAATATAGCTGAATGCAACCTTCTGAGGATGAGGTAGAGCCCCCATCGGGAACAATTTTTGGTATGAAGAATTATTTACAACCTCAACAATGGGATGTGCTCGTTACACTCAACAAAATAATAAGCTAATACATGAAAAATGTAATGCCATCTCCTCTTCCTATAAATAAATGAATTTCTCAACATGGGACCCGTCCACACTCACCACACCTAAGCCAAGGGAGCCTAATAAAACTTACGTCGTTTACGTGAGATTCTCCTTTGACAACGTTGTCGTACTTGGCCACATATCAATTCAAGGTGATTCAACACTGCTCCACCATGTGGTGCTCAAATCAGCTACTTTATTCTTCCCTCTCACGAGGAGTGTTTATTCTTCTTTCTCAAAGATGATAAGCCTACTCATTTTATTTAACTATAACATTAACTTGTAATGTTCTTTATTTAGCTAAAAATCGGGAACATTAAGGAAGATCGACATCTGAAATAGCCTGCTTAGTGATCCTGCACGTAGTTAAATGTATACTATTTTTAGGGATAATGCTCCTTTATAACTTACACCAAGTCAATGATAAAATTTAGAATAGCTTTATATAGTTTGTGCTTCTTCCACCAAGTCAGCTAAACTTAAATTTCACTAAGACTTCTACTTTGATAGAAAAATGAAATGGAGGACGGTACTCTTTAAATCTTTAAAAAATAATGAAAACTAAAATGCTTTCATAATGTCCGCTTTCGTCACTTTTTAATTTTCACTAACATCTTTAGCACCTTCGCAGTATTTTAATTTCATAACTTTCCAAGCATTTTTGCGATGTGTACCAGCATGAAGAGGTCCTTTTTATTCTTGAAATATAAAATACCAACCGTTTCTTCATAGATTAAAACCATTTTTCAATTTCTTTAAAATTTCAGTAGAATACCTAAAACATGTGTTTTCACCTTCTACTGATCAGATAGTAATATAACAATATATCGTTTCAGTAAATTATACCATGTTAAGTGTCATCTTCTTGCCCATTTATTTGTGCTGCAATACATTTTTCTTCATCCTTTATCATGTGTTTTGACGTAATTGCTAGTACACTAGAGGGGGAACTAGATTTTAGTGTTAACTAAAATCTTTAACTTTTTTCTTGCTTTTGAACGTATACATTTTTAATAACAAATGTAGTACGCTATATCTTTAAGTAATTTCATGAGCTGGCATCTAATATAATAATTCTTAACTTTAGATCATCAAGATCATTCATTCATCAGAGGTTTAGTAAGCGCAATAAAGTGTTAGTAATGGTAATAAATCACCACACATAATAAACACAACAACACCAAGATGTGAGAAACCAATTCGAGAAACCACCGTCAATGTCAGCTTCTTCAATATTTATTAGGAGAAGAAATGGCATCATCAAGGGGATTTGCATTAAAGACCAGCACCCACCGTAGTTGCACCTTCTTTGCGACAAAATTTTCTCAGAAGGGAGCAACTTCTACTTTATTTTCACGTTTTCCTAGGGAGTTACCATCTCCCTGCTTTTATGATAGTTACCACTTGAAGGGAGTTAATACCTCTTGGCTGAAGGTTTAATCAAGATTATCAAAGGTTTTAAATTAATGCCAACAATTTTTCAACTTGACTGTACCACCAACACAACCTTCATTATCAAATAAACATATTTTTGTTTCCATATCAAATTAATATGGAATCATCAAATCAATATCGTGAGATAATCCAGACATCGTAATAGATATGCAAACACATTCAACCTTGAGCACCCATTAGTTCTAGACATAATACACGCATTCTATTTAATTGCATCGTACAGATAATGCATTTTTCATAGAAACTAAACCAGATACATATAATACCATTTTAAAACTTAACGTCATATAAGAATATTGACCAGATTCAGATAATGCTGTTGAAACGGTCCTCGCGATATATATAAAAGATAAAATTTGGCAAGAATGTAATTTGCACTGTATGAATTTACCCGTATTTTCTTCGTAATTTTCAATGCATTGCAGCAGTCTTTTCATTACTTTTTCAAGATCATCTTGAGATTCATCATTTATCTAGATTCAACCTTCATCATATCTACAGTATCATAGATTCATATCTATCAATTAAGAAGATAGTTTTAAATTGTAGCAGATATACCAGTGAAGTATTCTATTGTGTTTTACTTGCAACATCCTTTGCATCATATCATTTTCTTCAAATATATTTGCTCATCAATACCAATAGCCAACCATCAATCCGCTTGGTTGTGACTGCATCTTGACCAAATAGATAGATACACTAATATTTAATAATATCATGGTAATGCCCCTGGTTTTATATAAATTAGAGCACAAATTGGCATACGCCATTTATAATGTTTTTTCATATATTACTACTAACAACCAACGTGATGTTTTGTGATATTTCATTACTGGCTTCTTCCGGCACTCACCGCCTCCTTTTCCTCGCTACTTTCCAGTCGTTGATGCACCATTTACATCATTAATAAACTCATCGTTTCCAGGCTTCATCATGACAACTTCATCAAAGAAGTTACAGCTTCAACTTTATCAAGTAGTTGCCATCATATTAACACTGCATCATATTGCCAACAATTTCCTTTAATTTAATAAAACGTTGTATGTTTTGACCAAACATAGATAGACAGGAATCACGATACTTTCCTTATTCAAACAATGAAGTGATAGAAGTTAACGTATGATGAAGCATTTCCCCTTGAAATTCAAGTGGCAACATGCTTTTATCAAAACCAAAGCAAGGTTTTTCTGGGCGTGTTAAAGAGCTCAGATCTATTGCACCCAAGTTAATGCAGGTTCTCCAGTTCATGTCAATTTTCAAACATATTTTTCAATGAAGTGTATAATCGTAGCACCCAAGGACTCATACTTACATCAGCATTCAACCAAGTGGTTAACATTTGACCAACCACTCAACCAAGTGGTCAAATTGAACTGCAGCTCTTACATGACCGAATATTACACTATACCTGTCATATTTTTCACTAAATTACAGCTAGTATAATGATAACAAAATAAAAAGACTTCAAGATAGATCAATTTTCAATATCATCATACTGCCAACAATACCACATACCTAAAGCTAATGTCTTCCTCAACTGTAATCAATGCATCCTTTCCACACCTGAAACTCCTTAGTTGCAGTAAATCGGAACACTTTTCAACAACACCATCATGATTTTCACCACATTGAACAGAATAAATATAAGAGCGAAACATCATCGTAGATACAGATTTAGAGTGTCCAATAAAGACCACCAAAATAGTCAATTCAAGTAAAATTGGTCAAAGAATTCAACCACATGTGTTTTTGTATAACCATGAGACACATCGTTTTTCAGAAATTCGGATCAATTTAATTTTCTTAATTAATATAGCGTTCTCTTTGATTTTCCTCAAGATGGTGACTACCTTTAGCTCGTTCAGATATTGAATGCTTCCCTCAAGTATAAGGTTTGGTCAAGATATTTCCAAGAATTGGTCTTTGGAGGGAATATACTCAACGTCTTTTGTTCATACTTGTCATTGGGTTGATACTGGTAAGGTTGGTCTTGCACAAGAAGAGATTCTTTGGAGATGTCATAAAATTATTATCACATACTATGAGATAGAGGTAGAAACATTTGGATTTGTTTCAAGGTTTGTAATCATTCAAAGAAGTTGGTGCAACATGATGCAGAGTTTGGTGATATTCGTCATTGATATGAAATAGAGTTTTTGTTTCTTTATTGGCACCAAGATACTAACCGGCCCTTATGACACGTAACACTGTTAGTATGGAACTTTTCACAAGGTAATGGGGAAAACACTACTTTAGCTACAATTAATAGCTTAACATCGTGCGTCATAATATCTTTTAGATCTTGCAAGTAGTCAACAAGACAAGAATGCAAAACCTATATCTATGCATAGAAAGTTATATTACAACAAAAATAAGGGTTTGTCCTATATATCCAATAAAGATAAAGACAAGAACAATTTTTGGGTAACTTAAGAAAATCAGATAAAAGGTAGATGCTTCAACTTCAATGATGGCCTGAAGTCCTCAAAGGATTTGTGCATTCATAGTATTTTCTCTCATGTAGAAACGCATGGAAGATAAGCAGTAATGAAACCAAAGGGACCACACACCAATAATAAAAATAAGAGACAATGATAATGGCTTAAAAGTTTATCAAGAGTTGGATCTGAGGACTAATAGTAAAATAAAAGTACAGACTAGAAACTTCCTATTTATAATGAAAATATTAGGTCATTTGATCTAAAAATATCAAATAACAACCAAATCAATCTACACCTTTTATGAATATTTTATTATATTGTTATAAGTATCAAATTTGGTCAACCTTTATTGTCAAAACAACAAATAAATGACGCATTTATGCTTTAAGGAAGTGGTTGAAAGATAATCACAACAATATTTGTCAATTATCAGGTATGATTTAATTAGTATTTACCATGAATATTGTCTAAATAAGATTTAAATAATTATTCTGAAAATAATAAGATAAATAAAGGTCATTTGAATGAATTTTTGTTTTTTACAATATGACTCAATAATAATAACTATATTAATATTTATCTAATATAAAACGTACAAATAGGTTTCATACATTTTCTAAGCTTGATAATGTTGCTAAACAACCTAATAAATGTAATGACATATTTAACATAGTGAAGGAATACTAGGTAAAATTGTCTACAGGTATTCAGTTCATTCAACATAATAGGATGACTGTACGGTGTAACAACCACCAATAGTGATTTTCCATCACCACTTCACCTAATCTGGTACTGTAAGCATGAAGAGTAAGATCATATTCTTTGTTACCATAGTCAAAGTCTTTGTCTTTGTAGATATTTAATATTTTTCGATAAACCAAGGTGAGACTTTTTGGATTAGCTTTGTAATCATCAACAACTTAATCTGCATGTAATGTCCGTCTAGTCCTGTGCTGATAAAGTAATTTATCATAGATCTCATTTTGCCGACTAATGGGAGAATCATCATGAGAATCCAGATTACATCCCATATCATAATATGCTTTGTATTTTTCCATACATTTTTTAGAATTTCTCTAATGGTATTTTTTTGTGATAAGAATATACTATTGTAGTTTACACTTTAAGCTAAGAATACTCCTCGGCAAAGACATTTCTCAAAATTTTTGCCGCATGACGGTGAAGTAAATTTCACCATAATTTTTCATATTCGTAAAGCAATGATATTACCAACATATATAACTACAATCAATAGTTGGATTATTTAATTTGTATAAGTTGTTGTCACAGACCTCAAGAAAATCCTCACGATGAAGACATTACCGAAGACGATAATAATGCCTATTTGCTTCAATTAGTAGAGCTTTTGTCAAGCAAATATTTTCATCATTTCCCAAACAGAACTTTTGGTTTTTTCTATAAAATTTCTGATCAGTTGAGAAAATGTAAAAAACATTTAACATCCATTTGAGATAAAACTTCTTATTTGTTAAAATTTTAAAGGCAAACATATTTTTATGTTTCCAAGTCTAGCTACAAAGATAAAGTTTTTCAAAGTTTTACTTTCTTTATATACCTGCAAAACAAACACAGCTTTGTTTCTTACAACATCCCCATTCTCATTAACTGCTATTTTTGAACATTCATTAAGTCTTAAATATATTTTTTACAGAGGTCTTGTACAAACTGCAAGTTGACTTTTTCAATTTGACTGTTTCATTCATGACTTGAACCCAAATATCAATTTTGCTATTGATTATACTGTGGTTCAGAATAGTGGATAGAAATGTCATAGAGGCATGGAATATTCACAAGAGTCCTTCTTTAAAAATATCTCCATCCATTATCTCCTCAAAAATTGAGATTTTGAGAGCATTCTTTGCATATCTCGATGGTTTTTTCGTATAAATCATCTTTAGGTTCTTCTGGCTGGGTTCACCTAAGGTCATTGCTATTTGATGTAGAAGGACATATCATCATCATCTTCATTTGTTTGTTTTGCCATTACAAGAGACTCATCAATAACAACATCAATACATTCAATAAATTCTTTCCAAGTCTTTATTGTAACATTATGTCTACTGGAGATAATCAGAAGTATTCTTCATTCCATATGAACGTAACCACAAGTTTATCACGATGATAAAGCATTTATTTCCAAAAACTCAAAATGTCACAGGAGAATTACCACTGTAGTCTGCTGCGGAGTTTTCATTACCACGACAATATGTTTTTGTTGAATGTTTACCGTATGTGCCGCTTTCCAAAACGTGCTGTGGTTCTAATCATCAATATAGCTTCCAGTGTCATTGTTTAACTTTTCGCTCATCTTCGCTATTTCATTCTGTTGTGGAGTACAAATTGCAGAACCGCTCTCGCGCTGCTGCTCACAAATGTAACTGGCGAATCGCATCTAATATTCTCCCCACCGCATCTAAGAACGGAGTTTTGGATTCTAATTCATTTTCAAACTGAGTCGAAGATTTAAATTTTCAAAATGCTTCATCTTTTGTGTTGCATAAACTCAATCAACATGATTTCAGAGAATCATCAATAAATAAGATATAGTATTGTTCACCATTTAGGAATTTTTTCCTTCATAACCATATGCGTCGTGATAATGAGTTCAAGAGGCTCACTTGAGGATCCTTCTGGTAATAATTACCTGTTTGCTGCAATGAATTTGGCAAGATTTGCATATTATACTTTCTGCAGGAATATTAAAGCATCGCTAACAACATTAAGTCCGCTTGATTTGTTGATTTGAGAGAGTTGAAGGCCCAACCAACATTCATAAAATGCTTTTCCGGCATTTACCAAGTAACACGTTTTTCGCGTTTCTTCAATACGCTGGTGTTGTTTGGAGTTCTTTTTCCTTTTTTATAACTGTTTTACCTCCATCAAGATCTGGAATCCATGTACTTTAACCAAAGACAACTTCAACATCACACATTTGACTTGGCACTCTCATTGCGGTAGTTGCGTTCAATCCATCCAAGGTTAATATTATCATTAGCTTCTCACTTTTTCTTTAGAAATACAACCTTTCTCTTAATTACGTTAAAGATATCATTTCAAATGTAACTTTCTTTTTCTTCAGAGCACTGTATGTATAGCTTTTTCATTACCTATCATGTGTCTTTGAAAGACCACCATCACTGTACCATTGATTTTCATCTTCTGTAATAACGCTGGTTGCCACTTAAAATCAGAATTCATCTTTTCAGCATTTTTGAACCAATATGCTCTTTATCAACTTTTTCCATCTGCATTCTTCATGTACCAAAGCATGTGGTAAGACATTCAACTTCTGTCAATAG
This sequence comes from Pinus albicaulis, assembly GCA_034641835.2. NCBI lineage: Eukaryota > Viridiplantae > Streptophyta > Pinopsida > Pinales > Pinaceae > Pinus > Pinus albicaulis. The sequence continues at coordinate 476,152,791 of CM076574.1, read as the reverse complement.
AGAGAAGTTGTTAATAGTATCTTTCACCCAATCCTTTTTCGCTTCTAGTCATGATATGGCTTTATATGTTACCAGAATTTTGGTGACTAAATTATATATGATAAAGATATTGTCCATATTGTTGAAGAAATTTCTGCTAATTGCAGCAAATATCTACTGAATTTACCTGCTGGACTAAAGCCATTTAGATAATTCCCTTTATGAAATGAATCTTCGAGATGACTGCCATCAGAATATCTTTATTCTACCGGTAGTACTTTTAAACCCAGTTGTAGCCGCCAGATACTCCAAAGAAGCCTCAGAAGATTATCCCAGAGTATCCAAGACTCATCTTATAAGAGTGAGAAGAACGCTAACATCATAATTCATCTAAGGTTTTGACTTCTTTAGAAAATCAAGACCAGAAGTTTAATTTTCAAAATCTTTTCTTAGAGCACACCAGCATATTTAATGCTAACGTGTTTTTTGCTTTCAACCTTCTACTTTTCCAGTAGTTTCTATGGTTATTTTCATTTCTTTCAGAGTATTTAGCTTTTAAGGTATTTTGGTATTGATTGTTTTCTTCAAGAAAATCATTGTCCTCTTGTAGCATCTACAAAAGTATCCTTTTCTTCTCTAGATTCAAATGTATGAGAAGTCTAAGATCTTGCTCAATATCTTCCAATACCAGAGAATCATCACCGTTTTCGAGCAGTAGAATTTTTCGTGTTAAACCATTTCGTCTTTCATTTCCTTTTGTGTGTTTTTTAGAGAAGATTTAGTGAGTGGACACTCAATTTTCCATATCAAAACATTTGAAAGTGGTTTACTTCAACGGCCTCTTGTATAAAATTGGAGTTTCTTTACAAATTTGCTCTCATCTTCTTCTCGAAGATATCCTAATCCTTCTCGCTTCGCATTTTCCTCTTGCAGAAGCTTTAACATAAAATTTTCTTTAATTTTGGGACATCTTCTTCATTTCATATAAGCAGATGCTGTTAAAGTCGTTAATTATAAGACGAAGATCTGCTTTCTGCTGTGAATCTTGACTACCACTTCTTGTCATAGCGACTTTACCTTTCAACCAAAGTAGATTCGTTATCGTTTTCCCATTTTCATATATTTGCTACCATCATCAACACGTAAAAGAAATGCGTATTTCATCACTATACTTTAAATTTCGTATATTCAATTGAGTTTGAAGTTTTTCATTTTTTACCTTTTGCATCACCTTCAAGAAATCTAATGATTTTGTCCACACTTCTAATATTCACCATAGTTCATACCTAACGCGACTTGTTGTAGCACACGCCTTCTTTGCATCGTTTCCACTTTTCACGATTCTGGTACCGCACGGATATTGATATCCTTGCCTGCACAATGTCATACATCGCTCGTCACCAAGATAGGACTACCTATTTCAAGACAATTTTCTAGCTAAAGAGCTTATGCTTTAGTAGATGTCATCGCATCTTTGATTGTCGTCGCTTCTTTTACCTTGTATGTTTTTTACGGAACGCTTGAAATGCTAAAAATACCTGTGTGGAATCCGATTAAAATACCTGTTCTTTAACTTTCTCGCTTTAAACCTATACACATTTAATGAACACAACCTGCGAATACACGCGATATCCTACAATCTGCCAGATAAACAGATCTAATTATATTTAATTTTAACTTGATCATCATATCAATAATTCATCAATAAAGTAAACAAAGAAGAACATAATAAATCATTAAATACATACAAATACAGAACACCAAATATCATATGGAAACCTAATTCGAGAAAATCAACATCGCCATTGCCCCCGCTTCTTCAATATATTATTATAAAGAAAACTTTTAACAATAATGTATCATACCTAATACAGCATAGTAATTCTGCATGTAAGGGTTATAAACGCTTCATTATCAAATTTTCCTTGGTAGAGCTACAACTCCTCGCTTCATACTGTACCGAAGGGAGTTTACGTACTGCTTGTTTACTGCCAACACCATAGAGCATATTTCTATCGGTTGCTTCAACCCTCGGCAAGACACGTGTTTATCAATACGTTTTCATCAATTTTCAACCGATCAAACAAATTTTCCAATAATAAAATCTTCATCATTTCAACAAACATAATACCAATGTTTCTAAATCTAATAACAAAACCATCAGACGCGAGATCAGAGATAACTGCATACTGGACATATAAAAATTCAACTTGAGCACCATTGTTCTATACCATACACGCTATTGAATCAGATCATCGACATCGCCAAGCTAAAATCAAAATCCATGATACATAATACCTGCTAAAAACTAATCAGCCATGTGCGCTTTATTTAATTCATCCTGATACCGCTACTTAAATGAACTCTTGTAGATCTAGTAAAAACATTAAATCTTGCGTAACAGAATGACTGTTAAATCCATCGCATTTCTTCACTTCTTCATCAGATTGTACTAAAGCCCTTATTACTTTTCGTATCATCCATAGATTCATCAATATAGATTCAGATCTGACCATCATATTCATAGTAATATAGATTCAGATCAATAATTACAGTCAGAGTCACAATCATGTATATATTTTAGATATATTCATTGTGCCTTATAAACTTCATAGCACTTTCAGACTATGATTTTCTTCTCCTTAAATATCATTTTGACGGTATTTGCGAGCTAAACCACCAACCGGCCATGGTATTCCTGGATGGGATCAAATATAATCTTGTTTCATTATTTCTTTAGCCAATAATGGTTGTATGACCTGCGGTTTTATAAAATTAGAGCACAAATGTATACGCCAATTGCGACGCCTTTTTCCAAGGCATATACGCTTATTTTTCCTCAAAATAAACTCAGAGGTTTGTGATATCATATTACTATTTTCCCAAATACTGGAAATTTCTTTCTCTCGCTTACTGGAGAGAGTCGTCAGATGAATACCTAGATTTACATCATTAATAAAATCTACTTGCTTCGGGCTTCATCAAGGAGCACTTCATCAAAGAGTGCCAAGTAACACCATCATAGCTTTTCCACTAAGGATGACTGTACATCATAGCATTACAATATAACCTACCACTGTATCAGGATTTCAGTAATCATCATAATTTTCTCATTTGATACCACTCATTTTTTCCTTTCATTTCCCACTCATTTTAAGACTTTCACCTAATGGTGTTTCTAGCATTTCATATCAGGATCTTCTTTACAATTTCTCCCTTGGTGCAATGAAAACAAGTGGTTGTTTTGACCAATCATAAAAAAATATCAGGATTATTTTCAATTGCCTTCACGACACCAGAGGTTTCACCAGCATTAGTCAATAAATTAATCATACGAAGCAGTTTATACCATCCGGTTTCGATCTTCAGATAGTTTCAAATAGTAACACGCTTTTCCATAGTCGTTAAAACTCCACGTATTTTTTTCATAGGCCTACCGCTTGTTGTATTGTATCCTTATAGATTATTTGCCTTTATTTACTCTCTCTTTTTTTTCATACATCTATCATCTTTATAAATGTCTAAGATAGTAATCAGATTTTTCTCAACAGTTTACCAAGGAGGTCTTCTTGAAGATTTATATTCTTTAGTTAATCATATGTTATCTTTTCTTCTCTTGATTTAGCCTTCTTTATACATGAAACACTAATTACATCAAAATAATCCTATAATTTGGGATGTCTAGTGAATTCAGTAGAAATTCTGACTAATAGCTGACTAGAGAGGGGCAGGTTTTGATCAATGGAGTTATTCAGGATAGAAATGAAGAACTAGAATGATTCAGTAACTATAGAAGGATTTATCATCAATGCCTTTAAAGAGACTGTGAAATATTATAGAAATCAGGCCGTTTGTGATCATAAATGGCATGAGAGGTTAGTGCCAACTAGGTGCTAAGGGCCAAAGGCCAACAACACATGAGGAAGCTTGAGCCCATGATGCAATCTTCTGAGTGGTTAGCTGCGAATTTGGACAAAGGTAAAGAAGAAAATTGTCTGAGATAATAGGCATGAGATTTCTAACTCTAACATTCCATAGGGAATTTTGTTTTTAAAATTTAGGTATACATTAATAATTATAGAAAGAAAAATTATTAAATATCAATATAAAAAGAGGTCATTGAACCAAGCCTGTGACTCCCAAGAGAGAGTAGGAAGGCGATTCTAGAAATGTTTTACTGTCAATTAATTATCTAGCTACATTTATAAAATACAATATCTAATATTTACCTTCAAGTATCCATGCAATATCAATATAATGTAATCAGGAACTATAATTGTGCGAATTAACATATACTGTGAATACATAATGTTGATACTGCTTTTTTTACGTTAAATGTATATTTTCATGTTTTTAAATCAAGTTCAATATAAATCATCATATAATACATTCATAATATCAAAGACAATACACTTATATATATATATATATATCCTTCATAATCCAAAATACTTGCCATGACATATCAAATAGATCCAGATATAAATATAGTGACTAAGATCTTCCCACATAATGGTAAGTAAGAGTCTTAATTTTAATAACCTAAAATTGTATATAACAATCTGCATCATATTGAATTCTATCTATATTCTACTAAGATCAAAATCAACATCATATTTAATAATAATTTAGGTCATGATGTATAAAGCCATAATACAGTTATTCATCATAGATGATTCATTAATACCATTTGAGTCATATAATACATAACTTCTTCATCATTAGATCATCAATGGTTAATGTTGAATTCATGTACATATTGAACATTAATCAATCATTATCAACAATATAATGTAAAGCTACACCTAAAACTTCAACTATCTTGATATATTATAAATATAGAATACGTAATAAATCATAGATAAATCTTCAAGCTTCAAAGGACTGCTATCTAATTCAGCTAATAATTAATCATAGCCTTCACCAATAAGTCATGTTCACCTTCATCTGCTATCATTGAATGCGTAATCTGGTGATAGTTAATTGTAGATCCAAGCTTGAACTTGCTTTGTATCAGCAACTCATTGAACGAATCAATAAACTTCAGACACCGATACTTCATAACCCATAATAATTTCACTTTTCACCTAACTGTAATAGATCAAGTTCTACCTAACTGCCCATACCTGCACAATTCATAATATTTAATGATTGAGGAGTGACCACTAGTAATTAATTAATAATTAATTTACCACCTATCACTATAATAATAAGACCAATACAACTAGTTCAACTAAGTTGTCCAATACAACTCATCAACTGCCTGAATAATCACCAAAATCGTAACACAACAGTTCCAACCTAATTCAACCATAGTTCATAAACCTTTAGCAAGTATAATCTTCTTCTGTCACTTGATGTAAATAGCATCCATAGTTCAACCAAGTGAAGTATAAGAGATAAGATAATGTTTGTATCCAAAGAGTTATTAATATTAATAATATTCGACTCCATTTCATTTTAGATCAAGTCCAAAACAGATCTACTTTATGTTCAAAAAATATTCAGCATATTTTATCAACTTCATCAACTAATCAAAATATCATCCGCAATCAAGGTAAACTGATTCATGAACAAAAATATAGTTCAGTAACATCTACAAATAAAATACTGAAATACCAAGAAGGTGATTTTTTCATGAAGCTCCACCGCCTATTTATCAACATCTTCAACAAGATACATTATTCACCCCTTATCCACTTATGTAATTAATTCGCTCAAGAGTTTTCATTATATCACATCCTCAATCTCCTAAATGCGAGTAACAGGATTCCGCATCGCATACACCAAGTGATGATGATAATAACAGTAGCTACGCCGCCTAAATCATCCTGCTTAAATAAAGGAACACATCCGGCAGCTCTCAAGATAATATCTCAACATACGCTGTCAGCTTTCCATAAGGTATTGTCGTTTGCACCAGCCGCAGAAGTCATAATGGTAAGCATAGCATAGAGCCCAGTCGTAATGAATACAGCATAGCACCACCAACTATCATAATCGTGGCATCCACTACCTCAGCCGCGCATCCTCTTCCATAACCTTCCAGAAGAGATATCAACGTTTAAACGGTATGTTGAACTTCAAGATCTCCTTATATTACCCCGCAGAACAAAAGAGTCCACGCAGACCGCTAAATTTCATCCCCAGGAAAATAATGAAGAGGTACCGCGCCCCATCTCAACCTCAGCGAAGATCCTCAGACAGCAATAACAACACGCCCGCCGGACCAAACGACTCAGCAATAATGATCAAATAACCACCAACACAATCCGCAGGAACAGGATCCGCCTACCAGACACCAAGTTCAGTGAACACTTTATCCGTAGCCACAAGCATCAGGCCAGCGAACCCATACGCTTTCGAGCTCCCCGCACACGCGGTCAGCGTCAGACTTTAAAACTCTCGCCGTCGAGACACCTCCTCCTGAACACCCACTGAGAACGCAATGCCGCATCCATCTAAGAATGCGCTAATCTCATCTGCTAACAGAGAGCAGACCATCCGAGGAAGAAGACTTCAGACAAAGGCTCTTCATAATTCATCTCTCTATCTCCGTAGTGCCTGGCACAACTTCTTGTACTTTCAATGACTTTGCCAACGTCATTTAATTTGGGATCCACCTGAACTGGCCACCATTTCTCCGCTCCTTTTACACCTCCATAACGTTAATCAATTTGTTTTTCATCATGGTATCATCACGTAGGTCTTCATAGTTTTCAAAGAGATGGTATTTTCCATATGACATATTTGTCGGGTTGAAGAGCTCGCATCTACAATGGCTCAGGATCAAGCTTTGCCTGCGCTGTTATAGGTCTTGCCAACCTTCTTCAGATTGAGCCATTGCCGCGCTTCGTAGTGCGCCGCTTTCAGCGGTTGCAGCCATACGGTGTCTTCCACTCTGCTGAACTTTCAGGTATGATTCACATTCCCGGCTTCATTCCAGAAATAAGGCTTTACGCGGTTTCTCAAGCGAATACCGCGGTTTCAATGATATCTGCTGGCACAGCCATACTGCCTGGAAAATATACACGATAGTTGCATTGCATTTCACAAATATTCCCAACTTTGGTACGCTGGTTTCAGCTTCTTCATCTGCTGCATAATAAACAGAACGTATCTTTCATTAAAATATCGTTTTTATCGTAAACGCCTGTGGGCACGCGTTGCAGACTTTATATTGTTTCATATATCAGTAGACGGTTTCCGCCATGTTGGTAATTGGCTGACCATGCAAGACCGCTTATACACCTAATAGACGTTTCCGTTTTCCACCAACAACCTCGCTCGCGGGTTATGAGGCAGGAGTTTTCAAATTCTTCACGGTGAACTTCACCAGATAATCACCACCATCAAGGTTCTAAGATTACACGCCTCCATTCCTTCTCAACCAGGTTGTCTTCTGAACTCACAAAAAATTTCTTGATGGTACCGCTTTCTTCTGGACAATAAGACTTAGCATCAATAAATCATCAACAAAGACTTGCCAGTACCATATTACGTTTGCTTTCACTTGGTGCGTCCACGCCTTCAGGAGTTCTCTACATCGTCATAACCATCTTCTGAAAGGTAGCCAATAATTTTTCCTAAGGTACATCTCTAATCGACCCCGACCGCAATAGCATCCTTGTAGCCGCAGAAATCTACCAATATTCAAAGCTCTGCAAGGTACCACCCCCTGCCACAATGGCCATCATCCTATCTCACTGTTCTTCATTATTGCGCAAACACCACCAAATATAAGTTCTCTATCAACCTCTATTTCCGCGCCTAGCTTGTCTTGATTATGAAAGCTCTTTCTACAGACAACATCATACCCTTTGTCTTCTCTGGGGCATTGATTTTCAAGGTATAAGATGATTCTTCTTCAACTTCGGAAACATGCATTGCATTCCCATAAGAAGGCTGCCTTTCAAAGGAAATGAGATTCTGATAATGTCAATAATGACGGTCATCATCGCCATCTCGATGCATCATGACTTTTCTCATCTTATCAAAATAAATTTACCTCTCATGTAAAGACTATCACCGCCCAAGAACCAAACTGAAATCACAATACTTGATACTGCGACAGCATTGTCAGTGTTCAGTTTCCACCACAGGCTAAGGCCTCTCCTGGGCTGCATCTAGTAGCTCAGCTATTTTTCTGCGATAATCAGTGGCATGTCCAAGGCCAGTATTGGGCAGTATCATCGGAGTATGTCTGCTGCTGACTTCCACGAAGATTCTGCTTCCTTTTCGCATCCAGTGCAATTCTCTTCACCGCATGCCCTCGATGAAGATCCATCCCTTTAGTATTTGCCTCTATCTCCTCTCACAATATTCATCTGGGTCTCTCCATCCTAGCATCACCACCATCACATAATCCCCAGAACAATCCTTCAAGCCTACAGAGCTGTCACTAAATGTCAATTACAAATACCCCCACACTTCCCCCAGCTCATCCCCAGAGTTGTGAACTTCTGTGAGGTAATTAGCATGTTCACTCTTCTCCATCCATGTCTCTTTGGCTATCCTTGAGCCAACTTCCTCCTATTTTCTTTGTTTTTAATAAATCTCCATGCGGCTTCACATCAAAAATGGAGGTTTTACCAATATGTTGGGATTATGTGATCCTCTTCACTTCCAGCCCAGTCCTTCACATTTGTTGTTTTTTCCATGTCCAGCAGCAAAGATTTAAATAGCTTTGACTTAATCATGAAATCTCACCATGTCATCAATACCCGCCCATCCCTATCTTCACGCAATATAATCTTTGTTTTCGCCTTCAAGAGTATTACCTCCACCAACCCTGGATATATTTTGACTTCTGAGCACCAAGAAAACATCTGCTCAAATCTGGACTCAATGCCTCAAATTCAATCGCTTCATCTAAATTAAGAGAAACAAAGTATTTCTAGTACAGATAGACCTAGGGCATTTGTCAGAGAGTCTCAATTTTCAAAGAAAGGATGAATCCAGAGCCTACCTGTCTTCATACCTCAAGTCTTTAAAAGAAATAAAATGTAATCAATTGCCATAGATCCTAATGATTCATCTTTGTTCTATACTGGCTAGAAATTAGAATAATGGACATGTCTACCTAAGATCTGACACATACCACGAGCTTCATGTATGCCATAACCTCTTCTCACTATCATCAATTACAGATTAAAACACCTATGCTACACAACATTAACTGTCAACTCACATATCAACACAGATAATTTGCCATTGAAAACTCCTAAACTATATATATTATAATGATATAGTAGCATAACACCATAGTATAAATTTTCAAGAAAGCCAAGACATTTATCATATGACTAATTAGCTTCAGATCTCAATAAGTCACAAAAGTCAACTTCCACCATAGCTCTAATTTAAATCGCCAGATATTAATGACCAAGTTCTAATCCTCATTGCAATTGCAATCCTGCATTGCACCAATCAATGTGTAAATCTACAAAATAAATAAATCATAGGATCACTCCTTTCACCACCTTCAATAATTGCTCCACCAATCGCTTCATGTACCTGTATTTAACTCATATCTTCTTTAGCGATTATATAATAATGTAGCACGAATACACTAATTGACACCACCACATCAGTGCGTCATCAGCTAGACTTCAACATAACTGTTCAACTGTTAAATCAATAATAATCCATCAACGCTTCATCAACACCTAAATCGTCATACAGTTCTAACTAAGTCAACCAGAATAATTGCACCTTTAGGAATAGTGTAATTCTTCCTTCGTCATCAGTAATGCCACATCCTAGGTCTTTAACCTATGCCCAGAGGATATATAAATGAGAACAAAATATTAGATGAATAAGAATGACGACCATTTACACCAAAATGTGCATCATACCTAAAGATGTCTAAAATGAAATCACTCCATTTCATCAACTCTCATCAATCCATCCACAAATATATCCAACTGTACAGATCATGATCCATAACCAAAATAGATATAGTCTAAAAATATCTTGTTTGTAAGAATGTTTCACGGTCACTAAAGAAGGTTGATTTCTTTGATTGCTCCATCATTCTGTTTATCTTTAATAATAAGACCTAATTACCCAAACCATAATTGTGACTCTTGTTTATCCTGACCGATGATGAATAACGGGCTTTGACCCACCCAAAACTCGCTAGACTAAATAATAAAAATACAACTTATCCAAGTTCCCATTTTGATAATCTGCCTCAGAGGTCCTCCAACACACCTTTCGAGGTCATCCCAGTCATTGATGAATCATATAGTTTACTGGATCTATGTTTCTCTAGATAATTTACTACTGCATAGGAAGAAATAGTCGCCACGTGTATAATAATAATATATTATAGCATCGCCACCTTCGGAATAATGATTGTCTTTGCCTACACCTTCTTTCAATACTCTAACAAATCATAAAAAATAAAGAACTTACGCGTTAAGGGGTTTTATCTTTCCATATATACACAAGTCCGTTCATAATTTCATGAGCAAATAATAAATCCTCATTAAAAAATATATAAATTTATTTTTCAGGTATGATAGTTATTCCTAATCGTTAACCACCAGCCTGCATCAACGTTGAAATCATTTTATGGAGTATAAAACTTCATGTATTCATAGGAGAAAATTCATAGATACCATAATTGTCATCCTTGTCAAGTCTAATGCAACCACGTTCTCCCCATTTCAAAAGAGACAGAAATCTTCGTTTCTGAAGATGACTTACCATCTGCATGACATCTAGTGTGCACACATCTTGAAGAACTCATGAGTGAGGTTGATGTATCCAAAGACGGCTCATCTTAAGGCCAGCGATCTTGGGATAGATCTCTCCACTTTCTTTACCTTATGCTGATGCCACATGAATATAGAACCTGTTTGTTCCTAATACCCACATGTTTATATCTCTTTACAAAGATTGTTAGCTTGCATCATCTATTGCTTGAGTATATTATAAGAAATAACGACATCCTTCAATAACATATGCTGTAAACTAGTGTTTCGTTTGTCTTCTTCTTTACTTCAAAGCGAAGCACCAGATGTCGGAGTCAATCCTGATTCACATCAAACGCTTCGTAATTTTGGGTAAGTTCTGCATTGACTAAATCAGTTTTGTACAAAGATGTTAAGAAAGTCCTTCTGGTCTTGGTACGCCTGATTTCCGTGAAGTGCTGTCAATCAAAGTCCTTTTTATATTATTTCAACAAGAAATGATGAATCCACCTGGGACTCACCTACTTTTCAAATAATTTTATTCATCTCGAAGGTTTCGGCTTTAACCAATTTTTCTAGTTCAGTAACTTCTTTTCATCTGGATTAAGACCGGTCTTCGACCGCTTCATCTTTTGATTTTTTCCTACTTACTTTTCTGTTGTTTTTCTTGCATACCAGTATACGTTATTGTGGTAAGAACCGACAAGATGGCACTAGCTTCTTTACAGAATATCATGATACTTGTTGCAAAGATGTAAAGTACCAGGTTGAGGACCAAATTTTGATTTATTTTTTGTTCATTTTTTCCTGAGCATTGTCTTGCGATATCTTCCAAAATGCGGACCATGTGGTTGCTGGTTTTATACCGTTTTCTTGTCAAGACTCCAATCACCAGTAGAAGTCTTGCTCATCATTACACTTACCAGCAATTCAAGATCTTTTCACGATTCTGGTTACCTGAGTATTCGTACATAGCTTTTACCATTGTTTTTCATAATTCTATATCTATTTGCATCTGACACGTTTATTTTGCGCTTTGGTTTCTTTAATTTCATCATCAGGTCTTGTTGTAATTTTCAAGAGTCTTTTGGATTCTTTAGAGTTTGAGTTTGGCGGCTACCATACTGTTTTACTAATATTCGTTGAGCTTTTCTTCTCGTCATATAAACTACAGAGTAGCATACTATTTTGTATACTTGTCAAGTTTTGTTTCCGGCAATCTCCAGTTTTCAGGTTTTAATTGATAGTTTTCGTCTTTTGAAATTTTTTTTTCCATAAAACTAAAAGTCAAAAAAAAAAATATTTTTGTTTCATCATTTTTTGTTTTGGTTTTATGTCTTTTCATCTTCGGTTTGTTGTAATCTTTATCTTCAATCTTGTCCATTGGTGGTGCTGGAGTCTTCTTTGTTTCTATCTTCACAGACGGTATGATTTTAAGTTTTAGCCTTTTGAGCTCGATTGGAATTAGACTGTTGACTGCCAAAAAGCATCGAACCTTCTATCATTGTAGATTTTCTTCTTTCAGATCTAGCATCTTAGATTTTATGCTGTTAGTAATTGAAATTAGGTACACATAAGCATCTTAGTATTTGGCCAATTTTTTCAGGTATGTTACATGGTTATCCGAAAAGAAAGTACAAAATATATTGTCTAGAACTGTAGAAATCACCACCTAAAGGCAATCAGTTTTCGCATTTTCATGAGGTTGTTTTCAACTTGTTTCGCAGTTGTGTCATACAAAACGACCATTATCACCTCCATATGCCCTCAATACAACACGTTCTGACTGTGTGCTGTTTATATACCCAGTAAAAGAAACTAAGAATTTGCATAAGCACAAGGTATTTGACCATGAACAGAGGGGTCTAGATTTAGGGTGGAGTGAGAAGCAGCACTCTGCCGTCGATGCGAAACACAGGCTGATAAAGAGAGAAACCAACACCATATAGGTGGACTGAAAGCTCTCCTGAGTCACAGGAAAGCAGCAGAGATCAATAGTTTAATTCCCACCACATCTTCCCGCAAAGGCCCATCATTGATAATGGACTGTCCTTAGTCATCCTAGTATCAGCATTCTACGGGGGGGAGATACCTGTACCTCCAGCATGAAGACACGTGAGATTTGGGAGGGGATGCCCCTGCAAGCCAAAGGCCTGCACCCAAAAGGCTGTTTGGGGAGGTCGTAACTTGCTTCTATTACCTCACAAGGGATCTGTCAATTTACCCTAATGTTCTCTGAGGGTCTGATGGCTTTGCACAGGCCTGGTCCGACCCACTGTGAGGGGGAACACTAAAGCCACACTGGGTCACATCTGGGGACTCTTTGGGTGATGATATTTGCTCCCAGCCTGCTTGTATATATGTTTCTCAGCCCACCCACCTTTAAAGTGGACATGACTATTCCATCATCCAAGGCTTCTGCAATGTTCCCCATGCTGTCTCCCTTTGCATACAGGAGTAATCTGCATGTGCTATCACCGCAGCACTTACTGTTTATAGGATCTCATGAGAATTTTAGCTCTCTAGTTTGCTCTGCAGGTGTTGGTGTCTGGGGACTGGAGAAAAGAGGCTCCACCACCTCAGAGCCATTTCAGAGAAGAACAAGCAGGAAGACAGAGGCACCAATCTCCCCAACGCCTGCCTCTCTTCAGCTCCTCCGCTTATCACCAGTACATCAGACCTCAGCCCCAGAGACCTCGGAGGAGTCTCTTCACCATTTACCTTCACGGTCAATGACTGTGTTCACAACTCACGCAGGTCAAAGGACAGACTTTCCTAATTGGAAGGCAAGTAAAAGCAAGATCTAACTTCTCCATGAGATCCAACTTCTCCACAAATTTAGATACAGGTGGCCTCATCAGTCACCAGATTCAATGAGCATATCATCTATTATGTTTATTTCTGTCATCAAAATCTTAATGTCAAGCCTATTGTACAATCCATTAAAATCATTACAGTCATTTGCCCCACAAATAAAGAGTCATTTTAGAGTCGAAATACAGGTTTAGGTTTCATTAATATATCGCATACCCAAATATTAACAAAGAAAATAAGCGATAAGAAGTTCGAAATAAGGTTTTAGTGCTAAAAATTTTCATCATTTATATAATAATTATTTTCTTCAAACGGCTTTTGAAGAAAAATATATTATCTTTATGTATAAATGAATTGTGATTTAAGTTTTCTACTTAACAATACTTTTACCAATAACTTTAATTAATTCTTCAATGTTTCCAATGTTAATTGTCTCTAAGATAGAGCAAGAAAGTATGACTATTCAAATTTAGGTGCCAAAATGAAGAAACATAGTTTTCAAAAAGTATTGCACCAAATGACGGTAAAGGGTTTCTAATAAAGAATTAAAATCTCAATATGTTGATATTTCTGTCAAGACTTCATTGTATGGAAAGATGAGGTGAGCAAAGGAGAAGTCGGAGGGAGAGAAACGCTATTTAATAATGTGTTAATTTCATGACGTATTTGTGGTACCATTTTTATCAAGAAAGGTAATACTTACTCGTCTAATAAAATCGATCCCACATACTGGAAGAACACTTGGACAATTTAGTTTGTCATGGGCCATTTTCGTAATTGTGCCACCATTGCAATAATTTTCCAAATCTTCAATGTACTACCTTTGTTCCCAAGTGTTTCCGTACCACCGCCTCATGAACAGTGTCATGATATTTGAGAGAATTTAAATTACAAAAATCAAACTCATTATCTGCTTCAAGAATGTCTTTTAGTCATGAAATTCATTTTCGTCATCATCACTTCCACCTTTATATTCCCTCCTCACTCATCTTGCTCAAATGACTCATCTTGTCTCTCATATCCAACCATTCTTTCAGCTTCATTCCATTATCCCCCATCCCAAATTATAAATTTCAATCCTATTTATACCCCAAAAAATTAATACCATCTTTAAACTTTTCTAATCTGCTATCGAATTGCAAATTAATGACATAGTCCACTATCACCCTTATCCCTCCATAGTCCCCCACTTCTTGTTAATTATTTGGGAAACAAAACGCGAAGACACCAACTTCTCATTATCATCCGGTATATGACTTTGGAAATCATATAATCATCATATCTGCTAATTTAGACAAGCACAGATTCCACAACCGATTTCACGGACTCAGAAGACCCCAAGAGTGGTAGGAGGATGTGAGGAGGAGCCAACTTCAATAAGCAATTGCGTTTGTCTTCTGCTATGCCACAGCCAACAAGTACTTGTTATCAATTTGTAAATGGTTGCTAGGGTCCATCATCATTTGCCCAATTGTTTCGTATGATTACGATGGCTGTCACCTCAGCATATTCACGCCAACACCCTAAACTACCTCTGCCAACTAAAGCATCAAATGTTATACAATGGAACAAAAGGTTAAAGCTGGACAAAGTCAGACTAATAGAGCCACATCGGTTTGAATATATCCTCTGTGAAGCCCGCTCCTAAAGGATTCATATGATCCTCTGAAACTTATTATCAAATATCAGTCAGGAGGGTTCGTTTTCACGCTCTGCGTCATCGAAAGGCTCAGATGCATTTTTATCGTAGTGAGGATGATAACTCCCTTATTTCATGCGGGTTGAATGATAAGATGACCACTTCACGCAAGAAAACCCCATGATAACATCTATCATCGGCATCGACTGGCACTGTAAGGCACTTCATAACCGCTTTCGCGGTGGCTTCATGGGAGATTTTCATTTTCACGATTTCTTCGCGCCCCTCGTGTTCCTTCAGACGTTGTTCAAGGAGGTCGTGAACTCTTCATACTATTAGTTGCCGCGGAGATACGCATCATCAATGCTGTGTTTGTCACTTATCGTGTAGAGAAAATTTGGGGAGAGGTTGTTGCAATAGCCGTGGCAGTAATATTCTCCACCCGTGGAAGGTAGTCTTCGCCTGTTATCAGCGTTGACAGTATAGAAAGAAGAGAAGCAAGAGGCTCATAAAGGACATGAGGCTTCAGTAGCGGCCAGATACATTTCTATATCGCATCACTATTACATCGGGCTCACCACCAAAGTCGGTAGACTGTTTCAGAGCGTAAGGCGTAAATAGACTTGTCTGTCAAGTTGTAAAGAGCTCATAGATTATCAACACCAGTAGTGAGCCGAAACAATGGAACACCAGAACAGCCTGCGGAGTTGCAAAATGATACTGTAGGAACCCAAAAGTCGGCCAAAGCAGCCAAACCGAGACGACATCCATTGAAGTAGAGATTGAGGTCATCAGTGAAACTTCGCTTTGAAAGTGTCGTATATTCATTTAGAAGTTGCTGGAGAAGGCCAACAAGGAAAAAAATACAAGGAGGCAATAAGCAAAGAATCACGACAAATAAATCCCATGTTTAAAAGGCACCAACTGGCATCCTATGTCAAGAGGTATTGGTGCATTCGAAAAGATAATTTCAAATTTGTCGAGGATTCAACGCTCCACATAGTACGATGATAAACCACTACCTCAAGAAATTGGGACACTTGAAATTTTTGTTTTTCAATAAAACACATATTTTCCAAATTATGACAGCCGCCTACCTAGCGACGCTACATTTAAGATCATCCAAAATTTGTATTGATTTTTCAATTGAAAATTCTTGCAAGGAAAAATATTTTTTTTTTTACAAGCTGTATTTAAGGTCAAAACACCTTCAAAATGACTCGGGGCCTTTTTCATTCTTACGCAGCGCATGTTGGGAAAATTATTTTTGAGGTCAATGGCAACCAATTCAAATTCACTTGTGTTGGAAATTTTATAAAGATGTTTCAACAAGTCATCCGCACCCAATTTGGACACCCCACGCCTTCAAAATTCGCTCCAAATCGTAAAAATCATAGAATTCAGCACTTAAATACCGGATTTCGTTCATTTTTGACTTAGCAATCGTCGCCTAGTTACCAAATTTGATTATCGCACAAACTTCTTTATAACTTCAGATGTAATTGGTATTCGATAATTTTTTCAATTTCATCATGAAGTGTTCGATCCATCTAAAATGAATTTAGCAATTCAATAATTCAGCTCTCATTTTACAGTGTCGTCTATATCCGCCTCATTTTCCGCTTCTAGTTCAGACTCATAATACTGCAATTCAGTTGTTTCAACTGTAGTGTCAGATAGCCATGTTTGTCTATATCTTGTAGTTTTTCAACATTTTCGTGTTGACACCAGATTGCTTTTCGAGTTTGTCATATACTTTCCATTCTCCGCACAAGCAACAATTGTGTTTGCACACCGGATTCATGTGGCTCTTTTTTTGATGATGTTTTCCAGATTGTAAGTCAAGTTTTTGTGTATCATCTTCTTCTATTTATCTTGCTGTTCAAAACACATAAAGGTGTAGACCATTATATTTTGGCAGTAATTTCTTATTTCAGAGTTTATTAATTGTATCTTTTTCAATCGCTTGAAGAGATTCTGGTGTTTATCTCGTCTTCTTTTAACTCTTCGTCGTCTAGTCTATTTATCAATCAACATCAAAATAATGGCTTTTCTCACTTATTCATCTTCATAGTAATCCAGGGCCTCCGCTCCCTGCACTGAAAGTCCGTCTTTTCTCGATCCACCAAACACCCTCAAAATCAGATTCAACTTTCTACATATATCAGTTTTGCATCCGCTTTTATCCAAGTCATCTTGCCTCATTCATCATTTTTTTTTTAGATCACCAGAGAGGAGTTCTCTCCTGATCTGTAGAGGTCATCACCATTAAGCTTAATGATGCTACCTACTCTCACAAATTTAAGGTAGATTTAGCTATACGACAGTGTACATCATCAGACTACAAAAATTATTTATTATATATTATTTTTATTTATAAATCATATTTATTCAGTTATTAGCCAGATGCTTCATAATAATAAAAGTAGATAAATGTCATTTCACTAATATTCATTTTAGTTTGCAATGTAGTCTGAGCTCTAACTGGGAATTTCCCCAAGACACTTCCACATAATTTCTACTTGTGATGAGTTCAGATTTGATAGTCTATTGTTTAAGAGCTTGTCCATTTGACGAAGTAGGTAATAATTCAACATACCTGTTTCAGATTATATATTCGTAGAAAAAAAATGTTTTAATGTGATCCACCTCTCCTGGATAATGCATCCAAATCATTTCCAAGAACCTTTCATTAAAGAAAGTCCCTATGATTCCTATCTAAATCTCATTCATGTCCCACTATTTATATCTAAAGATCTGATTTGACTAATTAAATTTAGCTATTATTGTTTTAGATTAAGTCCAAAGTACAATACTCACTAACTTCTAAATCCAAGAGTTTATCAAAGATCTTTAAATGAAATAATAATTTGACCTATTTATACATCTGAATATTCAGACCCTACTGGGGAACAAAGATTCCCTTAATTCATATATTCAGATCTGCAATTTGGAAGTCATCCCATCTATATCCAAGTTCACACTCACTTCA
Organism: Pinus albicaulis; assembly: GCA_034641835.2. Lineage (NCBI taxonomy): Eukaryota > Viridiplantae > Streptophyta > Pinopsida > Pinales > Pinaceae > Pinus > Pinus albicaulis. The sequence goes on along the minus strand of CM076574.1, from coordinate 476,134,667 downwards.
GCTCTTTTCATTCCTACCATTCCCCAGGCAACCTCTATCCTCACCAAATAATCTGTGAAGAGATTACCCTCCATCCACACCACACTCCTCATACATCACTGCCTGACTTCCTCCCACAGCCCCAACTGATCAGGAACTACCAGACAATACATGTCTCCATTTGCACCTCATTGTCTTAAATCTGGAGGACAATAAGCCCACACACTAAAGAAAATCACTGTTTATAAAATTCTGCACAATGTCACACATGTGGATAGACACATTTAATTCTCATGAGACTGACAGAAAATGTGACAATGATTTTTTTTTGTACAAACTTGAGGAAGCAAGAAAGGAACTAGACTACTACTTGAAGTATTGTCACACAGTTCACTCTAGATACCTGATCATAAATAAATAATATTCAGCTCGATCCTTCCATTATGACAATATCAAGTGAAAAATGCCAGAAATACCAATATTTCATTGTATATTAGATCTAATTGCCAATGCATCTTGCTGATATGGTTTACCTAGTTTTATCGATTAAGTTTCCTGACAGTTTCAATCAATATTAATAATAATTAAGAGAAAGAGATCATACAATTTTAGATATGCGAAATCACAAATTTCAAATAAGTTAATTTGTCACAATAGCTATAACTTAAAGCTAAAAGCAGTAGCAATAATAAAGAGTACTACCTAGATCAAGCAACAGATATGATAACAAAGATTAATACTGATAAGTTTGAACTACACTGAAATCAACTGCAATAAAGAATAAAACTACAATTTAGAACTACAAAGAGAGCAATGAAAGACAAGAACCAGTGTGACAACAAAGAAAGAAAGAAACCTTTATAAACAGAATTTTCTACATGTCTAAACGTAAATGATGAAGAGAATGTGAAGAAGATAAGATACAATTTTCTATAATTTGAATATATGCTTAATGATCACTAAATATATACCCTAAAACCAACAGACAAAGATAACAATTATATCCTCAAAAATGAGACAGATCTTGAAGTATCTATAGATAACGCCTTCATCCGCAGCTGACAAAGATTTACCTAAATGAGATGCCCACAATCCAATCATGTTAGTTTACGATCAAATAATGATCTACCAGTAGAAAGTGAAAAGGGAAAGAAAAAACAATGATCCACCACGAAGCAAACTACCATCAAAGAAAATTAAAGATCCAATCACAACATTGCTAGAGAAAACTGGAAAGTATGATAAGTTCAGCTAAAGAGGTAGAGAAACTCAGCCGAACTAGAAATGAAATCAAGGTTAAAAGTATCCATTCTTCGAATTAAACTATAAAGAATAATAAAATATATGAGAGGTTCAAGATTCGAATTAGATCCATGATTCCGAGCAGGAAACGGAAGATGACTAACCTGAATACTTTGCGGTCCAAAGACGATGGAGGCCCTGGAGAAAGATGCCTCCTTTGGCATCACCAGATCTACCACCATGTAAGCGCACAATGCTATGTCGATTCCGTGAGCCTCCACAATCCTGCGTCAGGGAAATTGAGAAACTGGGACTGGATGACTACAAGAAAGTATCAGATTCATTCTTCTAACTTTGTAGAGTATGATAATTGGGTTTATCAAAGATTTGGTGGTCACGATCAGATTCAATAAAATGCCTTAATGTGATATTAAATAATTGATTTGGTACGCTTCTTTCCACTGGAGGAAATCGCGTAGCATTAAAATGGATTTCTCCTAGTACGTCTCTGCTCAGTCAAACGTTGAGAACACGAGCAAAGATAAAGGTTAGATCACTAGCATATATACCTGTAAATCATCCAATCAACGGCAAGAATGGATTGAATCATTCTTTTGTACCTAGATAGCGTTAATGATGTAAGAGTCAATTAATTGCGAGAAGATATCCTGCAATCACCTGTACCAGAGTCTTAAAGAAAGAGAGACAAAGACTTGATAGCATCACATAATGCAGCCTCCTGAGAAAAAAGAAATGCGATTAAAGAAAGTTACAAAAAATCAAAACAATTTGCATTTGGGGAATATCAGATGGTTTGTATCATGGATTTGATAAACAGGTGATGTGCCTGACTATGATTAAATGCAATCCATTTTTTCTCCAAAAAGTGCTAAGTAATGGGTAACTGTTTTAAATTGGTTTGATTTTCAACAATGAGGCCGTAATTACTAGCTGAATTGTCGTGGTCCAAAATTCCTAAAGTTAAATGCCAAGAGGACCGCGCAGCATACCCAGGAAAGGTAATATCAAGATAAGACCTCAATACAAGGTATACCAAATGCGTACTGATATCTTAGATTGTTTCGCATATACTTTGACATGTTTCAGATTCGTAATGGTACGTATACCTTGCAACAATAATTGAAAATCTGAAGAATCTACAAAATTGAAATCATGTAGCACGTCCAACGGTTCTATACAACAAGGCATTACAAAGTGTCGCTGATGATAAAGAAATGATGAGTTTCGCAAAATGAAGGTAAACGAAGATAACTTCATTTGAAGGGGAGCATGATGATGGCTAGGCTATACAAATCAATTCTACTGAAGTTTAAAATGTTAAAGGATAATGTCATTCCAGTGTCTTAACACCTTTGAACATTCTTTTCATCGCAGATTACAATGAAACCAAGCTTGATACCGGAGAAAGAATTGAGATGGAATGATGATTATATAACTAAAAATGGTGAAATCGTCTTAAAGTACTTCAATGCGTGCGCTGTGTTGCACGTACTATTATCTTCTTTGTTAATGTATTTTCTGACTATCCATTCAAATACATATGATAATACAATTCACATATCATCCCATCAAGCCAACTCAAAAAGCCCTTTCAAAAAATGAGAAGAATAAATCCAGGCGTTACACCAATAGAGAAGGTACAATCAAGGTGTTGTATATTATCGCATCCTCATAATATTTTCAGATTGATTTCAATTGAAAATGCAAGTAAGAAAATAAAAAGATCTTTTGTTACAATTGATTTAGAATTCAATGTGTTATCTACAGGTGATAACCTCATCCATTCCTAATGGATCACATATCAGCAGTAGTTGAGCATCCAGATAATGCCATTCGATAATATTCACATAACCAAATTCTGTCCATGAGATGATATAGACAAATAGCGTCAACACTCGTAACTTTCCACAAAGCAAATGCCTTCGTTTCAAACATAAAGAATTTTCTCCACGAGCAATGGATATGGCATTGGGAAATGATATGATTTTTTACTGTATTCATGATTGATACGTATCTTTCAATCTGGACAATATACCTCATCATTTCAATACTGTTTTCAAAGAGGAAAACATGGTGGTCTCTCAACTTGAAATAAGAGTTTGTTTCCAGCTGATGAGGGTACCCTTTGGTCATATTATATCAAAGGATGGAATCCTGATTATCCAACTTATGAGAGCTATCTGTGCTTGAATTATCTTTCCCCAAACAAAAAGGAGATCCAATCATCCACAGTAAGGATGAATTCTCAATACTGTGCCCAACTTTGCAAAACATTTAAGAGAACGCAAATAATGAAGAGTATACCAGATAGCACCGAGGAAGCAAAAGAAAGTCTTCGACTTAGTAAAATTGGCCTTTCCGCCTCCGTTTTAATCAGTTCTTATCATACCCAGATTTTATTTTGTTTTCATTTGGTTTCAGATCATACGCGTATAGTTCTACAAAAAAGATCTTATGAAAAACCAATTGTTTTTTCTTTAAACAACTATAAGAGATGCGTACTTAAAGTATAATATTAGAAAAATGCTTCGTTTTATAAAGTTTTCGTTAGCTATTTTCTTTATATATACGTACCTCTATCATTACGTTCAATGTCATAAAGATGCCTGAAAAATATCCGTAGCGGGAGACAGCAAAATGGATTGTCATTTACAGGTTGATGTAGATAAAGCCTTCAAGGCCATCAAAGGACAGTACTGCTAAATGGTTGTTTAGTCAACGCATGTCATATTATTATCATTGCCTGCCATGTCCAGGAACCATATGCTCGCTAATCAGGTATCATACCCGTGTTCTTCTCAGATCGTGACATTGTGTGCTCCAAAATTTGTCACCACCACCAGGAATGCTAAAAACAAAATAGACTCTAATGCCATACCGCTAAAAGTTTTTATATCGCGAATACTAACGGCTGAACATCCTGCATTTTCGCTTCAATTGTCGGCTCATACGTGCCAGAGGACTCATGAGATTGCTTTGTCACTTTTCCTGAAAACAAACGGCCTTTGAGAGCCGGATATTATTGGTCAATTTTGCCAATGCGTTAAACGGTGTTTGGAAAATAACGTTAGATTTATGGAGAAAAATCGCGAAATTTCTTCGGCTACCAAGCCCATTGTAAGTGCTCAGCAGGTTTGGATTTTATCGGGCGAATCCATCCGCCACACACATAAGTGGATCCTTACAAATACTACGAATATTTTACTAAATGGATTGATGCACATTCCCAAAAAATGTGCAAAGCTACACCAGGACCATTTTCACTATTGAAATGTCAACATTTTATTCTATTTTTGTTGTCCAAATAAGTTGATCAACGAGACAGTGAATTCTTAAATCTAAAAATAATGATTTCGAATCTCTTTGATAGTATCAAATTAATTTAGCACCAACTATATCATCCATATGCAACGATTAATAATCTTCTAAATAAACTTCTTAATAACATTATCAAAGTCTTTCACGAAATAAATAAAAATAATAAGAAATCGGTTAATGACTTGTAAGTATAGAGGATTCAAAGAAATCGACAGTATGTCTCCTTTGTCTTCGTATGGTGTTGACATTAGTGATAACTCACCCTCTTCTAGCCTGTTGTTAAACTTCTACAAAGAAGTCAAATGTTAAGATGGATCATATGTACTGAGAATAAATCAACATCCATCGACAATGTACTAGAGGAGGTTTTCAAAACACTTTCGCTTCAAGGAGAGAATCAAGAAGATATATGATCGAAAGGCAAAGGCGGACAAGTTTCAATTAGAAGAAGTGGTGCTGAAATGGGATGCAAGAAACGAAGATAAAGGTAAGCATGGCAAGTTCGAGAATCTTTTGAAAGGACCTTTCAGAATTGCTGCATATCGAGGCCAGAATGCTTTCCTTTTGAAAGAAATGAATGGAGAAGATTGTCCAGGAGGGCCGGTCAATGGTTGGCTACTCAAACGATATTATTTTTGAAATGTTTTATGCTAACATACATATCACTGTACATACCGGTTTGTTTAAGTTTCATTGCAAGCATGTGCTGTCATCATTCTTTCAGTTTGGGGCCCGAGGTGAAGGCTATAAATCTGAAAATTGATTTCAGTTTTGATTTGGTTTGTTGAGTTAGGTCTTTAAGTCCTTTTGGTTTCAAAATTGAGTCAGTTTTCAGTTAGTTTTCAGTTTACAAAAAGAGTCAAGAGTCTTGTTTTGGTCTGTCGAAGTTATTGATTCCATAGCCCAATGGACAAAGGCACTGCCTACTTTCCCAGAGATATGTAGTTCTTGGCACCTCCAAGGAGCTACCATCCCCATTAGAGCCAATTTTAGTGTCGGTATCTTCATCCCTCCGTCAGAGATCAAATTTCTCTTCTTGCATTGCATATTAGGTGTCTCATTGAGTCAACTGCATTCCATTAGGAGCATGGATCATCTGATGGTAGTGGCTTATTGCTCATGTCCCTCATGTCCTTTACCTGCTGGCCTATTTATGTCCATTAAAATCATTTGCAGTCACTTTTGGTCTCACATTTTGCAAAGAGTCATTTTAGAGTTTTAGTGTCATTAGGTCTAGGGTTTCATTAATGAGGTATTCAGAATACCCAAATAATGGTCAGCAGGCACATGACGAATTTTGAAATAAGGTTTCAGTGCTAAAAAATTTCATTATCATATGCTTAATAATGATTTTTCTTCAAAACTCTGTTTTGAAGAAAAATAGAGTTTTTCATCTTTATGTATAAATGTAATGTGATTTCAAGTTTTCTCAGTTGTAATAATACTTTCACTAGCAACCCTGGTCGTCTTTGTCAAAGCCCCAGCCATCCATTCCCTGCAAGACAGACAAGAAAGTACATCATTCATTCCAAAAAGCCAAAATGAAGCAAAACAAAGTTTTTTTTAAAAAGTGTCAAAATCCGAAACATTACAAAGTGGGTTTTTTGAAAAGAAGAATCAAAATCCTTGGCATATAAGATATTTTCATGTTTCAAGACTTCATTTGTATGCCGAAAAGACAGTAGTGAGCAAAGGAGAAGTCGTGAGGAGAGAAACAAGCATTTGAAGGCAAACATCATATCTTCTGGGCGCGTCGTGATTGAATAATGCAAGAGTGGAAGTCATGGTAACAACGCATAGAGATGGAAAGCCAATTTATCGCCATTTCTTCCAAATCTTCAAATGTGCTCGGTCCCTCTTTGTTCAAGTAAGTCATGCAACCTCTCCATTTCCCATGAACATGTGTTTGGTGATATTTATGAGAATTTAAATACAAAAAATAAAACCCTATTATCTTGTTTGAAGAATGCTCCTTCAGAGTTTATGAAATTGGTTTTGTGTCTATCATTTCCATTTCCCCCACCTTGTTATTCCCTCCTCACTGTCTATCTTGTCACAACACTCCATTTCCCTATTCCCTTATATCCTTAAATCATTCATTTTCTATCCCATTCCCATTATCCCCCATCCCAATTATAAATTTCCCCAAACCCCAATGATATTCCAAAAAACTTAAGTGATTGTCCCTAAACTTTTCAATTCACAGATTTCAATTGGCAAATTTCACTTAATAATAGTCCATCATTTCCACTACCCTATCCCTCTATAGTCCCTCACTTGTTATCACATATTTGGAAACAAAACCAAAGACATAAACTTCTCATTTTCATCCAAGAAAACATAGACTTTGGAAATCATGGAGACCGATACATCTTATGACCAAGACAGTGATTCCACAACTGAATTGCCTGCACCTAGAAGACCTCACAAGAGTGGTAGACATGTGAGGGAGGAACCCACTTCATTGGCTGAATTGAAGGCTTTTCCTCTTGCTATGGCATGTTTTCAACAGCAGTCTTGTTATCAATTTTGTGAAATGGTTGCTAGGGTCCATCATCATCAAGAGCTGGCCTGATTGTTTGTGTTGCATTTACATGATGGTCAAGTCACCCTTGCCAGTGTGACATTCACTTTAACACCTGAAACTATCTCTCAAGCAACCATAATACCAAATGTTGGAGAACAATGGAACAAAATGCAGCAGGTTGATAGGGTACACTATGAGCCATATATCAAGCCTAGTTTTGTGAGACAACTCAGCAGATTTTTTCCCGTCCGGTTCCTAAAGGATTCATATGCTCCTCTGATGAAACTTATTATCAAATATTTCAGTTGTGAGGGCTGGTTTTCACGTCTCTATGCCTATCATATCAGGTTACTGATTCATTTTACCAACGTGAGGATGATGAACCTCCCTTATTTTAGGTGCTAGAATGTTGAGAAGACAACCACTCTTGTGCAAAGGAAAACTCCTGAGCAGTAGTATAGTAGTATCTATCACTTTGCACTTATCAAAATTGTGGTTATGCATCAGCTCGGCTTGCAGGGTATTTCATGGGTGGATTTCATTTCTAATGATTTCTTCACAGCTCCTCAGGTTCCTTCGGAGGTTGTTCATGAGGCAGGTGAACCTTCATATCAGCATGAAGGTCATGAGACACAGACCACTAGTATGCCGGTGTTTATCACTTATCAGAGAGGCACTAGAGGGTTATTTGCAGCAGCCAAGCGAGTATTATCTACACCCGGGGTGGAAGGGGTCTCGCTTCCATCATCAACATCACAGGTACAGGTACAGGACAAGGGTAAGAGGCCCATACATGATGAGGGGCCTTCAGGAGGCTAGGATACAGATTTCATACTCATTGATGAGGATTTGGGCTCACCAAGCTCAAAGTTGAGAGAGATTGTTCAGGAGCAGAAGGCGGAAATAGATACTTTGTCCATCAAGTTGCAAAGAGCCCAATGGATTATCAATTACCTTGAGCAGTGAAACAAACAGTTGGAAGATCAGCAAACTATCATGGAGTTGCAAAATATATTTGAGAACCGGCAAGCTGCCCAAACGAGCCAAACCGAGATGACATCCATTGAGCGAGAGATTGAGGCTGATCAAGAAACTTGGCTTGAAAGGGTTGATATTCATTTGGAGAAGCTGTTGGAGAAGGCCAACAAGGAAAATAACATGTTCAGGCACATGAAGAATCCTTATTGGACAAGAACTCATGTTTGCAAGGCACGAATCAAGATCCTGAAGGCGAAGTTGAAGAGGGCATTAAGGCATTGGAAAAGGAAAGATAGACTTTAAAGTTTGGCTGAGGCTTCCTTGGCCCAGCATAGTGCATGATGGAGGACAATCATCCCAAATTTCAAGAAATTTGGGACACTTCTTGCAAATTTTGTTTTTTTGGGCCTAAACACAGATTTTCAGCCTGACGCGTCGCGCCACTTGGCGCACGCTTATGATTGGGAGCTCCTCTTGGGTAAAAATTTGTATTTTCTGATTTTTAAAGAAAATTTATGCATGCCTACATATGGAAAAAATATTTTTACAAGTTTTGGGCTTTCAGAAGGGTCAAAAACACCCTAAAAATGACCTTTCTGCCCCTTTTTGGACACACAGGAAGCAGTGTTGGGAAAACTCATTTTTGGAGGGGTAAATGGAAACCAAATTCAGAAATTCAACTTGTTTTGGAAAGTAGACAAGTAGAGCTTTCCAATGAGCTATCCTGCACCCAATTTGGACACTAGGAAGGCCTTCAAAATTGGCTCCCAACAGGCACGATGCATAGAGAATTTAGGCGCGACGCATTGGGGATTTTTGCTCATTTTTTACTTAGTAACTCTATTTTTCGCCTAGTTTTGGCTAGTTTTACTTTCTTACTTCCACATGTAAAACTCTTGATGTAATTTGATGTAATTTAATGGGTCTTGATGTAATTTTGTCAATTTTTACTCATGGAAGTAGATTCATTCATCAAAAGGTGAATTGAAACTGAATGAATCAGTTTCCTATCTTATAGAGGCAAGATGTTCCACTGCCTATTTTCCAGTTCTTAGTTTAGATCTTGTTGAAACAGCTCCTAAACTAGTGATATCGACCCCTATAGGCATGGGATGAGTTATGATTTTCTATATCTTTTATTTTTTCAGTGATTTTCAGGGTTGGACACTTGGGATTGCTTTGAGCTTCATTGTACATTTCATCTCTGCAGTTTTGGCAAAGGAATAGACCAGGGTTTCCAGCACTCCTTGGGATTCATGTGGCTCTTTGTTTTGATGATGTGTTTCTATCTGTGATTGTAAGTTTACTGGTGCTTTATGTGTATCATCTTCCTTCTTATTTCTTCTTAAGTTAAACAAACAAGTATAAAGGTGGAATTCATTATATTTGCAGTGCTCTACCTTGAGTTTTGTTTAATTTTCTATGTTTTCAACTGCTTGAAGAGGATTCCTAAAAGCCTCTTGCCCTCTTGAACTCCTCACCGGTTTGAGCTCTCTATTTCATTTAAATTGAAGCATCAAAACAATTGCCTTCCTTGCCCCATTCAGATCTCTGCAAAAACTAGGCCTCATTCCCCAATCCCAAAGTCTGCCTTTCCCTTTGATCCAACAAACACCCTCAAAATCAAATTCAACTATCTTACATATATACGTAGCCTAAAATCAACTTTTATTCAAGTCATCTCAAGCCTCATCGATCATTTTTTGCTGATATTTACCAGGAGAGAGCCCTCTCCCGATCTGGTAGGGCTAGCTACCAGATTAAGCGTGGTTTGATGTTACCCTAGACTCTGCCTTCTTCAGCCTGAGGTAGATTTAGGCCATAACAGAAGGAGGAGGCACTATTGCTATATCTTTGATTGCTTCTAGTGCTACTGTGTTTGGCTCTGGTTATACCCAAGCACATGCTTCTCGATCTGGTCTCTTTTGTTTTGGAATGTCCTTTAGTGGAATTCCTCCATTTTACTTTTCTACTGTTGCAACTGCATCTGCACCCATCTCCTATATGGCTAGTGGATTAGCTTCTTTTCAAGGGTTCCCCTTTGGAAGTGGGCATATTCCTCACTCAAATCGTTCCTTAGTGTCTTTTCCTTTTACTTCCTAGACTCAAAATTTTAATCCATGGTCTAGAGGTTAAAGTTCTACTACCTTCACGGGTTGGAACCCTATATTTACAGTTGTAGGGGCAGTGTTGGATGGATAAGTCTTTCTTGCGAACAAGATAGACCTCTCGAGTGTCCTATGGACAGCTAGCAACAAACGGACAAATAAAACTATTTTCTCTAGATACTGTTTGACATGGAATTAATTATAACAAGGTTTTAGAAACCTACTTGTAGTCCAGCGCTGATCTTCTTTCTAGTTGCTTGAAGAAAGTCATCATCAAGGATCTGCAATCAAAAACATAAGAATAGATCAAAAGAACCTTTATAATAAAAATTAATTCATGAATCAAACATCTATCAAGATGATCAAGGAATTCAAGAAATGAGATAATTAATTAAATAACTCATTGAGAAAACAATATTCATTTGTATTATATTTAACAAAGAAGAGCCTTACAACTGTGTCCGCCTTGATGTCGTATAGGCCTTCCTGGGGTCTGGAACAGGTGTTTCCTTTACTCTAACAAGCTTTGCACTCTCTCAGCTAAAATGCACATGGGTGTGTAATCATTCCCGCATAATGATCAGTTAAGAGACTCTGAGTCTCTACAGCATTTCTCCTCAAAAATTCTCAAAATCTAACTCCAATTCTCAAAGTCTCCATCCCTTGAAACTAAACCAAAAATTCAATTTATAGGAAAAAGAAAGTGGTTACAGCTCCAAAATGGAAGGGATAGAGTCCCCTTATCAAGGGATTAAGTTCCATAAACCAAGGGGTAGGCTCCCATAATGGAGGAATGAACATACATGATAGGATTGAACCTTCGACTTCCATATTTGACTGCTGGGCTTCTAAATGTTACTTTCCACCTTTGTTTTACCTTTTACAGGGGTCTGCACCTTTAATGCATAAAAAGTACATTTAGCTCGCATTATTTAGAGCCAAAAAGTGTGTCACTGCAGGCAATGTTAAGAGAAAGTGCGGTACAAGTGTTTTTAAGACTTTTATGAGCTTTTCTCTCAATTTCGAGGCTTGATTTTAGGAACTTTGATGTTTTAGACTTTAAGGGAGTAATATATGAGTAATGATGAACCCATATAGACACTAAAACGTCATGGTGACAAATTTCAGTGTAACAAGCAGGGAATCAGTTTCTCACTGGTCACTAAGGGAATGTCCCTGTCTCTTCGTCTAATGCTTATCAGGATTTTTCTCCTTTTTCAAATGCTTGGAATCCCTATCAGGGGGTTTCTTCTTCAGTCACTACTTTAGTAGGGGGAACTGGTCTGGTTTATAATAACTCCATGTTGGGAGGGGGTCCTTCTCTGAATGCTGGGTCACAAGGGTTTTCCTATGGCCCAAATTTTTCTACGAACTCTTTCTCGCAACTTGGTGCCTCATCGAATTCAGGGTATTCTTTTCAGAATGTGGAGAACTCACCCTATCAGGGATGGAGTTCCCAAGCTCCTCCTCGTTTACCATTTCTAGCAACGTTAAACTTGCCAGATTTGTCAAAATTGACTAATGATCTGATCCGATATAGTCTAGGGTGGCCTCCGGTCCCCACCAGACTACCTTCAAACATTCCAAATTTTGAAGGAAAGAATGGAGAGGATCCGGTAGACCACATTACCACTTTTCATCTATGGTGTTCATCAAACTCCCTGATCGATGACTCAATTAGGTTGAGGTTATTTCAGTGCACCTTGATTGGAAATGCAGCTAAGTGGTATATTGAGTTAATTGGGGGTAGTTTTGCCACTTTTGGAGATCTGGCTACCATGTTTTTAAATCATTTTCAGTTGCCTGATTGTTATGATGCTGGGACTGAGATTTTGGCTAATTTTAAGCAGGACAAGGCAAGCCACATTTCTGATCATATCCAGGAATGGCGGAGAAGGAAGAGGCTCATTAAAGCCTATATTCCAAACAAATTCCTTCTAGAATGGTTTTTGAAATCATTGCAGCCAGATATTTCGAAGGATGTATCCCTGTCTGGGGTATTTTCTGAGGAACAGGCTATTTTTAGGGCCCAACAATTAGAATTGATTTATTCTCAGTCTGGAGTCCTCAATAAAATTTTGCCTGATGCTCCTAACTCCAAATTGGACTTGTCCAAAACTAAACCCGGTCCTCATGGTGATGGAATTATTGGGTCGATCGATAGCGGTGCAGCTAACCTGCTTAGCCAATTGCAGCAGTTGTCCATACAATCTGCTTCTTCAGGTCAGGCTGTACCTTTAGTGCCAACCTCTTCCCAAGCTTTGTCAATAAATATTGTCTAGACTTCAAACCCCCAAGGAAATAAATAGTCTGAGGGTAATAAGAAAGGATGAAATAATAATAGGAAGAAGGGAAAATATGGGAAGGGCGATGCAAATAAATCCAATGAGCATGTTGGTGAGGGACATAAGGATAAAAAGAAAGTGAAGTTTCCATGCAATTTATGTACTAGAGATCATCTTACTCACCTCAGTCCTAAAATTCAGGATGAACAGTGCTTGTTAGCTCAACAGGGATCTTCTAGTTCCCAGGCTATGTTAACAAACCCTTTTCCCCAAGGGCAAAAATTAGTTGTTGGTGCGAATCAAAATACTGGGGCTTCCTCTGGAGGCACCCAGGAAGGGGAAACCCCATCAAACATATATATGATGAGTGCTCACGCAGATATCGCTACGAGATCTCGTGATTATGTTACAGCTAAGTCTTGAAAATCTGAGGCCCATTGTAGAGCCCATATCTCGGATGCCGAAAGCATATACAAAGCGTACAACAATTAATACAAATGCCAAGGCTGTCCATAACTACTCTGTTGTAGAAGATCTGGCGCAGAGTCCTTGTGCTATGTCTGCTCGCGAGGTGCTCCAGTCTTGTCTAGCTCAGCGAAGTGCTCTTCTCACTGCTATTGTGGATATTGATTCGAAAAACTCTCTTATGATTACATTCGATATGACTAATTTTAAAAAGAGACTCCCACATCATATGGCTTTCCATATTAGATTGTCATTTCGAAAGTTCACTATATTCCAAACGTTCATTGATGAGGGTGCTTCCACGTGTGTGATGTCTCTCGCATGCTGGAAGGGAATCGGATCTCCCGCAGCTGTTCCATTAGCCACTCTTCTGACTACGTTTGATGGTCATTATCACAGGCTGCATGGTATTATCCCGCCTTTGCCCATCTATGTTGGGGGAAAAACTGTAAATATAGAAGTTGAGATAGTTGATGCAAGCTTGGACTACAACCTTCTATTGGGGCGAAACTAGATTTATGAGATGGATGCTATTTCATCCTCCTTGTTTCGTATTATTTGTTTCCCTCACGAAGGGAGGATTGTCATAGTTGACTAACCGGATTGTTCTCCTGTAGACCCGAATGCATCTACTGACTCAACTATCCCTTTGGTGGATAATGTCAAACCGCTTGTTGAGAATCTCAGGGTTGGAATTTATTCTTCTCTGATGGGTAATTTCGATATTCCACCTCAATCCGTTCATATAAATGCAATTTCATCCTCCAGGGCTCCTATTCGAAGAGAGTTCTTCAAAACTCATTATTTTTCGGATCCTTGGACCTTACCTTCCCCTACTTCCACATTAGCAGAAAGTCAAGTGGGTGGAATGGCATTTCCGAATGTCTGTAGCAGAGATTGCTTATAAATCTATAGTTGAATCTATAGAATCCATTCCAGTTTCTCTTTCACCAGAGAAATTGTATGGCGATGTGGCCCCGGCTTGGACACTTAGTTCTTCTTCCGCCCAGGATTGCCTAGACACCACTCTTCCATCTGAAGAGGCTATCCTGGAAGCTATGACTAGTGTAGATAGACCCTGGGATGATTTGCATCATCAGTCTTACTTTCTACCAGACTTGAACGAAGTTGAGTAAAGTTTTCCAAGTCCTTAGTATTCTGGCCCTCTTCACCTAGTCCTGAACCCTTTAGCACCAGCATAGGTTTTTTCTAAAGGGAACATGGTTGTGATTTCTCCAACTATTCCGGTGAACATCTCTAGGAATCCCAACGTTATCAAGAATGTTTTCATCAGAGCTGAATGTTCCCCTGAAGAGATTCAAATTTACACCAATCTCTTTAAAGAGTTTAGGGATGTGTTTTCTTGGTATTATGAAGAAATGCCTGGTATCGATCCATCTATTGTCGAACATGAGATCAAGATTTACAAAAATGCTAAGCCTGTGAGGCAAAAGATTCATCCGGTCAACCCTAGGAAGGTTGTAGCTATCAAAGTTGAGGTAGAGAAGTTGCTCAAGGCAGGATTTATTTTCCCTGTTTCTCTGACTGAATGGGTTTCTAATCCAGTTTTGGTGGATAAGAAACAAGGGACAATTCGCGTTTGCATTGATTTCAGAGACCTTAATAAAGCATGTCCAAAAGATAATCACCCCACACCATTTATAGATCATATTATTGACGAGTGTGCCGGTAATGATATTTTCTCCTTCATGGATGGTTTTTCTGGATATAATCAAATTACTATTCGTCTTGAAGATCAGCATAAGACTACCTTTATTTGTCCCTGGGCTACCTTTGCTTACAAGAAAATGTCATTTGGCCTTAAAAATGCTGGAACCACTTTTCAGCAGGCCATGTCATATGCCTTCCACAACATCAAACATATTATTGAGGCATACTTGGATGATTTAGCTGCTCGTTCTCGCAAGAGAATTGATCATCCATCTCACCTTCGTCAAGTATTTGAAAGATTTCATTTTTACAAAATCAGGTTGAATCTAAACAAGTGTGTTTTCGCGATCACATTTGGTCGGTTGTTGGGGTTTATTGTGTCTACGAAAGGGATTCGGGTAGATCCCTTCAAGGTTGAGGCAATACTTCTGTTTCCTCCCCCGTCATCTATTCATCAACTTCAAAGTCTACAAGGAAAAGCTAATTTTCTACGGAGATTTATCATGAATTATGTCGAAGTTACAAGAGGATTCATGAGATTATTAAAGAAGGGAGTCCCATTTTTGTGGGATGACTTTTCTCAACGCTCATTTGATGCTTTGAAAAAAGCATTGAACTCTACTCCTATACTGAGTCCACCTGATTATAGCAGGGATTTCCTCTTATATCTCGCGGTAGCAGAATCTACTAATGGTATGGTTCTGGTTCAGGAGGATGATGCTTTTGTAGGGCATGTTATATACTACCTTAGTCGAGGTTTGGTAGGGCCCGAACTTTGGTATTCTCCGATAAAGAAGCTTGATCTAGTAGTTGTCCATGCTGTGCAGCAGCTTAGGCATTATATTCTCCTACGAAAACTTATGTTTTGGTAGCAGTCAATCCATTTCAGTTTGTTCTCAGCAAGTGAGTGATTGGGGGCAAATACAATCGGTGGATTGTTATTTTGCAGGAATTTGATCTTGAGTTTATGTCTTCCAAGTCCAAGAAATCATTAGTTTTTGCAGAGTTAATTTCTAAGTTGCCCTATGGAGAAAAGATAGTTTATGATGAATCCTTTCCGGATGAGCATATTTTTTTCATCTCTTCACAGGATCCTTGGTATGGGGATCTTATTGTTTATCTTCAGACTGCGAAGTTTCCTTCAACTTTTTCGAAATATGAGCGTTGTAAGTTGTGTCACCTGGCTAAAAATTGCTTGATCATCGGTGATAATTTATACCATCGAGGGGTCGATTTGATCTTAAGACGGTGCTTGAATCTCGAAGAAGCTGAGGTTGTGCTGAATGATTGCCATGGTGGAGATTGTGGTGGTCATTTATCCGGGCTTGCTATAGCCCAAAAGATCTTGCGTGCTGGATACTTTTTGCCTTCAATTTTCAAATATTGTATAGAGTCGGTCAAATGGTGTCATCTATGTCAAGTGTATACTCGAAATATGTGCACTCATCCAACTCCGCTCTTCCCACTTGTCATTGTTGGTCCTTTTACAAAGTGGGGTATTGATTATACTACTTGTAACCCACCTTTGGCTAAAGGTCACAAGTACATTATTGTAGCAGTAGACTACTTCACGAAGTGGCTCAAGGCTATGCCTACTTTTGGGAATGTTGATGAGACATCAACTCTTTTTCTCTTCAATCAAGTTATTGCTCATGTTGGTATTCCTAAAGAGAATGTCACTGATCATGGCAGTCATTTTTAGAACAGCATGATGGCTGAGTTAGCTCTCAAATTGGGTTTTCGGCAAGAGCATTCATCTCCTTATTATCCTAAAGCCAATGGGCAAGTGGAAGCCGTGAGGAAATCCTTGAAGACCTTTCTTCAACGAACAATTGATAAAGCTAGATATAACTGGCATTTTATGTTATATCCTGTGCTTTGGGCATACCAGATTTCAGTAAAAATTGCAACTAGTTTTACTCCGTTTCAATTAGCTTACGTATTGGAATCAATATTTCCCATCGAGTGTGAGATTCCTTCTCTTAGGTTGGCTATAGAACTTCTTCCTGACACTTCTAGTCTTGAAGAACACCTCCTTCATCTAGAACATCTTGATGAGCAGCGTCGAGATGCTACCACGATGAACAAAGCACATAAGAAATGGGTACAAGTTCAGTATGATAAAGTGGTCAAACCTAGAGTCTTCTCCAAAGGTGACCTTGTTCTGGTTTATGCCCAGGAAAATGATGCCCTAGCGGAAGGTAAGTTTAAGTCTATGTGGTATGGCCCCTTCATCGTTAAAAGGTCCTCAAGAAAGGATCTTATACCTTGGTTGATTTTGAGGGAAATGAGTTGGCGAAGCCCAGAAATGGGCTCTATCTGAAAAGGTATTATGCCTAGGCCTTGGCCTGGCATCTTTCTTTTTGCATATATTTTTGTTTTTGTTTTTGTACATGTCTGAGTTTTCGGTCTATGAGGTGACAGTGATGTTTTTTAATCTGCTTTGGCAGGTTGTATTGGATATCATGAGTCATTATGGTCTAGCCGATGGTGCTAGTAGACACACCCGGAACTTAGCTTTCGTGGCTTGGGTACTTTATTATCCATCTAGTCAGCTGTTAGTTTCAAGAGGGGTCTACATTAGTCCCGCTGCCAATAACGTAGCAAAATACACTGCAGTCATTTATCTACTCTCAGAAGCAATATCTTTGGGTGTTGATTCGTTGGTAGTATTCTTGGACTCCCAACTGGTGGTGTCACAGTTGAACAATATATATCAGGTCTGGAATCCTTTCTTGTTTCGATTGTTTTTGAGGGAACATTTATTGCAAAGATCATTTAAATTTATGACATTTATTCATATTCCTCGAGCTAACAATCGCATGGCACATTCATTAGCTAATCAAGCAATTGAATGGCATATTATTCATTCAATACTTTAAATCAAATCATCAAAATCATGATACATTTTCACACATTTGTTTCATTGCATCATAAACTGTTGTATATATGTATATATCATCAGAATGTACAAAAATCTATACAAAAATTTGGACCCATATGTCCTACAAAATTAGGGCTTATGCCCAATCATGTTCAGTCTCAAAAATATAATACAAACATCCAATAAAATCTATGATCCCTGTCCAACGTTCGTGTTCCTATAGAACACGATCGAAGTAGCCACACGGTGGAATAACCGCACCCAGTCTCGCGGTACCCCGACTACCCATCTCTGGATAGCCTCTGGTAATTATTCTACTGCAGACATAGGCACTTGGCAAGTTAAATCTCCAAGTTTCTCTGAACGACTTGTAGTGTCCTACCAAGGTCTTTAGCATCCGCTTCACCTCTGAGACGTTTGTGCCGTGGGTATCCTTCCGGACACACTGGTCCCATATCTGTGTCATGGTCATATAATTTTGTAATTCATTTGGAATCCAATCAAAAACATGTTTGTTTTTCATTTTTCACATATATTGAAAAAATAAAAAAATAAATCAAATATTGCAGTCTTACCAATAACACCCCATGTTGTGTCTGGTGGAAGGACTATGTCTAGATCACCACGAAAATCCATCCCAGCATAGGGATAGTCATCCACTGCAATAATATGTTCTTCCCACCATTGAAAGAGCTCATCATCCCATGTCATTCGGGGAACTTCATTTCCCCCTAGTCTCTTCCTCAGATCAGCCCATCGGGCTATTCTTGGATCTCTAGGGCTGCTGATGGAAGAGATAACTTTGGGTCGAAGCTCAGGAATCTTCTCAAAGAAGAATGTCATCAAAATGGTTCCATACTCGAAATGCTTTGTTTTAGATTTCCGGATGGAGGACAGTTGTTTTTTCATGTTTTTCAGAAGAGTTGTACACCAATCAAACAGGTGCACTAAGCATTCCACAGCGACACTCATCTGTGTTCTTGATGCCTGGTGTAAGGAAGTAGATCCTGCCACCCTGCCAATGGTACAGAGGAGAATTTTCATATGCAAATCTGATAAATCTTTGATTGTGATTTGAGTCCCTACTTTTTGAGACTCTACACAATAGATGCGGACATAATCCTCAACTGTAAGCCCTCCCAAAGGCTTGCCATGTAAATCTACCAGATCTCCTCGTCGGGAGAGTCCAGTAATAAAATAAATTTCTTCCACCTCTATATGAATGGGTATTTGATCAATCATGAAGAAATATTCCTCCGGTTCCCAATGATTCACTATCATTTCAAGTAACCGGACGTTGCTTTTCATATTTGGCATTTTGAAGAATTTGAGTAAACTACAATTTCGGAGGATATTGAGCGAATTTTGATCCCCCATGACCTCTTGGTCAATGGCACTATGCTCAAGTTCTCTCCAAGAGATAGTCATCCTGCAAAAAGTCATTCAATTTGTCATTAGATTCATTTTTTACAATTACAATTTGCACATATGCGACTTCCCTTATGGATAGCCGCGTATCATATGCGGGTTCGTTCACATGAACCCGCATATACATAGAATGATAAATCAAAACAAATCTTTTCAACAGTGAAAATTAAAATTTTTAATCTATTAATGGATGAAATTAATCACAGAGATGAATTTAAGGCTTACCTGACTAATCCGACGACTTTTGATGGTTGTTTGCTCGTGATTTGAGGAAAGAGGTTTTTTCTCTAGAGCTCTTTTCTCCAATTCAGCAAAGTAACAATGAACCAAATATGAGGTAAAATGTGTATTTATGCTCAGAAATTGAAAATTTTTTGCAAAATTTCATTATGCTTATTTTTCACATTTGTATTAAGCTACATAACCCTGTTGCTTGTAAGTGTTGGGATGGCTATATTTTCAAGTACATTTTGTTGACTTTGAGTTTTTTTCTGCTTTTCAAATTCATGACCGCTAACCTGTTATGGCAGGTATATGATCTTAACTCACATATAGGTTAGGGAATCCACTTTCCGTTGCATTCTCCATTCTAGCCTCCATTTTGATCACTTTCCATAGGGTTGATCCCATCATGTCATGAGTACTTAACCCATTTCACTCACCGATTATTTAATCATGACTTGGTGGTAGAGCCTTCCTTTACATGGGCTTCCTAGTTAGTTCCTTGCTAGCACTTGTTTCCCATGCTGCACTTTATGTAGGCTCGGGAGTCCTCTTTAGTCCTGCCATGACTTATATGTTGAAGCTTCATTCTTCTTATTCTTCATTATCATTTTTCTGGCTATTACCCTAGAGGCTCCCTGGTGTTCTTGAGTTGCATTACTGCATTGCATATTGACTACTTGTTTATCTTGGCCTTTAGCCAGCTTCATTTGGACTCAATGTTTAAGCCATCTTTTGACCTTGACTCTCTGTACAAAGTTAGCCATTGCAAAGCACTTAGCTATTGTGACTTGACACCCCGGTTACCCATGTATGGAACACTCCTTTGAGTATCCTTACCAATTTCCGCCACCTTGCATTGAGCATAGGAATTTTCCTATCCCAAGAACTAGTGCATCTGTTTCCTGATACTCGTTCTATCCATTCTACCATAGCATTCTTTTATTCCTTTTTAGGCTTACTATATGAAAAAGACAAAAAAATAAAATATGTTAAAAAAGAGCGGGAACAAAATGTTACTTCATATTTTGATGGCAGTTACAGTATCAGTTTGTCACCCTTGAACAAAGCACATAACACTATGTATTTTCCTCATTTGGGATGGTTTTAGTTGTTGGCCTAGGTGATGCCATGACCTTGTTTTACGAGTCAGTTCTCCTCCGATTGGTTATCTCTTCCAATCAGATGGAGAGTGTGTTTTTGCCTCCTGCATAACAAACTTATACAGTGTCATTATTTACTGCCATGGTCATCATGAGTTGTGCTTTTGTTCAAGGGAAGTTAACCCTGAGTCAGCCATTCTGCGGTGTCTCTTGACTTATTGTTCAGGCCTTCCCAATTTTTTCAGTATCTTGTACTATCACTTCAGATGTTTGGTCTTCTACTCATGTTGGTTTGAGAAGGTCTCCATTGACTTCTTGCCGGTGGGTTTGTCTCTTATCGACTACGACATCTTGCTCTGAGAGTAAACTTAGAGCCGCACCCTGGCCCTATTTACATCATTGATAGGTGACCTTGTGCTCAGCATTTAATCATCATTATGGGTCTTTGACTGAGTGGTTTTCCTTGTGTTCGACATCAGCATACATTATCACACTTGGGATTTGTGCAGTACCTTGATTTCCATTTGACCCTATCGGTGGATATCTCGCCTCTTTGTTAGCTTTCATTATTGGTTGGTTCAGAGGGTTTCTTCCATGCACTAGCTTCATCTTGTGCATGTCGGAAACATAATTCAGGTTGGTTCTTTCACTCTACTTCGTCCGATTCCTTGTAAATCTTGGCCAGCAGGTTACACTCATGCTGGACTGATGTCGGATGCCTTAATTCCTTACTTCTAGCAGATCTTTTCCCATCGACTCCGAATCATTGCTCTGGGAATAAGGTCTAGAGTCTTTTGTCAGTACCTTAGGGTTTGCAGTCATTAGTGGTAGACTCTTTGCTGTCAACAGTGAGGATTCATTATTGCCTCCTGATTGATAGATTCTTACAAGTGTTTGACTTCAACTCATTTATTCGCACTTGTTAGATTGTATTGGGGCACCTTGACACTCATTATCATTATCGGTGGGTTGTATCGCGTTTGTTAACGGTTAAAATTATTGACCGGTAATCAAACAATTTCTCACATGGTCGACTTCAGCTCATTTATTCCCATTGTGTAGAATTGTGCCATAGTGATCGGTGAAGACCTCGGGTTTGCATCAGCATGCTTCGGTTCACTTTTGGCAGGTCATTTAGTTTCTGCCAGTGACGTCATCCACCCTTATATGTTGTAGTTTCAGTACAGCAACATCTTATATGTTGGCTCCCGAGTTGTGTGATTGTACCATGTATTCCACCTCTTATGATTTGGTAC
The DNA here is from genome assembly GCA_034641835.2 of Pinus albicaulis. Classification (NCBI taxonomy): domain Eukaryota; kingdom Viridiplantae; phylum Streptophyta; class Pinopsida; order Pinales; family Pinaceae; genus Pinus; species Pinus albicaulis. The sequence goes on along the minus strand of CM076574.1, from coordinate 476,113,180 downwards.
CTGGAGATTCAGTTATACAACATCATTTATCAGTATTATATATGTGATACTTGCACTTGATTCTTGACTTGTACTTCCGGGCAGTGCTGAGATGATTCACTATGTACTTTCTACTTCAGCTATACTTGTATACATTTTGGATCTATAGACATGCTTTTCTTTCACTGAGCATGGGTATGCCTGCCTCATACATGAGTTGACTCTCTGACTTCTTTCATTGGTTTTTTGTCAGGCTGAAATCTGGTGATGTCCTCTCTTGTCTTCGCAAGGTTCTTTCTGTGCACATAATATATTTCGGCCATCATGTACCCCTTATGACCTCATATATTAGGGGGCATTTTTTATAACATCATTTTTCACCGTCATGTGAATAATGGTTGTCTCTTTGGCCTTGGGCACCCTTTCCCCTAGACTTGAACAAATTCATAAAAAACAGTGTTAAAAATCCCATACGTGGTTATGACTAGACTTTTCCGTGTATATACGTGAGTCCGTTCATACTTTTCTGCGTATGCCATTTAAATCATTAAAAATATATATAAATACCTTATTTTTGAGGTAGGGTGATGGTTATTCCCGTAATTCGACCACCCTAGCTCGTCGCCCAACTGCTGAAACTACTTTGAGGGAGTATAAAAGCCCCTCATGTGTATGGCCTAAGGGAGAGAGAAAATTATTGAAATTATACTATGTTGGATCCCTATTTCAAGTCTAATGTTCCCGTGCCTCCTACAATTCCCAGGTATATTCAGGAAACCCTTGTTTCCTTGAAGATGATCATCATCCTATATGAAATATAGTGTGCACACATATTGGAAGAGCCCTGGCGAGGTGAGGGCTGGACAGATGCAGAGGATGGTCTATTCAAAGGCCGTGGAAGGATTCAGGTGATCTCTCCACTTTCTATTCTTGTACATGCCATTTATAATGAGAAGAACCATCTTGTTCCTGAAAATTCACATGTTTATATCTCTTTATATATGTGTAAATATTGTTAGTTGAAGATTTAGTATTGTTTATATGATATTATACATGAGTTACACTGACATCTAGGAACAATATATGTTGTACAACTAGTGTTTTGTGTTCATTCTTTCTTAATTTATAGGTTACAAAGCACGAGGATTTGCTGGGGGTTTGAACCTCGCGGGATCTACATCAAATGTAGGACTTTCGGGTAAGTTCTGCAATTGATTAAATCTAGTTTTTAGCATAAAAGATAGGTTAAGTGAGTCCTTCTTGAATGGTATTCCCCTGATCTATGAAGGCTACCGATCCAAAAAAATTTAGGGAGTTATTTCCCGAAACAAACAGCTCCGCCATTCGTAAATTTTTTAACTATAGATGTAATATCCCAAAAATGGGACTACAACAATACACAACAATACTGCAGCAAAAATAACGCAGTTTTTATAATTGATAGTAGGAGGCAAATATGGAGGCTCAATAATAACATTTAAATCAGCAAATCAGATTTATATTGTGGCCCATAAGATGTAAAACAGAAATAGAGGACTATTACATGAAGAAATCCTCAAAAATGGGGTGTTGCAACCATATATTATGACTGAACAAGCTTGACAGCCTTATTTTATTTGTTGAAAGCATCTGTAGATTACACTTCAGATCTAGAGCAGATCTATGTACAAAAAGTTAGATCTATATCAGATATGTACACTAGATAGGCTCTTCTTCAAATTCCCCGTGGGGTTTTTAGCAAAAAGTGAAGTACATGGAGTACATCTAAGATCTTATGCAGCAGATCTACAGAATGATTCAGAATTTCTGAAGAAAATACAACAATATTTAGATCAGATCTGAATATGAGATGGAATAGATCTGAAATCCATGGATCACCATAATGAAGGGCAGAACCCCAACACTAGAGATCTCTCCTCCAAAAGTGTGCCAAAACACCCTACAACTGTACACTTGCAAATAACGCAGTCCTGGAAGGGAAACTACGCTGTAGACTCTAGAACATGTTTGGCATCAAGCCAAGATCTGAAAATAGTGCTCCAATCATCCAATAAACTCTTACCAATGGGATATAAGACTCTCCCACTAAAAAGAGGCACTAGAATGGCCTAGATCTAAGTAGATCTAGCCTCCACTTGCTGCAACTTACAAAGATAACCAAACCCTCAACATGATCTGTGTTGTAGTTGGAAGATGAAGCTTGGCCAAATGCCTGATAGTGGACAAGACATGCAAGACACTTCCAAAAGGCCTCTCAAGGAAAGAGGTGGGATTCTCGATCAGGAACACCCAATGCTAAATAGCACAATTCTCTGCTAAACAACCAAGAGAATAAGAAATGTCTAAACAGATAGTATCTTTAGAAAAAATGTCTAAACAGATAGTATCTTCAAAAAAAAAGTCTAAACAGATAGTATCTTCAGAAAATGTAATAACATAAAAAACCCTTCTCTTGGTGCCATCCCCTTCCTTTTATAATATTGAAAGCTTTCAAAACCCTAAACCATCTCAATGAAATAGCTTCTTTCACATTGTAATATTCCAGATCTGGGACAACTTATCAAGCCTACTGAAATAATGCTCTTATGATATTTCTGTGCATAGAAATGAGTTTAAAGCTCTTGGATCCCTTATATAAGCTCACCTAAGATCTAAATCCAAAAGGAGAGCAAAAATAAATTAGACTAGGTGGGTTAAACAGATCTCCCACAAACTAGTCTAGCTGAAAATCACCCAAAGAGAGGGGCTGCAGCTATATGCAAAGGATTGCTTCAGAAATAACGCAGATCCACTGAAGCACATTAGGAGGCTAATATGGAGGTTTAGAAACCACACATATAACAGCAAATCAGATGTTCTTTACAACCCATACATTATACAAGAGAAAGAATGAAACTATAGAGAAAAAATCCTGAGAAATGAGGTGCTAAAACCATAGGAAAAGACTGCATAACCATGATAGTGTTATTTTTAGTGGCTGAAGTAGTAGTTTATTAATATTCAGATCTAGAGAAGATCTATACATAAAAATTTATATCTAATATAGATCTGCGTACAAGAAAATCTGATCTATACATTCCCCTTAGGGTCTTGTGCAAAACATGAAGCACAGAGGGTAGATCTGAGATCTAAGCTTGCAGATCTACAGAATAATTAAGAAATTTCTGAATAATACAATGGTACATCAGATCAGATCTGAAGCTAACATGGATTGGATGGCCAATCCATGGATCACCACAGTGAGAGGAAGAATCCCAACACCGGAGATCTCTCCTCCAAAATGCAAACAAAACACCCTGCAGTTGTAGATCTACAAATAACGTTGTCTAGGGAGAGAAACAGTGCTGTAGCTTCTGAGAATGATTTGGCCTAATTCAAAGATGTATATCTGAAGTACAATCAGCTAATTAACTCTTCCAGGAGGTTAAAAGAAACACTCACTAAGAAGAGCCATTAGTATAAGCTAGATCTGAGCAGATCTAGTGTCTTCCATTGTTGCAACTCACAAGGATAGCTCAACTCTCAACAGGAGCAGCGATGTAGGTGTAAAGTGACCTTGGCCTAAAATCCTGATGTGGAAAAGATAGCACAAGTCTCCTCCAAGAGTCTCCTCCAAGAGGTGGGATTCCTGAACAGGAAAACCCAACAAGGGATGTCTGAGCAAACAAACCTTCAAAAAATGATAATCTTCAACAACCCTCTCATGTTGCTCTCCTCCTCCTTTTATAATATTGGAGTCTTGGCAAAACCCTAAACCAGTTCATTATTTTAGCTCCTTTCACACATGGAGCCTCCATCTAAAACAACGTTGTGTATTCATGAGGTTCATTGCACCTAGACTGCGCTGTTGATTTGGTCAAAGTTGACCCAGTCTCATGGTTTAAATCCATTCACACTTGCAAGAGTTTATTTATAAGGCCCAGATATGTCTCTTTTCACATAGGCATTGATTTATTTTGTATTTTCAGGAGTTTTACATGTCCTCCTTTACAATTTATTCATCAATCATGAAATGAAAAATAAACAAGGCAACATTAATATTCCTATTAGTTGCGAGCTAATTTAGGAATATTACACTCCCCCCTTCCCAAATGTTACTTGTCCTCAAGCAATTGCAAGGGTTCTGCAAAATCTCCCGTTCTTCTCTTGTGGCCCCCTCATCCAATAGTCTCCCCCATTGCTCTAAATTTTCTACAATAGTTTTGTCCTCCAATGGTCCTTCCTCAATGTGCAAATTGGCCCTTCGTGAGTAAACCCAATGGCTCTCATCATGAAAGAATGGAAGGTTGTTATGGAAACCTTCTTTCTGATCCATGGCCTCCTCAAGATAGAAGTGATGACAATGATGGGGATTCTCATGATTCATGAAAGTCTCCCATCTCCATGCTATCATCCAAATGAAGTGGATCACCTCCCAACTTGGAAATCCATAGAAAAAATCCTCCCCAATACATATGAGAGGCATGTTCCCAACAAACATATGGCTCACACAACAAAGAGGCAAGTGATCTATCATAGTGGCCATACAATATCTCATGCTCCCATGGAATCATGTAGTGCAAAAAGAGTGGGGAGCTCCTCTCCTCAAGGACACATCCCACCAATAAGTCTCTCCTCCAACCATGCTCCCATGAACAAGAACACTTTCAACATATAGGATCATGATTAGAATCATGCTAGCTGCCATGTATGATAAATGAGAAGGAAGATGTTCCCTCATGTGCAACGAGCGCAGTTTTATCCTTAACTTCCATAGAATAGGATATGACAAGTGCCTTCCCCAACACTTGTTTGATACCTCATCCCTTCTGAATGCTTGGAGAAAATTATAATATTCCCAATTAGCCACTACTACTTGCAATATTATAACTGCTCCATTTTTGAAATAAGAGGTAGGGAAGACAATAAAACATATCCCAGTGTGAAAAGGGATTGAAGTAGGAGGGAAAAATAAAGCCACTTTGGTGTGAAAGAGGGGCAAAGAAATTAGCTAGCTCTAGTTGGCCAAGTCAACATCGCTGTCCCAAGAGGAGAGAAAGCTACTAGGGCAACGCAGTTTTGAAGGAGAAAACTTCTCAAGGAAGTCACATCATCAATGAGTGGGGCCCGGGATGGGAAAGCTCACCAAGGATAAGAAGGAGGAGATAGCAGCCATTAGGGGAATTTTGAGGTCTAAAATGGGCCTCCTAAGGAATTATAAAATAATAGTGGAAATAATACAATAACATTTGATGACATCATCAAATTTTAGAGGGAAAACGGAAAAAACTACTTTTTCAACTCATATTTTCAACTGATCTCCCAAAGTTTTTACTCAAATTTCGAGCGGGAGTACTCGTTGGATGCAAAATTTAATTCCTCATCCAAGGAGTACCCATGTTGCATACTTTCGATGGGTCCTTCAACACGAAAAATGAGAAATACATGAAAAACATGATTGTAATCACGTTTTTTTATGTATTTCTCATTTTTCATGTAGCAGGGTCCATCGAAAGTATGCAACATGGGTACTCCTTGGATGAGGAATTAAATTTTTCATCCAACGAGTATTACCGCTTGAAATGTGAGCAAAAAATTTGGGATATACATTGAAAATACGAGTTGAAAAAATTATTTTATTATTTTATTATTTTTTAATCTTTTTACCCTTTTACTTAAAAAATGGTGAATCATCCCCCATGGTTGAAATCATCATTTTGAATCCTATTGGTTCTTATAAAGTTTATTTTTGTTGTAAATTTTTCTTAGGAGGCCCATTTTAGACCTCAAAATTCCCCTAATGAAAGGATTCATTCATTCATGTTGTTTGGTCTTATGACTGATTGCAAGCTTCAGTTGTTTAGCCGAAGTTGCAACACTGTCTAGTGCAAAGAATTCTCATGCGGGAATTCCATCATTACCTTTGGTCTAGCTGATTGGTAGATCTAAGGAGGAGGTCCTGAGCTCAATTTTCATCATTTTCCTTGAGGTTATCTATTATGCATCGCATACAGTGCAGTCACCTTCAGTAACTGCATCATTTCTGCAGTAGCAGTAGCAGCTAGGTGAAACCCTCTTGTTTTATGCTTGCTTCTGAGGAGGAGGTGTCTATTTCACTCCGGGAGGTCTATTGAGGGAGGCGTTGAGCCAATTTCTGTACTATTTTTGTATTTTATATTACATTTAGTATTTCCTAATACATATTTGCTGGGTACAGTGTTATTTTCTGCAGTGTTGTATCTTGTGTTGCTATTTTGTTGGAAACCCTTGCCGAGTTGCTTCGATGTGCTTGTAAAAGAGGTCAAACCTCTTATTTCTGATTCTATGATGAATGAAATCTCTAGATATGTGTTTCATTATCTTTTTTTGTAGTTTTCATAATATAAATAACACTGTTGCAGTCTTCGGCATTTCCATTTTATGAAGTAGTGGGATTGGGGTGCTTTGGAACATATTTGAGCTGGGGAGATCTGTTTAGAGTAGCTAGAATGATTTCTTTCTGATGCCCTTTTATATTTAAGTTAAAAAAACATATAAAAGAGGATCCAAGTCCTTTTCATCATTTTTATTGCATGGTTTTTCTTATATAATGTCCTCATTGAAGAAATTGCACAAATTCCTGAAAAGGAATATTACAGTGGTATCAGAGCTTTGCTCTTGGTTCAGCTTGTGCAGGAGATTTATCTTCAGCACGGAGGAGAAAGAAATTTCTAATATACTACTTCAAACCATGTATAACATTGCAAGGGACCTCAAGGATATGAGACATGAAGGGGATTTTATGGAGTTTTGCCGGATCAAGGATGGGAGGACGATTAATCCTCATCAAAAGGAGGAGAAATTGATGCAGGGATCAGCCTTACAACGCAGTATGGTAGGGTTCTTCTTGCCTACATTTGATGGGACACCTAAGTGCACAGCCAAGGCTTGGGTGGAGAAGCTGCACACATACTTCTAGCTCAAAAAGGTTTCTGAGATAGAAGCCATCAAGATAGTTGCGCTGCACCTAGAAGGGGAAGCTCAAGAATGGTGGTTTCATGAACTGACCACACTTGGGCATCATCACATCACTTCATACTTAGCTTTCACCCAAAAGCTAGTGGAGAGGGTTGATCCAAGAGATCTGGAAGCCCACTTTTCCAAGTTAACCAAGCTCAAGCAGGAGGGATATCTTGAGGATTATGTTTCTGAGTATTTGTAGCTTTCAGTAATGGTATCCAACCTCACTATGAGTAGGGAGGTATGCATGCTTATTAATGGGATGGTTGAACCATTGCAAGGGTTGGTCAAATCCACTAAACCAACCACACTCCTTGAAGCTGTGGAGAGAGCTAGGGATCTCCAACACATCTTGCCCAGGGCAAGAACCTTTTTGCAGTAGGAGACCTACTCAAAACCAAGGAAGAAAATCCATTTGGAGGGAGAATGTGTTACAGGAAGGACACATCATGTCAAGACCTTCTCCAAGAAGGATGCCAGCGCTGTATAATCCATGGAAGACTTTGTTCTAAGAGGGGGAACTATTGCAGCGTTAAGAGGAGTCCCAAAGTATCTAACCTTGAGGGTGAGAGGTACTATCATGGGGCAAAGAGTTTATGTGTTAATAGATTGTGGAGACACTCATAATTTTATTGATGCACAGCAGGTAAAAAGGAGAGGAATCCACATGGAGGAGTTTGAGGGATTTTTAGTTTTGGTCCTAGGAGCTATGACCCTGCAATGTGCCAAATATGTTCCGGCACTAACCATTACCATGGGGACCTACACATTGACAGACCACTTATTTGTGGTAGACATTCCAGAAACCAATTTCATATTGGGAGTCCAATGGCTAATCACTCTTGGGAGAGTTACCACTAACTAGAGAACCTTGGAGATGGAATGGACAGGAGGGAAGGATGGCCAGCAACAAAAGATCAAGGGTATAAACACATACCCCCCTCAGGTTGTTTCAGCACACAGGATGGAGGCAGATCTGCTTAGAGGGGATGTTGAGTGGGCAATGGAGCTACATATATCAGAGGTGAAGGGAAAGTATTCACCAGTGCATCCAGATGTTCAGTCTCTCTTGGACCGGTATTCCACATTATTTGGAGATATCCCATGAGGGAGACCTCCTGACCGAGGGTTTGAACACACCATTAAGTTGGAACAAGGGATCCAAGAAGTAATCACCACTCCTTATAGGAATCCCAAGGCTTATAGGGATGAGATTCAGAGAGCTATCCAAGAGTTGCTAGCTCTAGGACACATCCAGCCTAGTACTAGTCCTTTTGGTTCCTCGGTGGTTTTGGTAAAGAAGAAATATGGCACATTGAGGATGTGCATTGATTATAGGGTCTTGAACAAGAATACTATGAAGAACAGGTACCCTATACCTAGGATCTATGAACTCATGGATGAGTTGAGGGGATATAAATACTTCTCCAAGATTGATTTGAGATCTGGGTATCATCAAATCAAGGTGAGGGAGCAAGATATCCCCAAGACAGCGTTTAGATGTCACTATGGGAATTTTGAGTTTCTGGTAATGCCGTTTGGATTGACCAATGATCCAGCAAATTTCCAATCCTGAATGAACCACATCTTCCATGGTCATTTGAGAAAGTTTGTATTGGTCTTCTTTGATGATATTATTATCTACAACCGCATTTGGGAGGAGCACTTGCAGCATATTGAGACAGTTTTGCATATCCTCAAGGAGCAACAATTCTATGCCAAGCTCTCCAAATGTAAATTTGGCCTCACAGAGATGTTGTATTTGGGGCACATAATAGGAGTGGATGGAGTGAGGGTACATGAGGAGAAGATCCAGGCTATTAGAGATTCACCTGAACCCAAGAATGTTACAGAACTCAGAGGGTTTGTGGGCATATGCTCTTATTATCGGAAGTTTGTGAAAGGATTTCCACAACTAGTAGCACCACTCACAGACTTGACAAAAAAGAGAGCTTTCCATTGGACACCTACAGCATAGAGGGCTTTTGATAAGCTCAAAGAGGTAATGAGTAGCTGTCCTATTTTGGTTTTGCCTGAATTTTCTCAGCCTTTTATGCTAGAATGTGATGCATCAGGTGAAGGTATTAGGGTAGTCTTGATGCAAGGTGGGCATCCTATAGCCTTTGGGAGTAGGAAGCTGCTCCCTCATGAAATGTTATACCCCATCTATGATAAAGAAATGTTGGCTATCATGCATGCATTAGCCAAATTCCGGCAATATTTACTGGGGAATAAGTTCAAGGTGAAGAGTGATCATAACAGTCCTAGATTCTTCCTTGAACAGAGACAATGCCAGGAGAGACAACACAAGTGGGTGAGAAAAATCCAAGCTTATGATTTTGACATAGAATATGTCAAGGGAAAAAGAAATGTAGTAGTTGATGCACTATCCAGGAGGCCTACAACGCTGTCCTTGAGGGGCATGGGCGCAGATTGGAAGGCTAAACTCTTAGTTGAGTATTCCAAAGATGACTTTGCATGTGAGATACTTGATGGGGTGGTATCAGATGAGAGATTTAGAGTGATGGATGAGGTCATCTATTACCGGGACTAGATCTTCTTGGCTAAGAATTCCAAGCTCAAGGAGAAGATCTTATTGGCATCACATGATTCCCCACTTGCCGGGCATCAAGGTTTCACAAAGACTTACAGATCTATAAGAGAGAGATTCTCATGGAAGGGTCTCAAAGAGGATGTGCTCCGACATGTCAGAGAATACACCATTTTCCAACAGAACAAGGGAGAGCACACTCACCCTTTTGGGTTATTACAGCCACTACCTATTCCGGATGGGAAGTGGGAAAGTATCTCTATGGAATTCATCACCGGCTTACAGACAGTGCAGGGTAAGGACTGTATCTTTGTTGTTGTCGATAGACTAAAAAAGTACTCTCATTTCTTTGAAATTTCTGCACATTATGCTACTTCACAGGTGGATGAGCTCTTCTTCAGAGATGTATTTAGACTCCATGGTCTCCCAAGGACCACAGTGAGTGACCGGGACAGCGGCTTCATGGGTGGATTTTGGTAGGAACTTTTCTGGTTAGTGGGGAATGATTTTACTCCAAGCATTAGCTATCATCCCCAAAATGATTTTAAGTGGCTAGAAGGCTACTTGAGGAACTATGTGGCAGGGCAGCAGAGAGCTTGGCTATGTTGGCTCCACTTGGCAGAGTATTGTTACAACACTTCTCACCATATTTCTATTGGCATGACTCCATTTCGAGCCTTATATGGGTATGAGGCACTCTCTTTTGCTGATGTTATGTTTGGGGCAAGTAAAGCTCCAAGGGCAAAGGAATGGATTCAGGAGAACCAAGATATACTCAGGGCACTCAAAGACAACATTGCCACTGCCCAGAACCAACAGAAGATGTATGCAGACCGTGGTCGGATAGAAAGATAGTTTGAGGTGGGAGATATTGTCTACCTACGTCTTCAGCCTTACAAATAGTCCACACTCAAGCAGAAGGGAGCTGAGAAGCTCAAACCACGTTTCTATGGGCCATACAGGGTGGTCAAGTGTATCGGTAAGATAGCATATGAGTTGGAGATTCCTAAGGGGAGCAAGATCCACAATATCTTCCATGTCTCTTGCCTCAAGAAGGCCATTGGGAGGACTGTAGTTGCCAACATGGATCTCCCCCCTATTGATGATGAGGGCCACATAATCTTACAGCCAGAAGCAATCTTAGACACAAGGGAGAGGCAACTGAGAAACATAGTCGTCAAATAATATCTGATTCGATGGAGTAATCTACCAGATGAGGATGCCACTTCGGAGGGAGAGAAGATCTTGTAGCATCCTTATTTACTATTGCTTGTGGGCAAGAAAATTTTGAGCTGGGAGGACTGTAATATTCCCAATTAGCCACTACTACTTGGAATATTATAACTGCTCCATTTTTTAAATAAGAAGTAGGGAAGAAAATAAAACATATCCCAGTGTGAAAAGCGATTGAAGTAGGAGGGAAAAATAAAGCCACTTTGGTGTGAAAGAGGGGCAAAGCAATGAGCTAGCTCCAGTTGACTAAGTCAACAATGTTGTCACAAGAGGAGGGAAAGCTACTAGGGCAGCGCAGTTTTGAAGGAGGAAACTTCTCAAGGAAGTCACATCACCAATGAATGCGGCCCGGGATGTGAAAGCTCACCAAGGATAAGAAGGAGGAGATAGTAGCAAAGGATTCATTCATTCAACTTGTTTGGTCTTATGACTGATTGCAAGCTTCAGCTGTTTAGCCGGAGTTGCAGCACTATTTAGTGCAAAGAATTCTTATGCGGGAATTCCATCATTACCTTTGGTCTAGTTGATCAGGAGATCTAAGGAGGAGGTCTTGAGCTCACTTTTCATAATTTTCCCTGAGGTTGTCTATTCTACATCGCATACAGTGAAGTCACCTTCAGTAACTACGTCATTTCTGCAGTAGCAGCAGTAGCTGGGTGAAACCCTCTTGTTTTATGCTTGTTTCTGAGGAGGAGGTGTCTATTTCACTCTGGGAGGTCTATTGAGGGAGGCCCTGAGCCAATTTCTATACTATTTGTGTATTTCATATTACATTTAGTGTTTCCTAATACATAATTTCTAGGTACAACGTTATTTTCTGCAGTGCTGTATCTTGTGTTGCAATTTTGCCGGAAACCTTTGCCGGGGTGCTCCGATGTGCTTGTAAAAGAGGTCAAACCTCTTATTTCTGATTCTATGATGAATGAAAGCTCTAGATCTATGTTTAATTATATTTTCTATAGTTTTCATAATATAAATAATGTTTTTGCAGTCTCCGGCATTTCTATTTTATGAAGTAGCGGGATTGGGGTGCTTTGGAGCATATTTGAGCTGGGGAGATTTGTTTAGAGTAGATAGAATGATTTCTTTCTGATGCCCTTTTATATTTAAGCTAAAAAAAACATATAAAAGAGGATCCAAGTCTTGTTCAACTTTTTTATTGCATGGTTTTCCTTATACAACGTCCTCATTGAAGAAATTGCAAAAATTCTTGAGAAGGAATATTACAAAAATGAATCATAGTTGGTGTAAAGGAATCACACCATGAAGAATATAATAGCTTCCCAAGATCCTTCAAGGAGTGGCCTGCATCAACGTAGTTCATGGCCTTGGGTGGCCCATGAAACCCATCATAAATAGTGCCCCATCTTGGCACAATATCCTGCAAATGGGTGTTAGAAAAATATAAGCATATAGAAGATACATTATAATGCTCAGAAAGAAAAGCTTCTCTATATACTTGTTTTACATCAGGGGGGTAATTCATGGATGAGTTCCCTCTCACACTCAATGAGTAAGGAGGTGTGAATGGTGGCTCTTCCCAAGAGCTATGTTCCTCCTCCTCTACCAAGTAGTCCATGCACATCTTCATATGAGAGTGCACCTCTTCTTTGAAACCTTCCCATATGAATCCACCCAAGAGATTATGATATGCTCTAATAAAACCAGTGGGTTTAGAAAGCAAGATCTCATAGGTTGCATCTAGTAGTCCTTCCTTGAGCTCAGAGTCTTTGTTCAAAAGGATAAGATTATAGAAATAGATGACTCCATCAACTACCTTGAACCTTTCATCCTTTACTTCCCCATCAAGAGCCCCACATGTGAAAAGGTCCTTGGAGTATTCCATCATGAGTTTGGAATCCAATAAAGGATCCAAGCTCTCCAAGAATGACAGCGCTGTAGAGGTCTGAAATGCTACTCCCATCTTCTCATGGCTCCCCCCTTTGACATCATTGATATCAAAATCACATGTTGGAGCATCATAATCTCTCCTTTGCTTCCCCATTTGTAGCTGATCTTGCTCAAGACAAGATTGAAGCATATGGAAATCAACTTCCCCTCTGAAAGTCCTTGTCTTCCAAAGCTTCCTCATTTTGGCCCATGTATACAAGTGGGTTAGGATCCCCTTTCCATGTTCAGAAATCTTCTTTGTGAATGAAGAAATCATGGGCTGCCCCAAAGAGATGGAGTTTCCATGTGTCCTCATGCTCATGCCATCATAGATCTCTGATTTCTCCTCTCCCAGCATAAATAACTAAGTTGGAGATGGAAATGCCCCTTTCAGGAAATTGCTCATCTGTCTTATGAATTCATGAGAGATTCTCTGCGTTGTGCTAGCTTCTCCCAAGGCTCCCTCCTTAGCCAAGTATGCATATGCCACCCATAGTTGAGAGAACACTTTAGAATTCCTCCTATCAAGAGGTGCTCCTGGTAAAATACCTCCTTGCAAAGAGGTGTCAAGGCATGGAGTAGAATGTCAATGTAGGTAGATAGATTTGCTCCTACCTTTACTGCATAGGTTCTCTTGCCCTCTTTGTTCTTCCAAATTGTGAAACAGAGAAGGGTTCATGCTCCTCATCTTGTGATGCCCTTCCTCCTCCTTTCCTCTTTCTATCTTCAAAATCTCATCATTTGACAATGATAGTACATGCTGCTCATGTGTTATGCCAATAGCTCTATGTGTGAGATCTTGTGGAACTCTTTGCAAGAGTGCAAGAGTTTCTTCCCTTGGAGCAAGTGCTTCATCCTCCTCTTCATGAGATGCTTATGGTGCCTTTTTTGTGACTGCGTTATCATCTCCCGTCTTCTCTTCAATAACTAAAATTGTCTCATCATCATCAAGAGACCTTAGATCTTGGTTTTCTATTGAAGGAGAAACCTTCATGCTTTCCTCTTGAGAAGAGGACCCTTCGCTCAACAGAGATCTTGCCCTTGCCAATGCAACAAAAAAAATTACACCTTCTTCCATGCTTTTCATAAATGGATTTGGATTCATATACCCTTCCAACTCATGCAACGGATTTGTCTGATGTGGTTTGCTAGTGTCAATAGAAGATGTTATAAATGGAGCTTCATCAAACCTTTCTATCAATCTTGCAATAAACCTTGCATAAGTAGGTGTATTTCCATTATTCAAGGAAAAAGACTCAAAAAACCACCAAGAATATGCTTTACCTTCAAAAGGTAGTGCTGCTACTTTGATGGTTTCTCTGAAACTTGATGTTGTTGCACAAATTTGTCTAACTCCTTCACCCAAACTCTAACTGAACATTTAGGTGATCCTTCAAAGATAGATAGATAGAATCTACCCTTACCATGCTGCTCCTCCTTTGTGCCTTTTCTCTCCTTGATCTTGTAGAACCCTTGGAAGTTGAAGTTATCTTTGAACTCCTTGGATTGATCTTCATACTCCTGCAAATACTCTCTAAGAGTCTCCTTCTCGGGTACACCTCCTTTTTTCCTCTTCATGAAGAAACGAAAAATAGAACGTTGAAGCTTTGGTGATATGGCTGAGTGCACATATCCATGAGATGAGGTTTCATAATGTTCCTCATGTATAGATCTTGTGTATCTGATCGAAAGATCTTATTGCTCTTGAAACTTTCTAGGAGTTTCACTGCTTCTTCTCTCTTCTTCTTGTACAACCTCCTTGGAGAGGTTCTTACAAGATCTGAAAAGTGATGAGATTAAACTCATCTTCTTCATCATTCTGACCTTGCTCCCTACTATACAACACTTTGGCTTGAAGCCATAGGCTGAGCTAAATATCTTTCTCTGATACCACTGTAATATTCCAGATCTGGGACAACTCAGCAAACTTGTTGAAATAACGCTCTTCTGAGAATTCTATGCATAGAAATGATTTTTAAGCTCCTGTATCCCTTAGATCAGCTCATATAAGATCTAAATCCAAAAGGAGAGCAAAAAAAATCAGACTAGGTGGGTTAAACAGATCTCCCACAAACAAGTGTAGCTGAAAATCACCCAAAGAGAGGGGTTGTTGGGTGTGGAGCCTGATTTTCATCCTGATTCAGAGATCCTTGTTTTACCTGGATGTATACCCTAGGAAAAATATACACCCTTGCAGCGGGGGGGTGTGGGGGGGACTATTCCCCCCCGCAGGATCTGGGGGGGTGGCCAGCGGTCCCCAGGCGGGGGTTTCGGGGGCAGTGCCCCCGAAGCTAAAAACAGATGTAAAATTTCCTTTTAAAAGTATAGTAATTTCTACTCAATCTGGGCCATTCATTAGGCGGATGATCTGATGGTAGAATTTATGTTTAGTTTAGGGCTTTTGCCCTAGAAGGCAACCCCTCTCTTCGTATGAGGGTATTGTATTGTGGCTGTGTAATATATGTGTATTCTCTGAGCGAGAAATAGATAGGGAGACTGTGAGAGAGAATAGAGGATATTACAGTGGATCTACTATAGGTTTTGTCTATTCATTGTGTTAGATAATAGAAAGGAAGGACTAGCTGTTTAGGGTGGACGTAGCCCAAACTGGGTGAACCACGTATATCTGTGTCTCTCTAGTTTTATGTGTTTTGTGTGCTTGTATTTTCCACATATTTTATGTGTTGCATTGCTCCATAATATATAATTTTCTAACAGGGGCTGCAGCTATATGCAAAGAACTGCTTCAAAAATAACACAGATCCACTGAAGCACATTAGGAGGCTGATATGGAGGTTCAAAAATCAGACATATAACAGCAAATCAGATGTTCTTTACAGACCATACATTATACAAGAGAAATAATGAGAGCATGCAACAAAAATCCTCATAAATGAGGTGCTACAACCATAGGAAAAGACTGCATAACCATGACAGCATTATTTTTAGTGGCTGAAGCAACAGTTTATTAATCTTCAGATCTAGAGCAGATCTGTACATAAAAAGTTAGATGTAATACAGATCTGTGTACAATAAATGCTGATCTATACATTCCCCTTGGGGTCTTGTGCAAAACATGAAGCACAGAGAGTAGATCTGAGATCTAAGCTTGCAGATCTACAGAATGATTCAGAAATTTCTGAATAATACAATGGTACAGCAGATCAGATCTGAAAATAACATGGATTGGATGGCCAATCCATGGATCACCACAGTGAGAGGAAGAATCCCAACACTGGAGATCTCTCCTCCAAAATGCAGACAAAACACCCTGCAGCTGTAGATCTACAAATAATGCTATCTAAGGAGAGAAATAGCATTGTAGCTTCTGAGAATGATTTGGCCTAATTCCAAGATGTATATCTGAAGTACAATCAGCTAATAAACTCTTCCAGGAGGGTAAAAACACACTCACTGAGAAGAGCCACTAGTATAAGCTAGATCTGAGCAGATATAGTGTCTTCCACTGCTGCAACTCACAAGGATAGCTCAATTCTCAATAGGAGAAGCACTGTAGGTGTAAGGCGAGCTTGGCCTAAAAGCCTGATGTGGAAAAGATATCACAAATCTCCTCCAAGAGCTGCTCAAGGAAGGAGGTGGGATTCCTGAATAGGAAAACCCAACAAGGGATGTCTGAGCAGACAGACCTTCAGAAAATGATAATCTTCAACAACCCTCTCATGTTTCTCTCCTCCTCCTTTTATAATATTGGAGTCTTGGAAAAACCCTAAACCACTTCATTAGTTTAGCTCCTTTCACACATGGAGCCTCCATCTAAAACAATGTTGTGTATTCATGAGGTTCATTGCACCTAGACTATGTTGTTGATTTGTTCAAACTTGACCCAGTCTCATGGTTTAAACCCATTCACACTTGCAAGAGTTTATTTATAAGGCCTAGATATGTCTCTGTTCACATAGGCATTGATTTATTTTGTATTTTCTGGATTTTTACATGTCCTCCTTTACAATTTATTCATCAGTCATGAAATGAAAAATAAACAAGGCAAAATTAATATTCCTATTAGCTGCAAGCTAATTTAGGACTATTACAGACATGTGCCACCTCCAACTAAAACTGCATTGTGCATCAATGAGGATCACTTCTTCTAGACAACGCTGTTGATTTGGTCATGGTTGACTTGGTCAAATGATCTAGCCTCTTTCACACCTAAGTGTGTTTATGTAAATATCCCAGATTTAGCTTTGTTCACATGGGGCATTGATTTATTTTTTTGTTTTAGGAGTTTTATTAATCCTCCTTTACAAGTTTATTCATGAAACAAAAAACAAAACAAAATTGAATATTCCCGTTAGCTTAGGACTAATTGGGAATATTACAGTCCTCCCCTCCAAAATGTTGCTTGTCCTCAAGCAACTGATAAGGTGAGTGCTGCAACTTCTTTTCTCCTCCATTGGTGACACAATCAAATGATAAGCTTCTCCCATGAGCTAAGTGATCACCAATCCAACCTTCCATGAAATTTTCCTCCAAAGTTCTCATTAGATGTAAATACTCCATCCCACAATGAGACAATGACTCATGTGAAACAACCATGGCTTGCCCAATGTTCTCCCTGAAATATGTAACATAAGATACATGGAGAATATTCAGCCCATTAGGCACATGCATACCTCCCATCCTCCCTCCAGACATTTTCATTAAAATTACAAGGATATCATCAATGTATGGGAGAAAAATAATGTACAAACAAATAAAAAACAGTGCATATGAAGGTGGGTCATAGTCCCACATGTGGAACCAGTGCAGTGCATCACCTGCCTGCATCAAATCAAGATGTGGTAAGTGGTTTTCCCACCACTTAATTGCAGCCCATGCCATCTCACTATAGCTGAAGGTGTGAGAAATATTTGGTGCCTTAGGAAAGCACTTGTCATGAAACAAGAGCTCCCTTTGTCCACTAAGGTAGTGGCCAAGTTCAGCAATTATTGTGGCCCAATATTGGCCATGAGATTTACAAGATATAACACTCCTCCTTGGAGTCATGGCCTACATAAACATGGTGAAATAATGCATACAATCAGAAAAATGAACTTGTTTTACATGAATGGATTCTTCACCAACAATACTCCTCATACAAATGGAGTGGTGCATAGATCTATCTCCTCTCTCAAAAGAAGAAAGAGAAGGATGAATTAAATCTCGAATAGATTTATTTTGTTGCTCCATCTCCACAATGTACATGCATATTTGACAATGCTGATATAGTTATCCTTCAAAGCCCTCCCATTAGTAGCTCCTCAAAATGATGTTGTTGAGCTTCATAGAATATGTGTGGCTGAAACAGGACTCTTCATAGGCCCTTTGTAGTAACTTCTCCTTGAGCTTGGAGGCTCTAGACAAGAAGATCCTACCATGAACATAGATGACCCCATCTTGGATTGAATAACCCTCTTCATGTAGAAAATAATCAAGAATCATGCATGTATGAAGATCCTTCGAATATTGCACCAACAGTTGGGATTTCCAACATGGATCTAATTTTCCCAACAATGACAACGCTGATCATGTGTTAGCTGAAATGTCTCTCATGTTGTTGTTGTCCTCCTTGACATTCCCCATGTCCAAGGTGTATGTTGGAAGGCCATGCCTCCCATTTCTCCCCTCTTTGACATCTCCCATGCCAAAAGGTATAAGATGGAAGGTTGATATTCCTTCCTTGCTGCCCTCCTTGCATATGCACATTCTCAACAGAAAATGGAAGTCCTTGGAAGTGTAATATCCCAAAATGGGGACTGCAGCAATATAGCTCATAAAATGAAAGCAACAGCAAGTATTTAACACATGAAATCATGAGACCAATATAATGCCATCTTATTCATCATACATGAACCAAATAAGTACAAAACAATGAGGCAGTAAACATAGAATGTGATCACACAAGCCTCCAATACATAAACACTCTCAAAAGTGAGATGTTGATCCAATACAAAATGTCGGAGGGCTGGTACAGCGTAGTAAAAAACACACTGCTATATAAAAATGATGTAAAAAATATGTAGGGTTGTTATAAGCCTCAAAATATATTCCCAATACAGATCTAAGCTCAAAACAAACTCCTACAAAGAATCCGGAAAGGGTTTTCAGAAATACACTCTATACAAGATGGGATCTAAAGCCCTAGGGCTAAAGATTCACTGAAAAATGAAGCTCATGAGTGTAGAAGGCTGAAATATAATAGATCTGATGCAGAACCCTTCAAAGGTCTCCTCCCATGAAGAGTTGAACCCTCCAATCACAAGAAAACCCTCTCATGAAACCACAAGACCTCGCAATGAAGCTGCCTTTAGAAATAATGCAATTCCCAGCTGGAAAAGTGCTGGAAATGATGGGAAATGTATGGCCTGATTCCAAAGATCTGAAATCTTCCCAAGAGCACTTCAAACTGATCTCCCAACAGAAGGAAACCTTCCTCCATTGAAAAATTAGCTCTGAAGACACCTGATCTAATCCTCCACTGCTGCACCCTGCAACACAACATAATAACATGCAGAAACTGCGTTGATGAAGAAATTTGTAGCTTGGCCTAAAACATAGAATGTGGAAATGAGTACAATTCTCTCCCAAGATGCCTCTCAAGGGAAGAGGTGGGATTCCCGCTCGGGAACACCCGGTGCTAAGCAACACAGCTACCTTGCTAAACAGCAACATGAAGCAAAGTCTAAGTGGACCAATCAAATAATAATCTAAAACATAACCCCATATGGCTGCCATCCTCCTCCTTAAATATAATATGAGATTTCTTTCCCTTGGCCCCACTCAATTATGTCATTTCCTTCAAGAGATCCATCTCCCTCCAAAACTGCGTTATTCTTCAATTATTCTCCACTCCTCCTTGACAGCGTTGTTGACTTGGTCAAAGTTGACTAAATCAACATGATCCAACCCCTGTTCACACTTGAAGGAGCTTTATTTAGCTGCTACAAAAAGTCTCCTTTCACACTTGAAGTGTTTTTATTGTTGATTAGGAGACTTTTGGTCTCTCCACCCATTTATTCACGGACCTAGAGATAAAAAAAAAATATAATATTCCATTTAGATAAAGGCTAATTTTTGGAATATTACAGTTCTCCCCTCCAAAATGTTGCTTGTCCTCAAGCAACTATATAGGGAGAGAAAAATTCCTCCCCTCCTCCTCTTGTGGCCTTCTCATCAATAGTCCGCACCACTGCTCAAGATAATCTGCAATAAATTTTCCCTCCAATAGTTCCTTCCAAGTATGCAAAACCCAATGGTTCACATCATGAAAAGACAGTAGGTGTAAGTGGAAACCTCCTTGCTGCCCAATGGCCCCCTCAAGGTAGGAGTGATGACAAACATGGGGAGCCTCCTTCCCAATAAGATACTCCCATACCCATGCTATCATCCAAATGAAATGAGCCATTCTAGGTAGCTCATCAAAGAAGTCCTCAACCTCTGGTTTATGCAATGTATTAGGGCTGCATGGAGAGATTAAAATTTCCCATCCAAGTTGTTTCTCTCTCAATTTATGGTAAGTATGGGGCTACTGCTGATCTTGGGCTGAAATTTCATGGCCTCCAAGAATGGCCCAAGTTACCCCACCAAATAAATAAGCCATGAAGTGCCTCCTCCAAAAACTGAAATTCTCCAAATGGCTCCTCCCACATGAAGAAAGAGATGTAGTATGGCAATCATGGGTTGCCCATTGTTCCTCGTGAAACATACATCATGTAAATTAGGGAGAATCATACTCCCAATGGGCACCTTCATCCTTTGTGCCACTCTCCCAACAAAGCTCCCCATAAGCATAAGAACATCTGCAAAATATGGAAGCAAAAACCAATGGAAAAAAGTTTTCATATGAAAACCAGGAGGTGGATTGTAGTTCCCCATATGGAACCAGCGTAGTGCATCCCTTGCCTACATCAAAAAAATTAATAAAAAGTGTCTTTCCAGCCACTTGTTTGCTGCCACAATCATCATGTAAGATAGGAACATGGAAGGAAAATGTGGTGCCACTGGTGCACACCAAGAATCATATGGCTTCCCCCACAAACCACTAATAGAATAGCCAATCCCAATGCTACAATTGGCCTCAAGTACATCATCAGATAATATGAAAGAAGGGATTATCCTCCTTGGTACAACATGCTGCTCATATAAAGTAGAGAAGTACGAAACATAATGTAAAATTGTACCTTCTCCACCATGTACTTTGGACGAGCTAAAATGGCTCAAATGGAAATTATCCCTCACCTCCAAATAGTAGGGAAGTGGTTGTGACATCCTCTCTATCACTATTTGGGCTATGCATCTCTCCATATGATGATATATATCCTTTTGGATGCCCTCCCAAGTGAACTCCTCCATCAAAGTATGAAATGCATCAAAGTGCATGAAAAGAAAGTCCGCATGTGCTGTATGAAATAGCTTCCTCTTGAGCTCAGAAAATCTAGTCAAGAAGATTATACCATAAGAATATATGACCTCACCAACCACCATGTATCTATCATCTACCTCTGGGTCATCAAGTATCATACAAGCACCAAGATCCTTGGAGTACTCTACCAAAAGTTGAGACCTCCAATATGGATCAACCCTCCTAAGGGACAACGCTGAAGATAATCAATGTGAAGCTCCCCAAATGCTATTGTACTCTCCTTTTACATTCATCCTCTAAAGTGTTGCCATGCCCATCATGTAGCTGCTTATGCTCAAACAGAAGTGGTGTCTGTAATATCCCTTTTTCAGGAATTTCTGCAATATGGTACTCAAGGACGTTGTATAAGGAAGCAATTGTAAAAATAAGTTGAGAGGGGGCTTGGATCCCCTTGTTAACTCATTAGACACTCCTCTTCCAGAATTTTAGCCCAAATAAATGAGCCTAGATGGGTTATTCAGATCTCCCCAAACTAGGTCCGTTAGGAAACTGCTCAAATAAAGAGCTTACAGCAATACATGAACACAATCATAAACTTTGCAAATATGAATATGTCATAAGATGAAATATATTGCATCCATCATGTTCATTAATATATCAGAAAAAATATACATAAATTTCATGAGGAATAAACCCCTCATGCAATGGGAATCAATCTCCAAAGGTTAACACATGAAATACAAGAGATGCAACAACTGCACAAAAATGCCGGGAAGCAGTGACTGCACTATCTCTAGGAGGGTAGCTGCTGCCGTAGATGTCAATACATGAAATATGGCTGATACATCCAAAGAATGCCCAAGAATATAAGAATGGGCTCTAATACAAGATTTCTAGCCAATCTAGGAGAGATTGCTAGAAATGTCGGAGAAAGTACAAATGTGACAAATAACTTGTCACTGTTGTTAGCCACCTATAAAATTTGTCATATAAAATGGTGGCTAAATCGTGTTTTAAGCCTTCAAGAAAAAAATCCTATTGCCAAATTGTTAGTTCTTGAAGTCTAATGATAATCTTTATCCTTAAAAGATAATCTTCACTGTTGTTTCCCTCATAACACTGAAAAAATCTGTTGTTTACAAAAGGAAAGGACTACTGAAAAGTTCCATTTTCCCTTATTTCCCTTCTCCTTTTCCCCCCTCCATTTCATTCATAAAAAAATTCATTTATCCCTCATTCCCTTGAAATTCCCTTTAAACCTTTGAAAATTCCTTTGGAAGGTTTAAAAACCCCTTTTTCCCCTTCTACCGAAAGCCAAAAAAACAGTGAAAATCTCTTATTTTGGCCTAAAAAACCCATTTTCCTACTAAGGCTTTAAGTCCCTTTGGCCTTAGCCCCCAGCTCCTTTTTTTGCATAAGACCCAGAGCAGTGACAAGCAGTTAAGCCCCTTACGTGC
Organism: Pinus albicaulis; assembly: GCA_034641835.2. Taxonomy (NCBI): domain Eukaryota; kingdom Viridiplantae; phylum Streptophyta; class Pinopsida; order Pinales; family Pinaceae; genus Pinus; species Pinus albicaulis. The sequence continues at coordinate 476,090,730 of CM076574.1, read as the reverse complement.
AATCACAATTGGGGTTTCTATTCTTCTTGTTCCCTTTTGCCTTTAAAAATGTTTCTGATGCGATTGGCCCCTTTTCTTCTAACTCCCGATTCCTTTGACTTTCCATATAACCCCGAGCCCTGCCATCGGGCGCTAACCACCATAAAAACCCTCCTTGAAACAAACTTTCCTTTTTATTTTATTAAAAACCCCATTTTCCATGTTATAACGAAACCTGACAGTTCATTGGTTGGGTGAATTCCAACCATTGATTTAAACCAATCAACGATCTTCGGGATCTCGCATCGAGGTTTTTTTATTGGGCACATTTGAAAGGCCCTTTCCTTTTTTCTGATTCTGATGATTCCCTTTTGGTTAAAACCCCCAAACCACTTCCCCACCATATAACCCATGCCCAGGACCAAGCGATTAAGTCTCGAGTGCTAATCGCATCGGAGTTTTTTGTCGTTAAACATATTTTAATGGTTATTGCCCCCCTCCGATTGGCCACCTTACGATGGCTTCCTAGCTGTTGATCTTCCCTGCAAGACCCAGATCCGATGGCTGCATCGCTCTATTCATAAGCCTGCATATCCGCCTTTGGCATTTACAAACTAATATTCGTCGTCGATCTGGTCCTAAGATCAATGGTCCTTGTTCAATCGCATCGCAAAATTCATTTGTGCCTTTCTTCTCTCCTCCGCCGATTGGCGATCCCCGATTGGACTTGGACTGTTCATTTCACTCATCTGACGGTCCAGAGCAAATCTTAACACCCTTTGTTAAAATTCATGAAACCTCGTTGTATAAAGTTTTCAATGAATACCCACCGTTGATCTCTGCAGATCAACGGCTCGCATTAACCCAAACTCCTCCCAACCCTCGCCTTATATTTTATTCCATTAACCCCAAGATTAAATCTGAGCCATTGATCTGTTTCATCCAATGGTCCATATTTGACTTGATAGGCCCAACTCCTTTGGGTCCTACCTTTCCCTAGATCAAATCTCCACCGTCCATTCCCTGATCTGACGGTCGAAATTAAAACCACCATGACCCTGTCCCACCTTCTTCCGCCTGTGCATATTGTCTTATCATGCTCCAAACTCCACCGTTGGATCTGCCCACCCTTCGTCCAATGGCCAGGGACCCATATCGCGTGATTTCACGTCCGATGGTTAATTCCTAAAAATTACGCGATATGGGCGGTTTTTTAAGGACACGTGGTGGGCGGCGAGGCATATCGCGTTTTTTATGAAGATTTTGGAAACCGCTTAAGAGTAGCGCAACACTAGCATTTTCTTTCGCCGAAACCACTTTTCCCTGTTTCCATTGCATTCTCCCATGTGTGATCTCCACCGTTGATCTCTAGGATCTAACGGCTCACGTTTAACCTCGCCATTAGTTCATCGCCCTCCACCCATCCTCCAAAGGACTTCATAGATCAACCTCCACCGTTGATCTCTGTGGACTAATCCAATCCAATGGCCCAGGATCGTTCGGAAACCCCAAATATCATTTGACCCCATTTCACCTCTGATAAGGTTTTTTCCTATTTTTCTTATTTTTTCTGCCATTTCACTATGACATTCCCCTTCCACCTTATAATATATTTGGTTGATCTCGACCATTGATCAACATACATCGATGGCTTGGACTTAATTTTTCATTGACTCCCCCGACCACCTCTCCATTATCCTCAGCATTAAATCCTCGCCGTTGGATGCTTTCATCCAACGGCTGTGATCTAACCTCAACCTCTGAAGTAGTCTATACCCAACTACGCAAGATCTTCTTAACTTTCTTGTTTTTTGTAAGTTTTCAAGGTTTCTCAACTATTTTAAAATAAAATAAAAGGCCGGGGATGATGATCCCCCACACCTTTATTCATGAAAGAGATCGTTCCGCAGGGTTCCAAATTATGTTTTATCAGTGCCTCATGAGCACTGACACCATTATAAAACCACTGTAACACTTGCACATCAACAAGACGTAGCAAAACTTAATCAAGAAAAGAGTATGAGTGTTAAAGGATCTAGTCACAACAGAGATGAAGAATTGAAGATTGTTTACGCAGTTTTGAGGGATTAAGGCCTAATCGACTATCTAAAAGCCTAATCCACTCAATCAAACATAGTTTGAAGAACAAGAGACAGAAATTAGGCCTATTTAAGCCTAACACACAAAATTAAAGCAAATTAACAGTGATTAAGGAAGGACAATCAAATCTATCAGTCCGAGAAAGCCTCCACTGCCACATCAGAGGCTAATTGAATCCTCTCCAACTACCAAAAGCCACCTGCAGCCTCAAAGCATTCAAAAGAGGCCATTTTTATTGCGAGAACATAAGATATTCACCTCAAGACGGCTGAATAGTTATTTCAAATCAAAGAAACTTATTGCAACTATCAACAGAGTTATTACAAGGATAAGAAATAGCCTTTAAAGTCAAATCTTTTTATCCACTAAACCTCAAAAGATAAACAGAGTTATGACACAGGGATATAGATCGAATGTATTCCTGCCTTATGCCTTGCATGGTTTTCAAGGTAGAGAATTGCATTAACTGTAGAATTAATGATACTTGAACCTTAGAAATATTTCCACCTCCTCATTTTCTTATAAAGTCTTCCTGAGGAGCACATTGTAAAGGGTTGTTTGCTAGACTTTGATATAATACTTGTGTTCGAAACTTTCTACATGTAAATAGTATTCAGAGGCTTTGAAGCTCTGTTTGTGATCAAATAAGTTAGGTTGAGAAGAGAAGATGATTTCTGTACTGAAACACTGGACTTGAAGAATGTAACTGGATTGACATCAATATCCAAGCTGATTCTTGGGATCCTGTTCTATATCACTGGCGATGTACTTCTTTCTGTGTTATTGTTTTCCTTTCATGTATGCCATTTTGTCCACTTATTCTCTGATAAAGAACAACAAGCATAGAGTTAGGATTTACTATTTATAGTACCCTTCTCTGACTGATAAGCTTTATCTCAATGTTTTCCTCCAAATTGTGTGTTTAAGAAATTCTTAAGTTAAGTGTAAACATTATCAAGGAATGTTGGTTTGTCCTTGTCTTGATGTGCAAAGCTTGAAAAGAAGTTCTTGAATGATATTTTCATTATATGCTGAGTAGAGTTAGACTAGAAAAGTTTATGGTTTTCCCTATCTTCTAGTTTCTTTCTCCAAAGGTTGTTCTAAAGGTTTCCCTAAGAGTATGTTGAAAGCAGTTTAGATTTAAAAGTATCTTATCTAATCTTAGGCTGCACTTTGTTTCCTTATCTATTTTCATCCCTTCTAAAAGTAATTATGTGGATTACTGGATTTTTTATCTGATAAGTTAGCTTTAATTCAAGCTTGTCCAAAGAAGTCTATGGTTAGCCCTGTCCTTTGGTTGGTTTTAAATAGTTACTTAAAAGGATTTTCTTTTTTGGGAAGACTTATAAATCCTAGTTGAAATTATTGTCTTTTTCCACCCCTTCAACACTTTTATTGTTCCATTCCATCATTTAATCTAAAAGATCTTTTGATATAGATGACTTTCCCCTTGGACTACTCTTGAAATTTTTGCATAATCAAAACCTTTTATGACTCCATAGCCCAATGAACTAAAAACCAGTGTTATATCTATCCTATCAACCAAATCTTGTTCTGATTCCTTATACCTTCACCCCTTTGGAACTCTTTCTTTTTAGGACTTTCCACTCAACTAAAAATCATGCTCAACCATCCAAAACCAAGAAAAACCCTTGTTCTTAATAACTAGCCTAATATCATGCCCAAAAGCCTTAAAGATAAATCAATCTTTGCACCTATAGAGAGATCCCTCTCTGGATTCAGGAGGGCTAGATCCTAGAATCCCAAAGTGGTTCCAATGTCCTCTCTGCAGTTTTGGTCTCACCAATCTGCTGAAATTATGGAGAGCTAACATTTCTGGCGACTCCACTAGGGAATCTCTGAGTTAGTGAGAATCTAAGTACACCTTAAGACTCCAGAAAACACTTGATTCAAGAACATTTGGTATATTAGCTAGATGAGCCACCAGGCATAACATTTCTGGCGACTCTGCTGGGGATTTCTGAGTTAGAGAGAATCTAAGTACACCTTAAGACTCTAGAAAAAACTTGATTCAAGAACATTTGGTATATTAGCCAGCTGAGCCACCAGGCATAAAATTTCTAGCAACTCCGCTAGGGATCTGAGTCAAATTTCATCTTAGGTACGCTTAAGATCTCATAAAAACCCCTTGAGTACAAGTAACCCTCTTCAAGCACTACCAAGAAAATGGTAATCATGATAGAACTTATTTTGAATCAGTGAAAAACTAAGGAAACCTTAGGATTCTCATAAGGACTTATCAAACCTTGAAGGATCAGTTAGCTTAGCCATAAGAGTAAACTCTCTTTGTCTCATTGCCGTAGCTAAGTGTTGAAACATATTTAGGACACTCTTAGAACCCATAGGATTGAAATAACTCATAAAACCCAAAAATATTTCAGATTGGTATTCAAATAAACATGGTGGTGGACCATAAAACATTTTACCTCCAAGAGAGCTAAAAATTTCCACCTGGTGACTCCACAATCCTAAAATAGACCTTAAGAATCCACTGGGAAAACCCATTATCATCATAACATCATTTAAACTCAGTTAGAGGACTTTAGGATTAAAGTTTTCTTGTTTAAAAGATCAGTTAGCCTCTTAAAGATTGTCATATTTTGTTAAGATTTTCTTGTAAGTTGGGTCTGAAAAACATAGCACAGTGGCTCCTAGAAGGATTCATACTAGAGCCTGTCCTGATCCAAACCCTCCTGAGATAGTTGATAACCCTAAAAGAATCCTTAGGAAGTCTCCTGAGGTTAAATCTTCAACTGTTTTCAGATCACCCCATAGAGCTCATTCTATCCCTGATAATCTTACAACTCTACAACAATCACAACTTGACTTAAGAAATCCATTTAGAACAAGGTCACTTGATGATATAATTCAGATAGACTCTAGATCTCCACTTTCATCCCAAGACAAAAGTGAGTATCCTAGTATCAGAGAAACTACACCACCTGATTTACATTCCTTCATAATTTTGGTTTCTCTCATCCTAGATTTTCTCAACAAACTCTTGCTGGTCCATCCACATCTGTTATCCATACATCCACTGTCCAAACTACACCATTCCATCAATCTCCTCCACTTGTAAACCCCCCACTTTTTCCACAACCTCCTATCATGGCAACATGGTATGCTCCCTTAGTCCTTCCTTTACCTTTAGTCAATCTCCCACAGGACTATCAGTCCAAGATACCATTGTATGATGCCAATAATGCTACTACTACTTCACAGCATGTGGATAATACACCTGCACATCAACAAGACACAACAAAGTTTAAAAAATCAAAAAGTATCAGTGTGAAAGGACCCAACCACAGCAGAACCGAAGAATTAAAGGTTGAATCACAATTTTGGTGGATTACGGCTAAAATCGATAATTAAAAAGCCTAATCCACTCAATTAAACACAGTTGAAGAATAGAAGACAGGAAATTAGGCCGAATTAAGCCTAACACACAGATTAGAAGCAAATTAACCCTGTTTTCGGTCTGTTAGACTCCTATACCAATAGGTGTCATTTTTCATGATTGATTTGATGAACTATGCAATATGTTCATACCTTTTTCTTGTTGCAAAGGTTTCCATATTTTCAAAAAATCAAAAGATTTAAAAAATGTAAAGAGGGTGTACCCTAAAAGAAAAATCAAAGGGTAAGAAAAATAAAATGGTCAAAAAAGTGAAAGAAACGAACCCCAAACAAAAATAGACCAAGGAAAGTGTGCAAATTCAAATGCCACTACTATTTCATTTTTTGTAATAAGCAATTGTGTGCAGCTTGTCAAACTTTTGCCACAATTTATGAAGATTCAAACTGTTTAAACTTGACTCATTCATTTTTCAATTTCATGTTGTAGAATAGAGAATAAATATTTGGCCAAACAGTTTAATCTTGGCAGATAAGTAGATAGGTAGAGTAAATAAAAAGGAGCTCAACAGTTTAATCTGAGCCCTTGGATGTAATAAGTGTAGACTTAGGTAGGCTTGCCATGTAAAAGAAAAAGAAGATTGATAAGGGTTTGCCAGTTTATGTGCACCCTAATAAAGAAGAGAAAATGGTAGAGTAAAGTAGGTAGGGTAGGTAGATATTGTTGCAGAATTACATGTGGTGAATGATGGTTTTAAATGTGTTCAAAGTTTACTTTCATCACAAGTGCAAAAGAAGATACCACAATGAAGAACATTCAAGCAAAGCAAAGTCAAATCATTAATTTCCCTTCTCATTTTCCCCTAAGATTTTACTAATTTCCCCTAAGTAATAGGTATCTTGAACATTAAAGGGGCTCAAGGCATTTCCTTGACTTTTGGAGGGACCGGACCCTCGGCCCAATAATTGGAAAGCCTTAGTACTTGAAATCATTCACCATCACTCATTCATTTCAAATAATCTTTTCCTAAGTAAAATCCTATTTTACTTAGGAAAATCATATATTATCTCATAAAAAACCCTCAAAATTACTTTTTATTCTAAGTCTGAATGATGAAGGTATTACAATTGCAATTTGCTTCTAAATCTTCACTTTCTTAGTTATATTAAAGTATTTTGAGTTTACATTGTCCCCTTGCCATATTAACTCTAATTTATATATTAACTCCCCATGAAAATCACGTTTTCCTATTATGTATAATTCCTTTTATAATAATATCCCCAAAACCCATGTATTATAACTATTTTAGCCAAAAGTATATTTTTCCCACTTTTTCAAATCAAAACCCACATTATACCCCTTTGGCTAAAATATAACTTGAATATTATTCCCGCCCTTATGGTAAGTAAATCAAATTGATTTAATTATCATATAATAAAATATATTGGAAAATGGTTAATACATGTTTTTAACACAAAAATAATCTGTCCCTCTGTATTTTATCGCTCGACGCCCTAACTCGAGTTACAAATCCCTCTATATATTCCATTCCCAAACCCCTAACTCTGGTTAAAAACCTGGGTTAAAAATCCTTCCCGATCATTTTCCCATATAAAAGATTTAATTAATCCACATGGTTAATTAATAACCTCCCGGCCAATCAAATCCCGCCCGAAGTGATTAATTAACTGTTCAATACATTGGACCCGCGTCATTAAATTCCGTCACCTCCACGCCCCGACCACCGTTGGTTCGACCCGCCCTAGATCACTGGCTCGCATTGATTATGTTGGCCGTCCCCCGTCCGAAAGTTAACTCACGAAATGTCGGCGGTATTCCAAACAGTGTTTGGCTATGTGTCATTCATTGTATCGATTCGCTGCCATTCTGCCCAAAACCACCCTCCTCCAAAAGTGGTGCAGAAAAAATCACTTACCACTATTCCCCCGTGACTCACCTCCTGTACATGCTTACGTCATCCCATAAATTAATAAAAAATTCACCACCCATTGACTTTGCCAATAAAACAAAAAAACCCATGTCTTTTCACTATTTCATCTGCAGAGAATGACTACACCCCCATGCACAGAAATTCAATTTTTAAACTGCTGAAGTCCGCCAACCTTTGCCTTACCAAAGAGAATTGCAGTCAAGCTTCCCAGAAGATCATCCACCTTAACCTGTACCTTCTATTCCAAGAAAAAACAGGTATTTACCCTAAAAATCCCATTGAACTCTGTAAGAAACTCGGTTTTCCTTTTTCTTTCACTGAAACAGAGTTAAAATGAATTGCTAGTTCATTCCTGAATCCCGAGAACTGTAATTGTGTTCCCAAACTTGCAATTGTACGTGTTTTTCCCGTCGAAACCTATAATTCTGCTCAATTTTTCACCTTACACGAATATCCATTTCTGAATCCACAAGAACCAGAAATGGAGATTCCCTTGGCCTTAAATGTTGCCCCATTGAACACCCCTCACAGAGATTTGGATTATTTATCATTAGTGGACAAAGATTTTCAAATAAAAGACCTGTTTATTAGGGATAGCCCTCTTCGAATTTTTTGTCGCTGCAGAGACAATTATTTGAAAGGTTTGGATATTATTGGGTTATGGGAATCTAATCTTCCCAGGTATCTTTTTCCCTCTGTCTATATCTTCCCTGAGATAATCCATTATTGTCATGCTAACTATGATCCAAATCAAAGAGCAGTTTTATCCCCAAGCCAGAGTGTCCTTTTTCCCATTACTGCTTAGTCTATCAATGAGATGTTACATTTTCAGCCTGGTGAAGCCCTCACTCCCTTGTCCATGGGAGAATTACTTGAGAAATCCACTAAATTATCCCAAGAGGAGTTAACCCGCATCTGCCAAACTTTCATGTGGCCAGATCACCAGCCCAAAGGCCCTCCCCCTTATGGTAGTGTTTATTTCACTGAAGAAGGTCAAATTATTTTGAGTATGATATCCTTTATAATGGGTTTTAATACCAGTGAATTTGTTGACCATTTAACCCTGGTATTATTATCTATTTTTACCCCTGGACATCCTCCTGCTGTCAAATATGACTTTGCATCCTATATTGCAGATAAAATCCATGATCAATTCATGAGATTAGAGAATGAGAAAGTGTTCAAGTATTCTTCTGTCATTTACCATCTCATGCTCTATTGCCAGTCAGAAAATTTCCATTTCTATATCAAAAAGCTTGATGCCCAAGGGAATCCCAGATCTGTTATCTTTTGGTCAACCATTACTCATAGTTCTAGAGATTCTCCCTATTCTTATAATGAATTCATTGACCTTTTTATACACCCTGCAACTACCTTGTTGACAGGAGTCTCTCCTCCAAGACTCAGCAATGAAATCAATAAAACTTTAAATCTCTGTAGACAATACAAAGCTGGTGATTGGTACTTGTACCAAAATCACACTGAAATCAGAATTTATGGATGTGAATTGTGCCCTTTCAAATTGCCCAGATATGTTCCAATGAGAATTTTTGCACTTGATTATTTCAGACAAATGAACAATTCAGATATAATTCACTTCTGTAATGCCAAGAAAAAGGCTCAACTCAGGATAAAGAGCCAATTAGGTCCATTTATTTGTAATTCTAGGGATGGAGGAGAAGAAGCTGAAAGAATATTAGAAGACCGTTTCATATTAAAAAAGAGTTTCTATTGGGTACCTTATGACCCATTCAGCTTCGTTTTTGACAAAAGAATGAAAAAAAAATCAGCACCATACATACATCATAGAATCCCAGAGATTGAAAAATTTTCTAATACAGATGAATGGATAGAAGGAACATTGATAGAGCAGGATAGTGAGCAGGTCGATATAGACAATGTTATGAAAGACCTTGGAAAAATTCTTGACTTGGATTCTTTTACACAGGTACAAAGACCAGAGGTTGGTCCTTCTTCTGTTGGAACTGTTCAGCAGAATTTACAGGAAATCATTGCAGTGGAATCCAAGGGAAAAGAGAAACAGGTTGATTTCCAGGTTAAAGAAACATTCATTATGACAGAACAACCTCAAACTTACAAGGGACAAGATCAAGTACAAAATACTCCAGTGCAAATCAATGAGCCAGAAATTGCCAATCTACAGAATCCTCTTAATGTGGAAAAAGGGAAAAAGAGAGAGGCTGAAACATCCACCACTATAGGTGGATCTACAAAGCAGCATGGTACTAAAAGAATGAAATTGAATCCTCTTCTAGAAATTGAATCAGTTGAAGAAATTTCTGATAGCCAAGGAAGAGAAGACAGTCAGCAAACAGGTTCAGTTAGTGTAGCATCCACTACTTCACAAAAGAGAGAACTACAAAAGCAACAGAGCATTGAAATATCTTCTTTAAAACCAACAGTTAAAGATGTAGGAGATATAAAGAAGACATTTATTAATATCAAGGCTAGGAATGATCCACTAAGAATTCAAGTGTATAATCAATATCTAAAAATGGCTCCCAAGAATCAAGAAAGATTGATGTCAGTTTTTGACATCCAACAGGGAAAAATGTTAATGAGCCATTTCAAACCCAAGGTACAGCAACCCCAAACAGCTACTGATTATATTAGAAAAAATTTTGAATTTTTGGAAAAGGATATCCATCCTTTAGATCAAATTGAATTACACAAGCAAACAGGAGAAATGATCTATTCTACTTTGACTGATAAGGCAATGGCAGTTCACAAGATACAAGATTCTTTGGATAACACCAATACACAATTGCAGCTTGAAAAAGCTTCTTCTCAAGCCAAAGATAACAGAGAAAAAAAATTGGAGGAAATAATCATTGGATTAGGCCACAATCCAAAGGATATCAAAGGTATATAGGCCTTAATAAAGAAAAAATATGATGACATTGCAGCTTTAAGAAAACAGTTAAAATTTCCAGCATCCAGACATCCACAAACTGAAGAAGTAATGAAGCAGAATTCTGAAGAAGAAATGATGGAGTTACTCTTGAAGATGAATGAGCGATTGACTGAAACTGAAAAAGAGCTTGAGCAAGCATTGAAAGACAAACAATCTACTCTTCCAGCATCTACAACAGAGGTAATTATAGGTACAGGTACATCTCCAATAGGTCAGCTAACAGAGCCATCACAGGTAAATACTCCAAACTTGAGTACAGAAGAACTAACAAAGTCAATGAATGACTTGAAACTTCAAGTGACAGAACTTCAGAACACAAAGTTAAAGCTTGTTAATTTGGAACAGAAATATGATCTTTCAAAAATGTTTGTTGCTGACAAAACAAGAGAAATCAAAAGATTGGAAAAATTAGTTAAAGCCTTGGAAAGGGATCTCACATTGGAGAAACCTTTAAGAGAAATAAATGACATTCTTTGGGATGATATTATTCAGTCGATAAAAGATATCTGGTCTTCAATCCAGATAATATATGAGCAGAATGATTTGGTCAAAGTAGCTCTGGATGAAGTTGAAAATACACGAGCAGAATTAGGAAATAGGCCTGAGGAAGCTAATCAGCTGATACAATTTCTAAACACCCCAACTAGACAGCAACTTGCAGAAGTAGGCATTGAGGACAGGACTGCAACAATCTTAGAAATCAAAAGTGTTTTCACTAAAAGAACTCTTATGCAAAATTTAGAACGAAGGTGCTTTGACATGCAAAGTGAAATCATTGCCTTCAGAGAAAGGTTTGATGTTTTATTGAATAAAGGGTTGCTCAGCCCTATGGTTTCAGAAGATAAAATAATGGACCTGGAAACTTATGTTAAGAAATTGGACATACATGCTTACAATCTAGCCAGTTCCTCAGCCATTTCATCAGAAGCAACATTACCTACAGGAAGGAATCTTCATGACAGATTAAAGAATTTGTTTTATCTTGAACATGAAGTAAAACATTTATTTCCAAATCAGCCTAATTTATTCAGATATACTGAGGCTGATGAAACATTGAGGAAGCTTCAACGGACCAGAATAGCAGAAGATAAATGGTGGGAAGACTTGTTAGAACTTTTTTAAAGATTAACTTTCATAAATTTTAATCATCTACTACAGTAAAAGAAGGATAAATTGAGGTCAAAGAGTATCGGTTCAGTCAAAGTGTATCAGTAAGAACAAAGAGTATCAGTGAAGCAAGGCAGTTAAAGCAGAATTACTAAGAAGGACAGCATCGAGCCAAATACTAGGGCTTGCCTCCAGCACATTCATGAAAAGAAGGAACAGCACAACATCAGTTACCTTTTATCCTACCAACGAGACCATTTGTCTCTATTTTTATTGTAATTTGTTTATGAGTCATATTAGATTATATCTCATTTTGTTAAGAGATATTTTGCATGATTTTTTGTATAAATAAGCCCTCAATTGGATTATTGAGGGTGGATTCTTAAACTTTGATGTAACATTGAATATTTTGGAATAAAGAGCTTTGGAGAAATTTTTCGTGGCAAAACTGGACAAGGAATTGAGGCAGAAGACTTTTATCAGGATTCATGCGTCAAATGAAGGATCAATAAGTCATCTCTATCTCATGTTTTGAAGTTTTATATTTGTTTACAATATCATTGTGTTTCATTTCTCAATAATTGACAAAAAAGAATAAATCAGAAATTGCTTAAGTGTATTCTAATTTCAATTGTGATTATTCTAAATGTTTTCTTCTAAACTGGTTTAAACAAAGAATTCTTAATTGCCCCTGTTTGTCTAGTTTATACATATTTGATTATTTATTAAAGAATACTTAATTGCTCTTTATTGATAATCAATCTATTTCTCTTCTCTTGAATGTGTTGAAAGATTCTTTATTGCCTTTCATTCGTTTAAATTCCATTCCATTCACTTTGACTCTACAATTGTTTCTAGTTTGATTATCTTGCCCTGATAAACCATCTTTTGTTGAAAAAATTAAGCCAGTGCAGCCAATCCTTTGACTCCATTAGCCCAATGGACTGAAACTACTTGATCTTAATCTCAGCTAAAGAATTCCATCAACCCAAACAAAATCAAAACCCCTGGACTTTAAAACTAGCCTAAAACCTTCTATAAACAAAGCTAAATTATAAAGAGAGATCCCTCTATGGATACAGATTGGCTAGATTATGTATCTAAAAGATTGGTTTGTGGTTACCTCGGACCCCTTTCCTTTTCTTTACAACTTCAAGGAAAATATGAGTGATAACATAGTGGCGACTCCACTGGGGATCTGAATATTTTTATTGTCACTATTGTTTTCTTATAAGCTATAGATAGAGCCTGAAGATCAGCCAGGTAGCCTTCGAAATTCTTTTGCTCTACAATTGCATAGTAAATAAATGCTGCTTCAGTCCATCTCTGGTTTAGCTTATAAACTGAACTTTAGTTTCAGACATTTAATCAGTTTCTCTAGTTCAATAAATCTTTGAGAAAATTTTAAATAAAAATCTTTAATTTCTTGGAGAATTTTTCGAAGTTGTATTTTCATTCCATTTAAAAATAAAAAATAAAAAGGAAAACATTACTAGGAAAACTGGCTTCAGAAAGGATTCATCACACCAGGTCTAATCCTGATCCAAATCCTCCCCCTGTGTTTGAAAATCCGAATCTGATTCCCAGGATTCTTAGAAGACAAGAAAGTCAAGAAAGTCAGGAAAGCTCTGGAAGTTCTCTACCTCGTTATAGATCAGCATCCTGCCCTGTAAAGTGGATTTATTTTGACGAAGAACCTTTTGATGAGCATTTCAAAACATCTTTATTTGTGAATTTTTCTGAATCTGAATTGTCCAGACTAGTTCCGGACCCATTATTTCTGGAAGATTTGCAATTTGAATTTATTACATCACATCTTGACAGACATTTGCAAGATTCTATACAATCTGAGTTTACTTCTGAGGAAACTTCAGATATTTCTGTGATTACTACTGCTTCCCCTAGTTCTTCAACCTTTCCCCAAACATTTCCCCAAATACCCCAACCTCAAACTACTCCTTTCACTCCTCCACCTCTCATTCATAGACCAACTTTCCCTGTTATCCCATTACCTATTCCAATGGCAAACAGATATGCCCCTTTATGGCTACCAGCCAATCCAGATGCTTTACCCCAAGATTATTAGAGCAAAATCACCCCTTTTGATGGTTCTAGCACTTATACAGCACAACAGCATTCTAAGAGGATGACATATTATTTTGAATTTTATGAGATAGATGTTGATGATGTTAGAATGAGAATTTTTGTCCAGAGTCTTACTGGAGAAGTCAGAACTTGGTTCAGGGGTCTTCCTGCAGATAGTATTACTGATGCCCCAGCCCTTTATAGGTCATTTTTGAATAGATGGGAGAAGAAGAAGGATCCTCTTCAAATCCTAGCTGACTTTGGAAAACTAAAAAGAGGGCCAAATGAAAATGTGCAAGATTATGTTGCCAGATTCAATGAAGGTTACTATGTTGTTCCCCCAAATCTTAGACCTCCCCCAAATTTAGTATTAATCAAATTCACTGATGGATTTGATTCCGATATAGCTTATCAGCTTATGGAAATAGCTCCTCAAACTCTAGAAGAAATGCAAAGCATAATTGTTAGTGTTGAAGCTAACTTGATAGAAAAACGAGCTAGAGCTAGAGTTGAAAGGAGAATGCCTGTAAATGAAGAACCCACAGCTATTGAAAAGAAACTGGATGCTTTAATCAAAGGGATAGAAAGATTAGGAGATAGAGTGGAGATAATCGAAAGAAAATCTTCTGGCGATGCTCAAAGTCCCGTTAGAAATCTGAAATTTAGAAGAAACCAAAATCAAAATACTGGGAAAAATGTTCCTGACCAAAACATTAGACCACCATTCCAGGAAAATTTTGTTGAAGGCTCAACTTCTCAAGAACCAACCGAAGACAATCAAATAAACAATTTCTCTGATGGTGAAGAAGAACCAGAGGTTTTCTTAACCCAAGATGATCAAGAAGCCCAAGTTCTTAAACGATTTCAAACCCAATCAGGAGAATCTTTTGATTTTAAGGAAGGATATGACACAGCCGTCTATGAATTTCATAAACAATAAAATTTGAGAAGCAGAAGGATTGATGTTCCAGAGACCATCAAACCGAAAAATGTGAGACAAAACCTCAAAGGTAAGACTAACACTCCCCCTGTACAAATTCTTTCCAAAGCAAGTCCTAATCCTTCCAATCCAATAATTGAAGATGTGTCTGATAGTCAATTGAATAATAAACAACTTTCTAATACTCTTCGTCCAAAAGGAAATGTAGAAGAACCTGCAGATGTTGATTTAGAAACAACTTCAACTCATAACCCCATTCCCGAAAAAGAGAAAAATACTAAAAACACAGAACAAAAAGAAAACCCAACTGTTCAAAATACAAAAACTCAATCAGAAAAACCTTTTAATTTGGAAGCTGAAATAGGCAAACTTAAGATAGTTGTTCCATTATCAGAATTAGCTAAACATGATGTCTATAGAAGCCAAATCAGTAGATCCCTTAATATTGCTGGAATTGATGATACAGTTAATGTTTTTGATGACCAACCCAGATTACTCTTTGGCCCTGAAGTAAATGGGAAACCTGAAAATGGGGGAACTCCTCCATTTTATATAAGTTTGAATGTACATGACAAAATACTTCACAATGCCATGCTTGATTCTGGAGCATCTCACAATCTAATTCCTAAAGCTATAATGGAAAGATTAAACTTAGAAATCACCAGACCATATAAAGATCTTTTCTCTTTTGATTCAAGTCAGGTAAGATGTATAGGATTGATTAAAGATTTGTGTGTTACTTTGGTTCAATATCCTGCTAAATCTATTCTTATGGATATAGTAGTAGCGGATATTCCTCCCAAATATGGTATGCTATTGTCAAGATCCTGGGGTGCAAAACTTGGAGGATCTATTCAATTAGATATGTCATATGCCACTATTTTAGTGTTTGGTCAACCTAAAAGACTATACAGAGAGACCTTGATGAAATATGTAGTCAGTAGTCAGGAGAAGTCTGAAAACTTCCCTATCTATTCTGTACATTCTGATATGGACTCTTTTATCCTTTACAATGCTGAATTTGATCTCCCAACTGAATTAGAAGCTTCCACAACAAAACCAAAACAACTTGCAAGTCAGAAATCTACTGTTCAAATAGAAGAAATCTCTGAAAACAAAGAAACATCAAATAACCTAGAAGAAACAAAAGAAAACGAAAAACAGGATCTCACTGTTAAGAAAGTTTCTGATTTCCCTGACACCAATTACGAACATGAAATTCTTTGGCATTTAGAATTTGATGGTTCTGTCAATAAGTTAGGAGCAGGAGCTGGAATTTGGATACATAATATTGAGAATGATCATGCTAAAGGTCATTCTTATAGACTAAATTTTAAATGCACTAATAATATGGCTGAGTATGAAGCTCTTTTGTTAGGGCTTAAAATTGTCAAAAGATTAGGAACAGTTAGAGTTTCTGTTATAGGAGATACAGATTTGATTATTCAACAGATTAAAGGACATTTTTCAACAAATGATCCCAGATTGAGAGAATACAGAGGAACAGTTGTTGAATTTCTCAATACTTTTCTACAGACTCAGCTTGCAAAAATCCCCAGAAAACAAAATTTGCATGCTCATAGTCTTGCAATGTTTGCTAGAACTTGTAAATTTCCTTTTGAACCTAATCATCAGTTCACAGCTGAGATTAGACATAGGCCATCCATACCAGATAATCTTAAAAATTGGCAAGTGTTTGCAAATAATGATCAGATTAACAATTTTTTAACTTTAGAGGATGAATTTTCTAACATTAGCATAGATGAAGATACAGTAGTTGAATATGATCAAATAAATGAACAGGAAACAAACATTTCTGAAGAAGACATGATTCAAATCCTTCACCCAACCAAGTTTACTAAAAAAGAAATGAAGGACCTTAAACTAATGGAAGTTGATGAGATTGTAGAAGATGAATCTGAAATCATTAATCTGAAAGATAATCATTTACCTAAGGGATTAACTCCTTTAGAGGATCTTTTCGACTCAAATGATATTCCAAGAAAACCCAAAATGGAACCAGTGAAAGCAAATATTAAAGAACACAATATAGGAACTGAAGAGAATCCTAAAATGGTTAAGTTATCCAAATCTTTATCTCCTGATCAGAAACAAAAATAATTTGAATTATTAACAGAATTCCAGGATGTCTTTGCCTGGAACTATGAAGACCTAAAATCATATGATACATCCATAATTCAACATACAATACCTTTGAAACCAGATCAGAAACCATTTAAGCAGAAACTCAGAAGAATCAACCCAGTATTGTTACCTTCAATTGAAAAAGAAATTAAAAGAATGTATGATGCAGGAATAATTGCTCCTATTAGATTTTCTGAGTGGGTGTCTAACTTGGTTCCTACCAGAAAGAAAACTGGAGAGATTAGACTTAGTGTTGATTTGCGAAATCTAAATAACGTTTCCTTGAAGGACAATTATCCTCTACCTAAAATGGACCACATTTTGCAAAGGGTAGTAGGTGCTTCAAAGATTTCTCTTTTAGATGGATTTTCAGGATACAACCAGATTCTGGTTCATCCTGATGATTAGGACAAAACAACTTTTACAACACAATGGGGTACTTTCAAATATGTTAAGATGCCATTTGGACTCAAAAATGCAGGGGCAACTTTCCAAAGAGCAATGGATATTGCTTTTGCTAAAGAAATTCATGAATTTCTTGTTATTTATATGGAGGATTTGACTGTTTTCTCAAAATCAGATCAACAACATCTAAACCATCTTAGACAGGTGTTTATAAAATGCAGAAATTATGGTGTTTCTTTAAATCCAAAAAAGTCATTGTTTGGCCTTGAAGAAGGTAAAATCCTAGGTCATATTATTTCAAAAGATGGCATTAGAATTGATCTTGAAAGAATACAAGCCATATTGCAGATACCACATCCCAGGAATGTTAAAGAACTTCAAGCTTTCATAGGAAAGATCAATTTTTTGAGAAGATTCATTTCTAGTTTAGCTAAATTACTTAGACTGCTTACTAACATGTTAAGAAAGGATTCAAGTGTTAAGTGGACAGTTGAAGCAAAGAAATCATTTGAAGAAATCAAAATGGCTTTAACCAGAACACCAATTCTTACCAGTCCAAAATTTGATAGAGATTTCATAATTTTTTCATTTGCTTCTGAACATACAGTAGCAACTGTTTTATTACAAAAGGATGATCAAGGATGTGAAAAACCTATAGCCTTTTTTAGTAAAGCACTTAGAGATGCATCATTAAAATACAATATCATGGAGAAACAAGCTTTTGCACTTGTGAAAGCAATTAAAGATTTCAGAATTTATATATTGTATTCTCATGTGATAGCTTATGTACCTAATGCTGTAGTTAAAGAAATCTTAACTCAAGATGGAATTGAAGGCAAAAGAGGTAAATGGATAGCTACCATATTAGAATATGATATTGAAATAAGACCTACAAAACTCATAAAAGGACAAGGTTTGGCTAAACTCATGACAGAAACCAATTGCCAAGCTTTAGATATTAATGAACTCGATGACAATCAGGAGATGGCGACTCCACAAATCAGTCAAGCCTTTTTAGACTCACCTTGGTATGCTAATATCATTTATGTTTTGTTAAACCTGCAAGCTCCTCCAGGGTTATCCAGAACGAAACAAAGGTTTTTGAAAATGACATCTTTAAAATATTGTATTTTAGATAATGTTCTCTTTTGGAAGAATCATGATGGAATTCTATTAAATTTTTTATTAAAAGATGAAGCTAACAATGCCCTCAATGAATTCCATGCAGGAGATTGTGGTGGACACCTCTACTGGAAGTCAACTGCAGACAAGATATTAAGGGCTGGTTTTTATTGGCCAACCTTTTTTTTAGATGTAAAGAAATTTGTAACTGCTTGCCATAAGTGTCAGATCTTTGAAGGCAAGAGAAAATTATTACCTTTACCATTGAAACCAATTTCCACCGAGAAACCCTTCCAGCAATGGGGCCTGGATTTTTTTGGAGAAATCCATCCTCCTTCTTCTGGCCAACACAGATGGATCCTCACCACCACAGATTACCTTACTAAATGGATTGAATCCATCCCATCTAGACAAGCCAATGATTCTGTAATCATAGGATTTTTAGAGACCAATATACTATCAATATTTGGCTGTCCGGAGAAAATTATAACTGATAATGCTGCTGCTTTCAAGTTTAATAAAATGATTAGTTTCTGCAATAAATATCACATCACTTTAGGCCATTCAACATCCTATTATCCTCAGGGTAATGGACTGGCTGAATCTTCCAATAAAATTCTCATTAATATCATTAAAAAATTATTGGAAGAAAATAAGAAGAATTGGCATAAGAAACTTACCAATGCATTGTGGGCAGACAGACTTACTACCAAAAAATCAATTGGGACCAGTCCATATGAATTATTTTATGGTATTCAGGCTATATTTCCATCATATTTAGGAGTTCCTGTAATGAAATTACTTCAAGAAGCTCAAGTAGAACCAAACGATATTCAGAGAAGAATAAATCAAACTATTCACTTGCATCAGACCAGAGAAGAAGTGTATCAGAGATCACAAGTATTGCAGGAAAAACTAAAGAAGATATTTGACAAAAGGACTAAAGCAGAAGATTTTAAATTAGGAAACAAGGTTTTATGGTGGGATTCAAGAAGAGAAGACAAGGGAAAACATGGGAAGTTTGACTTCCTATGGAGAGGACCTTATATCATTCATGCTTTACAGGGAAATAACACATATTTTTTGAAGAACTTGGATGGTTCAGAAGCTGAGGAAGGACCAATTAATGGTCGGATGTTAAAACACTACTTTGATCCTATCTATTAGGATATTCTGACTTTTTGACATGTATATATTATATCCTTTCTAATGCACTAGTTCTGATTGGATGGTGACTTGTTGAAATTGAAGCCCGAAGTGAAGGCCCTAAGCTTTAGAAGTCTTACTATCATATATACAATAAAGCAACAGGAAGAAGAAGATTTCATGGTTCAATTAAAGGCATTTTGAGGCAACTGACCTGTTGTTCTTGACTTTTCACCAGGGAAAGCCATCCCCAAGTGGAGCCAGTGTTAGACTCCTATACCAATAGGTGTCATTTTTCATGATTGATTTGATGAACTATGCAATATGTTCATACCTTTTCTTGTTGCAAAGGTTTCCATATTTTCAAAAAATAAAAAATTTTAAAAAATGTAAAGAGGGTGTACCCTAAAAGAAAAATCAAAGGGTAAGAAAAATAAAATGGTCAAAAAAGTGAAAGAAATGAACCCCAAACAAAAATAGACCAAGGAAAGTGTGCAAATTCAAATGCCACTACTATTTCATTTTCTGTAATAAGAAATTGTGTGCAGCTTGTCAAACTTTTGCCACAATTTATGAAGAGTCAAACTGTTTAAACTTGACTCATTCATTTTTCAATTTCATGTTGTAGAATAGAGAATAAATATCTGGCCAAAAAGTTTAATCTTGGCAGATAAGTAGATAGGTAGAGTAAATAAAAAGGAGCTCAACAGTTTAATCTGAGCCCTTGGATGTAATAAGTGTAGACTTAGGTAGGCTTGCCATGTAAGAGAAAAAGAAGATTGATAAGGGTTTGCCAGTTTAAGTGCACCCTAATAAAGAAGAGAAAATGGTAGAGTAAAGTAGGTAGGGTAGGTAGATGTTGTTGCAGAATTACATGTGGTGAATGATGGTTTTAAATGTGTTCAAAGTTTACTTTCATCACAAGTGCAAAAGCAGATACCACAATGAAGAACATTCAAGCAAAGCAAAGTCAAATCATTAGTTTCCCTTCTCATTTTTCCCTAAGATTTTACTAATTTCCCCTAAGTAATAAGGTATCTTGAAGATTAAAGGGGCTCAAGGCATTTCCTTGAATTTTGGAGGGACCAGACCCTCGTCCCAATAATTGGAAAGCCTTAGTACTTGAAATCATTCACCATCACTCATTCATTTCAAATAATCTTTTCCTAAGTAAAATCCTATTTTACTTAGGAAAATCATATATTATCTCATAAAAAACCCTCAAAATTACTTTTTATTCTAAGTCTGAATGATGAAGGTATTACAGTTGCAACTTGCTTCTAAATCTTCACTTTCTTAGTTATATTAAAGTATTTTGAGTTTACATTGTCCCCTTGCCATATTAACTCTAATTTATATATTAACTCCCCATGAAAATAACCTTTTCCTATTATGTATAATTCCTTTTATAATAATATCCCCAAAACCCATGTATTATAACTATTTTAGCCAAAAGTATATTATTCCCACTTTTTCAAATCAAAACCCACATTATACCCCTTTGGCTAAAATATAACTTTAATATTATTCCCGCCCTTATGGTAAGTAAATCGAATTGATTTAATTATCATATAATAAAATATATTGAAAAATGGTTAATACATGTTTTATTACATGTTTTTAACACAAAAATAATCCGTCCCTGTGTATTTTACGCCCGACGCCCTAACTCGAGTTAAAAATCCCTCTATATATTCCATTCCCAAACCCCTAACTCCAGTTAAAAACCTGGGTTAAAAATCCTTCCCGATCATTTTCCCATATAAAAGATTTAATTAATCCACATGGTTAATTAATAACCTCTCGGCCAATCAAATCATGCTCGAAGTGATTAATTAACTGTTAAATACATTGGGCCCACGTCATTAAAATTCCGTCATCTCCACGCCCCGACCACCGTTGGATCGACCCGCCCCAGATCAATGGCTCGCATCGATTCTGCTGGTCGTCCCCCGTCCGAAAGTTAACTCGCAAAATGCCGGCGGTATTCCAAACAGTGTTTGGCTACGTGTCATTCATTGTATTGATTCACTGCCATTCCGCCCAAAACCACCCTCCTCCAAAAGTGGTGCGGAAAAAACCGCTTACCACTGTTCCCCCGTGACTCACCTCCCGTACATGCTTACGTCATCCCATAAATTAATACAAAATTCACCACCCATTGACTTTGCCAATAAAACAAAAAAACCCGCGTCTTTTCACTATTTCATCTGCAGAGAATGACTACACCCCCATGCACAGAAATTCAAATTTTAAACTGCTGAAGTCTGCCAACCTTTGCCTTACCTAAGAGAATTGCAGTCAAGCTTCCCAGAAGATCATCCACCTTAACCTGTACCTACTATTCCAAGAAAAAACAGGTATTTACTGTAAAAATCCTATTGAACTCTGTAAGAAACTCGGTTTTCCTTTTTCTTTCACTGAAACAGAGTTAAAATGAATTGCTAGTTCATTCCTGAATCCCGAGAACTGTAATTGTGTTCCCAAACTTGCAATTGTACCTGTTTTTCCCGTCGAAACCTATAATTCTGCTCAATTTTTCACCTTACACGAATATCCATTTCTGAATCCACAAGAACCAAAAATGGAGGTTCCCTTGGCCTTAAATGTTGCCCCATTGAACGCCCCTCACAGATATTTGGATTATTTATCATTAGTGGACAAAGATTTTCAAATAAAAGATCTATTTTTTAGTGATAGCCCTCTTCGAATTTTTTGTCGCTGCAGAGACAATTATTTGAAAGGTTTGGATATTATTGGGTTATGGGAATCTAATCTTCCCAGGTATCTTTTTCCCTCTGTCTATATCTTCCCTGAGATAATCCATTATTTTCATGCTAACTATGATCCAAATCAAAAAGCAGTTTTATCCCCAAGCCAGAGTGTCCTTTTTCCCATTACTGCTTAGTCTATCAATGAGATGTTACATTTTCAGCCTAGTGAAGCCCTCACTCCCTTGTCCATGGGAGAATTACTTGAGAAATCCACTAAATTATCCCAAGAGGAGTTAACCCGCATCTGCCAAACTTTCATGTGGCCAGATCACCAGCCCAAAGGCCCTCCCCCTTATGGTAGTGTTTATTTCACTGAAGAAGGTCAAATTATTTTGAGTATGATATCCTTTATAATGGGTTTTAATACCAGTGAATTTGTTGACCATTTAACCCTGGTATTATTATCTATTTTCACCCCTGGACAGCCTCCTGCTGTCAAATATGACTTTGCATCCTATATTGCAGATAAAATCCATGATCAATTCATGATATTAGAGAATGAGAAAGTGTTCAAGTATTCTTCTGTCATTTACCATCTCATGCTCTATTACCAGTTAGAAAATTTCCATTTCTATATCAAAAAGCTTGATGCCCAAGGGAATCCCATATCTGATATCTTTTGGTCAGCCATTACTCATAGTTCTAGAGATTCTCCCTATTCTTATAATGAATTCATTGACCTTTTTATACACCCTGCAACTACCTTGTTGACAGGAGTCTCTCCTCCAAGACTCAGCAATGAAATCAAGAAAATTTTACAGCTCTCTAGACAATACAAAGTTGGTGATTGATACTTGTACCAAAATCACACTGAATCAGAATTTATGGATGTGAATTGTGCCCTTTCGAGTTGCCCAGATATGTTCCAATGAGAATTTTTGCACTTGAGTATTTCAGAAAAATGAACAATTCAGATATAATTACTTCTGTAATGCCAAGAAAAAGGCTCAAACCAGGATAAAGAGCCAATTAGGTCCATTTATTTGTAATTCTAGGGATGGAGGAGAAGAAGCTGAAAGAATATTAGAAGACCGTTTCAGATTAAAAAAGAGTTTCTATTGGGTACCTTATGACCCATTTAGCTTCATTTGTGACAAAAGAATGAAAAACAAATCAGCACCATACATACATCATAGAATCCCAGAGATTGAAAAATTTGCTAATACAGATGAATGGATAGAAGGAACATTGATAGAGCAGGATAGTGAGCAGGCCGATATAGACAACGCTATGAAAGACCTCGGAAAAATGCTTGACTTGGATTCTTTTACACAGGTACAAAGACCAGAGGTTGGTCCTTCTTCTATTGGAACTGTTCAACAGAATTTACAGGAAAGCATTGCAGTGGAATCCAAGGGAAAAGAGAAAGAGGTTGATTTCCAGGTTAAAGAAACATTCATTATGACAGAACAACCTCAAACTTCCAAGGGACAAGATCAAGTACAAAATACACCAGTGCAAATCAATGAGCTAGAAATTGCCAATCTATAGACTCCTCTTAACGTGGAAAAAGGGAAAAAGAGAGAGGCTGAAACATCCACCCCTGTAGGTGGATCTACAGAGCAGCATGGTACTAAAAGACTGAAATTGAATCCTCTTCCAGAAATTGAATCAGTTGAAGAAATTTATGATAGCCAAGGAAGAGAAGACAGTCAGCAAACATGTTCAGTTAGTGGAGCATCCACTACTTCACAAAAGAGAGAACTACAAAAGCAACAGAGCATTGAAATATCTTCTTTAAAACCAACAGTTAAAGATGCAAGAGATATAAAGAATACATTTATTAATATCAAGGCTAGGAATGATCCACTAAGAATTCAAGTGTATAATCAATATCTAAAAATGGCTCCCAAGAATCAAGAAAGATTGATGTCAGCTTTTGACATCCAACAAGGCAAAATGTTAATGAGCCATTTCAAACCCAAGGTACAGCAACCCCAAATAGCTACTGATTATATTAGAACAAATTTTGAAGTTTTGGCAAAGGATATCCATCCTTTAGATCAGATTGAATTACACAAGCAAACAGGAGAAATGATCTATTCTACTTTGACTGATAAGGCAATGGCAGTTCACAAGATACAAGATTCTTTGGATAACACCAATACACAATTGCAGCTTGAAAAAGCTTCTTCTCAAGCCAAAGACAACAGAATAAAAACATTGGAGGAAATAATCATTGGATTAGGCCACAATCCAAAGGATATCAAAGGTGTAGAGGCCTTAATAAAGAAAAAAGATGATGACATTGCAGCTTTAAGAAAATAGTTAAAATTCCCAGCATCCAGATATCCACAAATTGAAGAAGTAATGAAGCAGAATTCTAAAGAAGAAATGATGGAGTTACTCTTGAAGATGAATGAGCGATTGGCTGAAACTGAAAAGGAGCTTGAGAAAGCATTGAAAGACAAACAATATACTCTTACAGCATCTACAACAGAGGTAATTACAGGTACAGGTACATCTCCAATAGGTCAGCTAACAGAGCCATCACAGGTAAATACTCCAAACTTGAGTACAGAAGAACTAACAAATTCAATGAATGACTTGAAACTTCAAGTGACAGAACTTCAGAAGACAAAGTTAAAGCTTGTTAATTTGGAACAGAAATATGATCTTTCAAAAATGTTTGTTGCTGACAAAACAAGAGAAATCAAAAGATTGGAAAAATTAGTTAAAGCCTTGGAAAGGGATCTCACATTGGAGAAATCTTTAAGAGAAATAAATGACATTCTTTGGGATGATATTATTCAGTCAATAAAATATATCTGGTCTTCAATCCAGATAATATATGAGCAGAATGATTTGGTCAAAGTAGCTCTGGATGAAGTTGAAAATACACGAGCAGAATTAGGAAATAGGCCTGAGGAAGCTAATCAGCGGATACAATTTCTAAACACCCAAACCAGACAGCAACTTGCAGAACTAGGCATTGAGGATAGGACTGCAACAATCTTAGAAATCAAAAGAGTTTTCACTAAAAGAACTCTTATGAAAAATTTAGAACGAAGGTGCTTTGACATGCAAAGTGAAATCATTGCCTTCAGAGAAAGGTTTGATGTTTTATTGAATAAAGGGTTGCCCAGCCCTATGGTTTCAGAAGATAAATAATGGACCTGGAAACTTATGTTAAGAAATTGGACATACATGCTCACAATCTAGCCAGTTCCTCAGCCATTTCATCAGAAGCAACATTACCTACAGGAAGGAATCTTCATGACAGATTAAAGAATTTGTTTTATCTTGAACATGAAGTAAAACATTTGTTTCCAAATCAGCCTAATTTCTTCAGATATACCGAGGCTGATGACACATTGAGGAAGCTTCAATGGACCAGAATAGAAGAAGATAAATGGTGGGAAGACTTGTTAGAACTTTTGTAAATATTATCTTTCATAAATTTTAATCATCTACTACAGTAAAATAAGGATAAATCGAGGTCAAAGAGTATCGGTTCAGTCAAAGTGTATCAGTAAGAACAAAGAGTATCAGTGAAGCAAGGCAGTTAAAGCAGAATTACTAAGAAGGACAACATCGAACCAAATACTAGGGCTTGCCTCCAGCACATTCATGAAAAGAAGGAACAACACAACATCAGTTACCTTTTATCCTACCTGTTAGCGCTTGAATCTACCTTAGGCTGAAATAAGGCAAAACTCAAGGCAACATCAAACCACGCTCAGCCTCATAGCTAGCCCTACGAGGATAGGAGAGGGATCTCTTCGGGTCTATCTCGGCAAAGGATATTCAAAGGGGCTGAGATGACCTATATTGGATACTGATTTTAGGCTAGTAAAGAGATAGGAAGGTTTGATTTTGATTTTTTGGGTTTTTGTTGAAAAGTTGGGAAAAACAATTTTTGGGCTTGGGGATGAGGTCAGATCTTCACAGAGTTCGAGTTGGGGCAGGGTAGGTAGTAGTATTGATGCTTTTGATTGAGTGCATGGATGGATCATAATGACAAGGAGCTGAAGAGGGCAAGGCGGAACAAGGATCCTCTCCAAACTGAAGAAAACATATAAAACTAGACAAATGTAAAGGCAGAGCACTGAAATCAATGGATTCTACCTCATTTACTCATTCATTTAGTTTCAGAAGAAAAATAAGGGAATGGAATACATTAAACATGAAATAACTTACAAAATACTGAGAGAACACATCATCAAGAACTGAAAGCCACAATAATCCCAACAGGTGCTGCAAAACCTCTGATCTTTCCTTAGCCAAAATGTAAAAAGAATATGTACAATAGTGTGCCAAACTTTTCCCAAGAGTCCAACCTATAGAATGTCTTAGAAATTACAATATATAGACCATCCTAACCCCTTCCCATGCCTCTAGGGGTATAATTCCTCCTTCTAGGAGCAGTTTCAACCAATTCTAAACAAGGAGCTAAAAACTAGGCAGCCAAACAACTTGCCTCTAAAAGGAAGGAAACTGATTCATTCACTTGATTTTCACTTTTTTGTGAGTGAATAATCTAGAATAGGTAAAAGTGAGTCAAAATTACATTACAACCACAAAATTACATCAATTTAAGTCAAAAATTACATCCACAATCAAAACTGGTCCAACTGGCTGAAATCCTGAGCTGGAAGATGAAAAATTGGCCAAATTTCTCTATGCGCCGCGCACCTGAGCTCTATGCGTCGCACACCTTTCAGCCTATTTTTGGGGCACTTCCTGGAATCAAAATCAAGCTCATGATAGCTTGTTGGAAAGCCCTGGATGTCTGCTATCCAGCCCAATTAGAATTTCCCAATTTGGAGCTCATTTGCCCCTCCAAAACTTCATTCTCCCACAAGTACTTCCTGCTGCTGAAAAAGGTGGCAGAAAGGTGATTTTCATGGTGTTTTTGGCCCTTTTGATCATCCAGAACTTGGTGAAATGCTTTGGCCATACTGGAGCATGCATAACTTACCATGAAAAATCCAAAAATATAAATTTTTCCTTCAGCAGGTGTCCCAATCATAAGCGCGCGTTGTGACGCGCTACGCGTTGGGCGGAAAAACCTGTTTTGAGACCAAAAATTTCCAAAATGAAAAAAATTTCTCCAAATTTGCTGAAATTTAGAGCGAATATCCCCCATCATGCCTCATGCTCAGCCAAGGAATCCTTGGCCAAGATTCTAAGCGGATCAGGCCTTTTTCGCCGTTTTAGTGCTTTGCTCAACCTTGCCTTCAGGATCTTCATTTTATCTCGGCAAACATGATTACGGGCCCAATAATGATTCTTCATGTGGTGAAGCATGTCTTTGTCTCTATTGGCCTTCTCCAAAAACTTCTCCAGATGGATGTTAAAATGCGTGAGGCAGGTCTCACGATCAGCTGGTGTCATGTCACCTGGTCTCTTCCAGGCCAATGCACGGTCTTCCCAGATTTGACGCAGCTCCAAAAGTGTGTGCTGGTCCTCTAGCTGTTTGTTCCGCTGCTCCAGGTAGTTTATCACCCACTGAGCTCTCTGCAATTTCACATTCAGCGTATCAATCTCGGCCTTTTGCTCCTGGATGATCTCTTTTATCTTCGAGCTAGGAGAGCTCGCATCAACATCGATGAATGTGAAATCAGTGTCTCGGCCACCTGATGGGCCCTCATCATGAATAGGCCTCTTGCCTTTGTCCTGAACCTGTACCTGTGCTGATGAAGAAGGCAAGACCCCTTCCACACCATGTGGAGATAGTACTTGCTCTGCTGATGAAGTCAACGAGACCCCTTCCACCCCAGGTGGAGATAGTACTCGTCGTGTAGCTGCAAATAAGGCTCTATGGCCTCGCTGATAGGTCACATACACTGGAGCACTAATATGCTCAGTCTCAGGAATATAAAACTGGTTTGATGGCTCTCCCTCATCCTGAACTGCCTCGGGGGGTGGCTATGCTGCTGCGAAGAAGTCACGGGAGGTGAAATCCTCCCAAGCAATGCCCTGCTGTGTCAACTGATGTACCACCATGATTTTGATCAGCGCATAATGATATATGCTGCTATGTTGCTTTTCTGGGGTCTTCTTCTGTACAAGAAATGCCATCCGCTCTATGTTGCGGTACATGAAGTATGGAATGCTCATCATACGTACCCTTGTGAAATGCGTCAATAAATGGATATGGTACGCATAGAGGCGCGAGAATCTGCCCTCGCAACTGAAATATCGAATGATGAGTTTCATCAATGGTGCAAACTCATCCTTCAGAAATCTGAATGGAAATACCCTGCTCAGCTGCCTCAAAAACCCAGGTTTGATGTATGGCTCATAGTAGGATTTCTCTAGCTGCTGTCGTTTGTTCCATTCCTCTCCTATATTTGGTATCCCGGTGGCCTGAGCAACAGTCTCTGGTGACAGAATGAAGTTAACTCCGGCAAGGTTTATACGGCCATCATGTAAATGTAGAACAAATAGACGAGCTAGCTCATGATGATTCTGGGTTTGTGAAATCATCTCACAGTACTGGAAACATGACTGATGCTGAAAAAAATCCATTGCAAGCGGGCAAGCCTGCAATTGAGCCAAAGAAGTAGGCTCCTCCCTGACAGGCCTGCCACTTTTTCCACTTTTGTGAGACCTCCATGGCACATTAATCTCTGCTGTGGAATCACTGTCATATTCCTGCTCATAAACTGAATCCGTCTCTGACATTGTGCTGAAATCAAGATGTCTGACAAATATATGCTGATGTAGGTATGATGAAAACAAAAGTTTCAGTGTATGCTCTAATCCCAAATGTGTCACATGTGTATCAAGGTGCTATAGGAAAACCATAATGATAAAGGTACTGTCAAATGAGTTTGAATGGAAAACAGTCACTGCTTTCACTACAAGGGGATTTTCCAAGTGAGTAGAAAAGAGTATAATGTGGGGGAAATAATTATTAGGAACAAAAGTGACAATAGCCCTTGCAGTGTTTGACAATGTCAATGGAGGATGTGGACAAGTGAATATGGGAATATGTTATAACATAAATGATAAACAGTGTGACAATGACAATGGAAATAACAATGACAGCAGTGATGTAATGGCAAAGAGAGAGCGTGAGGCTAAGGTAAATAATAAGCAGGGACACCACTGACAGTAGATGGCATGAGCATATATATCAATAACACAAGATTGGAAACCCCCACAAAATCACTAACATTTGTTTCAAAACCCTAGGGAGTGATTTTAGCAATGAACATAGGGTTTATATTTCACCACACTAAACACTTGTTTTCCCATTTTCAAAACACCATAATCATGTCCAAGATTCACTAAGTAAGCATGAAGAACTTACTTGCAAGCAAAATGAGGCAATTTGTCATGAATCTGGGCGAGGAAAAAAAAAATTTGGCCCTGAAACTCTATGCGCCGCGCGCATGCCCAGTGCGTCGCGCGCCTTGTGTGCGTCGCGCGCTTGCAAAATTGCACGGGCCTGTGATGCCCAGTGCGTCGCGCGCCACCCGTATGCGCCGCGCGCACTTCCACTTCAGCTTCCACAGCTTTGAAAACAAGTTTTCGCCCTTCAACTCACCAATTCGACCTTTGCCTTGGGAATTTGTGAAAATGACTTGTCCTCCATGGTTTATATAGGTTGAAAAATATCTCATAAAAATCAAATTTGATTTTAATTTGCTCCATAACCCACTTTGTAATGTTTGGCAATTTTGGCACTTTATCACTTAATACAATTCTGTCTTTTGGCTTTTCATTGTTTTTTCTGAGTCTTGGACTGATGAAATGTCTTTATTCTTGTAGGGATTTTTGCATTTTTGCTTTGGTAAAGACTAGAGGCTTGCTTTGAACTTTTTATGATGGAACAAATACAAAATTATTACAAAAAATAAATTAACAGTTTCTAGTTCAAAACAGAGTTTTGAACTAGAAATGTCTTCAAATGTTTTTGATGATAAAAATATGAAATAGGAACCTTTTTGAAACCACCCTCATGGCCTGCGGGCTTTTATTACATGTATCAAAGGACTGAAAACCCTAGACTCTAGGACTAAAGACTCTTTTTGACAAAAATAATGTTTTATGACCATGAATGACGTGACCTGAACTTTGATGATTTTTGAGAAGTTTTAATTAGCCCAGCAGGTACAAGCATGAGGGAATACAAGAATAACAAACCCTCTCGTCAGTCAATGGCATGCCCCTAGCGAAATGAAATGAAGTGAAATGAGCGAGACACCTAAAAATGATATGCAAAAAACGAAATGATCTCTGACGGAGGGCTGTAAGGACCGACTCTAACATTGGCTCCAATGGGGATGGTAGCTCCAAGGAGATGCCAAGAACAGCAGATCTCTGGAAGAGCTAGGTAGTGCCTTCATCCATTGGGCAATGGAGTCATTATTTGAATGGATAAAACAAAACTTTTGACCCATTTATTCACTGAAAACTTGACTAAACTTGACTCAAACTTGACTCGATTTCAAACTGAAAAGACTAATAAAACCAACTGGACAAACCTCAAACCAACTAACCTCCTTCTCCAGAATTATAGCCTTCACTCCGGGCCCCACACTGAAGACAAGAGATTAGTACACACTTGTGATAAACAAAAGTAGAATGATATATACAATGATGATGAAAACAACAGAAAATACTCAGAAATAGTATCGCTTGAGTAGCCGACCATTTATCAGCCCTCCAGGACAATCATCCCCATTCATTTCTTTGAGAAGAAAGGCGTTCTGACCACGATACGTTGCAATCTTAAAAGGACCCTTCCAAAGGTTTTCAAATTTGCCGTACTTTCCCTTATCTTCATTTCGAGCATCCCACTTCAAAACCATCTCATCCAGCTGAAACTTATCTGCTTTAGCCTTCCTATCATAGATCTTTTTGATGCGCTCCTGCAACTTAAATGTATTTTGAAATACTTCCTCCCTTTGTTGGCAATATGATGCAGAGTGTTGTCCTTGATGGCAACCCACTTAATGAAGATGAAGACATGATATTGTTGGCATGTGTTGTCCTTGATGGCAATCCACCTGATGAAGTTATTCTTGACTTGATGGACTTGGTAAATGATGTACCCAATGCGATATGATGTTTATATGATACCAGTGATGTCTGATGACAACCCACTTGATAGAGTGTTGTCCATGATGGCAACTTACTTGATGAAGTTGTGCTTAATAGAATATGTCTTGATGAACTAAATCTGATGTATCTACAGTGAGTACAGAAGGCAATGAAGAAAGGAATTCAGCATGTGCTAAATCTATGGTGAAAAGAGTATGTCTCAAGGCATACGCGGATATGTCTAGGAGAAGTCGCGTATGCACGCGGGAAACAACGTGCCAAGTCGCGTATGGGAAAAAGCACTCATAAAGTGCAAAACCAGGGGTAACCACCATGGTATTGACCCATTGTATTGGGTAATGATTCGTCTAAATGACCCCGTCCAGGAATACCATCGGAAGTAATGTGGTTTTGGCTCATGGTATTGAAAAAGGGTAAACCTATATAAGGAGAAGAAATTCATTGTGCAAATGAGATGGGAGTGAGGGTGCAAGATGTCTGAGCTTGAATGAATACTTCTCTCTGAAGTATATCTGAATGGAAAGGGTCACAGTTTAATGACAGATCTGAATGTATGATGCACCAATGATGAAGAAGAGGATCTAGATCTGAAATGCACTTGTATTTTCTAGATGGAATGATTAGATCTGCAATGAGGCGAACATCTATCTGAGGTAAAGGGTAAAATCTGAAGTGATGCATCTGTGGTGAAGAATTGCAATGACATAAAAGTCTGAAGAACCATACGCTAGTTCGCCGAAGAGGAAGCGCGTATATACGCGGCTTCGCTGAAGATAAAGCACGTATGCGCAATGAAATTGGTTCTATAATTTGTACAGAAGTATACGCTGGTTTATGTGAACGGAAGCGCATATATACGCGACATCAGTGAAAGAAAAGCGCGTATGCAAACTAGGGTTTGCTGAAGTCTGTGGTAAGAAATATCTGATCTATTCTGATGTGTTGCTGCTATCTGTATTCTACTGTTCTGAGTTGTCTGTTTCAGTTTGGTTGAATGATGGAACTTAAATATGTGGAGTGGGTCCAATCTGAAAATATGATGAAACGTGGCCTGCAAGTGATGTCCTAAAGGATGCTTTGGATCTAGTGTGAAAATTGATGAAACGTGGTCCATATTGGTGCTGAGGGTTGTAGCCTTCAGTCAGGGGGTTGTAGCTCCCTTCCAGGTGAGGCTGGTAAACGAGATCAGGGGGTCGTAGCTCCCTTCCAGGAGAGGCTGGTAAATGAGTCAGGGGGTTGGAGCTCCCTTCCAAGAGAGGCTGGTAAACAAGCGCAGGTGGGTGCCTGCGTGCTGGTAGGAGTCTGCACCAGCACATATGTTGTAAGATGTTTTCTCTATAATAAAATATTGAAGGCTGAGCAACTGCAGCGGTGGTTTTCTCCCGACTTGGGTTTCCACCTAAAAATCCTGGTGTTCATATGTGATGCTTTGTGTGATGGTTTATTCTGTTGTTACTGCACATGTTTACTGATAACTTAACATCAGATGAATGAACATTACAAAGAACTAAGTTAATAAATATCTGCATATTTAGATCTCTGCTAATACGCGAGTTGTATGAAGGAGATCCACGTGTATACGCAAGTTTACTAAAGGAAAGTAGCATATGGGTTTTAGAAAGTGAAAAAGTAAAATTTTTTTGAATATGCAGAAAATACTGATTCACCCCCCCTCTCAGTATTTTTCCCAACAATTGGTATCAGAGGAGGTCCTTCTGTAGAAGCTTGATCGCTTGAAGGAGATCCGTCACAATGGGAAGTCTTGAAGGAGTAATGTCTATAAGGCCACCTCTATTCAATGGAAGCAATCTGATTTTCTGGAAGGTACGAACTCAAGCATATCTGCAAAGTATTGGTGCAGAAGTATGGGCAATCGTGGAAGAAGGTTATCAATATCCGGCAAGTATTCCTACTGATGCAGCAGAAAGGAAGAAATATGAAATCAATGCCAAAGAATTCAATGTCCTATTAGGAAGCATGTCTGAACCAAAATTTGCTAAAGTGATGCAGCTAAAATCAGCAAAAGAAATATGGGACAAAATCATTCTGAGCTATGAAGGAGATACAAAGGTAAAAAGTGAAAAACTCCAAACTCTCAGAATCGAATATGAAAATTTAAAAATGCATAGTGATGAAAGTATTGCCAGTTTCTTTTTACGTCTAGATGATATTGTAAATTGAATGAGAAACTTGGGCGAAACCATAGCTGATACTACTCTGGTGCAAAAAGTCTTAAGGTCTTTGACTTCAAAATTTGATTCTAAAGTTTCAGTTATAGAAGAAAGGCAAGATCTGCAAACTCTTACTATTGTTCAGTTACATGGTATCCTGACTGCTTTTGAAATGAGACAAGGAGGTCCTTCTCAAATCAAAGAAGTTGTTTTTAAGGCGTCTGCAAAAGGAAAAGAAAAGGAAGTTGTCAAGGAATCTAGCCATATATCCGACGAAGAAGAAGAAAATTTTGTGAGAAGACTCCAACCAGGAACCGGAAGATTCAAAGGTAAGCTTCCTTTCAAATTTTTTTATTGTGGAAGAGTTGGCTGGGAACATATGTGCAACCTATAACAGGTAAGAAGTAGCAAGAATGAATAAGAACCGATCTAGCTCTAAGAAAAGTTACTATACTAATGAAGATAGTGATGGGTCATCTAATAGTGAGGAAGAATGTGAAGAAGATCTTAGACTTCTCATGGCATTTGAACAAAAAGAAGAAAATGATACTTTTATGGATGCTCTAGAGGAAAATGATTTCCTTGAAGAAAACAATCAACTCAAACTACGCTTAGAAGAATATAAAATTCTCTTAGAAGAACAGAAGATAATCAGAGAGACCATTGAAAAGCAGTTTGAAGAAGCAAAGAAACACATTGAGAAATTAGAATGTGAAGTGGTAAGTCAAAGAAAAGAAGTTGAGAAAGTAAAGACTTTGAATCTTAGATTTGCTAAAGGATCTGAAACCTTAGATGAGATTATCAAGGTTCAACGTTCTCCTCTTATAAAGACAGGTCTTGGATATATCGGAGAATCTTCTCAAGCTTCAGCACCAAATTATCTAAAAGCAGCTACAGGTGGTTTACCACATTCAGCCACTCAGCAAGGGAACAAAGGATCTTTACAAGTAAAGCATGACCATCTCAATTCAAGGAACACTAACAGGGATAGCTATCAAAGAAGCTACAACCAACAGGTAAATTCAAATAGAAGATTTCATGATCGCAGAAATTTCTACTTCAATGGGCAATGTTTCACATGTCACAATTTTGGTCATAAAGTTGTTCAATGTGTTGCATATAAAACCATCATGACAAGAGAAGCAAGAAAGAAAAGGATGAATATTGAACCAAAGAAGAACACCTATAACAACTTTTCTCCTCTTCAAAACGAAGTTGAATGTACTTATTGCAATAACTTTGGTCATGAAGAATCCGAATGCAGGAGCAAGGTCCAGCCAAAAGAACATGTTCCCTCAAGCTCTAAAGTGTGGAAAAAGAAAGAAATACCGGTTGAAAATTGTGGGATAGCGTTATTTGCAGAAGGTGAAGAAAATCAATGGTACATTGATAGTGGGTGCTCAAGACACATGACAGGTGACAAAAGAAAACTTCTTGCATATAATGCTCTAGAAAAGGAAAATAAAGTTACATTTGGAAATGATACTCCTGCTGTAATTAAAGGAAAAGGGTCAGTGTTTCTAAAAGAAAAGGTAAAGGCTAATGATGTCATGTATGTGGATGGATTAAGGCATAACCTGTTAAGTGTAATTCAAATGTGTGATCAAGGAACAAAAGTGGTCTTTACTTCAAAAGAATGTGTGGTTCGTGATCTTGATACAGGTAAAATTATTATAAAAGGGAAAAGAAATCCAAGCAACCTGTATATACTGAACTGCAAAGATCAATGCTACTTGAGAAAGTCTTCAGAAAATTGGTATGGCATAGAAGGCTGGGACATCTGAGCTTCTCTCAAATCAACAAAGCAAGCAGACTTCAAGCTGTTCGTGATCTTCCCAATATTAATCTACCAGAAAGTATCATATGCAAATCGTGTCAATTCGGTAAGCAGACCAGAGTACGATTTAATGCAAAAGAAGGATCATCAAGTAAGCCTCTTGAACTCATTCATACTGAGATATGTGGACCTATGAGGAAAAAGTCACCACGTGGGGAAGAATACTATATCTTATTTATTGATGATTACTCTAGAATGTGTTGGATCGGATTCATTAAACACAAAGATGAAGCATTTGAAAAATTTCAGAGCTTCAAAGCACTGGTAGAAAATGAATTAGATCTAAAAATCAAGTGTCCTAGGATCTGATCGAGGAGGAGAATATACATCAAATGGAATCTTTAATGCAAATAACATGGTATTAAAGATAAAGCCTAGGAAAAATTCTACAACAAAATAATAGCGTAAAGAATGATTAGAACTATTCAAAGTGGCTAGATATGTTTGATAGATTTGGAATTCTGAGTATGTTCTGGGAGAAGAAGATAATAAAATGAACATTCTCAACAAGGCTCATGTTCGGGTAAATAGTGACAAAACTCCATATGAACTCTGGTATGGTAATTCTCCCACCGTGAAGCATTTTAGAGTTTTTGGAAGTAAATGCTTTATCAAAAATAATGATGAAAAGCTTGGCAAGTTTGAACCTAGATCAGATGAAGGGATATTTCTTGGTTACTCATCTTCAAGCAAAGCATACAAATGTTACAATAAAAGGCTTTGAAAGATTGTTGAATGTATTGATGTTGTTATTGATGAGTCTCCTGCAGCCCCTAAAGAAGAAAAACAAACAACAAAAGAAGATGATGGTGACTTATGTCCTTCTACCTCAAATAGAAATGATATAGACAGTGGATCCAATGAAGAACCTGAAAATGATCTATCTGAAAAAGTTCCATCCAGATATGTTCAAAAGAATCATCCTGAATCTCAAATTTTGGGAGACAAGGAATCAGGTGTACGAACAAGGAGAACTCTTGTGGGATCTTCTAGCCATCTGGCACTTCTATCCAAAATTGAACCACACAATGTCAATCAAGCTAGCAAAGATGAATGTTGGAGGCATGCCATGAATGAAGAGCTTGATCAAATTGAAAAAAATGACACTTGGGAATTGGTACCAAGACCACATGATAAAAATGTCATTGGAACTAAATGGATTTTCAAGAACAAGTTAAATGAGAATGGGGATGTGGTAAGAAACAAAGCTAGACTGGTTTGCAAAGGGTATACTCAACAAGAAGGTATAGACTTTGAAGAAACTTTTGCTCCTGTAGCTAGACTTGAAGCCATAAGAATGTTTCTTTCTTTTTCAAGTCATCAACAAATCAAAGTTTATCAAATGGATGTTAAATCTGCTTTTCTTAATGGTGATCTAGAAGAAGAAGTATATATAGAACAACCGGAAGGATTCATTTTGGGAAATGATGAAAATCTTGTTTGTAGACTTAAGAAGGCTCTATATGGTCTCAAACAAGCTCCAAGGGCATGGTATTATCGTCTTGACAAATATCTTCATCAACAAGGATTTTCAAAGGGGTCTGCTGATAGCAACTTATACACAAAAGTTGAAAATGATAAACTTTTGATTGTGGTTGTATATGTTGATGATATCATTTTTGGGAGTAATGAAGAATCTATGAGTCAGAAATTTGCTTCTGTTATGCATCAAGAATTTGAAATGTCCTTACTTGGAGAACTAACATTCTTTCTTGGCTTACAAGTGCATCAAACTGCAGACGGTATATTCTTATCACAAGAAAAATATCTCAAGCAAATTTTGAAGAAGTATGGCATGGAAGAATGCAAACCTGTAAGTACGCCAATGATAACCGGATGTAATCTCAGTTCTCATGATGATTCTCCCGCGGTAAATCAACCAGAATACAGATCAATGATAGGAAGCCTGCTTTATCTCACTGGGACTAGACCAGACATTATGCATGCAGTTGGGATTGTTGGACGATTCAAAGCTAATCCAAAAGAGTCTCATCTTCAGGCTATCAAAAGAATATTCAAATATCTACAAGGAACTCAAGATTTTGGTCTATGGTATCCAAAGAATGCTGATCTTACTCTTCATGCTTACACTGATGCAAATTGGGTTGGAAGTGTTGATGATCAGAAAAGCACTAGTGGTGGTGCATTCTATATGGGACCCCGGTTAGTATCTTGGTTCAGAAAGAAGAAAAATTCTATTGCCTTATCGACAACAGAAGCAGAGTATGTAGCTTCCGCATCCTATTGCACTCAACTCCTTTGGATGATGCAAACCTTGCAAGATTTTCAAATCAAATGTGCACCTCCTATCTCCATTATGTGTGATAATACAAGTGCCATCAGTATTTCAAAGAATCCTGTTATGCATTTTAAGACCAAGCAAATTCTCATCAAGTATCACTTCTTACGTGAACAAGTGCTTGAGCAAAAGGTAAAGTTGGAATATGTTCCCTCCAAAGAACAAGTTGTTGATATCTTTACCAAACCTTTGCCCAGGGAAGCGTTCGAGTATCTAAGATAGAAGCTGGGAGTGTTCTCTACCAGTCAAAAGAACAAATTTGCATAAATTTAGAAGATGGCATTGGATACGCGGATTTCCTGAAACACAGTCGCGTATATACGTGAGTTCATGCACATAA
Source organism: Pinus albicaulis (assembly GCA_034641835.2). NCBI lineage: Eukaryota > Viridiplantae > Streptophyta > Pinopsida > Pinales > Pinaceae > Pinus > Pinus albicaulis. Next base: position 476,053,000 of record CM076574.1, on the reverse strand, counting down.
AACCGCGTATTTCTGATTGCTGACAATTTTTGTTTGGAGTCAGCTCTCTTCAGCTGCAGTGCTGTTTGGTATCTTTGACACTGTTTGGTATCTCTGGTGGTGTTCCAGTTCTCATAATTCTATTTCTAATGTTTTGATAAAGATGCCTTGATGATTTGTTGGTGAAAGTGTTCAGGATGCACAAACTAAGGGGGAGCCTTAGTCATATGAAAAGGATGCTTGGATGCACAGATTCAGGGGGAGCACTAGTCTTGATGAGTATAATGCATTGTTGGAATTGTGGTGGATCTGATATATGATCTCTCTTGAGGCTTTTCTGGTCTTGGTTATAAATGGTCATTTTTGTATTTTGATGAAAAGGTCTTGTTGAGACCCATGATGTAAAATTGTAATTTTCAGTCATGTAAGGACTTGTCAAATTTGTAAACCCACTTGGTTGGGTACTTGAGTCTCATATGTAAATCCACTTGGTTGGATATTTGATGTAAGTTTGAGTCTTTGGTGATAGGAAGTTCGTAGAGTCATGTACTTTATTGAAAAATATGTTTGAATATTCAGCATGAACTCAGGGGGAGCTTGGTCACTTCAGTACATATCAGATCTGCAGAACACTTCTTCCACATGAGGAGAAAAAGGGGAGAGTATGTTGGTTTTGACCCGCCCTTTGCCCTTGATGTCAAAGGGGGAGAGTGACATGGTGCTTGAATGAAGAGAACGAATGGTGTCAAAGAATGGTGAGAGTGACATGGTGTCATTGTATTCTTAATGTACATATCTGTTGTGGTGATCAAACACCATCGTGGTTGCCATCAAGTCCAAAGGGGGAGATTGTTGGCAATATGATGCAGAGTGTTGTCCTTGATGGCAACCCACTTAATGAAGATGAAGACATGATATTGTTGGCATGTGTTGTCCTTGATGGAAATCCACCTGATGAAGTTATTCTTGACTTGATGGACTTGGTAAATGATGTAAATCTAATATGATATGATGTTTATATGATGCTGAGTGATGTCCTTGATGACAACCCACTTGATAGAGTGTTGTCCATGATGGCAGCCTACTTGATGAAGTTGTGCTTAATAGAATATGTCTTGATGAACCTGTGTATCTACAGTGAGTACAGAAGGCAATGAAGAAAGAAATTCAGTTTGTGCTAGATCTATGATGAAAAGAGTATGTCTCAAGGCATATGCGGATATGTCTAGGGGAAGTCGCATATGCACGCAGGAAAGAATGTGAAAAGTCGCGTATGGGAAAAATCGCTCATAAAGTACAAAACCAGGGGTAATCACCATGGTATTGACCCATTGTATTGGGTAATGATTCGTCTAAATGACCCTGTCCAGGAATACCATCGGAAGTAATGTGGTTTTGGCTCATGGTATTGAAAAAGGGTAAACCTATATAAGGAGAAGAAAACTGTAAATGAGATGGGAGGAAAGTGATGTCGAGGTTTCGAATGAATACTTCTCTCCAAGTATACCGCAATGGAAAATACAAATTAATGAAAGATCTAAATGTATGATGCACCAATAATGAAGAAGAGGATCTAGATCTGAAATGCACTTGTATTTGCTAGATGGAATGATTAGATCTGCAATGAGGCGAACATCTGTCTGAGGTAAAGGGTAAAATCTGAAGTGATGCATCTGTGGTGAAGAATTGCAATGAAATAAAATTCTGAAGAACCATATGCTAGTTCGTCGAAGAGGAAGCGCGTATATACGTGGCTTCGCTGAAGAGAAAGCGCGTATGCGCAATGAAATTGGTTCTATAATTTGTACAGAAGTATACGCTGGTTTATGTGAATGGAAGTGCGTATATACGCGACATCAGTGAAAGAAAAGCACGTATGAAAACTAGGGTTTGCTGAAGTCTGTGGTAAGAAATATCTGATCTATTCCGATGTGTTGCTGCTATCTATATTCTACTGTTCTGAGTTGTCTGTTTTAGTTTGGTTGAATGATGGAACTTAAATATTTGGAGTGGGTCCAATCTGAAAATATGATGAAACTTGGCCTACAAGTGATGTCCTAAAGGATGCTTTGGATCCAGTGTGAAAATTGATGAAACGTGGTCCATATTGGTGCTGAGGGTTGTAGCCTTCAGTCAGGGGGTTGTAGCTCCCTTCCAGGCGAGGCTGGTAAACGGGATCAGGGGGTCGTAGCTCCCTTCCAGGAGAGGCTGGTCAACGAGTCAGGGGGTTGGAGCTCCCTTCCAAGAGAGGCTGGTAAACGAGCGCAGGTGGGTGCCTGCGTGCTGGTAGGAGTCTGCGCCAGCACATATGTTGTAAGATGTTTTCTCTATAATAAAATATTGAAGGCTGAGGAACTGCAGCGGTGGTTTTCTCCCGACTTGGGTTTCCACCTAAAAATCCTGGTGTTCATATGTGATGCTTTGTGTGATGGTTTATTCTATTGTTACTGCACATGTTTACTGATAACTTAACATCAGATGAATGAACATTACAAATAACTAAGTTAATAAATATCTGCATATTTAGATCTCTGCTAATACGCGAGTTGTATGAAGGAGATCTGCGTGTATACGCAAGTTTACTAAAGGAAAGTAGCATATGGGTTTTAGAAAGTGAAAAAGTAAAAAGTTTTTGAATATGCAGAAAATACTGATTCACCCCCCCTCTCAGTATTTTTCCCAACACCCTTGTCTGTTGTAAATGAATCATCTGATTTATCCTTTGCTGCATGGGATCTTCCTCACTACCAGCTTCCTGAAGAAATTTGACTGCTGGGACAGCAAGAGAAGTGGGAAACACTGTGTCTACTCCATACACCAATTCGAAAGGAGACATGCCAATAGAATTTTTATGACTTACCCTATCAGCCCAAAGCGCATTCACTAATTTCTTGTGCCAGCCATTTTTATTGATTTCCAGCAATTTCTTAATGATATTTACCAAAGACTTGTTAGAAGACTCCGCCAAACCATTTCCTTGCGGATGGTAGGCAGTCGAATGTCCCAAGCTGATATTGTACTTATTGCAAAATTCAACCATTCTCTTTGACTTGAAGGCCGCTGCATTATCTTTGATTATCTTACTAGGACAACCAAAACGTGACAGAATATTATTCTCAATAAAAGAAATAATTACCTCATCTGTGGCCTGTCAGGTGGGAATTGCCTCGATCCACTTCGTGAAGTAATCCGTCGCTTTCAATATCCATCTATGCTGTCCTCATGATGCCGGATGGATTTCCCCAATGAAATCAAATCCCCACTGCTGAAATGGTGCACTAACTTCAATTGGTTTAAGAGGTAGCGGCTGTAACTTTTGTTTCCCTTCGAAAATTTGACATTCATGACAATTTTTAACCGCCTTAAATACATCAGAAAATAAAGAAGGCCAATAGTAACCTGCTCTGAGAATCTTATTAGCTGTGGTTTTCCAAAATAGATGGCCCCCGTAGTCTCCTCTATGAAAGTCCTCCAAAACTCTTTTGGCTTCCTCCTCTACCAAACAATTCAATAACATTCCACCAGGGTCTTTCCAATATAATGCAAAATTCAGTACACAAAACTTTGCAGCCCTCAATTTCAAGGTTCTACTCTTATTTCTAGGCATACCGGGTGGTGGAGACAAATTCTGAAGTACATATAATATGTCAGCATACCAAGGAGAAGAAACAAAAATGTCAGATACCTGAAATGATGCACTTTCTTCATCCTCATCGGACATAGCAGTGATCAGATTTATGTCTAAAGCATGCAGATTTGTTTCAGCCATGAGCTTAGCTAGTCCTTGTCCCTTAATCAACTTGGTCGGTTTAATCTCCACATCATATTCTAACAACGCAGCGATCCACTTACCCCGTCTTCCCTCTGGATCTGCCTGTACCAAAACATATTTGACAGCTGCATTAGGAACGTAAGCTATAATGTGGGAATGCAGTATATACACACGGAAATCCTTTAAGGCCTTAACGAGAGAAAGTTCTTGTTTCTCAATAATGTTGTATTTCAAAGCTCCATCCCTTATAATCCGACTGAAGAAAGAAATGGGCTTCTCAACTCCATCTCTTTTTTGCATCAAAACAGCTGCCAAAGTGTGCTCAGAAGCAAAAGAAAACAAAATGAAGTCCTGTGTGTAATCTGGGCTGATTAAAATGGGGGCTGAAGAAAGAGCTAACTTTACCAAATTGAATTATTTCACCACATCTTCCATCCACCTCACTTGGCTGTCCTTTTTCAACATGTTTGTGATTTCTCTAAGATGCTCAGCTAGATTTGGAATGAAACGATGCAGAAAATTCATCTTACTATTAAATGATTGTATTTCTTTCTTGTTCCAGGGCTGCTCAATTTTCCGGATTGCTTCAACACGTGCAGGGTCCACACGAATGCCGTCTTTCGATATGATGTGGCCGAGAAGTTTGCCTTCATCCATAGCAAACAAGCTCTTTTTGGGATTCAGCGAAATACCATATTTTCTGCACTTCTGAAAAACAACTTTCAAGTGATACAAATGTTCTTCATCAGAATTTGAAAACACCGTCAAATCATCAAGGTAAACTACTAAAAATACATCTTTCTTGTTAGCGAAAGCCATTTCCATCGCCTGCTGGAAAGTGGCACCTGCATTTTTCAAACCAAATGGCATCTTAGCATAGTGAAATGTCCCCCACGGAGTGGTGAAGGCTATCTTGTCGCGGTCGTCCTCGTGAACTAAGATCTGGTTATATCCGGAATAACCATCAAGTAGTGACATCCTTGATGCACCCACTACTCACTGCAGAATATGATCCATCTTCGGTAGCGGATAGTTGTCCTTCAATGATACTTTATTCAAATTTCTGAAATTGATACACAACCAGATCTCACCTGTTTTCTTCCGCACTGGCACTAAATTTGAAATCCAATCAGAAAATCTGATGGGAACAATGATTCCTGACTTATACAACCTATTTATCTCTTTCTCTATAGATGGTAGCAGCTTTGGATTGATTCTTGTTAGCTTTTGTCTGAAAGGTTTCTGATTAGGCTTGATTGGGATAGTATGCTGAATAATGTTGGTGTCATATGTTTTTAAATCTGAGTAATCCCACGTGAAAGCATCAACAAATGAAGATAGTAAACTTACATATTCAGGTCTTACCTTTGGTGACAATGACTTGGATAAATTTATCATTTTGGGGTTTTCAGCTGTCCCAATATTTACATCCTCCACTCCTTTTTCAGTCGGTCGTAAAGTTGGATTTTTGGCCACATCATCCTGATCGAAGAGTTCCTCTAAAGGTATCAAACCTTTAGGAATGATGTTGTCTTTCAGCTGTAACACCTCCATTTGGTTGACATGAATATCATCACCATTATCAAACTCTACATCAATTGAGGTATCTTCAATTTTACCTTTACTTTGCAGAAAATCATTAATTTCATCGTCATCTTGAAAAACCTGCCAACATCTTTGGTTATCTGGTACGGAAGGACGGTGTTTCACATGAATCTCGAATTTGTTGCTAGAATTCATTGAGATTTTCAATTTTCTTGCTGCCTTTGCGAGCGCATCTGCAATTCCATTTTGGATATGAGGAATGCAAGTCATGGTATAATCTGAAAATTGCTTCAAAATGTCAAGGACAGCGTTGCGATAGGCTCACATCCGGGGATGTTTCGTTTGATATTCCCCTTTTACCTGTTTGATCACCAATTCAGAATCACCATATACAGCAATCTTCTTAGCTTTCAACTTTCTAAGAATCTTTAGGCCAGCAATTAGAGCCTCATACTCAGCCTCATTGTTCGAACAATCAAATGCCAACTTGTACGAACATACCCATACATTGCTCGGTACTTTATTAGGAGCAGAAAATAGGCTGCGTACCCAAATGCCAATCCCAGCACCATCACTACCCACTGCGCCATCAAAATACATGGTCCAAAGACCATCTTCATCATCCTCTAAGTACTGAAATTGCCGCAGCTCTGTTTTTTATGTTTGCTGGCCATCGTCTTTAGCTGATTTCTCAACAGTAGCTTGCTTTTCTTGTCTTTCTTTCTGCAGGACGTCTCTGAAATTCTCGGTAATCTCTGGTATATCTTCTACTGTAACTAACTGACTATCTATATCATTAAAACTATCAGCAAACAAAACAAAAGACTCCAAGTCTGTATGTACATAATTTACAGGATGATTGATTGGTTTCTCCTTGCTTGTTATCATGTATTTCATCTTCTGTTCTCGATATAACTTTCTCATTTTGCCAAAGACAGGAATTGTTGCATAAGAGAAATCTAGCTGTAGTGTACCTTTCAACTTTGCTCCCCAAGATCTAGAAAGGAGCATCCCAAAGCGAGGGGGAATTTCTGCCACAACCACGTCCATCAAGACATTCTTTGCAGGAATCTAATCTAAACTAAATCCTTAATGAGCCCGATACATCTCACTCGGCTGGAATCAAACGAATACAAATCATGGTACTTCCTTGTAATATCTAAACCCAACTTTTCCATGATCGCTTTTGGCATAAGATTGTGCGAAGCACCAGAATCGAACATGGCATTGTGCAAAATAAATTCATGCAACCTCAAACTGATATAAAAGGGAGGAACATCGCTGTCTGGGGACTCACCATCTAAAGTAGGCCCAAATATCAATTCCGGCTGATCATCTTCAATATTCACCATGTCAAACATTGGATCAAAATTCAGAATTTTAGAGACTTGACCTCTATAACTGTTGTTCTTCATGATTTCTGTCAAAGGAATAGATACCTTCAATTTAGAAATTTCATTTTCCAAACTAAAAGCTGAAATCTTTTCGACCTCTTTGACTGAACCTTCTTTCCTTTCAGCCTTATCCTTCAATACACTTGGCTGATTTGAATTTTCTGCTGAGGATGTTTTGTTAACTGCGGGATCAATTGTCTCTTTTCCTTTCTTCTGTGCTACTGGTGAATCTAACTTCGGTGCTGAAGCCTTTGTTCTCTTCTGAATTGGGTTTATAGGCACCTCTCTGTTTCTCAATGAGTACTGCTTCTGCTGAGCGGACAAAGCATTCATATATCCTCTTTGTTATTCATCTAATTCTTCTTCGAGAGCAGCATCATTTGCAAAAATAAAATCCTCATCTTTCTGTGCCACTGAACTTTCTGCATATTCTTCATATTCAGTGATGTAAATGGGCAAGTCATCAGGAGTAAAAAAGTGATTTTGTTCCCCTACTACATCTTCTTCCTCGTCTGAATCTTGACTTACAAAATTCTGCAAAAGAGGTGTTTTAACTTGCTGCTGGGCTGCCGGCTCTTGTGCTCTTTGTTCACGTTGCTTAATTCTGAACTATGGCTGCTACTGGCCATGGTAGTTGGGATTTCGAATCTGCGTTTTGGGCTTATCAAGTGCCATTATTTTGAGCATTTTTTCCATTTCACGAAGCCAATGCGGTTCTGATGTAGATGTGGAAGCTTCTTCCTTTATGGTCACTCTCTTCTCTGCTTTCAACCTGGCTCTCTTATCATTCAAATTCACCTCAACACTAACAGCTATCTTCTGCATCTCTTCCAAGGTAGGTGGATCTCTGTCCCGTAATGAATAAGCCATCTCTGGATCGAAACCATCCGGGAATTTAAGGAGAGCTGACTTTCTAGATGGTCTTAAGTCATCTGGAATTGCATTATAGACTGTATTAAATTTGATAATGTAATCTTGAACGGACTCACCCAGATTTCTCTTGATACTGTTATACTTGGCATTGATCTGAAGTGGATCCTTTTTAATCTCCCAACGATCTAGAAACTGTCGATGAATTTCTGCCATTGTAGCAATGCTTCTTGCTGGCAAAGCTCTAAACCATTTTCTTACCTCCCCTCCGAAATTTTGCACAAAAAGTCTCAAGGTTACATTCTCTTCATCGATCTCATGAAGATCGAAAAAGTCTGTCATCTTATCTATATGCTGTTGTGCCGGAAGACTCTGCGGAGTGCCATCAAATATCGAAATCTTACTCTCATAATCTGCAGGCATATCATTCAACTATTGTGGTAACACAAGAGGAGCAAAACGAGCAGCCATGGCTCTCGACGGATTTATAATCTGTCTTGGAGAAATCAGTGGAATAGGAGCAGTAGGTGTACGAGGTGTATGCGGTGGTGACGGAGGAGGAACTACTGCTGATTGCTGATCTGATACTAATGGTTGTACTGGAATGGTCGGAATGAAAGAAAGTTCAGTTTGAACCTGTGAATCAGAAGTAACCAGTGATGGACCAAGAGTTTAGGAAGCCGACTCTATGAATTCAGGGATGTTGGTTGCCACGATAGTATTCTGAAGATTCAGGATATAATTTTCAATAGATCTATTTGCTTTTTCGATTTCTAGATACTTGGTGAACTCAGGATTGATGACGGTAGAATGAATAGCACTTTCGGACTTGGTTTCAAATAATGATAGCTCGAACTGATCGTCAAACTCAATATCTTCAATGTATTCAAAAACAGTGGGGTACGAGTGATATCTGACCAAAGGAATGATGGGAGCTTCTCGACGGAAAATTCTTGGGATCAGGTTTGTTTTTTCATATACTGGAGGCGGATTTGGATCAGGATTTGATCTTGTATATTTTCGGGAAGCCAGTGTGTTGATCTATTCAAAAATCCAAAGGACACAACCAATTACTTTCAGCCTATAAAATTTTAGACTCAATCATCCAAAAGTCCAAAAGGATATAGTGTACTGGGGTGGTTCGCAAATCAAGAGACGGAGTCACAAGTTGAACCGGAGATTGACTGAAGCAGCGTTTATCTAATATACACTTGCCGAGCAATGTGCAGTTCGAAGGCTACCTGGCGTGACTTCAGGCTCCATCTACAACTCATGAAATGAACACATCAACAAGAAAACCATTGATATTATCCCTAGTATGGTCGCCACTATGTTAGCGCTTGAATCTACCTTAGGCTGAAATAAGGTAAAACTCAAGGCAACATCAAACCATGCTCAGCCTCGTAGCTAGCCCTACGAGGATAGGAGAGGGCTCTCTCCGGGTCTATCTCGGCAAAGGATCTTCAAAGGGGCTGATATGACCTATATTGGATACTGATTTTAGGCTAGTAAAGAGATAGGAAGGTTTGATTTTGATTTTTTGGGTTTTTGTTGAAAAGTATGGGAAAACAATTTTTGGGCTTGGGGATGAGGTCAGACCTTCACAGAGTTCGAGTTGGGGCAGGGTAGGCAGTATTATTGATGCCTTTTATTGAGTGCATGGATGGATCAGAATGACAAGGAGCTGAAGAGGGCAAGGCGGAACAAGGATCCTCTCCAAACTGAAGAAAACATATAAAACTAGACAAATGTAAAGGCAAAGCACTGAAATCAATGGATTCTACCTCATTTACTCATTCATTTAGTTTTAGAAGAAAAAGAAGGGAATGGCATACATTAAACATGAAATAACTTACAAAATAATGAGAGAACACATCATCAAGAACTGAAATCCACAAGAATTCCAATAGGTGCTGCAAAACCTCTGATCTTTCCTTAGCCAAAATGTAAAAAGAATATGTACAATAGTGTGCCAAACTTTTCCCAAGAGTCTAACCTGTAGAATGTCTCAGAAATTACAATATATAGACCATCCTAACCCCTTCCCATGCCTCTAGGGGTTGAATTCCTCCTTCTAGGAGCAGTTTCAACCAATTCTAAACAAGGAGCTAAAAACTAGGTAGCCAAACAACTTGCCTCTAAAAGGAAGGAAACTGATTCATTCACTTGATTTTCACTTTTTTGTGAGTGAATCATCTAGAATAGGTAAAAGTGAGTCAAAATTACATTACAACCACAAAATTACATCAAAGTAATTCAAAAATTACATCCACAATCAAAACTGGTCCAACTGGCCGAAATCCTGAGCTGGTAGATGAAAAATTGGCCAAATTTCTCTATGCGCTGTGCGCCTAAGCTCTATGCGTCACGTGCCTTTCAGCCTATTTTTGGGGCACTTCCTGGCATCAAAATCAAGATCATGATAGCTTGTTGGAAATCCCTGGATGTCTGCTATACAACCCAAGTGGAATTTCCCAATTTGGAGCTCATTTTCCCCTCCAAAACTTCATTCTCCCACAAGTACTTCTTGCTGCTTAAAAAGGTGGCAGAAAGGTGATTTTCATGGTGTTTTTGGCCCTTTTGATCATCCAAAACTTGGTGAAATTCTTTGGAAATACTGGAGCATGCATAAATTACCATTACAAATCCAAAAATATAAAGTTTTCCTTCAGCAAGTGTCCCAATCATAAGCACGCGTTGTGACGCGCTACGCGTTAGGCGGAAAAACCTGTTTTGAGACCAAAAATTTCCAAAATGAAAAAAATTTCTCCCAATTTGCTGAAATTTGGAGCGAAGATCCCCCATCATGCCTCATGCTCAGCCAAGAAAGCCTCTGCCAAGATTCTAAGCGGATCAGGCCTTTTTCGCCGTTTTAGTGCTTTTCTCAACCTTGCTTTCAGGATCTTCATTTTAGCTCGGCAAACATGATTACGGGCCCAATAATGATTCTTCATGTGGCAAAGCATGTATTTGTCTCTATTGGCCTTCACCAACAACTTCTCCATATGGATGTTAACATGCGTGAGGCAGGTCTCACGATCAGCTGGTGTCATGTCACCTGGTCTCTTCCGGGCCAATGCACGGTCTTCCCGGATTTGCCGCAGCTCCAAAAGTGTGTGCTGGTCCTCTAGTTGTTTGTTCCACTGCTCCAGGTATTTTATCACCCACTGAGCTCTCTGCAATTTCACATTCAACGTATCAATCTCGGCCTTTTTCTCCTGGATGATCTCTTTCATCTTTGAGCTAGGAGAGCTCGCATCAGCATCGATGAATGTGAAATCAGTGTCTCGGCCGCCTGATGGGCCCTCATCATGAATAGGCCTCTTGCCTTTGTCATGAACCTGTACCTATGCTGAGGAAGAAGGCAAGACCCCTTCCACACCATGTGGAGATAGTACTTGCTCTACTGATGAAGTCAACGAGACCCCTTCCACCCCGGGTGGAGATAGTACTCGTCGTGTAGCTGCAAATAAGGCTCTATGGCCTCGCTGATAGGTCACATACACTGGAGCACTGATATGCTCAGTCTCAGGAATATCAAACTGGTGTGATGGCTCTCCCTCATCCTGAACTACCTCGGGGGGTGGCTGTGCTGCTGCGAAGAAGTCACGGGAGGTGAAATCCTCCCAAGCAATGCCCTGCTGTGTCAACTGATGTACCACCATGATTTTGATCAGCGCATAATGATATATGCTGCTATGCTGCTGTGCTGGGGTCTTCTTCTATACAAGAAATGTCATCTTCTCTATGTTGTGGTACATGAAGTATGGAATGCTCATCATACGTACCCTCGTGAAATGCATCAATAAACGAATATGGTACACATAGAGGCGCGAGAATCTGCCCTCGCAACTGAAATATCAAATGATGAGTTTCATCAATGGTGCAAACTCATCCTTCAGAAATCTGAATGGAAATACCCTGCTCATCTGCCTCAAAAACCCAGGTTTGATGTATGGCTCATAGTAGGATTTATCTAGCTGTTGTCGTTTGTTCCATTCCTCTCCTATATTTGGTATCCCGTGTGGCCTGAGCAATAGTCTCTGGTGACAGAATGAAGTTAACTCCGGCAAGATTTACACGGCCATCATGTAAATTTAGAACAAATAGACGAGCTAGCTCATGATGATGCTGGGTTTGTGAAATCATCTCACAGTACTGGAAACATGACTGATGCTGAAAACAATCCATTGCAAGCGGGCAAGCCTGCAATTGAGCCAGCACTCTAGGGTTCTCCTCGACATGCAAACACTTTTTCCACTTTCAGAGACTCCCAGGCACACCGTCAGGAATTCATCAGCTATTCTTCATAAAACTGAACTGCCTCTCCTACATTGTGCTGAAATCAAGATGCTAGACAAATATATTTCAGAGTAGGTATGATGAAAACAAAGTTTCAGTTAAAAGTTCTAACTCAATGTGTCACATGTGTAATGAAGTAAAAGCAGGAAACTATGATAAAGAAAATACTGTCAAATGAGTTTGAATGGAAAACAGTCACTGCTTTGACTACAAGGGGATTTGCCAAGTGAGTAGAAAAGAGTTTAATGTGGGGGAAATAATTATTAGGAACAAAAGTGACAATAGCCCTTGCAGTGTTTGACAATGTCAATGGAGGCTGTGGACAAGTGAATATGGGACTATGTTATAACATAAATGATAAATAGTGTGACAATGACAATGGCAATAACAATGACAGCAGTGATGTAATGGCAAAGAGAGAGCGTGAGGCTAAGGTAAATAATAAGCAGGGACACCACTGACAGTAGATGGCATGAGCATATATATCAATAACACAAGATTGGAAACCCCCACAAAATCACTAACATTTGTTTCAAAACCCTAGGGAGTGATTTTAGCAATGAACATAGGGTTTATATTTCACCACACTAAACACTTGTTTTCCCATTTTCAAAACACCATAATCATGTCCAAGATTCACTAAGTAAGCATGAAGAACTTACTTGCAAGAAAAATGAGGCAATTTGGCATGAATCTGGGTGAAGAAAAAAAAATTTTGGCCCTGAAACTCTATGCGCCGTGCGCATGCCCAATGTGTTGCGCGCTTGCAAAATTGCACGGGCCTATGATGCCCAGTGCATCGCGCGCCTTGTGTGCGTCACGCGCCACCTGTATGCGCCGCGCGCACTTCCACTTCAGCTTCCACGGCTTTGAAAACAAGTTTTCGCCCTTCAACTCACCAATTCGACCTTTTCCTTGGGAATTTGTGAAAATGACTTGTCCTCCATGGTTTATATAGGTTGAAAAATATCTCATAAAAATCAAATTTGATTTTAATTTGCTCCATAACCCACTTTGTAATGTTTGGCAATTTTGGCACTTTATCACTTAATACAATTCTGTCTTTTGGCTTTTCATTGTTTTTTCTGAGTCTTGGACCGATGAAATGTCTTGATTCTTGCAGGGATTTTGGCATTTTGGCTTTGGTAAAGACCAGAGGCTTGCTTTGAACTTTTTATGATGGAAAAAATAAAAAATTATTACAAAAATAATTAATAGCTTTCAGTTCAAACAGGTTTTGAACTAGAAATGTCTTCAAATGTTTTATGATAAAAATACAAGAGAACCTTTCTTTTGAAACGCCTAAATTTCATGGTCTCATGAGGCTTTATTACATGTATCAAAGGACTGAAAACCCTAGACTCTAGGACTAAAGACTCTTTTTGACAAAAATAATGTTTTATGACCATGAATGACGTGACCTGAACTTTGATGATTTTTGAGAAGTTTTAATTAGCCCAGCAGGTACAAGCATGAGGGAATACAAGAAGACCAAACCCTCTCGTCAGTCAATGGCATGCCCCTAGCGAAATGCAACGAAGTGAAATGAGCGAGACACCTAAAAATGATATGCAAAAAATGAAATGATCTCTGACGGAGGGCTGTAATGACCGACTCTAACACTACCAACGAGACCGTCTGTCTCTATTTTTATTGTAATTTGTTTATGAGTCATCTTAGATTTTATCTCATTTTGTTAAGAGATATTTTGCATGATTTTTTTTATAAATAAGCCCTCAATTGGATTATTGAGGGTGGATCCTTAAACTTTGATGTAACATTGAATATTTTGGAATAAAGAGCTTTGGAGAAATTTTTCGTGGCAAAACTGGACAAGGAATTGAGGCAGAAGACTTTTATCAGGATTCATGCGTCAAATGAAGGATCAATAAGTCATCTCTATCTCATGTTTTGAAGTTTTATATTTGTTTACAATATCATTGTGTTTCATTTCTAAATAATTGACAAAAAAGAATAAATCAGAAATTTCTTAAGTGTATTCTGATTTCAATTGTGATTATTCTAAATGTTTTCTTCTAACCTGGTTTAAATAGAGAATTCTTAATTGCTCCTGTTTGTCTAGTTTATACATATTTGATTATTTAGTAAAGAATACTTAACTGCTCTTTATTGATAATCAATCTATTTCTCTTCTCTTGAATGTGTTGAAGGATTCTTCATTTCCTTTCATCCGTTTAAATTCCATTCCATTCACTTTAAATCTACAATTGTTTCTAGTTTGATTATCTTGCCCTGATAAACCATATTTTGTTGAAAAACTTAAGCCAGTGTAGCCAATCCTTTGACTCCATTAGCCCAATGGACTGAAACTACTTGATCTTAATCTCAACTAAAGAATTCCATTAACCCAAACAAAATCAAAACCCCTGGACTTTAAAAATAGACTAAAACCTTCTATAAACAAAGCTAAATTATAAAGAGAGAGCCCTCTATGGATACAGATTGGCTAGATTCTGTATCTAAAAGATTGGTCTGTGGCTACCTCAGACCCTTTCCTTTTCTTTACAACTTCAAGGAAAATCTGAGTGATAACACGGTCAAAACAAAAATATCTACCACACCGAGAAAGCCTCCACTACCACATCAGAGGCTAATTGATTACTCTCAGCTACCAGAAGCCACCTATAGCCTCAAAGCATTCAAAAGAGGCTGAGTTATAAGAAGAATAGAGGATATTAGCATAAAGACAGCTTAACAGTTAATTCAGCCAAAGGAACTTATTGCAAAATATCGGCAAAGTTATTACAAACATGAGAGAGAGCCTTAAAGTCAACAAAAGCTTCCCAGCAAGCTTAAAATTTAATGTAAACCAATTAATACAGAGAAATATCTGAAATCTTCTCCATTGAGCCCCTCAAAGGCCGAGAAGCATTAAAACTGTATTAATTGAACCCATATATCTTTTCTCTCTTCGACCTCCTCATTTTCCTATAAAATATTCTTGAGGAGCTCATTGTAAAGGATTGGTTGCAGAACTTTGAAATATACTTGTGCTCGAAATTTTCTACATGTAAATAGTGTTCATAGGCTCTTGAAGCTGTTTGTGATCAAACAAGTTAGGCTGAGAAGTGAAGATGATTGCTGAACTGAAACATTGGACTTGAAGAATGTAACTGGATTGACATCAATATACAAGCTGATTCTTGGGATCCTACTCTATATCACTGGTAGAGTGCTTCTTTTTGTGTTATTTCTTTCCTTTCATGTATGCCATTTTTTCCATTATTCTATGATAAAGAACAACAAGCATAGAGTTAGGATTTATTGTTTACAGTACCCTTCTCTGACTGATAAAATTTATCTCAATGTTTTCCTCCAAATTGTTTATTTAAGAATGATTCAATATAGTTCAAGCAGTTAGGAATGTTGGCGTTCCCTCGTCCTACTGTTTACTTTAAACATTGTTCTTGAATGTTATTTTCATTATTTGCTCAGTAAAGATAGACTAGAAAAGTGATGGTGTGCCCTGTTTTCTAGCTTCTTTCTCCAATGGTAATTCTGAAAGTTTCCCTAAGAGTATGCTGAAAGCAGTTTAGATTTAAACGTATATTTCCTGATCTTAGGCTGCACTTTGATTTTCTTATCTGTTTTCATCCTTTCTGAAAGTAATTATGATGATTACTAGATTGTTTGTCTTTTGAGTTAGCTTTAATACGAACTTGCCCAAAGAGGTCTATGGTTACCCATGCCCTTTGGTTGGTTTTAAACAGTTACTTAAAAGGCTTTTCTTGTTTGGACAGACTGATAAATCCTAGTTGAAATTATTGTTTGTTTCCACCCCTTCAACACTTTTATTGTTCCATCCCATCATTTAATCCAAAATATCTTGTGATATAGATTACTTTCCCCTTGGACCACTCTTGAAATTTTTGCACAATTAAACCATTTTATGACTCCATAGCCCAATGGACTAAAAATCAGCGTTATATCTATCTTATCAGCCAAAGCTTGTTCTGATTGCTTGCAACTTCACACCTTTGAAACTCTTTCCTTTAGGAATTTCCACTCAACTAGAAATCATGCTCAACCATCCAAAACAAAACAAAAACCCTCGTTCTTAATAACTAGCCTAATATCATACCATAAAATCCTTAAAGATAAATCAATATTTTTCACTTATAGAGAGATCCCTCTCTGGATTCAGGAGGCCTAGATCCTAGAATCCCAAAGTGGTTCAAGTGTTCTCTCTGCAGTTTGTATTTTCCAATCTTTCAAATTACAAGGAGCTAATAGGATGATACACCCTTATCTATTCCGGAAAGTTTTTGCACAAGAGAAGGAGGCTGTACAGCACAATGAAGAGAGGGACAAATCAGTCCACTCATATATACAGTCCTCTTCTGAGCTTCATGTCTCACTATATGGGGGCATTCCACCAGGGAGGCCACCTGATCTAGAGTTAATAAGGGGCATCTTGTCATTTCGCTCACCACTCTTGGACTCCAGAGAGGTGAAGACATTGGAGGAGTCCAGCACAGTGCAGAGAGTCTGGGGTAAAACCAAGGAGCAGGGAGACATTCTCTCATTTTCAGTATCACCCACTCTCATCAGCTATACTGCGCTGACAGAGTTTTCTGCAAGGATGGAGGATGGAATCTTCATGATGCAGGATGACTACTCCACATATTTGGAGAGGACACTTCCTTTGAGGAAGGAATATTTCACACATGGGAGTGGATGGAGGCCACTCATGCTTACTTTGGCCCAACTTGGGAGATCCCTTTTGGATGACAACTTCTCATGGGAGGCCAACTTCCAAAGGACACCATCACTATTTGAGCATGAGAAGCTGCATGATGGGCATGGTAGCATTTTGGAGGATGAATTTGGCATGGGGGATGTCAAAGTAGCAGGAAGTAGCATGAGGGGAGCTTCACATGCTAGATCAAGAGTGCTGTCTATGAGGAGGATTGATTCGTATTGGAGGTCTCAGCTTTTGGTAGAGTACTCCAAGGATCTTGGTGCATGCATGGTTCTTGATGACTCGAAAGGAGATGACAGATACATGGTGGATGATATGGTCATCTATTGTTATGGAAAAATCTTCTTGACTAGGGCATCTAGTCTCAAGGAGAAACTATTACATGCAGCACATGAGGACTTCCTAGCTATGCCCCTTGATGCATATCTTGTTTTGTTAGAGGATTTCACTTGGGAGGGCATCCAGCAAGACATATATCAGCATATGGAGAGATGCATAGCCCGGATGGTGATAGAGAGGATGTCACAGCCACCTTCCTACTCATTGGGAGTGAGGGAGCTTTTTCAGTTGATCCATTTCAGCTCAAGGTCTCAAGTACATGGTAGAGAAGGTATAATCTCACATTATGTTTTGTACTTATTTAATTTATATGACTAGCATGTTGTATCAAGAAGGATCATCCCTTCTTGTATTTTGTATAATGTACTTGAAGTTACTTGTAGCATTGATTTTGGCTACCTTATGTTGGAACTGTTGCAAAGGAGATGGCAAAGGAGGAACACCTAAAACAACAAGAAGGAAAAGAGAGAAGCAAAGTAGCAGAGAGGCAGAGGCAGTAGAGAGGTAGCAGAGGCAGCAAAAAGAGAAGCAAGGAGTAGCATCAATCAAGGAGAAAAGGAAGCAAAGGCAGTGAATTGAAAGAGAGAGCTATTCAAGGTGCAGATCCTATGTGTTATTGATGGTGTGGTGTGCAATTATCTGTGCATTTATGATTTATTACATATGTGAGTCTATCAGGGTTTATAAATAGTTTTGAATAAACTCTGTGGCAAGGGTTTTAATGATGTTCTATAGATAGTTGAAGAAAATCCCTAAATTGTTGAGACAGGGTTGACTGTGAGATTGAGAATGAATATTCATTTGTGTAAATCCTGTGAGTTTGAACCAGTGCCAACCTAGAGGCAGAATGAATGGTTATTTAACTGTAAATAGAGGGAAAAGGGTAGTGTAGCAGAAGGCCATCGAACTGAAACTCAGGCCAAGAAAGAAGACTTGCTGTAAGTACTGTGTGTAGAAATACCGAGCCTAAATTTCTGAGTTATGTCCCATTACTATGTTATATGATGTGTGGATGAAGTTGATTATAAGATTTATTTGTTATATGTAACTACGTGATTAATCTGAATGGTGTGAATCGTATGCTTGAGGCATAAACTGGATAGGCTTAGCCCAACATTGAAATAGCTACTGTATAAATATCTCAAAGAGGAAACCACACAACCTGTGGTGTATTCCTGGTGAATTGAGATTCGGCTTTGAAGTCGAATCGAAGTTCTTATGAAAAACCAGAAAAATGCAGGACAATGGATTCAGAAGCAAAGGTGAAAAGGTTTATATCACAACAGAATTGAAAGATTTAGTAACAGTCGATGAGGGCTTGATTCCTTTGATGTAACAGGCAGGCAATATTCATCTCTGAATTCAGGTATAGCTAGACCGTACGAAGAAACCTCCGTTTGAATTGAAGTCAGGTTGAGAATTGGTATAGCTGTGAAGAAATGGTTACATTTTAAATGGAACAGTGCAAGGAAGGAATAACGAAGAGAAGGCGAAAATTCCTTATAATAAGACGTTGAAGAATGGGCGAAACCCTGAGCCAAGGAGCGAGCTGAACCACGAGGTGGAAAAGTAAAAGCGGTTTTGAGGAGTTAAAACCGGCAGTATCGCGCTTTTGAAAAGTGGTAAATAAATTTTGTGAAAAAAACGCGATATATGCCTTTGGTCAACGCGTGGCGATAAGTGGTTTGGAAAAACCATTTATATCGCGTGATTTTGGAGAATTAACCTTCATGCAGTTAATTTGCGCGATATAGCGCGATAACTGTCAGATTTGGGGTTGAAGCACAATAATAGATCAACCATTGGATGCGAAGGATGAGTTAATTTTTGGGCCTAGTTTCATCGCGTAGTTTCGGAGAAGTAACCTTTGAGCATCTTGGTAGCGCGATCATCGTTGGATGGGCGTATAACTTAGTTTGGAGCACGAGAACATATTCACCGTTGGATCATGACTAAAATTGCATAGAGGTACGTTTTATAAGTTGATGTGGGCCCGAAAACGGTTATATATGTTATCACTTGGGTAATTCCAAAGGCATGGTTTTGTTATAACATTCTAACATTGGCGGATGGATGTATCATATGTTCATATATTATAGTTGATATGCAATGTCACAAAGGGTGTGCGATGTATAAGGTTAACGTAAGCAAATACTGTGGGCCCAAGTGTTATCATATAAAGTCTAGGTTGGATATCAATTGAAATGTTGATGTATTACGGTTATATAATGCCATACATTGTATATTAGTGGGACCAACTCAACCTTTGACCTCCCATACGAAGTTTAATGTTTTCCGATGAAGTCTAAGGCTTATCAATTGTTTCTTAGCATTTGATTTGGGGAACACATATATATGTGGACATATGTATTATGGTTGGTCCATATGCATAAACAGATACGAAGTTTGGTTGATAAGTGTGGAGAGTGAATATATATGCGCAGATAACGCGTTAGCATGTAAAAAGGTTTTATGTGTTAACCTAAGTTTATACCTTAGGCTTACGATATAATAGACGGAAGGTAAATTGCTATTGGGTTTAAACCACAGAGTTAAGATTGATGAGGCAGTTGGATTAACCATTGGGGTTATAGCTTATAAGGGCGAACATTAAAGATATAAGGACGAGATTAATTTGTTCGGAATAAATGAAGGAGAGAACCATTGGTTGGGTTTTATTAAATAAGCATATTATATGCTTTAAGGGGTTTTATAACCACCATACCTATAGACAGAAAGCTTCCGCATAGTTTTATAATTGCCAGAATGTGAGTTAATTGACTCAGATTTGAAATCTGGGGAATGTGGTTTTGATAACCATCAGATGTGAAAAGAAAAGCCTCTGCATATTTTTATTTAATTGCCAGCACAGGGAAAATGAATGGAGAGGCATTTTAATATGCACAAGACTTTGAGATTTATTTGGGACTAAACTGGAAAAGTAGTTATATATACAATAGATGAAAAATTGCAGTGAACAGGTGAATATGCTCAGGAATGAAAATGTGGGTTTGACAGGTGTACATGCATAGGTGCACACAATTGCGATAAACAGTAGAGGTATGAAGAATAGTTACTTAACAGCAGCAGAAAAGACAAAACCAACAAAGCCAAACGCCGAAAAAAGGGCTGAGTGAAATTGATGTATGTAACTGAAAATGTGAATGTAAATGTTTAATTGATTTTATATTGTTTGTGATGCAAAGGCACGTCTCCAGAGGAAAAGAAATATTCCACTGTAATATTGAAATTTGTACATTTTGTTATATTTTTTCTGAATGAGCTGGAAAAGGAAATGAGAAGGAAGAAGTCAAAGATTCATGGCTATTCACTTTGAATTCCCTGTGGGATACAAATAGTCATGTGGTGAACTTTATAAATGATATCACATTGTATGCCTAGAGATGTTAGAGAATGCAGAAATGAAGCAGTGAGGCAGAGAAGAAGGAGGAGCTGATAGAGAATCTGAGAAAATGCAGAGATGATGTAGGGCAGATATGAAGGCTTGTGCACAACAGTGAAGATGGTACAGAACAGAGGTGATATCCAGGTAAATCAGCAATTTTTTTTATGAAAGAGTGAGGAAGTTGGAGCTTCCCTATCAAGTTGTAGCTTGATAGATGTCAGTTGTAGCTGACTAAGGTAGGAGCCTCCTGTAGGTTGTAGCCTACAGAAAATAGAGGAAGTTGGTGCTTCCATATCAAGTTGTAGCTTGATAGAAGTCAGTTGTAGCTGGCTGAGGTAGGAGCCTCATGTAGGTTGGAGACTGCAAAAAATAGTTGGGAGTTGGAACTTCCTTGCAAGTTGTAGCTTGCAAAATTGAGGTTGGAGCCTCCTGTAGGTTGGAGCCTCTAGAAACTCAGTGGTGAGAGGGAGTTGGAGCTTGCATTTGCATCACAACAATAATAAGATGTGGTTTTCTCCATTATGGGTTTCCACTTACATTTTTTTTCTATGTGCATGATGTTTATGTGTTGATATGGTGTATCTAATCTGTTTAATACTTGTTGCTCACATATTTAGATTGTTGTTACATTATCTTAATACTTGCTGCTCACATATTAAGTTTTCTCTCATGTTAAGTTGTTCATGAAGTGAAGGTGTAAATGAGTTTTAAAGGGAATTTTTAAAAGACCATGAATGTGTTAAACTAATTCACCCCCCCTCTCAGTTTAACTAAGGGTTCAACAATTGGTATCAAAGATGGTTCCTTTGGTGTAAGCCTAACAACTTGAAGGATATCTGGTTGAGTCATGGACTATCAAAATGTACCTGTGTTAAGTACAACAAACTTTCCTGAATGGAGAGATAAGGTTAAAACAGAGTTAATGGCTAATGAACCTGAGGTATGGAAACTTGTATGTGATGGTTACTGCACAGACTCTCCCTTGGTGCAAGAACAATAGAGGAATGCCAAGTCAAAATGTGTGATATACAATAGTCTACATAACAAGGATCTTGAGTTAATAATGGATTTAACCTCTGCAAAAGAAATATGGGATAGATTGCATTTCATGCATGAAGTAGACACTAGTGGCTACATTGTCAAGAAAGAGAAGAGAATTAAGAAGAAGAAAAATTCATGTCAAAAGGAAAATGTTCAATCAAATGAGGTACCTGACAGTGTGAATGGAAGTAATTTCCATTAAGAAATTACAGGTGAAGAAAAAGGAAAAATTTACACAGCTTTGACTGAAATAGAAAGATTGAAGAAAGAAAACAAAGACTTTAAGACACTAGTGCAAATATGTGATGAGAAAGAATATGAAGACAAGAAAGAAATTGTTGGCCAGAAGACACAACTTGAAGAAGCAAGGAAAATAGAAGACACTCTGTTGCAGCAAATGAGAGAGAAAAGTCTGGAATGTGAGAAATTGGAAGAAGAAGTAGTGTGCCTCAGAAAGAAATTAGAAAAATCCCAAAGAGAATTATTAATGAATACTCCTCAAATGAAAAGCTCTAGACAGTTGGACCAAATCCTAAATGTTCAAAGGTCTCCTCTCATAAAGACAGGGATAGGCTATGAAGGATAAACTAGTAAGTCCAAGGTAGAAGATCACAGGAAGATCATCTTTGTAAAGGCTGTAAAGGATAATGAAGCAGCTCAGAAGATTCCTACAGAAGTAGAAGCCAACAAGATCAGGATTTGTGAAGAAACAAATAGAAACCAGCAGCAACATGAAAGGACAGATAATGAAAGGATGAAACAATCAGCTGAAAAAGGCTCATACACTCATGAGGATGAATTGAATAAATTTTGAAGATGTCAAAGGAGGTTCTTTCCTTCTATGAAAAATATCACATGTTTTTCTTGTCATAAACTAGGACATATTGCAGCACATTATAAGACAAGCCATATCAACTTAAACCAGCAAAAGATGCATCAAATGAGAAAAACACCTCAAGTAAGAAAATGAACAGGACAATCTTTCACCAGGTACACAAATCATTTCCATAGCTACTGTTATGCATGCAATAATTTTGGACATAAATCTATTGAATGTAAATTATGTTAAAAAAGGGGAACAAAATATTATACATCAGCTCGAATGTACCTTGGAAAAATAAGATGTTATGTATGCCTCAAGCTTGGTCACAAATCAATAGACTGTATATTTCCATATACACTAAAGAGCTCTAGACAGAGGATGGAATCTAATCAAATCAAACAAAACTGTGAATCAAAAAGAAGTGCGAACATTATGAAGAACCCCAATAAAGTATGGAAGGAAAATAAAAAGGGGGAGCCTGTTACATCAATAACATAATGAATCCATCATAGTCTCAAGGGGAGCTACTCTAGGAAGTAATAAAAATATCTAACCAGTGATAGATATAAAGCAACACCCCAGGGGGAGAGCAGTTCATAAATAGTCCCCACAAAAGTAGTCTAAGAAGAGCTCCTTGTACTGAGAACAATTGCTAAAAGGTCAGGAAGGGAGAGGAAAATTCCTCTAACAGAGAACTACAGAGGAAGAATATTATCTGAAGCACTCAATAGCCAACAGGTTAATGGAAGAAGAGAAGACAACAAGTAGCCATGATAGTAGAAAGAACATTAGCCATGAACATGTAAGCTAAGAAGACATCAACACCTTAAGTGATGATCACATTGTGCATCATACTGCTAGAATTAACAATGAATCACATTAATAAGGATGAGTAATAGAAGTGCCTATCATCATTATGTCATTACATCATTCATCTATGAAAAGTCCCCTTGGAGGAGTGAAATTAAGTAAGTGATAAATTTCTGAGTGATCTGCCCATGAAGATTCCTAGTAAAGAAATTGAAGATGTCTTCTTGAAGAGAATTATGTTAGAACAGTTGAATTGAATATAAAGCAGCAATTATTCTGGAGTAGTCCTAGAAAGGAAAATGTCGTGACATTACTTTGAACAGAATGACAGAATAAGAAAAATGGTCAATAATGCCAAGATCAGATTCAGTATATTAATGATTGTTGTTGAGAACAGTGGAGAGCTCATTAATAGAAACTATGAAGGATGTTTTAACTATGGGTTCATGTGAGAGCTGAATCAAAAGTAGTATCAATGGGCATTTGGTACAAGTAGCATGCCTATCAGTAGAATATCAAGTATTATCAGTGGTGCAATGGTCTGGTATAGGTCCTCAGGATCAAGGGATTATGGAAAAAGTACATCAAGATAGTATCCCAGCGTTATCTGCATTTTAAAGCAAAAAAAAAAAAAAAGGGTCAATGAAAGGGCATAAGGTTCATTATTTTGTCTATACTTGAAGCATTATATTGAGAATTGAAGTAGTATCTATGTCTATATATAATTGCATGCCTTCCTGAATTTAGTACATATATCTTCAAGGCCTCTTTCTTTAGATTATTCATAAACTATGTGAAGTCTGGTGGATGAGATATCAATTAAACAACTTGAAGATGTTTTTGTTGGAAATCATCATGACAAAATTGTTAAAGTATCTTCAGCATAAAGGATTTGCTGGTAGTTCACCTTTAAAGAGAGATTCATCATTGAAATACATACCCCCTTATGTCATAAATAAAACTGCATGGTTGATAAGTGATACTGACCAATACATTGAATGTATCTAGCCTCAAGGGTTTGCTTTGAAAGTACATTGTACAAGCAGTAAAGTCATTTGGTCTCTTAGATCGAAAGATATCATCTAATCTCACAATATGCTGTAAACTCTGGCTTGACTCATTGATCACATTAGTAACAAGGACATTCAACTATTAAGTGTAATATCATTATCAGCATCCTAGCTCATACCATCACCAACAGGCAGGAAAAGTGGACCACAACTATAAAATATATATTGGCATCATCATCATAATTGAACAGGTTTTGTACTATAGATGTGTATTGCAGAAGAAGACATATTCCATCTACAATCTTCTTCAACAGATATGGATTTATAATGAGGATAATACTAGAGACTAAAGTATATTTGAAGCCTTCTCAATATTTTAGTTTTGATCTAATCATGCATCTTTGATTAGAAAAGGCTAGTTCAATGTGTTCTATGAAGTGTCATTATCTTCATTTAAGCGTTATACAAGTGAAAGGAGTCTGTGCTTTGGGATTGTATCAATTTACGGTGTATATTCAAGTTCAATAATCCTCAAATTGTTCTCTCAACAACTCTTGTACACCAGTCTGGAGGCCTAAACACAACTCAGAGAAAATAAATGCAAAGATAGAATCTATACGGAGAAATGTGCAACCCTTTGCCATTGATGTCAAAGGGGGAGGAAAAGCAAGTAATAGAAGAAAGGGTCTTCTAAAATGCAAGCAGAGGAAGACTTGGAGGAAGCATTGATTATTGGTGGATGTGTTGCCATCAATGCTAAAAGGGGAGACTGTTGGAAATGTTGTCATTGATGGCAAAGGAGATGGAAAAGGAGGAATACCTGAAACAGCAACAAGGCAAAGAGAGAAGAAAAGTAGCAGAGAGCCAGAGGCAACATAGAGGTAGCAGAGGCAGTAGAAAGAGAAGCAAGGAGTAGCATCAATCAAGGAGCAAAGGAAGCAAAGGCAATGAATTGAAGCAAAGGCAATGAATTCAAGCAGAGAGCTATTCAAGATGCAGGTCCTATGTGTTATTGATGGTGTGGTGTGCAATTATCTGTGCATTGATGATTTATTACATATGTCAGTCTATCAGGGTTTATAAACAGTTTTGAATAAACTCTGTGGTAAGGGTTTTAATGATGTTCTACAGATAGTTGAAGACAATCCATAAATTGTTGAGACAAGGTTGACTGTGAGATTGAGAATGAATATTCATTTTTGTAAATCCTATGAGTTCAAACCAATGCCAACCTAGAGGTAGATGGAATGGTTATTTAACTGTAAATAGAGGGACAAGGGTAGTGTAGTAGAAGGCCATCGAACTAAAACTTAGGCCAAGAAAGAAGACTTGCTGTAAGTATTGTGTGTAGAAATACTGAGCCTAAACTTCTGAGTTCTATCCCATTACTGTGTTATATGATGTGTGGATGAAGTTGATTATAAGATTTATTTGTTATATGTAACTGCGTGATTAATCTGAATGGTGTGAATCATATGCTTGAGGCATAAACTGGATAGGCTTAGCCCAACATTGAAATAACTACTGTATAAATATCTCAAAGAGGAAACCACACAACCTGTGGTGTATTCCCGGCGAATTGAGATTCGGCTTTGAAGTCGAATCGAAGTTCTTATGAAAAATCGGAAAAATGTAGGACAATGGATTTAGAAGCAAAGGTGAAAGGGTTTATATCACAATAGAATTGAAAGATTCAGTAACAGTCGATGAGGGCTTGATTCCTTTGATGTAACAGGCAGGCGATATTCATCTCTGAATTCGGGTATAGCTAGACCGTACGAAGAAACCTCCGTTTGAATTGAAGTCGGGTTGAGAATTGGTATAGCTGTGAAGAAATGGTTACATTTTAAATGGAACCGCTTGAGGAAGGAATAACGAAGAGAAGATGGAAATTCCTTCTAATAAGACGTTGAAGAATGGGCGGAACCCTGAGAGAAGGAGCGATCGGAACCACAAGGTGGAAAAGTAAAAGCGGTTTTGAGGAGTTAAAACCGGCAGTATCGCACTTTTGAAAAGTGGTAAATAAATTTTGTGAAAAAAACGCGATATATGCCTTTGGTCGACGCGTGGTGATAAGTGGTTTGGAAAAACCATTTATATTGCGCAATTTTGGAGAATTAACCTTCGTGCAGTTAATTTGCATGATATAGTGCGATAACCATTGGATTTGGGGTTGAAGCGCGATAATAGATCAACCGTTGGATGCGAAGGGTGAGTTAAGTGCTGGGCCCAGTTTCATCGCGTAGTTTCGAAGAAGTAACCTTTGTGCATCTTGGTAGCACGATCATCATCGGATGGGCGTATAACTAAGTTTGGAGTGCGAGAACATATCCACCGTTGGATCATGACTGAAATTGCATAGAGGTACATTTTATAAGTTGTTGTGGGCCCGAAAACGGTTATATATGTTATCACTTGGGTAATTCCAAAGGCGTGGTTTTGTTATAACATTCTAACATTGGCGGATGGATGTAACATATGTTCATATATTATAGTTGATATGCAATGTCACAAAAGGTGCGCGATGTATAAGGTTAACGTAAGCAAATATTGTGGGCCCAAGTGTTATCATATAAAGTCGGGGTTGGATATCAATTGAAATGTTGATGTATTACGGTTATAGAATGCCATACATTGTCTATTAGTGGGACCAAGTCAACCTTTGACCTCCCATAAAAAGTTTAATGTTTTCTGATGAAGTCTAAGGCTTATCAATTTTTTCTTAACATTTGATTTGGGGAACACATATATATGTGGAAATATGTATTATGGTTCGTCCATATGCATAAACGGATACGAAGTTTGGTTGATAAGTGTGGAGAGTGAATATATATGCGCACATAACGCGTTAGCATGTAAAAAGGTTTTATGTGTTAACCTAAGTTTATACCTCGGGCTTACGATATAATAGATGGAAGGTAAATTGCTATTGGGTTTAAACCACAGAGTTAAGATTGATGAGGCGGTTGGATTAGCCATTGGGGTTATAGCTTATAAGGGCGAACATTAAAGATATAAGGCTGAGATTAATTTGTTCAAAATAAATGAAGGAGAGAACCATTGGTTGGGTTTGATTAAATGAGCATATTATATGCTTCGTGGGGTTTTATAACCACCATACCTATAGACAGAAAGCTTCCGCATATTTTTATAATTGCCAGAATGTGAGTTAAATTGACTCAGATTTGAAATCTGGGGAATGTGGTTTTGATAACCATCAGATGTGAAAATAAAAGCCTCCACATACATTTATTTAATTTCTAGCACAGGGAAAATGAATGTAGAGGTATTTTAATATGCACAAGACTTTGAGATTTATTTGGGACTAAATTTGAAAAGCAGTTATATATATG
Organism: Pinus albicaulis; assembly: GCA_034641835.2. Taxonomy (NCBI): domain Eukaryota; kingdom Viridiplantae; phylum Streptophyta; class Pinopsida; order Pinales; family Pinaceae; genus Pinus; species Pinus albicaulis. The sequence goes on along the minus strand of CM076574.1, from coordinate 476,025,633 downwards.
GGAGATGCACAATTGCAGTGAATAGGTGAATATGCTCAGGAATGAAAATGTGGGTTTGACAGGTGCACATGCACAGGTGCACACAATTGCAATAAATAGCAGAGGTATGTAGAATAGTTACTTAACATCAGTAGAAAAGACAAAACCAGCAAAGCCAAAGGTTGGAAAAATGGCTGAGTGAAATTGATGTATGTAACTGAAAATGTGAATGTAAATGTTTAATTGATTTTATATTGTTTGTGATGCAAAGGAAAGTCTACGGAGGAAAAGAAATATTCCATTGTAATATTGAAATTTGTGCATTTTGTTATATTTTTTCTGAATGAGTTGGACAAAGAAATGAGAAGGCAGAAGTCAAAGAGTCATGGCTGTTCACTTTGAATTCCCTGTGGGATACAAACAGTCATGTGATGAACTCTATAAATGATATCACATTTATATGCCTAGAGATGTTAGAGAATGCAGAGATGAAGCAGTGAGGAAAAGAAGAAGGAGGAGCTGATAGAGAATCTGAGAAAATGCAGAGATGATGCAGGGCAAATAGGAAGGCTTATGCACAGCAGTGAAGATGGTACAGAACAGAGCTAATATCCACGTAAATCAACAAGTGTTTTTATGAAAGATTGAGGAAGTTGGAGCTTCCCTATCAAGTTGTAGCTTGATAGATGTCAATTGTAGCTGACTGAGGTAGGAGCCTCCTGTAGGTTGTAGCCTGCAGAAAATAGAGGAAGTTGGTGCTTCCATATAAAGTTGTAGCTTGATAGAAGTCAGTTGTAGCTGGCAGAGGTAGGAGCCTCCTATAGGTTGGAGCCTGCAGAAAATAGTTGGGAGTTGGAGCTTCCTTGCAAGTTGTATCTTGCAGAATTGAGGTTGGAGCCTCCTGTAGGTTGGAGCCTACAAAAAATCAGTGGTGAGAGGGAGTTGGAGCTTGCCTTTGCATCACAACAATAATAAGATGTGGTTTTCTCCCTTATGGGTTTCCACTTACATCTATTGTCTATGTGAATGATGTTTATGTGTTGATATGGTGTATCTAATCTGCTTAATACTTGCTGCTCACATATTTAGATTGTTGTTACATTATCTTAATACTTGCTGCTCACATATTAAGTTTGCTCTCATGTTAAGTTGTTCATGAAGTGAAGGTGTAAATAAGTTTTAAAGGAAAGTTTTAAAATCCCATGAATGTGTTAAACTGATTCACCCCCCCTCTCAGTTTAACTAAGGGTTCAACACCTTAATGGTGGTTTGTGGGGGAAGCCACATACTTCTTGGTGTGCACCAATGGCACCAATTGATACTTTCATGTTCACATCTTATGAGATGACTGTGGCAGCAAACAAGTGGCTAGTAAAGCACTTGTTATCTTTTTTTTTGAGGCAGGCATGGAATGCACTGCGCTGGTTCCTCATGTGGAACTATGATTCACTCTCCGGTTGCCATGTGGCAGCTTTTTTTCATTGTATTTTGCTTCCATATGTTACCGATGTTTGTAAACTCATGGGAGGCTTTGTTTGGAGAGTGGGCTTAGAGTTGAAGATGCCCATTGGGAGTATGATTCTACCCTTTTCACATGTTGTATGTTTTAGGAGAAACAATGGGCACACCATGATTTCCATGTCACTACTTTTCTCTTCATGTAGGAGGAGCTATTGAAAGAAAATGCATTGTTGGAGGAGGCACTTCATGGTTGATTCATTTTGTGGGGAGGCTTGGGCCAATTGTGGAGGCCATGAAATTTTAGCTCAATATCAACAACCCCCTCATACTTATCATAAATGGAGGGAAAAAATACTTGGATGGGAAAATATAAACTCCCCATTTAGCCACAGCATGTTGCATAGATCCGGGGTTGAGGACTGCTTTGTTGAGCTACCTAGGATGGCTCATTTCATCTGGATAATTGCATGGGTGAAGGATTCACTCATTGGGAATAAGGCTTCCCATGTTTTTCATCACTCCTACCTTGAGGAGGCCATTGAACAACAAGGAGATTTTCACTTGCATCTTCTATTATCTCATGATGTATACTTTGGTTTTACACAATTGGAGGGATACATGGAGGATAGATTTATGGCATACTTTGTGTTGGGCAGTGAAAAAGGTATGAAATCATTGTGTATTTCTCATTCTTTTACTATAGTCATACTCCTTTTTAACTTAGAAAGGTAATTTATTATAAGAATTATGGTAGAATTGGAAAGGTTTATGTTTATTGTAAAAAGACGACTAAAGATTTCTTTTTGTTGATAAAACAGGAATTAGATGAAGTGAATAGTTGTACCAAAGGTGAGGTTGAGATTAATGCAACTGGTGCTCCACCAGCGTTAAACCACATCCAGCCAAAGACAAGGAAATCCGAACACATTGCCAAGAAAAGGAAAGGGATAGCTCGACTTCGGTCAAAGTAAACCATATGATAACTAAATGAAGAGAAGTGAATCCCTCAGGATCCTTCGATCCTCAGGGATCACTGTTCAAACTCATCTTATTCCTCGTCTTATTCATCAAGGTCTGATATATAAGGCAACGCCTTCAGTAATTAAAAGAAAAGTCAGAAAAGTTCTCATATTCAAACATTTCCTCTGTAATATTATGTTTATTGACTCTCAGCTTTAAGAGAGCAGTCTCTGTAATACTTTATGTTCGATTAATATCAAAGACGTGTTTCGTTTCATCTCTTAAGTTCTGAAGTAGCCTAGCAGTATTTCATTGGTGCTAAGGGCCTGGCTCTTGTGGAATTACCTTGCTGTTTGTATTTCTAATCTTTACTTACTGTTGTGTGAGGTTGTGTTTAAGTTTCTTACGATTACAGAGTTGATTAATTGCTGTTGGATTGAATACAGATTTATTATAAGCATTAACGAACTGCACTGCTATTTTGTCATTTACAAGAAGTGTATTCGCTGTTTATTTACCTTGCTATCTTTATAAAGCTTTGATGTTCTATAATCAATTCTAGTTTCTTTTTTATTGATTTATGATTCATTATAATTGACTGTTGTGTAATATTGGTTTTCGACAAGATTGGAGTATTGAGATTAGTTGCTTAATCGTGTTTGTTAGGTCCCTATATTACTAGTTCAATTCATGTTGCTTTTCCATTTCTATTTATTGTCCATTTCTGATTCATAGCTTCAGATTAGAAGATAGATTGGTTACAGTTGCTCTAAATGCATAGGAATTATGACTTGCTGTTCCTTTCTAGCCTTTGAAGTTCCTTTCAGTTATTTTTATCAGCAAGTAGTTTGAGTTTGATTTCATTCCTATTGCTTTAAGAACAAGATCACCAACTATAGAGAACACTGGTTACTACTTCCAAGTTCCTAGATTGGTTATCTTGCCTCAGTGTGATTTCAGTTCCATCGATTTCTAAGGGAAAGAGTTACTGCCACTGTATCCTTGATCGATGGTTTGCAGATTGATGTAGTTAAGATTTCAGAGCATTTCATTTTATGTTACTGTAATTAGATTTATTTATAAGCATCCATTTACTCTTGTATTTAAGATTTTGTACTGCATCTTCATAGCATTACTCTTAGTTAATTTCAGCCTCAGACAGAGTACACTCTTGAAATAAAAAGTCGCTCCCAGATTGATGATTAATGTAGGCTAATTAGGTGTTTCAAAGGTACCTTTTTATGACCCAACATTTTGGCACCGTTGCCGGGGAGAGTGTATGCCATTTTCAGAGGAGTGATGCACAGCTGATTTTCTTCTACTTGCGAAGAATTGGGTATTAAAGACGAAAGGTAAGAACCTACGCACTGGGCAAGAAACACACTTGCTCACAGCTCACTTCACAACAGAAGTAGGTAAGCTTCTTTCTTTAGGCAAGAATGAAGGCTTGTTTTCTCTAATGAATAGACTAGCTAAGCAAAACAAAATTCCTCCGAAAATTGAAAAACCTAAGGGACCGGTGACCCTTGGACGGACAAATTTTATTGATGAAATCCTTAAAAGAACTGAATCTCAGCCATCAGTAGGATTTATAAAAGCTATCTCTAGACAGCCTACTAGTTCCCTTTAGGCTACAGAGTCACCATATGAAGCCTTTGCTAAGATACACAATCAAGCAGAGGGAATTGAGCAATATTCCCAAGAAATTGAGAATCCTTGCATAATTTCCCCTCAAGAAGGGAACTCTAGTAATCTCCATGAAGGAGAAGGGGAAACAGGAGAAACAGGAGATCCAACATCTCCTATTGAAATAACCCAACTAGTAAGTAGTCTAGATAAGGGAAGTGTTGTTAAACTCATTCAAAACCAAGGTCTTGAATCACCTCAAACAATAGGTCAACAAGGAATACTCATTGTTCCAGATAAGGGAAGTGCTGTCAAAGGCATTCCTACTCCTACTAGTCAGCCTAGAAATTCCTTGGAGATCCCAGAAGGATATTGGCACATCTTTGACCAAATGGCCCAGAAATTCCTTGGAGATCCCAGAAGGATATTGGCACATCTTTGACCAAATGGCCCAAAACCAAAATCATAACCAGCAGACACCCCAGCAAACCTCTACACTGCAATATCCTATAGTGGATACTGCAGTCAATGCACCTATGAAGGCCATTCCCCTTCAACATATTCCCACATTTCATGGCTTAACATCGGAAGATCCAAATGCATTTTTGTTTGAATTCAATGTGTTATGCATGGGATATGATTATACCACTGATCCCAAAAAACTAAAACTATTTCCTTCTGCATTAAAAGGATAAGCCTTATGATGGTTTATGGGATTAGGTGGGGGTGTCATAACTGATTGAGATCAGATGAAAGCTGCATTTTTAAAGAAGTATTAAGATTATTGTAGGTCTCGGGAAATAAAATATGAAATATTCCAAATGACAACAAAACCAAATGAAACCCTAGAAGAATATGTGGAACGGTTTCAATACAATCTTCAGAGATATCCTTATGCATCTTTACCCTTACTTGATAATGTTTTGAAAACTACATTAATTAGGGGAATAAAAGATCAATGGGTTGAAACATTGAACATTATGGGAAAAGGTGATATATATCAGGAAATTTATCCTAACATCATTGATTTGTGTATTAGGAGTTCGAGGGGCAACACAAGGCTAAAATCAACAGAACGTGATATGATTATAAGAGAAAATAAGACCCCTAATGAAGGTGTGACTCGTGCAGAGATTGGAAACCTGCTAGAAGATTTTAAGACAGATATACTTGGGACTCTAACAACGCAGTTTGACATCATGCAAGCCAAACAAAAGCAAGCAGAAGCAAAGAAAAATTTGGCGATATTTTGTCCTAGATGCAGGAAGAAACACAACCACAAAGAATGCCCGATGGATGTAATCAAATTTTGCACCATTTGCACGAAAGATCACCCTATAGAAGGATGTCCCTCGCTTCCTGGCCGAAAATCAGTTTATAAGGAGGCAGAAGAAGAATCAGAAGTGGTATGTCTGTTTAATCAGCGCCGACAATGGCAGCCACGACAATCAGGTATGCCAACTGATCCATTTTCTTCTTTTCAGCCTCCTCAATACAATGCTCAGAAATATAGTGGAATGTGGCAAAATCAACCACCTTTCCCCAATTGGTCACAATATCCATTCCCTACAACATCTTGGCCAAATCAAACAAATCAAACTAATTGGCCTAGTTTTCCTTTCTGCCCACCGTTTTGGCAAAATAATAACTATCCAACACAATGGTCCCCCTCTACTTTGCAAAGTCAGGCCTGGCAGTCAAACTGGCAAAGACCTACAAATCAGCCAGCTGGAACAATCCCTCTCTCTCAACCTACACTGCCAGCTCCCTATACAAACCCCTAGACCAACTTAAGACCAAACTCCTGGCCCAGCCCAACCCAAACCCAAACAATAGGCCAGTTCAATCTGTCCAAATAATGGAACCCCCAGAATTAGAAACTAAACTGAGGGAGTGTAATGACCTTCAATTAAGGTCTGGGCGCATAGTAGAAATAGAGAGAAACAATATTGTTCATATTGAAGATCTGTTACCTGTAGAAAAAACATTACAGAAAGAGAAGGAGGTTCAACAACAAAATCAAAAACAAGTAACAACTTCCTCTCCACCATTCCTAGAACGATTAATCATACTGCGCTCATTAGAACATCCTAATTTTGACCTTTTGGGATAATTAAAAAAATTTTGTATAAAAATCCCTTTCCTCCAAGCTATCCAAGAAATTCCTATATATGCAAAAACCATTAAGGAATTATGCATAAAGAAGCCAAAGAGGACAACAACCACCAATCCAACTGTCGAAATAGTCGGTACTTTATCTGACTTATTATCAGGAATGGAAGCACCCGTAAAGTATGAAGACCTAGGAAATCCCATAGTGATAGTGCAAATCCATGGGCAATTGTTTCCAAATGCCTTAGTTGATTTGGGAGCAAAAATCAATATCCTACAACCACCACGTGTCAAAAACTTGGCATTACATCACTAGAACCAACAACAACCTTATTGGAATTGGCTGACTGATCGGTAGTCAAACCAGAGGGTACACTACAAGATGTAATGGTATCTGTAGATTCCCGGGAATACCCTACTGACTTCCTGGTTATCAATCCAAAGAATCGGCTAGAAGGACACTCGTTAATCTTAGGTAGACCTTGGTTGGCAACTTCCGATGCTTATATTGGATGTCGACAAGGCAACATGACAATAACAAGGGGAAACTATGTCAAGAATTTAGCTTTATATCCCCCAGCCTAACCAAGCCTATCAATAATCAAAACAAGAGAACAACCTGTATCATATCTTATGAAAAGTATGAGATCACCTCTAACTATAGAAAATGCTCTTGATTTTAAAGACCAAACAGAGGATGATATCATCAATAGTTTTATTAATAAACCAAAAATCAAATCCCATCTACAATGTTACGTGATCAAGGAAGCATTTGATAATAAGGAAGAAGAATATCCTTTGAAAGACATTCCTGATCATGTAATACCCACTACTTATGTGTACAATAGCAAGATTGTAGAGATTGAGCTGGAAAAAACTCTAAACATTAACAAAAATCTCACTGCTGAACAAGAAGAGAAGTTGGTCCAATTATTACGAAAATAAAAAGCAGCCTTTGCATGGGATTATCCAGACATGAAGGGAATTGACCCCCAATTGTGTACACACCACATCTATATTGAAAAATATGCAAGACCCATTCGCCAACCCCAAAGAAGACTAAACCCTCACCTTAAAGATATTGTGAAAGCTAAATTACAAAAGTTATTGGATGTTAATTTCATCTACCCAATATCTGATAACAAGTGGGTCTCTCCATTATTATTGGTGATTTATCTGGTCACCAAGCCAGCACAATGGCCTCCATTATGACATTTAACAAGCACTTCCTCAGCATAAAGGACAATGGTTCCAAGGGTGAGAAAGCAACTCTGTCAAGGTTATGGACACCTGTGGGCAATAGAGCTCTACTGATGGTAATGGAGTCACATTTATACACATCAATAGTCATATTAAACCCTTTTTCCTATATCTCTATTTAAATATCAAATGAAAATATGAATCCTTAACCTTTGATTTCGAACCTATTATACATGAAAATCATTATAAATCGATCATATTCGTTTGAAGTGGGTAATAAACGCATCTGTACCTATGTTTATCTTAAGCTGTCCCTTATCCTTATATTTGAATCATTACAAAATGATTTTATATCTATTTACGATTTATCACACGCATTGATTTCAGTAATTGCTATAATTTGATTGAATGTATCATAATTATATCTGCTTTTTCTTGCTGTACAACTGTTGTGCCACACTTTCCTCTCTTTTGACGGTCAAGGATGACCTATTATCCTTCAGGGGGGGGCAGGTGTCTGCATGCAGATCAAATCTCGATATTTCTTTACCTGTATGCAAACCAAAACCCTGTATTCTAGGGAATAACAAAAATTTAACAACATTATTTCAATTCATAGTGCTTTGCTGTTCCATTGCAATCACTCTGTGTTTGGAAATAACTAACAGTGTGCAGAGACAATGGGAGGACGACCAATTCACAGTGAGCCACAGGTGCTAGTTGTTTCTGATGCTGCACGAGAGATTTTGGAAAGATATGGACCTAACTGAAGGCACGACTGATATGGACCAAAACCCTGTTGAGAAAACAGGTTCAGATAAAGGAACAACTATTCCATTAAAAAAGAGGAAGAAAGTAACTGAGATTGAAAAGCTTCGCAGGGAACGAATGAAGCTTCACAGACTCGTGGAATAGCTTAGGCAAACCATTAGGGTTCTGAGAATGAAACAAATGCCTAAGTGAGCCCCCAAGTTTCAGAAGCCATGCCTGAGCCTAATTATGGAGATACGGAACAACAAACAATTGTTCCAACACAAGCTATTCCAGAGGGACCCGCTTCAAGTGAAAACATAAAAGCTAGTAGTCAGAATACTTTTAGTGACCCCACATTAGCCAGACTGCAAGAGGAGTTGGCACAGGCTCGGATGGAAAGGCAAAGGTTGGAAGAAGACACTGTACCTAGGAAGAGATATCAAGAGTTGCAGCAACAGATGAAAATTATCCATGAAGCAGAAACTGAAGCTCACGAGAAGTGTCGAAAAGCAGAGGAGAAGGCTGAAAAGGTAATGAATAAATTAAAACTAGCCCACAATCCCATTTGGACACTGGCTGAATTTATGACTGATATTCCTTAGCCTCAGATGGTCCATAAAATCTATAAGCATTTTTACTAGAAAGATATTTACAGCTAAATATTAAGGCAGTTAGGGCAGGAAAATCTATAGAGCTAAAAACTATAGATGACTTTGTATCATGTTGCAAACTTTATGGGGTTAAAGTACAGCGCCCTTTGTGTGAATTTTATTTGCATAATATAATACTTGAAAACAATTGTGAATCAAATCCTAGCCCTTTTGTGGGAGATGTCCAACATCAGGCATTTATTTCTTTTGCTGTAAATAAATTAAAATGGCTTAAATCCTATAACGCTTTTCAAAGGCAAGAAAATGAATTAGATTTGTAGGTTAGGAGTGAACCTCAGAACCCATTTCAATTTTGGGCTAGGAAGAAAAGTTTGATGACAAAGAAAGGTGTTATCCAAGCAATGGGGCCTGTCCACAAATCAATTATCTTAAATGGGACAGATTATTTCTTATCCATTAGAAACCAGGCTTATATAGCAGCTAAGGTTCGGTGGAGAATTTTCAATCAGAATGTGCAAAATAGGGAACCATTTAATTATAAAAACTTTGGGCTAGCTGCAGACCGCTTGGTTTCCTATAGTCATCTCATTTTAAAAGAAGAACCATTCTGGCTAGGGTGTAGGTTCCAAAGCCCCATTGCATGGTATCCTACTATAGACTACAAAGCCATTTACAAACTACCTGAAGGGCAGACAGAACATGTTTTTGAAGCATTAGCTGCACTGCATGGTTTTAGGTCTTTTGATGAAAAACCTTATCCGGCTTATTCTTTGACTGCTCTCCATGTGAACTATAGTTTTCATGAGGACATGAAAAAGGCAAGGGGGTATGTTGGGCAGTTAAAAAGGTATGAAATCATTGTGTATTTTCTCATTCTTTTACTATAGACATACACTTTTTTACCTTAGAAAGGTAATTTATTATAATAATTATGGTAAAATTGGAAAGGTTTATGTTTATTGTAAAAAGATGACTAAAGATTGCTTTTTGTTGATAAAACAGGAATTAGAAGAATTGAACAGTTGTACCAAAGGCGATGTTGAGATTAATGCAACTGCTACTCCACCAGCGTTGAACCACATCCAGCCGAAGACAAGGAAATCCAAACGCATTGCCAAGAAAAGGCAAGGGACAGCTCGGCTTCGGTCAAAGTAAACCAGATTATAAATAAACGAAGGGAAGTGAATCCCTCAGGATCCTTCGATCCTGAGGTATCGTTGTTTAAACTCATCTTATTCCTCGTCTTGTCCGCTAGGGTCTATTATATAAGGCAACGCCTTTGGTGATTAAAGAAGTCGGAAAAAAGTTCTCATATTAAAACATTTCCTCTGTAATATTGTGTTTATTGACTCTCGGCTTTAAGAGAGCAGTCTCTGTAATACTTTATGTTCAATTAATATCAAAGACATGTTTCATTTCATATCTTAAGTTCTGAAGTAGCCCAACAGTATTTCACTGGCGCTAAGGGCCTGGCTCTGGTGGAATTACCTCGTTGTTTGTATTTCTAATCTTTGCTTACTGTTGTGTGAAGTTGTGTTTAAATTTTATTACGATTACAGAGTTGATTGACTACTTTTGGATTGAACACAAATTCATTGTGATCATTAACGAATTGCATTGCTATTTTATCATTTGCAGGAAGTGCATTCGTTGTTTATTTACCTTGCCATTGTTATAAAGATTTGTTGTTCTATATTCAATTCTGAATTGTTGTTCTATTGGTTTACGATTCTTTATGATTGTTTCATGGTATTGGTTGTCGACAGGGTTGAAGTATTGAGATTAGTTAAGTTTATAATTGTTGTTCAATTCATGTTGCTGTTTCATTTCTGTTTATTGTGCATTTTGATTCATAGCTTCAGATTAGCAGACAGATTGGTTACAGTTGTTGTGAATGCATAGGAATTACGAGTTTTTGTTCCTTCCTAGCCTTTGAAGTTCCTTTCAGTTATTTTTATCAGCAAGTAGTTTGAGTTTGATTTCATTTCTATTACTTTAAGAACAAGACCACCAACTGTAGAGAACACTGGTTACTACTTCCAAGGAACTCGGCATTGGTTTTGCTGCCTTGTATTTCCTGTTTTACTCATTTCTAAAAGAGTTACCCACTTATCTCGACGATGGTTTTGCGTACTGATGTAGTTAAGATTTTGTTATCACGTACATACTGTAATTAGATTTCTTTACAAGCATCTGTTTACTCTTGTATTCAACATTTTGTACTACATCTTCATAGCATTACTCTTATTTAATTGCAGCCTCAGACAGAGTACACTCTTGAAATAAAAAGTCGCTCCCGGATTGATAATTAATGTAGGCTAATTAGGTGTTTCAAAGATACCTTTTTATGACTCAACATTTTGGCGTTGTTGTCGAGGAGAGTGTATGCCATTTCAAAGGAGTGATGCACAGCTGATTTTCTTCTGCTTGCTAAGAATTGGGTATTAAAGACGGAAGGTAAGAACCTGCACATTGGGAAAGAAACACACTTGCTCACAGCCCGCTTCACAGTAGAATTAGGTAAGCTTCTCTCTTTAGGTAGGAATTAAGGCTTGTTTTCTTGAATGAATAGACCAACTAAGCAAAATAAAATTCCTCCTAAAATTAAAAAACCTAAGGGACTGGTGACCCTTGGGCGGAAAACTTTTATTGACGAAATCCTTAAAAGAACTGAATCTCAGCCATCAGTAGGATTTAGAAAAGATATCTCTAGACAACCTAATATTTCCCTTCATGCTACAGAGTCACCATCTAAAGCCTTCGCTGAGATACATAGTCAAACAGAGGGAATTGAGCAAGATTCCAAAGAAATTGAGAATCCCTGCATAATTTCCACTCAAGAAGGGAACTCTAGTAATCTCCGTGAAGGAGAAGGGGAAACAAGAGAAACAAGAGACCCAAAATCTCCTATTGAAATAGCCCAACTAGTAAGCAGTCCAAATAAGGGAAGTGTTGTTAAAATTATTCAAAACCAAGGTCCTGAATCACCTCAAACAGTAGGTCAACAAGGAATATTTATTGTTCCAGATAAGGGGAGTGCTGTCAAAGCCATTCCTGCTCCTCCTAGTCACCGTAGAAATTCCTTGGAGATCCCAGAATGATATTGGCACATCTTCAACCAAATGGCCCAGAACCAAAATCAGAATCAGCAGACACCCTAGCAAACCTCTACGCTGCAATATCCTATAGTATATACTGCAGTCAATGCACCTATGAAGACCATTCCCCTTCAACATATTCCCACATTTCATGGCTTAACATCAGAAGATCTAGATGCATTTTTTTTTAATTCGATGTGTTATGCAGGGGATATGATTATACCACCGATCCCCAAAAATTAAAACTATTTCCTTCTACATTAAAAGGAGTAGCCTTACGATGGTTTATGGGATTAGGTGGGGGTATCATAACTGATTGGGATCTGATGAAAGCTACATTTTTAAAGAAGTATCAAGATTATTGCAGGTCTAGGGAACTAAAAGAAGAAATATTCCAAATGACAGCAAAACCAAATGAAACCTTGGAAGAATATGTGGCACGATTTCAATACAATCTTCAGAGATCTCCTTATGCATCTTTACCCTTACCTAATAATGTGTTGAAAACTACATTAATTAGGGGAATGAAAGATCAATGTGTTGAAACATTGAATATTATGGGAAAAGGTGATATATATTAGGAAATTTATGCTGACATCATTGATTTGTGTATCAGGATTTTGAGGGGCAACAGGAGGCTAAAATCAACAGAACGTGATATGATTACAAGAGAAAACAAGACCTATAATGAAAGTGTGACTCATGAAGAGATTGGAAATATGCTAGAATATTTTAAGACAGATATACTTGGGACTCTAACAACACAGTTTAAAATTATGCAAGCCAAACAAAAGCAAGTAGAAGCAGAGAAAAATTTGGCAATATTCTACCCAAAATGCAGAAAGAAACACAGACATAAAGAGTGCCCATTGGATCTGATCAAATTCTACACCATTTTCATGAAAGATCACCCTACAGAAGGATGTCCTTCACTTCCTAGCCTAAAAGCATTTTATAAGGAGGTAGAAGAAGAATCAGAAGTGGTATGTCTACTTAATCAGCGCCAACAATGGCAGCCATGACAATCAGGTATGCCAATTGATCCATTTTATTCTTTTCATCCTCCTCAATACAATGCTCAGCAATATAGTGGAATGTGGCAAAATCAACCACCTTTCCCCAATTGGTCACAACAGCCATTCCATACAACATCTTCGCCAAATCAATCAAATCAAAATAATTGGCCTAGCTTTCCTTTCTGCCCACCGTTTTGGAAAAATAATAACTATCCTACACAATGGTCCCCCTCTACTTCCCAGAGTCAGGCCTGGCAGTCAAACTGGCAAAGACCTACAAATCAGCCAGCTAGAACAATCCCTCTCTCTCAACCTACACTGCCAGCTCCCTATACAAACCCCCAGACCAACTTAAGACCACAACTCCCAACCCAGCCCAACCCAAACCCAAACAATAGGCCAGTTCAGTCTGTCCAAATAATGGAACCCCCAGAATTAGAAACTGAACTGAGGGAGTGCAATGACCTTCAATTAAGGTCTGGGCGCATAGTAGAAATAGAGAGAAACAATAATGTTCATATTGAAGATCCGTTACCTATAGAACACACATTACAGAAAGATAAGGAGGTTCAACAACAAAATCAACAACAAGTAACAACTTCCTCTCCGCCATTCCCAGAACAATTAATCATACCACGCCCATTAGAACATCCTAATTTTGATCTTCTGGGAGAATTAAAAAAATTGTGTATAAAAATCCCTCTCCTCCAAGCTATCCAAGACATTCCTATATATGCAAAAACCATTAAGGAATTATGCATAAAGAAGCCAAAGAGGAGAACAACCACCAATCCAACTGTCCAAATAGTCGGTACTTTATCTGACTTATTATCAGGAATGGAAACACCCGTAAAATATGAAGACCCAGGAAATCCTATAGTGACAGTGAAAATCCATGGGAAATTGTTTCCAAATGCCTTAGTTGATTTGGGAGCAGCAATCAATATCCTAACAACCACCACCTGTCAAAAACTTGGCATTACATCGCTAGAACCAACAACAACCTTATTGGAATTGGCTGACTGATCGGTAGTCAAACCAGAGGGTACACTACAAGATGTAATGGTATTTGTAGATTCCTGGGAATACCCTAATGACTTCCTGGCTATCAATCCAAAGAATCGGCTAGAAGGACACCCGTTAATCTTAGGTAGACCTTGGTTGGCAACTGCCGATGCTTATATTGGATGCCGACAAGGAAACATGACGATAACAAGGGGAAACTATGTCAAGAATTTAGCTTTATATCCCCCAGCCCAACCAAGCCTATCAATAATCAAAACAAGAAAACAACCTGTATCATATCTTATGAAAAATATGAAATCACCTCCAACTATAGAAAATTCTTTTCATTTTAAAGACCAAACAGAGGATGATATCATCAATATTTTTATTAATAAACCACAAATCAGATCCCATCTACAATGTCACATGATCAAGGAAGCATTTGATAATAAGGAATAAGAAGATCCTTTGAAAGACAATCCTGATAAAGTAATACCCACTACTTCTGTGTACAATAGCAAGATTGTATAAATTGAGCTGGGAAAAACTCTAAACATTAACAAAAATCTCACTGTTAAACAAGAAGAGAAGTTGGTCCAATTATTACGAAAATACAAAGTAGCCTTTGCATGGGATTATCCAGACATGAAGGGAATTGACCCCCAATTGTGTACACACCACATCTATATTGAAAAAGATGCAAGACCCATTCACCAACCCCAAAGAAGACTAAACCCTCACCTTAAAGATATTGTGAAAGCTGAATTACAAAAGTTATTGGATGTTAATTTCATCTACCCAATATCTGATAGCAAGTGGGTCTCTCCATTAGTAGTGGTGCCGAAGAAGAATGGAAAGTGGAGGATATGTGTAGATTACCATGAACTTAACAAGGCAACACAAAAAGACCACTTTCCCCTTCCTTTCATTGATCGGGTATTAGACACATTGGCAGGGAAGAAATTTTTTTCCTTCCTCGATGGCTTCAATGGGTACAATCAAATCCAAATTGCCCCTGAAGACCAAGACAAAACTACTTTTACCTGTCCATGGGGGACATTTTCCTACCGATTCTTACCTTTTGGCCTATGAAATGCCCCTGCAACATTCCAAAGGGCCATTCTCAGCATCTTTGCAGACTTGATAAATGAAGGGCTCGATGTATATATGGATGATTTCATAGCTTATGTAGATGATTTTGAGCCAGCATTAGAAAA
Source organism: Pinus albicaulis (assembly GCA_034641835.2). Taxonomy (NCBI): domain Eukaryota; kingdom Viridiplantae; phylum Streptophyta; class Pinopsida; order Pinales; family Pinaceae; genus Pinus; species Pinus albicaulis. The sequence goes on along the minus strand of CM076574.1, from coordinate 476,010,595 downwards.
TTTAGAAAATTTGTTGCAAAGATGTATTGACACTAGGCTTTTTTTAAGCCATGAAAAGTGTCATATGATGATGACCGAAGGAGTTATCTTAAGGAATTATATTTCAGCAGCTAGAATTCAGGTGGACCCAGCTAAAATTCAGATAATTTTGTTAATACCCACACCCACCACACAAACAGAGGTATGTAGCTTTCTTGGATTTTCTGGTTATTATAGGAGATTTATAGAACATTATTCTCGAATAGCTGCACCTTTATATGCACTAACTGGAAATGTTGATTTTATTTGGATAGATAAATGTGACAATGCCTTCAACGATCTGAAAAAGCTTGTTTCAACAGCCCCAGTGTTGAGAGGCCCAAATTGTAATGTGCCATTCCAAATTTCATCCGATGCCTCAGACACAGCAATTGGAGTAGTACTTGGGCAGGAGGAAGACAAGAAACCATATGCAATCTATTATATTAGCAAAAATCTATCCCCTGCTGAATTAAATTATACTGTGACTGAGAAGGAATTTTTAGTTGTAGTGCATGCTATAAATAAGTTTAGACATTATATAACTGGGTATCCTGTAGTACTATATACTGAGCACTCTGCCATTAAATTTCTAGCAAATAAACCTGTTACAAATGGAAGAGTGACAAGATGGTTGATTTTACTGCAGGAATTCGACATTACAATCAAAGATCGACCTAAGAAATAGAACCCTGTAGCTGAATTTCTGTCAAGAATGCCAAAGCCAACAGATACAGAAGCAGTTGAATATCACTTCCCATATGAACATATGTTCATTGTTACTGTCAGAACACCGTGGTATGCTGATATAGAAAATTATTTGGCAATAGGTAAATTACCTAAACATTTATCCCTTAATGAACGAAAACAGATAATACAGCGTAGTACCTGATTCTCTTAGATTGGGGGCTACCTATTTCACACAGGGGGAGATATGCAGATAAGAATATGTGTCCGGGAGGACAAAGTATTTGATATTTTGAAAGCATGCCATGATGGCCAATGTGTCGGGAATTTTGCAGATCGTAGAACTACCCATAAGGTTTTACGAATAGGCTATTATTGGCCTACCATCTTTAAAGATGCCAAAAAATTCGTGCAGGCCTGTGATAGCTGCTAAAGGGCAGGTCGCCCTGGGCAGTCTGATGAAATTCCTTTGAACCCTCAACTAATGATTGAACCATTTGAACGCTGGGCACTTGATTTTTTTGGCCCTATTAGCCCTCCCTCAAACCAAAAAACATATATCCTGGTTGCAACCGAATATGTCACTAAGTGGGTTGAAGCTGAGGCAGTCTCAAAAGCTACAGAGGATTTTGTAATATAGTTTCTTTTCCAAATCTTTGTGCGATATGGCCTCCCAAGGGACATAATCACAGATGGAGGACCACAGTTTGTAGGTAATAAATTAGCTGAAACACTACAAAACTACCACATTCAGCACAAGATTACAAACCCATACCACCCACAGGCCAATGGCCAAGTAGAGAGCATGAACAAAGTGATTGAATCTATATTGACAAAAACCGTTGCCTCACATAGATGAGATTGGGCCTACAGATTGCCATAAGCATTGTGGGCATATCGAACAATGTGGAGACCCACTACGGGATATTCACCATATCAATTGGTATTTGGAAAAGAACCCATCTTTCCAATATAATTTGAAATTCAGACATTAAGAACAGCTCAAAAGGTGGGTCTAGATCTAAATAAAGCCCGGGCCAAAAGACTGTAGCAAATTAATGAGTTAGATGAAATTAGGCTCTCTTCTCTTCAGCACATAGCGTTAATTCAACAACAGAGAGAAAAATGGCATGGCGCCCTTATCAAAGAAAATATCTTCCATGAAGGAGACTGGGCACTCCTATATGATTCTAGGTTTCAGGATTTTCCAGGGAAACTCCAAACACGATGGCTTGGACCCTATGAAATAAAAAAAGTGCATAATAATGGCACTATTACATTAGCCACCATTGATGGATATGGATATTCCTTTAAGGTAAACGGTCATCGAGTACGATTGTATCCTAAACCGCTTACCCGAGAATCCTTTTAACAACAATTACGGGAAGATTCTACCATGAAAATTCTGGTTGAAGGGTATAACTCCTCCTTGGCACTAGTTTATTAAATCATTTCTTTTTAAAATTTTGTATATAAAGATTGTTCATTTATTTGGATTGTTTATTTTATGGAATTCGTTTTTTTCAAATCTCTATTTATTTCGTTTATTTTGAGTTTTTGTTGTTTGTTTCATGGAATTCTGTTTTTTTCAAAAACCATGTTTATTTTTCCTGTTTTGAGACTTTGTTGTTCCTTTCTAAAGGAACAACACTTCTGTTGTTCCTTTCGGAAGGAACAGTAGTTCTGCAGATTTTTTTCGTTGTTCCTTTCGGAAGGAACAACAGTTCCGCAGATTGTTTTTGCTGTTCTTTTTAAAGGAACAACACCTTTTGAGTAGATTGTTTTTTTGTTTTAGATTAGCATTTTGAGAATTTTTTATGACTCTTCTAAAGGAAAACATATTATTCATATACAATCATACAAATTAAAGCTTACTGTAATCAGCAAATCAAAAGAAATCGTCATTTTTAAGAAAGTTGTTTAGTAATGATAAGAAAAACAGGAAAAAGGGACATAATCAATAACATGATTTTGCTGCCTTATTACCACTAAATTAATCTGATCGATTATGCTTATCATGTTGGTTCTTCCCATATGTTATAAATTTCTTTGATTTTTATTTATGGAGTAGGAATAAGGGCATATTATTTTCTATTGAGATGTTCAAACTTCTTCCACCATCCCTACTCTTAAGGAGTGTTGAGCCATCCTTTATGTATAAGTAGGAAAGTGCTATATGAAAAAGAAAATATTTACATAGTTCACTAATAATTTTATGATTTGGCAGATGGAGGATAGGGGGTCTCATCAAGAGCCAGCCTACCATGATCATAAGGAAGTCAGTGAAGTGGCATTCCCATCATGGCCACCAAACCAGGGATATGGTCCAATGGACAATTGAAAAAATTAAGGAAGTCCTTGGAACAGGAGGTCTCATCACGAGTCGGCCTGCCCACTTTTCACTTCTTCCCAGTGAATGGCATTGTGATTTATCTGGTCACCAAGCCAGCACAATGGCCTCCATTATGACATTTAACAAGCACTTCCTCAGCATAAACAAAGGACAATGGTTCCAAGGGTGAGAAAGCAACTCTGTCAAGGTTATGGACACCTATGGGCAACAGAGCTCTGCTGATGGTATTGGAGTCACATTTATACACATCAATAGTCATATTAAACCCTTTTTCCTATATCTCTATTTAAATATCAAATGAAAGTATGAATCCTTAACCTTTGATTTCGAACCTATTATACATGAAAATCATTATAAATCGATCATATTAGTTTGAAGTGGGTAATAAACGCATCTGTACTTATGTTTATCTTAAGCTGTCCATTATCCTTATATTTGAATCATTACAAAATTATTTTATATCTATTTACGATTTATCACACGCATTGATTTCAGTAATTGGTATAATTTGATTGAACGTATCATAATTATGCCTGATTTTTCTTGCTGTACAACTGTTGTGCCACACTTGCGTCTCTTTTGACGGTTGAGGACGACCTATTATCCTTTAGGGGGGGGCGGATGTCTACATGCGGATCAAATCTCGATATTTCTTTACCTGTATGCGAACCAAAACCTTGTATTCTAGGGAATAACAAAAATTTAACAACATTATTTCAATTCACTGTGCTGTGCTGTTCCATTGCAATCACTCTGTCTTTGGAAATAACTAACAGTGTGCAGAGACAATGGGAGGACGACCAATTCGCAGTGAGCCACAGGTGCTAGTTGTTTCTGATGCTGCACAAGAGATTTTGGAAATATTGGGATGGATTACAGTTGTTCCAACACAAGCTATGCCAGAGGGAACCACTTCAAGTGAAAACATGCAAGCTATTAGTCAGCATACTTTTAGTGACCCGACACTAGCCAGACTCCAAGAGGAGTTGGCACAGGCTCGAATAGAAAGGCAAAGGTTGGAAGAAGACATTGTCCCTAGGAAGAGATATCAGGAGTTGCAGCAACAGATGAAGACTATCCATGAAGCAGAAGCTGAAGCTCACGAAAAGTGTAGAAAAGCAGAGGAAAAGGCTGACAAGGTAATGAATCAATTAAAACTAGCCTACAAAACGAATGGACACTCTCTGCTCATTGTACACTGATGTCTTAGCCTGTAGATGCGCTACCAAAAACTATGCTTTATTTTTACTAGAAAGATATTTACAGCTAAATATTAAGGCAGTTAGGGTAGGAAAGTCTATAGAGCTAAAAACTATAGATGACTTTGTATCATGCTACAAACTTTATGGGGTCAAAGTACAACGCCTTTTGTGTGAATTTTATTTTCATAATCTAATACTTGAAAACGATTGTGAATCATATCCTAGCCCTTTTGTGGGAGATATCCAATATCAGGCATTTATTTCCTTTGCTGTAAATCAATTAAAATGGCTTAAAGCCTATAATGCTTTTCAAAGGTAGGAAAATGAATTAGATTTGTGGGTTAGGAGTGAACCTCGGGACCCACTTCAATTTTGGGCTAGGCAGAAAAGTTTGATGACAAAGGAAGGCATTATCCAAGCATTGGGGCCTGTCCATAAATCGATTATCTTAAATGGGACACATTACTTCTTATCCATTATAAACCAGGCTTATATAGTAGCTAAAGTCCGGTGGAGAATTTCCAATCAGAATGTGCAAAATAGGGAACCATTTAATTATAAAAACTTTGGGCTAGCTGCAAACCGCTTGGTTTCCTATAGTCATCAATTTTAAAAGAAGGACCATTCTGGCTAGGGTGTAGGTTCCGAAGCCCCATTGCATGGTATCCTTCTACAGACTACAAAGCCATTTACAAACTACCCAAAGGATAGACAGAACATGTTTTTGAAGCATTAGTTGCACTGCATGGTTTTAGGCCTTTTGACGAAAAACCTTATCCGGCTTATTCTTTGACTGCTCTCCATGTGAACTATAGTTTTCATGAGGACATGAAAAAGATTAAGCAGGGGGGTATGTTGGGCAGTGAAAAAGGTATGAAATCATTGTGTATTTTCTCATTCTTTTACTATAGTCATACTCCTTTTTACCTTAGAAAGGTAATTTATTATAAGAATTATGGTAGAATTGGAAAGGCTTATGTTTATTGTAAAAAGATGACTAAAGATTTCTTTTTGTTGGTAAAACAGGAATTAGATGAAGTGAACAGCTAAACCAAAGGCGAGGCTAAGATTAATGCAACTGCTGCTCCACTAGCGTTAAACCACATCCATCCAAAGACAAGGAAATCTGAACGCATTGCCAAGAAAAGGCAGGGGACAGCTCGGCTTCGGTCAAAGTAAACCATATGATAACTAAATGAAGAGAAGCGAATCCCTTAGAATCCTTCGATCCTGAGGGATCACTGTTCAAACTCATCTTATTACTTGTCTTGTCCATCAGGGTTTGATATATAAGGCAACGCCTTTAGTAATTAAAAGAAAATTCAGAAATTTTCTCATATTCAAACATTTCCTCTGTAACATTATGTTTATTGACTCTTGGCTTTAAGAGAGCAGTCTCTGTAATACTTGATGTTCGATTAATATCAAAGACACATTTCGTTTCATCTCTTAAGTTCTGAAGTAGCCCAACAGTATTTCACTGGCGCTAAGGGCCCGACTCTGGTGGAATTACCTTGCTGTTTGTATTTCTAATCTTTGCTTACTGTTGTGTGAATTTGTGTTTAAGTTTCTTATGATTACAGAGTTGATTGATTGTTGTTGGATTGAATACAGATTTATTATAAGCATTAACGAACTGCACTGCTATTTTATCATTTGCAAGAAGTGTATTCGATTTTTATTTACCTTGCTATCTTTATAAAGCTTTGCTGTTCTGTAATCAATTCTAGTTGTTGTTCTATTGATTTATGATTCGTTATAATTGACTGTCGTGTAATATTAGCTATCGACAGGATTGGAGTATTGAGATTAGTTGCTTGATTTCGTTCAGATTATTGCTATTCAATTCATGTTTTTGTTCCATTTCTGTTTATTTTCCATTTCTGATTCATAGCCTCAAATTAGTAGATAGATTGGTTACAGTTGATGTGAATGCATAAGAATTACGAGTTGTTTTTCCTTTCTAGCCTTTGAAGTTCCTTTCAATTATTTTTATCAGCAAGTAGTTTGAGTTTTATTTCATTCCTATTGATTTAAGAACAAGACCACCAACTGTAGAGAACACTGGTTACTGCTTCCAAGTTCCCAGATTTGTTATCTTGCCTCAGTGTGATTTCAGTTGCATCGATTTCTAAGGGAAAGAGTTACTGCCACTGTATCCCTAATCGATGGTTTGCATATTGATGTAGTTAAGATTTTAGAGCATTTCCATTTATGTTACTGTAATTAGATTTCTTTACAATCATCCATTTACTCTTGTATTTAAGATTCTGTACTACATCTTCATAGCATTACTCTTAGTTAATTTCAGCCTCAGACAGAGTACACTCTTGAAATAAAAAGTCGCTCCCGGATTGATGATTAATATAGGCTAATTAGGTGTTTCAAAGATACCTTTTTATGACCCAACACTTTGATGATATATGGTGGGGTCTATTGATGAGGAGGCCACAAGAAGAGGAGGAATTTTTCTCTACCTTTCAGTTGCTTGAGGACAAGCAACATTTTGAAGGGGGAGGGCTGTAATGTTCCCAATTTTTAGCCTCAAGCTAAAAGGAACATTAAAGTTAGCAGTATTTTATTTAGTTAAATAAAATGAGGAAGGAGGCCCCATAATCTTTAAAAAGGAAGGATAAACACTCCTCATGTGAAAGGAGGAAGAATAAAGCAACTGATTTGAGCACCCCATGGTGTGAACAAGATTGGATCATGCTTGATCTAGTCATTTTGACCAAAGTCAACTAAGTTGTCTAGATACATTGGATCTTCTGGGACAACACAGTTTGAGTGGAGGACAACTTGCATTAGTTGGGACGCACATGTGGATGGGTCCCATGGTGGAGAGGATAATTTATATATATGAAGAAGAGGATAGCCATTTATATTCATGCTTGATTATTATTTGCTTGGTCTGTTGAGACTACACTCCTCTTGCTGTTTAGCAAGAGTGCAGTGCTGCATAGAACTAGGGTGTTCCCGGTCGGGAATCCATACCTCATCCTCAGGGAAGGAGAGGTTCTAGAGCTGCATTTTCTCATTCCAGATTTGGCCAAAGCTACCTCCTTCAGTCACAGCGTTATTCCTGGAGCAGGATAACTTTGTGTTGTAGGGTGCAGCAACAGAGGAGCTCTTGAGTTGTTCCTTAGCTTGTTTTTCAATGGAGGGATTAGCTATTCATTGGAGGATCAGTGAGGAGGAATCCCGGGCAGATTTCCATATCATTGGCATCAGGCTAACCATCCATCTTCCCTCACAACGCAGTCTCCAGCTAGATCTGTGTTATTTTACAGGTAGTTGCTGGGAGGGTCATTAGAGCTCATCAGGAGGAGTTTTTTCTAAGTAAAGGGATCAACCTTTTGCTTAAGATTCACCATCATAAGAGGGCATCATAATATCAGATTTTCTACAGCCTCATTTCCTATTTTGATTTAGTTGCGTTGACAAGTTAATTGTCACAGTGTACATTCTCCAGCATTTCTAGCAATCTCTCCTAGATTGGCTAGAAATCTTGTATTGAAGCCCATTCTTCTATTCTTGGGCATTTCTTTGTATTCCTCAGCCTCATTATCATTTTTTATGTATTCAAAAGCTACTACTCTCATAGAGACAGTGCAATCCCTGCTCTCTGGCATTCTGTGCAGTTGCAGCAACTCATGTATTTCATATCTTGATCATTGGAGATTAGTTCTCATAGCTTGAGTGGCTTGTCCCTTATGATTTTATTGTGTATTATTGCTGATATCATAAAATGATGTTGGCTGCATGACATTTCCCTCTTATGGTACATTCAAAATTTCAGATTTGATGATTGTGTTCATGTATCACTGTAGGCTCTCTATTTGAGCAGTTTGCTAAGAGGCCTAGTTTGGGGAGATCTGAATAACCCATATAGGGTCATTTCTTTGGGCTCAACTTCTGGAAGGGAAGTTTTTAATGCATTTAAAAGGGGATCCAAGCCCCGTTTCAGCTTATTTTTACACTGCCTTCCTTATACAGCGTCCTTAAGGACCATATTGCAAAAATTCCCAAAAAAGGAATATTACAGAATCTGTCCATTCTCATCTCTTTGATCTCTCTATAAATGTCTTGCATGGCTCTAAGAAGCATCTTAAGGAACTCCTTCTCTTCATATTATCCTCAAGATAAAGGGGATTTACCCCTGTCTTCATTGTCATTTGTATAATCAAATTTTCTATGCCTTATCTTTTGATACCTCTTCTCTCTGTCAATAAGAGGCTCTCCTTCTTCAGAAGACATATTATCTTTTTAGAATGCACAGGTTGTGCCAAGATGATGCTCTGATACCACTGTAATATTCCCAAATGGGAAAAGTAGGAATATAATGCAGAATGTTGGAATAATAATGCAGATCATCATTTATACAGCAAGAGGCCAATATGGAGACATTTCATATGTTACTACAGCAGAAAAATAATTGTAAGAAATGGCCCATGAGATGCATAACAATAAAGGCAAGTCTCCAATGAAGAAAATCCCTCGTTATGAGGTGTTGCAACCGTATATTAGAGCTCGAAAACCATTACAACGTTATTTTATTGGCTCTGAAACAACATTATATTACACATTAGATCTAGAGAAAATGTATGGCTCAAAAGATAGATCTATATTAGATCCATGCACTATACAAGCTCCTCTATAGAACCCCCTTGGGGTTTTCAGCAAAACACCAAGTACAAGGTGTAGATCTAAGATCTAAGACTGCAGATCTACTGAAAATATAGATCTAGAAAGTGTGGCTGATCTGATATGATCAATAAAATAGCCTCCTCGAATAGATCTTCAAAGTGAAGGGCAGATCCCCAACACTATAAAATCAACTCCCCAAATGGTGTGCCAAATCACCCTGCAACTCCTCCTACAGAAATAACGTAGATCTGGAAGTAAACTGCGTTGTAGGGATCAAAATAAGGTTGGCCTGATGCCAATATCTGAAAATGAGCCCAAATCCCTCCAATATTGTCCTCCCAATGGAGTGGAAACCTCCTCCACTAAAAAGGAGCACTGAAATGGCCTAGATCTAAAATATCTAGTCTCCACTTGCTACAACTTGCAAAAAAAACCAAACCCTCAACATGATCTGCATTGTAGTTGAAAGAAGAAGCTTGGACCTAAGCTAGATAGTGGAAAATGTAATAAAAACTCTCCTAAGATCTACTCAATGGGAATAAGTAGGGTTCCTGACCAGGAACACCCAGTGCTAAACATCATTCAATCTCAGCTAAACAACAAGAGAAAGATATCGGAAGTTGTGATACCATTGTAATATTCCCAAATGGGAAAAGTAGGAATATAATGCAAAATGTTGGAATAATAAAACAGATCATCATTCATACAGCAAGAGGCGAATATGGAGACCTTTCATATGTTATTACAGCAGTAGAATTGTTGGGAAAAATACTGAGAGGGGGGGGTGAATCAGTATTTACTGCATATTCAAAATATTTTACTTTTTCATTCCTTAAAACACATACGCTACTTTCCTTCATTAAACTCGTATATACGCGGATACCCTTCATGAAACTCGCGTATACACAGAGATCTACTTATGCCATTAATTCTTTACTTATATCATTCCATCATTCATTCATTAGATGTTCTATAAACAGTAAACATGTGCAGTAAGAACAGAATAAATCATCTCACATAAGCATCGCACATGAACACTAGGATTTTTAGGTGGAAACCCAAGTCGGGAGAAAACCACCGCTGCAGTTGCTCAGCCTTCAATATTTTATTATAGAGAAAACATCTTACAACACATGTGCTGGCGCAGACTCCTACCAGCACGCAGGCACCCACCTGCGCTCGTTTACCAGCCTCACCTGGAAGGGAGCTCCAACCCCCTGACTCGTTTACCAGCCTCTCCTGGAAGGGAGCTACGAACCCCTACACTCGTTTACCAGCCTCACCTGGAAGGGAGCTACGACCCCCTGACTCATCTACCAGCCTCACCTGGAAGGGAGCTACAACCCCCTGACTGAAGGCTACAACCCTCAACACCAATATGGACCACGTTTCATCAATTTTCACACTGGATCCAACAACTTCAAAAGAGCACAACTTGTAGGCCACGTTTCATCATATTTTCAGACTGGACCCACTCCATACATTTAAGCACAGTCAAACTTCATCAAAAGATACATATAACTCACTGACAGATATCAGTAAACCAGCAGAACAGATCAGAATTTTCTTACCACAGACTTCAGCAAACCCTAGTTTGCATACGCGCTTTCCCTTCTCTTATGTCACGTATATACGCGCTTCCGTTCACATAGACCAACGTATCCTTCTGTACAAATTACAGAGCTAATTTCATTGTGCATACGCGCTTTTTCTTCAGCGAAGCCGCGTATATACGCGCTTCCTCTTCGGCGAACTAGCGTATGGTTTTTCAGAACTTTTATGTCATTGCAATTATTCACAACAGATACATCACTTCAGATTTTACCCTTTATCTCAAACAGATGTTCACCTCATCACAGATCTAATCATTCCATAAGCAGATCTAGCAAATACAAGTACATTTCAGATCTAGATCCCCTTCTTCATCATTGGTGCATCATCCATTCAGATCTATCATTCAACCGTAACTCTTTCCATTCAGATCTACTTCAGAGAGAAGTATTCATTCAAGCTCAGACATCTTGCACCCACACTCATGATTTACACAATGAATTTCTTCTCCTTATATAGGTTTACCCTTTTTCAATACCATGAGCCCCTTTTTCAATACCATGAGCCAAAAAAATACCATGAGCCCAAAAATGCATTACTTCTGATGGTATTCCTAGACGGGGTCATTTAGACGAATCATTACTGTTGGAAATATGATGTAGAGTGTTGTCCTTGATGGCAACCCACTGAATGAAGATGAAGACATGCGACTGTTGACATGTGTTGTCCTTGATGGCAATCCACCTGATGAAGTTATTCTTGACTTGATGGACTTGGTAAATGATGTAAATGCGATGTGTCTACAGAGTAGTTGACAATATGATCTTGAGTGTTGTCCTTGAATGGCAACCACTTAATGAAGATATAATGGCAACTTACTTGATGAAGTTGTGCTTGATAGAATATGTTCTTGATGAAGTAAATCTGATGTATCTACAGTATGCACAGAAGGCAGTGAAGAAATGAAGTCAGCATGTGCTAAATCTTAATGAAAAGAGTGTATCTCTAGGAATACATTGATCTGTCTAAAGGAAGTCGCGTATGCATGCGGAAAAGAACGTGCCAAGTCGCGTATGGGCTAAAGCGCTCATAATGTATTGTTTTGGCTCATGGTATTGTTGGGCTCATGGTATTGAAGGGCTCATGGTATCTTTTTGGCTCATGGTATTGAAGGGCTCATGGTATTGTTTTGGCTCATGGTATTGAAAAAGGGTAAATCTATATAAGGAGAAGAATTTCATTGTGCAAATCATCAGTGGTGGTGCAAGATGTCTGAGCTTGAATGAATACTTCTCTCTGAAGTAGATATGAATGGTCTCTCTGAAGTAGATCTGAATGGAAAGGGTTACACTTGAATGATAAAATCTGAATGTATGATGCACCAATGATGAAGAAGGAGATCTAGATCTGAAATGCACTTGTATCTACTAGATCTGCTTATGGAAGACTTAGATATGAAATGAGGCGAACATCTGTCTGAAGTGAAAGGGTAAATCTGAATTGAACATCTGATCTGAAGAAGTATGCTGCTCTATGATAGTTGAAGATCTATACGCTACTTCGCCAAAGAGGAAGCGCGTATATACGCGGCTTCGCTGAAGATAAAGCGCGTATGCGCAATGAAATACATACAGAGGTATACGCTGTTTTGTGTGGACGGAAGCACGTATATACGCGACATCAGTGAAATAAAGGCGCGTATGCAAACTAGGGCTTGCTGAAGCATGGGGTATGGAACATCTGATATGTTCTGCTGTATTACTGCTATCTGATCTGGGTTGTCTGAATTGGTATGTATCTGTTGGTGATGTATGTTTGAGCTTAAAAGTATGGAATGGGTCCAGTCTGAAAATATGATGAAACGTGGCCTACAAGTATTGTTCTATTGAAGTTGTTGGATCCAGTGTGAAAATTGATGAAACGTGGTCCGAAGGGGTGCTGAAGGTTGTAGCCTTCAGTCAGGGGGTTGTAGCTCCCTTCCAGGAGAGGCTGGTAAACGAGTCAGGGGGTCGTAGCTCCCTTCCAGGAGAGGCTGGTAAACGAGTCAGGGGTTTGGAGCTCCCTTCCAGGAGAGGCTGGTAAGCGATGGAGGGGTTGGGGCTCCCTTCCGGGAGGGCGGTAAATGAGCGCGAGGTGGGTGCTGCCCGTGTTGAATCCCAAAGTCTGCGCCAGCACATATGTTGTAAGATGCTTTCTCTATAATAAAATATTGAAGGCTGAGAAGCTGCAGCGGTGGTTTTCTCCCGACTTGGGTTTCCACCTAAAAATACTGGTGTTCATGTGTGATGCTTTGTGTGATGGTTTATTCCGTTCTTACTGCACATGTTTACTGTTTATAGAACATCTAATGAATGAATGATGGAATGATATAAGTGAAGAACTAATGGCATAATTAGATCTTTGTGTATACGCGAGTTTTATGAAGGATATCCGCGTGTATACGCTACTTGGCTTCATAAAAGTAGCGTATGGGTTTTAAAGGAATGAAAAATTAAAAAGTTTTGAATATGCAGTAAATACTGATTCACCCCCCCCCCCCCCCCCTCTCAGTAATTTTTCCAACAATTGGTATCAGAGCCAGGTACTTCTGCAGAAGCTTGATCGCTTGAAGGAGATCCGTCGCAATGGGAAAGAAGCAAAAGAAGAAGGCTACTGAAAAGGAGATATCTCAGAAAACATGTGCAGCAGAAAATGAAGAAGATAAATCAGGTATTGATAGTTGTTCTTGTGACTCACTTTCTAGTGCATGTAATGATGAAGATAGTGTAAGAAAAGTTTTGGATCTAGAGGAAGCTATCAAGAAAATTGAAGATCAACGAAGATCAATTTCTAAAAGCGAAGCTTTGTACAAAGGGATGAAAGAACAAATGGAAATACTGAATGGAAAGACAGACAAGTACCAAAGATTTCATGCTTATGCATCTGCTCGAATTAAAAGACTAGAAGTAGAAGTCAACGATCTAAATGCAGATCTCGAAGAATCAAACAAGAAGAATGCAAGACTTGAAGCAAAAATCGTCTCTCTCAAAGAAGATCTGGAAGACTCGAATAAGAAGAATGAAGAACTTGAGGCTGAAATCATTTCTCTCAAAAGGGATCCAGAAATATCAAATAAGAAGAATGAAGGACTTGAAGAAGAAATCATCTCTCTGAAAGCAAATCTCGAAGCATCAAAGAAGAAGAATGAAGAGCTGGAACAAACATGTGAAGAAAACGAAAATTGGTTGAAAGAAGAGATTCTAAATCTAAAGGACCAAGTAGAAGATGGAAGAAGGAAAGAAGAAAGCATGACAAAGCAATGTCAAGCCTTGGAGGTTGAGGTAAACATTCCCAAAGGTAAATTAGAAGAAAAGGTTAAACTTTTGAGGTTTCAAGATAGTACTAATATTTTGGACAATATTCTGAGTAATCAAAGGTCTCCTGCTATCAAACTTGGTCTTGGTTTTCATGAAACTGTTAAAGGAGAATCTAGTTCACAAGGAAGTGCTAAAGATTCTAAGGAAGTCAATGCAAAACCTGAAGAGTTGAAAGAGACAAAAGGTCAACCAACAATGAAGAAATCTCAAAGGAAATCATTCAATAATGTTGAATGTTTCAAATGTCATAATTATGGGCATGTTGCAGCAAATTGCAGGAGCAGATCATTTCAGCCACAAACAAACAGGTTCTACTCAGAAAGGTACTCTAGTTTCTTCAGGGGATATTGTTTCTCATGTAACATGTATGGACATAAAGCAGTTGATTGTAATAAGAGGAAGAATAGAAAAGCTCATCATGATTCTTATGTTTATTTCTCTGGCCACATGAGATGTTATGCTTGTAATAAGTATGGACATGTAGAAAAGGAATGCAGGATGAACAGATCTGGGAAAGAGGATAACTTCCAGCACTCAAATAAAAAGTTCAAGCAAATTTGGAAAAAGAAGGAGGACCGATTAGAAACGTAGGGAATTCTGACCCTACTGCAGTCATCCGCTTCTGAAGCTTACTTCTCTGATTGACTGCAGGAGTGATGTGAGATACATTATGAGATCTAGTAATGTATCGTCACAAGGGGAGCAATGTATGATGTCTCTCATGGTTGGTTTGATTATTCTGGTTATATGTATCTCTGACAGAGCATCTGGTGTGAAGAAAAGACAGGAACAGAAGGTAAATTTGCAGGAGGAGATGAAGGTGTGAAATTTTCTATATTTCACTTTACATACGCGGGTTCTATGAAACAAAGTCGCGTATACACGCGATTTCCAGCTGATACAGATGCGTATGCTTTGATGATGAGAAAATTTATCTGATAGCTGAAGATCTGGAGCAGAGGTCCAGGGGGAGCATCAGTCTGACTGCTGATGATTGCACTGTTAGCATTATTCTGGTTATACTCATGATAATGAAATGATACATGGGTTCTTGTGTTGAATATTATGGATTCAGAAATGAGGACAGATCATGTAGAGATTTTTGTTGATAACTTACTGTTGAAGGTGTTTCAGATTGCACAAGTTAAGGAAGAGAATTGGTTTAGGGGGAGCAGCAGGTTGAATACTAATGATTGCATTGTTGGCAATATGATTGCTTATTCTTTGGTCTTTGTGATACTCATGCTCAAATGATGATGACTTGGTACATGGATTATTATGATGAGATTTTGAGGCCTGGTTGCTGATAAGCATCTTTTGTGCTCACATATGGATGAGTTGGATGTCGTTTGATTCAGAAATAAGAATAGATCATGCAGAGTTGGTTACTACGGTTGAGATCGTTTGCCTACATATGTTACTTCATGTTAAATATTGAAGATATTGATGGTATTGGACCACATGGATAATTGCTTGACACATATTTGAAGATGTTGTTCTGATATGATGATCTCTCTTGGAAAGATTGTATGGATGCTGCACGGAATATGAAGACTTGGTTACTAATGCGCTTATGCTACCACCATTGGATGATGCTTGAAGACACAATCTATCTGTAGTCCAAGGAAGCATTCAAATATCTCAGAAAGAAGCTGAACACTGTCTTTTTCTCACAGAGGATCAGATCTGGTTAAAATATAGAAGATGGTATTGGATACGCGGGTTTCATGAAACAAAGTCGCGTATATACGCGAGTTCCAGCACATAAAACCATGTATGTATGATTGCTGACAAATTTTTGCTTGAAGTCAGCTCTCTTCAGCACAGCTGCAGTGCTGTTTGGTATCTCTGATACTGTTTGGTATCTCTGGTGGTGTTCCAGTTCTCATAATTCTGGTTCTAATGTTTTGATGAAGATGCCTTGATGATTTGTTGGTGGAAGTTTTCAGGATGCACAAACTAAGGGGGAGCCTTAGTCATTTGGAAAGATTGCTTGGTTGCACAGATTCAGGGAGAGCATTAGCTTTGCTAACTATAATGCAGTGTTGGCATTATGATGGTTCTGAAATATGTTCTCTTTCTTGAGGACTTTTTGGTGTTGGTCTTAAAAGTTATATTTGTAGTTTGATGAAAAGGTCTTGTTGAGACTCATGTTGTAAAATTGTAATATTCATTCATGTAAGGACTTTTCAATTTTGTAAACCCACTTGGTTGGGTAGCTGAGTCAAATTTTGTAAACCCACTTGGTTGGGTAGCTGAGTCAAATTTGTAAACCCACTTGGTTGGGTAGTTGAGTCTCATATATAAATCCACTGGGATGGATAATTGATGTAAGTATGAGTCTTTGGTGATAGGAAGTTCATAGAGTCATGTACTTCATTGACAAATATGTTTGAAGATTAAGCATGAACTCAGGGGGAGCTTGGCCATGGGTGCCATATGTGGGATCTCTATAGCTTCTTCACATGAGAGAAAAGTGGGTGAGTGTGTTCTGATTTTCGGTCACTTGCTGGTGCCCGCCAGTGTCAAAGAGGGGAAAGTGTGTTGGTTTTGATGTGTTGGTTTTGATCGAAGTGGTTTTACCCTTGCCCTTGATGTCAAGGGAGAGGGAAGTGATATGGTATTTGAATGAAGAAACCGAGTAGGTGTCTGTGTTTGGGAGAGTGACATGGTGTTTGAATGAAGAGACAAAATGGTGTCAAATATTTGGGAAAGTGACATGGTGTCAAATATTCTTAATGTATCTATCTGTTGTGGTAACCAAACACCATCGTGGTTGCCATCAAGTCCAAAGGCGCAGATTGTTGGAAATATGATGGGTACTTGTCCTTGATAGCAGCAGAAGAAGATGAAGACATGCGACTGTTGACATGTGTTGTCCTTGATGGCAATCCACCTGATGAAGTTATGCTTGACTTGATGGACTTAGTAAATGATGTAAATCTGATGTGATATGATGTTTGTTGACATTATGATGCTGAGTGTTGTCCTTGAAAGGCAACCCACTTGATGAAGATAATGACAACTTACTTGATGAAGTTGTGCTAGAGAGAATATGTTCTTGATGAAAAAAACATAATGTATCTACAGTGTGTACAGAAGGCAATGAAGAAAAGAATTCAGAATGTGCTCAAAGTATGTTGAAAAGAGTATGTCTCTATGTATACGCGGATCTGTCTAAGGGAAGTCGCGTATGCACGCGGAAAAGAACGTGCCAAGTCGCGTATGGGCTAAAGCGCTCTAAAAGTGCAAAACCAGGGGTAACCACCATGGTATTGACCCATTGTATTGGGTAATGATCCGCCTAGTTGACCCCGTCCAGGTTGTTTTGGGCTCATGGTATTGCTTTGGCCCATGGTATTGAAAAAGGGGCTCATGGTATTGAAAAAGGATAAACCTATATAAGGAGAAGAAATTCATTGTGCAAATCATGAGTGTGGGTGCAAGATGTCTGAGCTTGAATGAATACTTCTCTCTGAAGTAGATCTGAATGGAAAGGGTTACACTTGAATGATAAATCTGAATGTATGATGCACCAATGATGAAGAATGGGATCTAGATCTGAAATGTACTTGTATCTACTAGATCTGTTTATGGAAGACTTAGATCTGAAATGAGGCGAACATCTGTCTGAAATATTGAAGGTTGAGCAACTGCAGCGGTGGTTTTCTCCCGACTTGGGTTTCCACCTAAAAATCCTGGTGTTCATGTGTGATGCTTTGTGTGATGGTTTATTCTGTTCTTACTGCACATTTTTACTGTTTATAGAACATCTAATGAATGAATGATGGAATGATATAAGTGAAGAAATAATGGCATAATTAGATCTCTGTGTATACGCGAGTTTTATGAAGGATATCCGTGTGTATACACTAGTTGGATTCATAAAAGTAGCGTATGGGTTTTAAAGGAATGAAAAAGTAAAAAGTTTTGAATATGCAGTAAATACTGATTCACCCCCCCCTCTCAGTATTTTTCCCAACAATTTGGCAGTGT